>CAWUFW010002648.1:0-703699 GCA_963921515.1 Calotriton arnoldi | reverse complement strand
GCGTACGCTCGCATCGTACTAGCTCGTTCGGACAGCTGTACGAGTCGGTCGGTAAAAACGCGCACGGCTCGTATTTTTTCTGGGCGACTCCCGTTCGGTGGCGATCCGCCCGAGATCGGAATCGGCCCCTTTATCATGTGTGGTGCTGTTACAGATTTGGGTGAGGTTGAGGTCCGAGAGGAAGGTTTTGAGACTGTTGACCGCTGGGTCGTTAGGGTCATTCCAGTGGAGATTGAGGTCTCCTAGGAAGATTTGGGTGTTTTGTTGTCTGGCATTAGTAGAAACAATGTCCATGAGATGTTCGAGGAAGGTTAGGTTATCACCTGGTGGATGATAGAGAGTGTGCAGAGAGCAAACCGGTTTGTTATTGCTAGCGATGTCTAAGCAGGAGGGGAATGCTGGAGACTGGGATCGGTTCACTGAAAGATTGTTCCGGTGTATGCAGGCAATACCACCTCCTAGCTTATCAGTTCTGTCTAGTCTGATGATATCGTGGTTAGGGGGTACCAGTATGTCGAGGATGAGCGAAGAAGATTCATTTAGCCATGTTTCGGTCAGAGTTAATAGGTCCGGTTCTTGCATCAGTATGAGGTCAGCTAAATCAGCTGCATGTCTTGAGGCAGATCTACAATTTAGCAGTATGCATTTAAGATGGGGCTTGATGAGGGTTGAGTTGGGTTCTTGTATCAGGGGAACTAGTCTGAGGTTGTTTTCGACTATACCTCTGGGATTATGCTTTGTGAGTCTGTGGGTATTGGAAGGGATAGTTTGGATTAGGGAATGTTTGTGGGGGTTATCTGCAAGCATTGTGTTGAGGGTGGGTTGTGGGAGATCGTAGGAGCGTAGTAGGGAGAGTAAGTCTTTATCCGATAGAAGGTTGGTCCTACGGATTGGGCGGGTTGAAGTATTGAGGTGAGGAAGTGATCTCCACCTGGGGGGCCATCATTTCGGGGTGTGTTTGGGGCGATCTGTGTGGAAGATGGTCCTGGTTTCTTGTTCAGATCTATTGGTCAAGGGTTCATGTAGAAACAATTCACGTAAAGCTTGTAGGTCTTCTTTGACTTGCCGTAAAGAGAGTAGAATCTCGTCAAGTCTAGGGTCTGGTGCATGAGTTAACATGTTTAATGAACGGATTGTGGGTATGGGAGGTGCGCTTGTGTCCCGTGGGTAGTATGAGAGTGAGATGTACTCTGTGTCGTTGTGTTGCATCCTGCCAGGTTGATTGTCCGGAACGGGGAGGGGAGGACTGATAGGGGTGTCACTGTATGTATCACAGGGGTGTGGGGTGTGGATGGGGCCGTGAGAGTGTTGGTATTGCCAGGGGAAAGGTTGGAATTGGGTGGATGTATGTCAATTTCAGGGGAGAGTGCTGAATCTAGGATGGGTGTAAATGCTGGTAGTGTAATAAGAGGGGTGTGTCTTGTGGGGAAGACGGGAGGGGAGGAGGGGGTAGCACTGGGATTGGGTGTAAATGTTGATGGGTTGGAATTGGGGGGAGGTGTGACATTTCCAAGGGAGGCTGCTAAATCTGGAATGGGTGTGAATGCTGGTGGTGTAGCAAGAGGGCAGTGTCTTGTAAGGGAGTCGGGAGGGGAGGAGGAGGTAGCACTGGGAGTGGGAGTAAATGATGATGGTGTCGTCCGACGAGAGCGATTAAGGGGGGGGGTTAATGGGTGTGTTGGGGTGGGAGCCGCTTGGACGGGGGGGTAGGATTTCTCCACTTTTTCCTTGATTATGGGGAAGATGGTATCCAGCAGGTTTAGGCTAGGGTCTGATGATTGAATGAGAACGATCCTAAAAACTAAAGTTCATTGGGCACATTTTCTCGGGAGGATGAATGACTCCAGATCCAGCCAAGGTTCAGACTTTCTCATCTACCTCCCCTCCACAAGATATAACCATGCTGCGTTCTTTTCTTGGTATGGCCAGCTACTGTTCCAGGTACATCCCTGACCTTGTCATAGTGATAGCCCCATTGAGAAAGGTAATGGAATAGAATGTTTCATTTCAGTGGTCACGGGAGTGTGATCAAAGTTTCAAGACGATTAAGCATGCAATTGAAAAAGCTACTGAAATGGCTTACTTTTATCCGAAATTGCATAGATAGTTGTGGATTCCCGGCCCAGTGGGCTTGGGCGTGATTCTTGCCCGACGTAGTAAAAGTGCAAATGCACAAAGGTGTATTGTAGCTTATGCTAGCCAAAAGTTTGTCATAGACTGAACAAATTTCCACGCAGCTTGAGAAAGAAAGCCCAGCTGTTATGTGGGCTTGTTAACACTTTCATGTGTTTCTTTATAGGAAACATTTTTAGCTTGTTACTGATCACCAAGCATTGCTCATTATCTTTTGCAGTCCAAAGGCCGAGATGCCCCCTCGCAATGAGAGGTAGGAGCAGAGACTGCAAGAGTATGACTACACCATTATGCACCAGCCTGGAAAAGATCCAAACCCTGCTAATTACTTTTCTCGAGTGCCCATGCAGTGCCAGGGTACCCCTTCCAAAATATCCGAGGCCAACTTTAACTTTATTGTGAGATCCAGCATTTCTGCAGATGTGTCTGTGAAGGAAATAAGTGCTGCTACCAATGCAGGCTGGAATATGCTCATCCTTAACCGCTTCGCCGCGATCGGAATTCCGCCCAGGTGCTGGACATTCCGATCGCGGGTGTGGTCGTGACGAGCTCAGCTCGCCATGCGCACAGTGCGACCGCGCAGCATGACGAGCTGAGCTCGTCATGAGCATCGAAGGGGTTAAAGACATTATTATGCATCAATCCTGGAGAACACATGCTTGACCTCTTGATAATGACAGTGAATATAAGAAATTCAAGATCTTGCGAGGGTCGAGAATTGTCATTCCTGAAAGTCTACAACAGCATGTCATAGAAGTGACACATGAAGGAAATCGTGGAATTGCCACCACAAAGCCAGCACTCGGAGACGCGTTTGGTTCCCTCATCTTGATGAGCGAGTTGAGCGAGAGATCCAGGCTTGCCATTTGTGGAACTTTTTATTGCGGGAGGTAGTGTTTATGTAGGTAATAATTTTAAAGTATAGATTTAGTTATTGTTTCTGGGTATTCTAGTCCAAGGGTGTTTGGGGATAGTCTTGTTTTACATTGCAAATGTTCATACATTGTTTTGGTTTGTTTACTTCGTTTAGCGCCTATTTTAGTTACAGATTTGTCTAGTCTAAGTTCCTTGTACTTTGTTCTTCTTGTCAAGCTTTTAGCTGTTTGTGTAGGGTTGATTGTGTTCTTCCTAATGTGGTTTGGAAGGCATTATGCGATCCTTCCACTGCGTTGTTGGTTTTAGCTTGTTGGGCTAGGGTACTGTCGTACACATTCCACCATGAAATGTGGAATTTTGGTGTGTTCTGATCTGTGTAGTCTCTCTACCCATGTGTCTTCGAAATAGTCAAGTAGGGGAGTCTATTTTGTTTCATTTGCTTGATAGAAGGGACTTTCTATTAGTAGTTTGTAGTGGTTTGCTACTTCAGTTATGAAAAACATAGGCTGGGACTATTAATTTTTTTTATTTGATATGCAAAATTATTATTTGTTGCATATTCTACACTTAAGGTAGACTTTTGTAGATGTTGCCATATACTTTGGTTAAAGTGATAGTAGCATCCTTGTATTGCTGTGTGGTGGTACATTTTTAAAATAGCTTGTATCATTGCTTGTTCGAAGTCAAATATTATTTTTTGGGGGTAGTAATTATTAGTTTGTTTTTTAATTTGTGTTCGGAGCTCTATGTAAGGCCAGATGGGGCACTCCATCAAAGCTCCTCGGGCCATAGTCAACTTATATTCAGAAACATGGGTGTGAGTCAATTTAGGCAAGGGCGAGAGATCAACAAGGAAGATCTCGACACACCCCAGCCTAAAGCAAGGGTGTGTGCTTGCCCCTTGCTTATTTAACATCTTTATGGCGGACCTAGATGCATGGTTATCTGAAGTATAAAGCGACTCACCCAAACTAGCCACGTTCCCAGTGAGGAGTCTACAATATGCGGACGACATCGTTCTATGCAGCCAGACCCCAATTGGTCTTCAGCGCCTGACAACTAAGGGCCTGATTACGATGGTTTCACCACCACCGTAAGCAGGTTTTACGCCAGCCACATTTCAATGGCGGGCATGTCTTTGGCGGTCGGGAGGACCAACCACTACGGTTCCAATGGGCTCAAGGAGCCCGTCAGACGGAGAGAGAGGGAATCATACCCCTACAACAGTGGTGGTGCCTGCCAGGCACTGCCTTAGGGATTATGATGTCCCTTTCTGTCTGCCTTTTTCATGGCCGGTAACCCGCTATGAAAAAGCAGGCGGAAAGGGACTTTGGGGGCCCGTAGCGGGCCCTTCTTCCTCGTGCACCCCAGATTTGGGCACTGGGGGCACCTATGGTGCCCCCCTACATATCCCTGCACCATGTGGCAGGCACTGCATGGTGCCTGCCATGTAGTGCAGGGATATGTTACATGTCCCATTTTTACATTGCGGCGGGTGCTGCAGCCAGCAGCACCCGTTGCAATGTAAAATATAGGTATTGCGACCGCCGTGGTAGCAGTCCCATTGTAATTACCCTTATGGACCACCGCTTTGTAGGCGGGCGGTCCCAATTACCGATACTATGGCGGACGGACTAAAGCCCGTATGCCATCGAAATCAGCCCCTAAGTTACTTGCCTATACAGACGTGCTGGGCCTAGAATTAAACTACTACATAACAAACGTCATTTGTTTTTCCGCATACGCCCATCTGTATAATATAAAATTCAAGTGGAAAGCAGCAGGGAATAAACTAGAGCTGGTTAGATTCTACAAATACTTAGGAGTGGTTCTGGACTCTAGACTAAAATTTAAAGAGCACCTAGTTCAAAGACAGACCCAGGCTAATAAATTGCTTTTTGCAATTAACACACTACGCAGAAAGCTGGGGTGCACGTCCCCCTCTTACCTACTACAAGTAATATCAGCCAAGTTTCTCCCTATACTTACTTATGGTTCGAAACTCTTTAAGGGAAGGGGCGCGGTCACTTTGAACCAACATCAGTCCACCCTGTTCAAATGCATTTTTCACCTTCTGCGATTCACTTCTGAGGCTCAGGTTCGCTTGGAATTTGGGTTATTCCACCAATCCCCGGTAAGGATGGCCGCACTTGCTAAACTGTGTTGGTAGTTGAGAGCACCCCAACCAGATTCACTTGCTGCATCATGCTGGACAGAAATGAAGAACCAGCTCACAACCAAAAATAACTGGCTAACGGTGCTCCAGCAAGTGTTACCCACCCTTAACCTGCATGAAGCGTGGGACCTTAACATCAGTTTTCTGGCATTCAAAAAAATTGCCAATAAAGCAGCCAAACTACAAGCCTGGTCACTCAACAAAGCCGAGATGGCTCGGAGAAAACATGGATGGATGGTTCTGCAATCTTATGCAGAGTTGGGCCCACAACCCTCCCTCATTAGTCACATTTCCCCCCCTAATCCAGCATTTTCTCGTCCTCATCCTTCTGGGAGCCTTTCCATCAAAAGACCAGGTTCCAGCCTGGAAACAAACCCTTACTGTCATTTATGCGGTAGTTCCGAGGAGACGGTATTACACTTTCTGTGCAACTGCCCTGCTTTCAGCCAGCCGAGACAGAAACTGCTATGACCAGCCCTACGGTCCTTCCAGATAAGATCCTGTCACCCCACCGTGATGACTTCAGTCGCTTCAGCTCTCTTGCAGGGCAACAAAGTTTCTTTTACAAGTTAAAAGACTGTTACAAGCACAGCGGGGATGAGTGCGGGGACCATGAGAGGCAGCCCGGCGCATGGAAAGTAATCTCAAGCTCTTGTCATGTAGTTTTTTGCTTAGAAACAATAGCATTGTAATCTAGCAATAATGGGGACCTTCTGCCTCTTCAGAGTATTAACTGGCTTTTAATGAACTTTACATTAGTACACTGTACCAACTGAATATGTGCCATATCCGCTACTAATTTTATTTATCTTTTTTTTAATTTTTGTACTGGTCCGTCATTTTGTAATGATTTTAATTAATCAGCAAATAAATAAATGCTACACTTACTGCCAGATCTATGTAAGTTGTAGATTGTTTATTAGGAAGTAAAGCATATTTTAAAGGGATATTGGTGTTGTGGTATTCCCCATGGATGGTTTATAGTTGGTAAAATGGTTTGGGACATATTTTAAATGTCCCATCCATCATCCAGGTTTTGCATTGTCCCAGTTTTGGATATTTGTAGGGATGGCAAACACAATAAATCTTTTTTCATGACTTATGCTGTCATAAAGAAGGAATTGTTCTTTTTTATGTGTAATTGTGAATTCAAGTAGGATTTCTACTTCTCTAACGGCCCGATTACGAGTTTGACTGTGCGGCGAGACCCCAATTGGTCTTCATCACTGATAACTAAGTAACTTGCATACACATATAATGATTTATTTAGTCATTGGCGGGCATTTCCTTTGCCGTTCCCAATGGGAACATCAAGTCCATGCCCTGCTGGAACTTCTGTGCATGCACACAGGCCCCCTTTATTTCCTCACTGCCACTGTTTTCATGGAGGAAAGACCTCCATGAAATCAGTGGCAGTGATGAAAGTCGCCATATGCTTGACAGGACCGCTGCGATCCCGCCAAGCATATAGATACCTCTGGACTGCTACACCTTTGCCAGGGAATGGTGGTTCCCTGGCAGTCCCAGGGTGGCATGACCACTAGGGTCATAATGTGGTGATGGCAAGACCGCCACCACCGTGCCACCACGAGTCTGGCAGTCCTCAGACCGCCAGACTCATAATCGGGCCCTAAATGTTTTTGGGGCTGGTGGCGTTTGGGTGGTGGATTTTGTTGTTCAGGCTATTAGGCGTTTTAGTGTTGGGATGGCAGGTAACTGGCCAGTTACATCCTCTGGAGCATGGGTTAAGATATTTTTTTATATTTCAGTACTTGGTTGTTGGGAGCTAGTGCTTGCTTCTTTAATATTTTCTAAAACATCTCTGACTTCTATTTCAGTGACGTTGGGGGGGTGTGGTTACGTTCTTTTACATTTAGCACAGTAGTTTCCCCAGTTGTTGCCCTCCCATAGCAGGATTTAGAATAGTATTTGGTACATTTACAATGAATATGATGAAATGATTTGCTTTCCTGGCTGTAAGTGTAGCCCATGTAGCAGAGCAAAAGTTTCCCTTTTTTGGGAGGATATGAATTTAGCCCCTTTTGTCATTTCCTGGGTTATACTGTAAATGTTTATATAAATATAAATTAATAAATGCAATGGCTATATTTTAACTGTTACATTTCTATTTCTATAAATACTTCATATATGCCGTGCTTGGATTTTCTTTAAAGTTCTCTCTTGTTTTTTCCTGCTTTCACGTTTTTGTTTGGACCTGTTGGGGGGGGGTGTATTTATTGTTCTGAGTTAAATGTTATTTAGGTGAAGTTTAGTTAAGGGTAGTTAGCATGTAATTGCCTTTCTTTTTAAGTTTATTTAAAATATTACTTACTATTTTATGTGGATATTTCTCTTCTTTTAATATAATTTGATTCTTTGCAGTTGGTGAAGGCTGTAGAAGAGAGGAAAAAAGTCGGAAAACATTTATTATTTTTTATTTATTAGGAAATTTTGTTTTTAAGATTAGTTAGCTAAATTTCAAAATTAATTAGCAGTCATACTTTATTTTATATATAGATGTTTAGTTTATTTTCTTTTGTCGGTAATATGTTGTTGGTAAAAAGTTACACAGTTTCTTTTCTCTGCAGGGTTTCTTTTTGGTTAGTTTTGTTAATTTAAGGTGTTTAAATCTGTAGAAAAGAGAAAAAATGGGCACATGTTTATTTATTTAATTTGCCATGTTTTACTGGTTTTAAGTTTAGTTAGAGTATTGTTTAGATATATTAGGTATTGTACTTACTTTGGGCCTGATTACGATGTCGTGCGGAAGTGCTTCCGCTGTCTTGTCGGGGTCGGTCGGACCGCCCAAAATAGCGTCGGAAGTGGTCGCTCCAACCGCACAATTATGATGCATTGGAGTACATGGCTTACCGTCCGACACAGTCCTTCTGACTCCGACAGGAAATTCCCACATCGCGGCTCTCGGAAAGGACCAATGGAGCCGTTCAGTAACGATCAGTCTTTCCATCGTGCCGTCTGTGTCGGTGTAACCGTCTCATCAGAGCTGGCAGAAGGGGAGGTTTATAAGGCCTAAACTCACCACTACACAGTTTCACCCTTCCTGTGCAGCTATGGAGCACATCGCGCACGTCATACCTCTTTTCTACCTACTCGATGACCAGCGAAATCAGAACCTTTGCAGACGTCACCGCCGGTAAGTGACACACCTACCCGTACACATTATAGTGACCACAAAGCCAAGGTGCACCAATGTGAAACTGCCTTGTAGCATGGTGAGCATGATGAAGATGGGAATCTCAGCATCAGGGGACCAGAGTCCGAACAGAAAATACAGGGACAGGCCGAACATAAAGGTAGGACTACAAGTACGCATAGACACATATATGAATATATATATATGCATGGTGAGCTTACCACTGCTATATGTGCCCCGTGTCATGGCAACATAACATCCATGCACACATAAAAGTATGTGCCAATGATGCAAATACACTGGCACACAACATCCTCCCTGAACCCAATAACCCATCACCACTGCTGGGAGCAAAGACTGAGGGTCCATCTGACTTTCCAGACTGCACCGTGAAGGAGGTTGTCGCAGTTCAGTGTGAAAAGTTATAACTTGGGAAGTACCACATTATGGGGCTAGAAGGTGCATTGGAGACGTGAGCACTGCCAAATGGAAATCAGTATATGAAGTGGTTTTGTGAATGTAGTGCATAGCATTGGCAGTAGGAAAACTTGTCTGCACAGAAAGCTAACACCTAAACTTCATTCAGTGCAGTAACATCTTGAAAAGACAGCAAGCAGACTTTGCAGCTGCATCACCTACCACTGCCCTTAAAATAATAGCTGAGATATCCATAACACTATAACCACAATCTCCTACTGTCATCATTGAGCCTACTACAAAGCCTTATGTATTGTAGTTAGATGTGTATCACCAAAGTGAATAGATAATAACAGCCTTTGCCAATAACAAATACTCTGGCATCTTAGGTACAATATGAAAATTAAAGTTGTGCTGTTCCCGAATGATCTAGAATTTAGCAGTATACAAGGGACAGTAGGCTACAGTGTCAAAAGAGATGGGAATCCATTTATTTGGAATGTAATGCCCTCACACACCCAGTTGGGTGTCATGCTTCATCATCGGGCTGCTCCTCGTCTGGCCGGCGCTGCAATGCCTGATGGGCTCCCGATGAGGGGCACTTTGGCGGAGATCATTTTCCAAATAGCCGTTTGGTGCCGTGGGTGTGAGAGATTTAGTGAGTGTAGTGGTGTGTGATGTTTATGTGAGTTAAAACAGGGTTGGGAGTACCAGCAAAAATAACTTTAATTGTGGGGTCTCCTATCCTGATTAAAATAAAGAAGAAAGGCGCAATGCTAAGTTAATGTCTTAGGTGTGGCGCTCTTCCGTGTGGTTGGTCAACATGTTTCTTCGCAATTCTACAAGTCTAGAGGCGATTCGTCAGGACCTAAATTTTAAAAACTATCTACACTAAGGTGGACCGGAAAACAAAAATAAATTAATGTTTGGGATTTAAGCCACCATGACTTACTCTGTCTAATGGCTGGTAGTTCTGGTTCTACCCTAATTGGGATATTCTACTGCTTCATCAGACCCCGGCCGGTCAAGATATGAAGAACTTCCCCATTTAGTTTGCGTAGTACGCAATGTGTCCAAGAACCTACCCACTGCTGCCGGGACCGGGAGGTACAATGTAAGGTGTGCATTCACCTATCTTGATCTTGTCTTATGCCAGAAGTATCCACAACCCATATGTGTACCACTAAGTGAAAAACACATTCATGCGGCTCATATGGCTGTAAAAAGTGGCCACATAGACATGATACAAATCCCTAGGAGTCCCCACCCTAATTCCCTGTTAAATGAAGCCACTCAAACTAAGTTGTGACAGACAAGATAAAGTAGTCACAATGCAAACATCACTAGACTGATTCACTCTACCACAACCCAGAAGTCCTAAAGCTTGTGTAACTGCAACTGTTTGCAGGTGACACATCATACCTGGACATAGACACACACTCCACATCACTTGACACTAGGCCTAGGCAGTGAACTCCACTCTGTTTGCGGAGTTTGCGGAGTTTTCCGCACTCCGCGCTTCGCAGAGCTCGCGGAGTGCAGAAAACTCCACTCCGCATAGTGCAGCTGAGTTTTTTCCCTGCTCGTGCTCGCGAACGGTAAGTTTGCGAGTGTGAGCTGCCGCTCGGGTAGAAATTCTACCCGAGCGGCAGAAAGACTAGCGTGGACGGCAGTTTACACTGCACTTTGCCACTTGCGGAACTCTGCGGAGTTTTTTGTCACTTCGCAGAGTTCTGCGTAGCAATACTCTGCGGACTACGCCCAGGCCTGCTTGACACACAAACACTCCTTGACAACTGTAATCCACACCATACAACACACATGACCCCCTGATAGCACAAATCTCCCCTTGGAGACTGGAAACTATGGTAAAGTACAGTGAATTTCTTCCCTGGGTGGAAGATCAAATGTGGGGCAATGTGTGCACCAAGACAGAATATAAAGTCAAATTACATTAGCATGGCGTGCCCTATGTCCAGTTTACTGATAATGTCCATGCACAGGCTGACCTACTCTAACTGTGAGGTGAGCCCAGAAGATGATGTACATTTGTGTGCAATGAAATGTAATTCAAGACAATCACACAAAAATTGAACTAGTGTTCAACTCCCGTGACACTCATTCCTGTACCATAAGCTAGGTCTTCAAGCAACTCACACATACATCTGTTGTGAATATCAAAGTAGACCAAAACAGTTTAACTTACTAAGCACTGTCATGGACCCACACACATCACCCACATGAAATAGGCAAGTAAAGTGAATGGCATTACAACCATCCAAGTATCACAACATAAGGAGGCCACAGTGCATAGACACCTTCCACAAAATGGTTCTCAAATTTAAGGGGAGTCCTGGAATCCAACAGGGTGAGGACACAGTCTGATTTGTAGCTAGCTCACAGTCTCCACATGGACAGGACAGTGAGAAGTCGTCTCAACTGGGACTAATGGGTATTGTCATAAAGTGGCATCCACATGTGGCAAATGTGTCATTGGGAGTTTTTTACAACATCCACAGAAGAAACAGCAATTGGCTCATATCTAGTAAGACATAATTTGCAATTGACACATTGCTTTATGTACATGTGTGTCTAAAGTACCTATCATGTATGAAGATACAAATTGCCTCCTTGTGTGTTGACTAGAATATTCACTTCATACACATCAAATACATATGCATCATTCATCTCATTAAGTTCTGTCCGTTGACACACTTGCATACTGGACAAAGAAAGCTGCAAAAACTATGTATGCATAGAATTTCTAATGCAAGGTTTGACCATTTATCCCATTCCCCTACAGATACGTCATGCGGACATTGACACTCACCCACTGTAGGTACATAATTCCACACAAGATCGCATTAGACTTACCTACTCTATGAACCAAATACTATCACGGTTAAGCAAACACAACTGTAGTCACACATACCAAATCATACAAGAATAACAGTTAGCATCAGTAGCAATGGTTGGACACAGGAATTCCAAAACAAGGAAGTGCTTTATTCAGCAATAACTTTTTTTTTTTACTGTAAAGAACAAAGGCCAATGACCCGTCCAAAATGACATGTAGTGGGCCAGCAGACTGTTTCCCATCTAAACTTTCCTTCAGAAACATTGCAAAGGGAAAACTCCCCTGGAAGGGGCATCTAGGGGACAGGCCAGGCACCAAAAGATAAAAACTAGAGTGGGCTAGGTTGGTCCTTGGAGGGCTGGGCTCAGGATTGGGAGGGTTGGCTGGGTCAATGGGAGGGCAAGATTCAGTTGGGGGGGGGGCTGGGTTTCAACATTTTTGGGATCTTATATACCTGAAGGGTGGTAAAGGGAATAGGGAAGGGGAGAGCTTTTTTGAAATTGGTTTTCTTCCCCATGGAAGCACTGGGGTATGATGGGGAAGGTGATCTTCTGGGTTTAGGAGGGATTGGGGTGGTGGTAGGACGGGGAGTTTTTCTCTTTCGGTTTCCTTGGTGTTTAGGTTGAGTCTCAGTAGGGGGCTGGGTAGGTTTTTTGGGGGTTGAAGTGGAAAGATATGGCAGGGGTGGCAGGGTCTTCTGTTTAGGTTTGGGAGGAGGTTGGTCAGTTTGGGTAGGGAAGAGGTCAAGGGCAATGAGATAGAGTTTTTAGGCAGAATGGGTACGAGGAGAGGCAAGGGTAGGGATTGTGGAGGAAGAGGTTTGTGAAATATGTGGTACGTCCATCTCTGCTGGTGTTGTGTCTCTCGTGGCTGTGTGTGATGCTGTGCTGTCTGCCTGTTTGTCTGTATGTGAGCCATGTGGTGCAGTGGATGTGGAAGTGAGGGTGTCTTATGTCTGCTGAGTGTGTGTGTGTCTGTCTGTGGCCCTATGTCTGTGTGTTTGTGTGCTGAATGTGGATATTGAGGTGAATGGTTGTTCAGGTTTGCGTGTGCTTTGGGAAGGTATGGGAATAGGGACTGTGGATGGATAGGAGGCATGAAGGGGGTTGAAAGTTGGATTTGGGTTAAGGCTGCTGTGAGTGTGGAGGCTACAGCCTGAATGAGTCTCTGTAGGGAACACATGTCAGAGTGAATGCCCTCCAGGAAAGATACCATCTGTGTCTGTTGATTGATATGCACCTGGAGGACATTCAGCACTGCTGTATGACCCACAGAGATCTGCCTCAGGAGGTCAATGGCCTCCACACTCAGGGCAGCAGGGAAAACAGAGCCAGGGGTTGAGGTTTCTTGTGCAACGGAGACTCCTCCATTTTAAGGGGAGCAGCCACAGACAGTAGACTGGGGAGTAGCTGTGAGGGTGGAGATTGTTGGGGTGGTGGTGAACTGAGATGGAGTGGACATAGGTCCAGGGGGATTCACCACCACCCACCACCTGGGAGGGCTCACTGGAACTGGAGTCAGATGATGACGACATTGGTGTTACCTCCATCAGCTCCTCAGTGGCGCACCCATCACCCTCTGTGCCACTGGGTCCCTCTTGGTCACTGCCAGCATGTGAACCACTGTGACCAGCTGCTTCCCCAACAGTCGTGGCACTGTCTCCTTCGCTGTCCTGGTGTCATGCTGAAAAACAGATTTAAAACAAATTAGTTGAAATGTTGATATATACTGGCTACATAGGTGAAAAAACAATTTAAATCAGATTTGCATATATTACAATTTGTACCTGGATGACAACATTAGTTCATATGTAGCCATTAGCACATGACTGTAAGCGACAATACCTGTGCACTTTCTCGCATAGTGGTGTCAGAATCATAGTCTGATACAACTTAATGTTTCTCCTTCTTAATATTTTACTCGCATGTATGTACCAGATGATGTTTTGTATCTTACTTCTCATGTCCTTGTATTATACCTTACTTATCTTCTGTGATCCAAGGGAGAATAGACATTCATTTAAGAAATTGACTAACACTGCAAGGCTTGACAATGAACATATAGTGAGCTATCCCAAATCCAGACCTGTTTGAACAGCAGGTCCCTGGCTTCAGTGAACGTATTTTGATATGTCACTATCACAATGTAGGCGCCATTGAATAGGCCATTTAACACTGTTTATATGACACTTCTAAATCTGTCCACTGGCAGATGAAGCAGCTGTAAGTGTCACAAGTGTAACTCATATAAGAGTCACACATAGAATATAGGCTTTGAAAGCCAAGGTTTATGTTTATAAGTATTGCGTCATGTCAGTACAGTGCAACTATTAAATATAGTTTGTGTAAAGACTGCAACACTTCAAACATTGGTGCATGTAAACACAGCTTATCACACTGCCAATGTCAATGATTGCAGATTACTGTAAGGACATGTGGCTTACAATACCACCAGGCCATGTAGAATCCTCAAGTGTGCCCATAATAGTGGTGCAAATCATGTAACTTGATACCTATTGATGACACAACTTACAAGCCTGTGAATCCTGAAGATGTCCACATCTCACAACGACAAGTCAGCCTAGCCCTCCCTGATAAATGTCATCATGCGCATTTTGTCCAGCATAGATGCAATTGTGTTCTTCACCTTGATGAATTTGCCCTTCTCACAGGTATGTTAAGGCACTCTTCCAGACATCCCATTTATGATGCCAAACAATGTATATTTTGGCCTCAACACATTTATGCCCCTTGTAAAACCCATCAATGCCATTGGGAATGTGTGACTCTCACATCCATGGTATTACCCTCCTACTACCAGGTTACACCTAGTCTGTTAGCCAATCACAGACATATATTGTCACCTTCACTTTGGCCTAAACATGCAATCAGCTTGAAATCAGGTAGGATGCATTCAGTCCATCACTTAAAGTAATGGCCAGTCTGACATGTGACATCAGTACACATGAGTCTACACATGCCAGCTGCCACATTGGAAAACAGATATCAGCAGTGTTGTTTGCAATTTTTTGCACACATATTCACCACTTACTAAGGCCTTCAATTACACATTGCCTGCTACCTGAATGTATAGCATGGCATGTCACAGTCAAGTGGTCAAGCACCACTTAATACAGAAGTGTTATTGCCTCAATACAGAGACCAGGGTAAAAAATGTTTTTAGGGATGAATTATGTTGTGTATGACCACATCACGTAAAAGGTATATTCTTAAACATTGTGTAGGCATTTTCCCATAATACAATGGAATAATAGCACTACTGACAATACCCTGCCTATGCGAGCCTCATAATCTAGGGACATCAACATGCACCTACTACTATTGTAGCATATGTTACATTTCACACATTACATGGGTCTGGAGTCTCTCAAAACCTAATAGTGTGAAAAACTGGCTGCAATACATGAACATGCATGGTATTGCACAAAGTTCTTCAATGGCCATGCTCACCCCTCCTTGCCGCTATCTGGCTTTCAACGGCCCATTGAGGTTGGGATAGCCCACCGCCAGGATGCAGTGCATTAGAGGGGGCAGTGTGCAGCGTGCGCCCCTTCTGCCAGGAGGTGTCAGGCCCAGCTGGACTTCTGCAATCTTCTTGCTTAAGCCTCGCAAGACCTGCCACCGTTTCCGACAGCAGCCACTGCGCCGATGTGTGACCCCCAGAGACCGCACCTTTCGGGCAATGGTCCTCCACAGGAAAACCTTCTGATGGGTGTTGACCTGTAAGGATGACATGGTATCACACACTTAGTACACATGCAAGATGTACATCTCCAGCTACTTTGTCACATAGGCCATATACAGCTAGCTTAAGCATTTAACAAGTTAGCAGACTACATTTTTCAATACTGCACCTCTTGTCAAACATGGGACATCTAAAGATTTAAAAAACACATGTTCAGTTCCCTTTGTCACCACACTCCAACCTAACGTTGCCCTAAGTGAGTATGCAACACCTCTTACTACACTGCGGATGGGACAACACCACAGGTGGTATGTAATATGATAACAGCTAACCTAGGCACACCATTGTGTCCTACGGAAGAGAACAGTAGCAGTTTGGCCCTGGACATACACCAAACTAGAAAGGATAATTTTCATGAATCACACTGTCTTAAATAACAATGAAATCTGGTAATCCTGTTCAGTAAACGTATTTGGGAGCAAATGTAAGGTAGCATGAGTATGTAACTTGTTGATCACACTCTGTGAAACAATGGACATGTGTCTGAAACAATAGGACAAACAATTACGTTTGTATGTGTTAGCCTGTGACAAATCAGGTGTTTAAAACATTAATTGTATGCCATATGTCCCAGATTGAGGAGACAACTTAAACATACCATTGTACACCAATCATTGCCACAGTACAACAGTGCATGTGATGCACTTATGCTCTGCAATGCATTTGTTCAAACATATTGCCAGGTGACATGTTTGTGAACGCAAATGTTGACATGCATCACTCATGACAGTCTGATTGCCAACTGGTATGGCAAAGGGTTTCAGTTTCAAATTAACATACTGATTGACAATATGCCTATGTATCCTGGAGAGCCTGGTCTGTGCCTCACAGCATGTATTTGAACATACATTGCTATACTAAGAGCACTTTTTGCAAAACCATAGTCCGATGACATGCTGATGAAAAAACAGAGGCTATGTACCTCAACAGACAGAACACTCTGCACAACAGTAACTTTCGCCACAAACCTGTGCTCTAGCTTGGGTAATAGTCCATACAGTGCTTACAACCGTGCGTGTGTGTCAGCTCAGCATTATTGCACTGTTGTTCAACATGATCTACCTATGGCCTGACTAAAGATTTTAACCTAAACACCTGGTGGCCTTCCCACATCTGACATGACCATAGTTGAGCACTGTGAATTGCTATGTGAAGTGTTGTGACATGGCTGACTTAACAAAAATATAGCCTCGTGTGTGTTGGTGTGACTGTACACATCAACAATTTTGCCACATATGCAACTTTTAAAGTCTGATTAGCCATGACTCCACAAGCAATTGTTTGGTAAAATATAACAGAGAACAAATTTACATTATGTCAAACTGAGGTGTACATGCATATCTAATACACCATATGATGCATTTGGGCTATGATGAGATATGCACATGACAACAGTGATGGAAAGTCCAGAACAGTACTGTCACACATACAGCAGTGAACTTGTCCATCACATTTACCAACACACTTTCATACAATTGGCAACAGATTCAGATCTTTGTCTCATAGCTAGATTCTGCCCTATGTGTATAGTTAGCTGACATTTTGATTAGTTTTACTGTAAGTATTGTGCTCACCTGCTCCTCTGGTGTGCCATACAGCTGCTTGTACAGGGAAAGGACAGTGTCTACCAGGCTTTCCAGCTCCTCTGGTGTGAGCAGGGGCCCTGCTCCCTGTACAGCGAGTTATTGTAGCTCTTTGAGGATGAGAACAGCAGCAGAGAGATTGGGAGGTCTGTAAAAGTGCAGTTTCTGAAGGTAAGTGATTTGTATTGCAAATTGCAAGACTTATATCTAGACCGCATAGGCGGTCTTCTCTGCAGGCGGTCACAGTGACAGGTCCTCATTGGTCGCATGTTCTGACTTCGTGCAGTTTAAAATTGCAGGTGGTCCACGAGTAAGCTTGTTCTGTTAGCAATGGAAGTTTATCGTGTCGGTCTTCAACGTAGGTAGGTGGACACAATCAGCGAGCCACAACTGTCACCATAACAGTCACAGTCTATGTCTGCATCCGCCTCAGTTCGGGACCGCCTACCGTGACTTTTGAATTACGGTTCAGTCGCTGCAAATGCATTTCTCAATGTTGTGGCTTTGGACTTCACCATGGCTGGATGTACAATATTGTGTGTTGAAGAAGCATCGCAATGATTCGCCAGCACTCCCACAACAAAGCCATCTTGAGATGAGCCTTACACACTTGTTGGCAGGCTAAGTGAGCATGAAAGCACAAATGACAGTTTCAGATTTACATCTTTCTTTCAGCCAGTAAGCGGCTCATGTTACACCACAGAACATTGTTGAATGCCACTGTCACCCAATGTGAGATCTGTGTGATGTTCAGGTGGAGAGGGTGTGTGTGCTTGATGTACAGAATCCAACATTCACAGAAAGCCGGAACACTCAAATTTCAAGCGCCCTACTGATGTATTGCAATTAAATGGACCATTGTAAGTGATCTATGTTTTCTATACTTAAGTGCACTTCTGCAGATTAATAAAGATGTGCTTTGTAAATTGGCAGTGAATGTCATTTCATGTGCAATGCAGAATTCACAACATGACAGTTTACACCATGGAACATTTGTCTGCATGAAGTGCTGAATGCAACTCAAGATGTATGCGGTGTCCAGGATGGTATGCATAACATGATCCAACTGTGACGTACAAACTTTCTCAGCCAGTAAACATACCTAAGTCATGTGTTTTAGGCTTGTGAGATTTGGACTGTCTACTGCTTGAATTGGCCTCAACCCAATCTGTCACTAGTGAAATATAAGTCTAATGTACTTACATTCCTGTGTTTCTGAACATTTCAGACATATTCTGAAATGGTATTTATGCTATTTTTCGATCCACTTATTATTGTCAAATCTGGTTTGCACTGACATGGACTGTCATGTATGGTTGCATGTTTTTTTGTGCTTGTCTAGGTACATGTTACTGGGCACATTGCGATCTAATCTACAGTGTGTACACTCCTCACATAGGTATTGTGGAGGAACCGGAAGACAGCCTCCTGTTCACAGGCCCTTTCCTGACCTACAAACCATGGAAGAGAGAGACGTGATCCACAAATGCTGTCTCAATAAGACGAGCATAAATGATTTGTGCCAGCAGTTGGCACCTTCATTGCGTCCACATCGCAACTATCCAACATCACTGACACCCAAAGTCAAGGTGATGGCAGTACTGCATTCCTCGGCCCCGGGGTAATTCCAGTACACAGTGGCAACATCTGGCGGAATGTCTCAGCCTATGTTCAGCAACGTACTTTGAGATTTTCTGCAGGCATTGACCAGACACATGAACATCTACATCAAATTTCCAAAACGTGAAGAATTGTCCAAAATCAAAGCAGATTTTTATGAATTTTGTTGAATCGCACATGTGATTGGAGCAATTGATGGGACACATATTGCTTTAATTCCACCACTGGCCAATGATCAGGTATATAGGAACAGGAAGCACTGCTACTCAATCAATGTGCAGGTGGTGCGTTTGGCAGATATGTATATTTCCCACGTCTGTGCCAGGTTTCCAGGATCAGCCCATGACTCCTACATTCTACGGAACAGCGTCATACCCCATTTGATGACTCAACTACTTCCAGAGAGGGCCCAGCTTGTTGGTAAGTAAGATTTTTAATGAAGTTTGTTGTGAGTGTTTTTGTGTGTGAATTTAATGAATCTTTGCTTGAATAGTGAACTCATGTCTATCTTCCATGTAGAACACTCAGGATACCCCAACCAGCCATGGTTACTGACACCATTGCTGAATCCTGTCACCCCAGGAGACGTCCGCTTCAATAAGGCCCATGGGAGAACAAGGCAGGTAGTGGAGCGGGCTTTTGGCCTCCTGAAGGCCAGATTTCGTTGTCTAGATAAAACTCGAGGAGCCCTACAATACTCACCTGGGAAGGTGTGTGAGATACCCATTGCCTGTTGTATGTTCCACAACCTGGCAGTAAAGAAAAACATCCCCCTAATTGAAAACGAAGGAGACCAGCAGGAGCCACCAGCTGAGGAACCGGGACTGGGTGATGATGACAGTGGTGAGTAGGAAGGATGTGACTTGTGACAACAACTTATCAACAAATTCTTTTCATGACTGTAAGTATGCCCTGAGATGTATTTCCAATTCTACAGTGCTTGTTGTTGTGTAGCTGTGAGGACTATGTGTATGTACACATCAGAGTGTAGGATAAGTCTGATAATGTTTGTGCAAAACATCTGTTGAAAATGTTTGCTGTTACATGCACACTGTATTATTCATGCTTCATTAGTGTGAAAAGTAATATTGTTCTGGCTGAAGTATAAGTTTATACTTACTTCTGAGACATAATTTATCCTTGCTAATCTTGGTTCATGTTTTTGTTTCACTGAACTTTGCCATGTCATCAACTGAGGGGATTTTCAGAGTTGTGCCATCACCAGGTATATGATGCTGTATCAGAGTCCATCCTGGACATGGAATGATCCTGGGAATGTCTGTCACAGACTTTAAACATACAGATCTGTCATGACACCTGCTTGCAAATTGAAGGATTGGAAGTTGCTACAACACCAGTGGACTTATTTCACATCTAGTGTTATCTGTTTTGTAATATGTGTAGCATCATGTGCTCCAAGACAATGTGGTTGTAGGGACAGACCATGGTACTTTTCATTCACATCAACTATGTCATCCATGTGTGAAAAACGGATGTAGCTGTGGATGTGTCATGATTTTATGTCACAGTGCAAGTGCCACACCACTTGCATATGCTTGTAACCTCCCTAAAGATGTTGCAAAAGTTGTTTGGATGGGACCTGTTCTTACCGATCAGTAGTACTGGCCTGTTTACTCTTATTTTCTCTGCTGATTATGTATGGCATTCATGGTGTCTGGGATCTGGTACCAGGTGTTGATGCAAATTCAATTTGGTGTTTCACATTAAGGTTTATATTCTCAGATGTTACTTCTTCAAAATTGTTGTTTTTTAATTGTACATGAGAAATTAGGTTAGTGGCACAGATTTTTGAGTGGGATGTCAACTTGTGATGATTGTTTGTACAATCGACTATCTTTGATTAGGTACCGTAGACATAAGTTTGTATGCAACAATACATGTGTATGTCTATCTTCTGGTGCCATGTTTGAGTGAGTGTGTTGCACTTAAGTTACAATTTACATGTACTTGTTGACATAAGTTGATGACATTTTCATCAGAGTAATTACATGGTAATTACAACAATTTGCTATATATGGCAAAGGCACAACATGAGCTAGTATTGATGTGTTAAGTGGTTTTATTGTTCAGATACGGTGATAAGGTGAGAGAACACATTATGGATCAGAAAAAAAACAATGGAGTGAAGTTGACAGTGTTGTTGATTGAAATCTTACAGATCAAAGCCACAGTTATTGGAGTCCAAAGTCCAACAATGTAATCCCATATGAGGTGGAACAATTGGGATGAATAGTCTACAAATTGAAAGGTTGGCACACAAAGAAGGATATCAGGGGCACCGTTTCTTACTGGCTGGGGGTTGTCATTGCCATCCGACCCTCCTGTAGTTTTCCTTGGATGTCCCTACCCACGTAGAGGGGGGTATCCATACTGCAGGTGCCAGGGATAATGAGGATTCTCCACCAGGCTCACCGTCCCTCCCTGTGGCTTGTGCAGATATTGAGGGGACAGATGTAGTTGTCCCACAGGGAGGTGTACTTGTGTGTGAAAAAGCCTAGCGGAGGGTGGTACTGATGTCTCTCAGCACCCCAATTACCTCGTCCATTTGGTCATTGTGTTGTTCTAGGCAGTGGTCTAGGAATGCATGCAGTTGTTTGATGCCCCAGAGTTCTTGGAAAAACTTTGCTCCCTGGTACTCCTCAAAGGCATCCAGTATTAGGGAGAGGTTGGCCTGGCCATCTGTGGCGCTAGCTGTTGGCCGACGTGGGTCCACACGTCCCCTCCCCTCCCATCACCCCTACCCGCACAGGGGGGCATGGTTTGTGCCTGCACAGTCAAACCAGATTCTCCATCCTCATTGATTGTGTTTGTGTTCATCAACTCCGGAGTAGACTGTTTTGCACTGGTGATGATGTGGCCTGTGGTAGATAGTGTGTCTGTTGGGGTAGGGGTCAGCTGTGAGTTGGTAGCTGAGGTGGGAGATGTCGCAGTGGACTCTGCTGGACATACTGGTGCTGTCTGAGCCAAACCTGAGGGGCCAGGTTCCTCCTCTTTGTCCGAGTGTTCAGGAGAGTCATCTTTGGAGTCCGAGGCTGACTGGTTTCATCATTCAGCCTGGAGGTGTTCCAATTTCGCCCTGCTGGTACAGACATGACACAATTATGTGATTCTACATTGTACCTCAATAGGTACACATTGTTAGCATTTATTTGGCATAAACAATGCAACTTTGTCACAATGTGGATTATGGTTTTACTCCCCCCTCGGTCCTGATATGTACCTTGTCACAAATTTTATTGTGACATGACTACTGACATTGGATTGAACCTGACACTCTGTAGATGACACTTGAGGGTTAGTGAGTTCAAAATCTCAATTTTTGGTGTGACATACTTGCACATTAATTGGTAATATTTAGTTGTTGTGATTCCTGTGTGCTGTGCATTGTCAATATATCACCAGGAACATTGAAGTGACAACCTTACCCCATACAATTGTTGGGTTTTTAAGTAGAAATTAGTTATGGTGTCAGTGATGCGCTCATTATTTTCTACTCAAGAGTCTGGGGTATACCAGCCTAAGTATGCAAAAGTGTAAGTGCAGGGAATCGTGTATACACAGCTCACTAAATTTAACCTTACACTCCATAGTGAGATGTGAGAAAAAAAAATGTGGAGGTACATTACAGGTGACTGTTTTTGTGAGCTCGGGTTAGAAGGCCTGATAGTAGTTGTGGTAAGTGCAAAGAGTCTGCCTCCCATCCAGCCCACCTAGCCCACCTGGTCCGAATGGTCCCTGCCAGTGAGGGGATATTCAGTTGACACATGGCTGTCACGTGACTGTAGTTAGGAGTCCAAGGCCTGATATTAGTTGTGGTGATTTCAGACATTCCTCCCCCCACTTGACCAATGGCTCCCTGCCAGTGAGGGGATCTTCAGTTGAAACATGGCTGACACAGGTGACTGTAGTTAGGAGTACAAGGCATGATGTTAGTTGTGGTCATTTCAAACACTCCTCTCACCCACTTGACCAATGGCTCCCTGCCAGTGAGGGGAAGTTGAATGGAAACATTGCTGACACAGGTGCCTGTGGTTTGGAGTTAGGAGTCCAAGGCCTGTGGGTAGTTGTGGTCAGTGTAAAGAGTCTTCCTCCCACCCAGCTGACCCAGCCCACCCAGTCCGATTGGTCCCTCTCAGTGAGAGGAATTTGAATAGAAACAAGGCTGACACAGGTGACTGTAGTTAGGAGTCCAAGGCCTGATTCTAGTTGTGGTCAGTGCACAGAGTCCTCCTCCTACCCAGTCCTATTGGTCCCTGCCAGTAAGGGGTATTCATTTGACACATGGCTGACACAGGTGACTGTAGTTAAGAGTCCAAGGCCTGATGGTAGTTGTGGTCATTTCAGACCCCCCCTCTCTTGACCAATGGCTCCCTGCCATGAGGGGATCTTCAGTTGAAAAATGGCTGACACAGGTGACTGTAGTTAGGAGTACAAGTCCTGATGGTAGTTTCGGTCATTTCAAACACTCCTCCCACCCACTTGACCAATGGCTCCCTGCCAGTGAGGGGAAGTTGAGTGGAAATATGGCTGACACAGGTGCCTGTGCTTTGGAGTTAGGAGTCCAAGGCCTGATGGTAGTTGTTGTCAGGGCAAAGAGTCCTCCTCCCACCCAGCTCGCCTAGGTCACCTGGTCCTTATGGTCCCTGCCAGTAAGTGGGTAGTCAGTTGACACATGGTTTACACAGGTGACTGTAGTTAGGAGTACAAGGCCTGATGGTAGTTGTGGTCATTTCAAACACTCCTCCCCCCACTTGACCAATGGCTCCCTACCAGTGAGGGGAAGTTGAGTTGAAAGATGGCTGACACAGATGGCTGTTGTTCTTAGGTGGAGTGTGAGTGGCTGATGGTAGGTATACTCCTTTCCTTTTGGGAGATCTGATTACTTGATGAAGTGGTTAGCATAACATACCTGGTAACTACTTACTATAGTTATGGGCCATGTTTTGGTATGTTGTTAAATGTTTTTGTGGCTGTCATGATGACTTAATAGGTATACCCTTACAGCCAACATGTAGACATTTGTAAATGCCATTGTTTTGGTAGTTTTTAATCTTAAGTGCAGGTATATAGGTTGTCAGCATTAATTGTACATCTCCAATACCTTGTCTACTGGTTAATCTTAATAGATCATATTTGCAAGCCTTTGACCATTGTAGTAATGTGTGCTAAGGTGTCATGGAAAACTTGAGGCAAATGTTTAGTTGTTACTTACCAGACTCCATTCCTTTAGGTATTCCAAACAAGCTCTCCGGTGGCAGGATGGCATGCACCTTCTCCTCCCAGACAGTAAGGTGTACTGGTGGCACAGGAGGGACACAACCAGTCTGTTGTGTGGCCAGGTGGTTTCTGTTGGCCAAGGCCTTGACTCTCCTCTTGACATCGTAACACCTCTTCCTGTTATCCTCCATTGTGCGCAGGGTGCTGGCTACTGCGTTAACCTTGTTGCCTATCCTGTCCCACATCAGGTTTTTCTGGGTGATGGATGTTTGTTGGACTTGGGTCCCAAATAACTATGGCTCAACTCTGAGGATTTCATCCACAAGAACTGTCATCTGGAAAATGTGGCTGCTTCTTTTTGGCCATTGTGTGCAAGTGAATTAGTGAGTATGTGTGATTGTGAAATTAAAGGGGTGTATAAGAAATAAAAGAAAAAATGGTGATATATGCAGTGAATGGTGCTATTACAGTGTGTGGGTGTGTGAAGGGCTGGCTGCAGTGTGACAGGAGACAGCAATGATCTCAGTCCGACTCTGCAGGATTGGAACAGCAAAGGATCATGGTCTGGTAAGAGTTTTTTTTTTAGAGGTGGATAAGTAGGTGTGTATACTCTTTCAATTGACATCAGCTGTATAGTGTTGTGAACGCATACTATGGTTTGGGTTGTGATAGCATGAGTTTCTCAAATTCACACTTGCTATGTAGCCTACAAGCCACCGTGAAATTGCCAAATCGTCAGATGCATCATAATCGGTTCGGAGGTACGACCGATGCATTTACGGAATCAGAATCCCTATAGAACAGCCTTTCTGACTGACGAGGTTGTGTCGGAGTCGTTTCCGACCGACGCTATCGTGTTGGCGTCAGTCGGTGAATTCACTAGTATACATCCAAATACGGTGGTCAGAGACATCGCGGATTAGTCGGTCAGAATCTCACCGCGGCCAAATCGATCGGGCGGTCATTTCGACCAAACTTGTAATCAGCCCCTTTGTATTTAGGTTGTTTGATGTAGAAATTTTGAAGGTCTTCAGGTGGGGCAGCAATCTGGCAGCGTTTCATCCTTTTCCAGTCTTTGTAGGTTGTGAGGTAATTTTTTGTTAATTAATTGGCTTCTTTTATACTGTTGTTTTAATTAGTTGAATGTTCCTATTGGTTTTTGTTGTTTATGCTTTTATTTCATTGGTTGTTTTATCGTCTATTTAATTATTTTGGCAGTTATTTGTGTGTTTAGTAAATTAATCTTTTATATATTTAAAGGAACATTTCATATTAAATGTATATATGTTAAGAAATATACATGTTTTAATATGTTTAAAAATGTTGTTAAATCATTTAAAATTTATATTATATAAATATAAATGTTATTTGTATATTTTTTAACAATTTACATTTTACAAATATACATTTTAATTTAAAAATTGATATATTTGTGTGATTGATATTTTTATATGTAGTATGTTTTAGTAGGTTTTCTATGTATATTTTAATGTGTGTATTTTATGTTTAGATATTTGTCATTTTTTTAAGCGATATTTATGTTGTCGATATTGTGAGTTTCGATATTTTCTATGTTTATTTAATTATTGCGATATTTTTGATTACAATATTTTTGTATTCGATATTAGTTGAATCCATTTTTTTAGTACGATATTTTTTATCAATATTTTTGTATTTTTGGGGGGAAATAAATGTTATTGATTTTATGGAGATCAATACAGGATTTCTGTACGATAATGGACATTTATATAATGACATTTGTGAAAGGAGAGAAGTTACAGTCCACTTCATATCCAATATTGAAGGATTACATACGATAAACAAAAGCAACATCAACAACCACATCAAACCAAACTGGAATCTGCGCTTGATCTCTTTCCTACGTCTCATGATTGCATGCTTCACCATTGCTGGTGTAAAGTGATGGTGTGACGCCTCACTTTTAATGGTTTGTTCCCACTTCGGGCAGTATTAGATGAAATATTTTTTGTATTTTTAATGGTGAGTATATGTAGTCGATGTTTTTGTATGCGATTTTAGATGCCGATATTGTGTCTGTAGGAAGGTGGAATCTGACTGCATGGTTGCCCCCACTTTTTTCCTGGTGTTTTGCTGGTTTTCGACTTAGTTTGGCTGGAATCCTGCTATTCAGGACCCCAGCCTATCTGCTTTCCCCTTAAATTGATTGCATGTACTTTAGGTACACTCCAGATTGGATTCTGGGGTACCCTTATAAGTCCCTAGTATATGGTATACTATGTACCCAGGGCATAGGTACCCCAGAGGCCTCCCAGGGGCTGCAGCATGTATTATGCCACCCCTGAGAGGCCATCCAAAATGACACAACAGGTCTGCTACAGCAGCCTGTGTAAGGTGGTGTATGCACCCCTTACTGAGATATAGGTTCCCTATATCTCTCCATATCACTGCACATGTAAACCTATCAGTCACCCCTATGGCAGCCCTTAACAATCCTGAAGGTAGGGTGCTGGGTTTCATGTGAGAGGGTGCCCATGCATGAGCAGAGCCCCTCTGCAGCTTTCGGAATCTTCATTCCGGGGTTGTTTGTGATGCAGCCAGACCATATACTCTTAAGTGCATTATGACCCCGTGGTAAATGCTGACTTGAGAATGGCTGCATGGAAACATGTCGTGTTTGGTGTCAAACACCTTGGAAACCACTACAGGTACATAGGTACATATAAATCAGGTTTAGAATACAGTAAGTTCTACTGAACTTAGAGTTGTGTGTCAAGGGCTTAGCACACCCTTTCTACAACTCAATAGAGTTTCAGTTCCCACTAGAGTAGGTAGGTGCATACACCACAACACACTAGAATGTCTTCAAGGCCTGAAGTCAGTGACTCCTTGCCCACTAGGTATGACAATCTCACATTCCAGGAATTGAGAAATATGTGTACCTCTAGGAGACTGAAGACAGGGAGACATGCAAGCACTCAACGCCTCATAGAGGCTACGCTGTTAGATGACCTCAGAAAGACCCCAGGGTCTGATGAGGCAGGCAAGTTGGGTGGGACAGCAGAAGAGGAAAGGCCAGGTAGTGAACACTACTATGACCCAGACTCTGATGCTGGCCAGGAGGATCAAAATGATTCCAACCTGGATAATCCAATTCTTCCTGCAGGTGAGGAAGGCCTCAGTGGCCCTCTCTTCACTCCCCCAGGAAGGGTTAATAGTCTACCCAGAAGATCCAGATCTCCTTCTCAGGAATCTAATCATTCTGGTAAGTCTATAGGGAGCTCTGTTTCTCATAGGACTTCTTCTCATACAAGGGAGTCCTCTTATGAGAAGAAGTGCCAACTGCTTGAGTTTGAGAGAGCTAAGCTCAGAATGAAGAGAGAGCAATTGGCCTTAGACAGGGAATCCCTGGAGCTTCAGAAAGCTTCTCAAAAGTTGGGGCTAGAGCCCCATGGTGGCAGCAACAGTGTCCCTAGGAGTAGAGAAGAGACTCATCCCCATAGGAACCTGAACAAGATTGTCCCTCCCTACCAGAGTGGGGATGACATCCACAAATGGATAACTGCACTGGAGAGGGCCTGTAAAGTACAGAGGGTCCCTCAGGAGCAGTGGGCAGCAATCTTGTGGCTCTCCTTTGCAGACAAAGGTAGAGACAAGCTCCTCACTGTAAGAGAAGAGGATGCTGATAATTATAAAGTCCCGAGGAGTGCTCTGATTGATGGGTTTGGCCTAACCACTGACCAATACAGGTTAAAGTTCAGAGTCACCCAAAAGGCACAGACTCAGGACTGGGTTGACTTTGTAGATTGTGCTACTAAGGCTCTGGAAAGTTGGATACATGGCAGCAAGGTACATGACTTTTTAGGATTGTACAATTTGATTATGAGGGAGCAGATCCTTAATAATTGTCAAAACCAGCTTTTACACCAGTACCTGGTGGACTCTGATCTGACCTCTCCCCAAGAATTGGGAAAGAAGGCAGACAAATGGGTCAGAACCAGAGTAAAGCCAAAGAATCAGGGTGGTGACCAGAAGAAAGATTCTACCAAGTCCCAAGAGAAAGGTGGGGATAAATCCAAGGATAAATCCACTACAGGGCCCCAAAGTCCTCTCCTGGGGGTGGGTCCCAAACTCCTTCCTCCCCTAAAAGAAGCCTTATTGCCATAACTGTAAGAAGCCTGGCCACTGGAAAAATGACCCCAGTTGCTCACAGGCTGGCAATAAGAAAATGTTCCTCCCAGCAATACTACCACTCCTCCTGGTACTACAAGTAGTAATCCCCCAGGTGGTAGTAATGCACCCAAAAGTTAGGTGCATTTTCATGGGGAACTGAGGTGGACCCCAGTTTATCAAGGTCCTCCTCACAGGCCTCCTTAGTCTGTGGTGGTGGCATGGGATTTGCCACTTTTACTATGAGTCCCAATACTTTGGGCAAGTTCAGACAGGAGCCCCTAATCAATGGTCAGAAGGCGTTGGCATTCAGGGACACAGGGGCTAGCGTCACCATGGTGACAGGGAAACTAGTCCCCCCTCAACAGCTTTTACCTGAGTTCAAGTACCAAGTGACCAACATTGATGGTATCAGAACAGATCATCCCATGGCCATAGTCAATCTCAGCTGGGAAGGGGTCACTGGCCCAAAGAGAGTGGCAGTGTCCCCAAACTTGCCTGTAGATTGCCTGTTGGGCAATGATCTGGAGGTTTCAGCCTGGGCTGAAGTTGAATACAAGGCCCATTTAAAAATGTTGGGCCTCTCTGAGAAGGTTGGTGGGGCTGTTAGGGCCTCAGCCCCATCTCAGGAAAACTTTGGAGAGGTGGAGCCTGAAAGGATGGCCCACTCTACTCCCCAAGAGAGCAGAAGGGTTGAAGAAAAGTCTTCTTCCCCCCAGACTATAGGTAAGGGTCAGCTTCCTCAGGGAACTGATCCTACCCCTAGTGAAGGAACTGCCCCAGAGGTGGTCAGGCCTGGCCTGGCAACACCCCTGATGGCAGGGGACCCTTTCAAGGTGGTACCCAGTCTGGAGCAGGTAACCTGCCCCTCTCTACCCTCCCTCTGTCCGCCCAGGGCTGCAGAGGTCAGGGAGGTCAGTGGACCACTAAGGGCTCCCTGTCCAGAGGAACCCCTCATCCACAGATTAGGGGCACCCAGTCTAGTAGCCCTAGCCAGGTGAAAATTCCTCAGCACACTGAGGGATTCCTCTTACCATTGGGTAGGGACCTCCCCCAGATGGATTCTGCTGGGCAAAGGTAAACCTGGGACCAAGTGGTTCCAAACCTACCATGTCCCTCCAGTGTTCCAACCAAAGGGACCCAACCCCCAGCTGTAGGCAGCCAGAGGGTGACCCTTAGGGCCAGATACAACTCAGTCAAGGAAAGAAAGGCCTCCATGGTGACCAGTGATCTGAGGAAGCTGAGACCAACTTTATTAGGGCCTCACTTCTCTACTCAGACACCCCACCAGCCTTTTACTTTGCCAAAACACACCACAGGTAGTAATTCCAAATGGTGGAGATCATCCAATACCCTTGGGGTTAGGAATTGCTTAGTGGACCATAAGACAGGGGGTAACCATGCTAGTGCAGGTTCTTCCTTATATGGCCACTTAGTCAATAAAGGCTCAACTGGACAAAGTTAGCCTTATCTCCTTTCGTTTGGAGGGGGGTTATGTAGGAAGGTGAAATCTGACTGCATGGTTGCCCCCACTTTTTTCCTGGTGTTTTGCTGGTTTTCGACTTAGTTTGGCTGGGATCCTGCTATTCAGGACCCCAGCCTATCTGCTTTCCCCTTAAATTGATTGCATGTACTTTAGGTACACTCCAGATTGGATTCTGGCTACCCTTATAAGTCCCTAGTATATGGTATACTATGTACCCAGGGCATAGGTACCCCAGAGGCCTCCCAGGGACTGCAGCATGTATTATGCCACCCCTGAGAGGCCATCCAAAATGACACAACAGGTCTGCTACAGCAGCCTGTGTAAGGTGGTGTATGCACCCCTTACTGAGATATAGGTTCCCTATATCTCTCCATATCACTGCACATGTAAACCTATCAGTCACCCCTATGGCAGGCCTTAACAATCCTGAAGCCAGGGTGCTGGGTTTCATGTGAGAGGGTGCCCATGCATGAGCAGAGCCCCTTTGCAGCTTTCGGAATCTTAATTCCGGGGTTGTTTGTGATGCAGCCAGACCATATACTCTTAAGTGCATTATGACCCTGCGGTAAATGCTGACTTGAGAATGGCTGCATGGAAACATGTCGTGTTTGGTGTCAAACACCTTGGAATCAGAGGGAGCCACATGGCATCACCGGTACACCCGGTACCAGCTTAACAGAACCCTGGCATCACAAATGGATGCTGCAGCCACAGACACGAGTCTGCCCTCCTGCTGCTTGACGAAACTCCGGCAGGGGAGGCATGGACAATAGGTTTCCTGTCACAGGGAGGTGTGACCACCTCCCAGACAGGTTTTAGTGTATTGGGGCTGGGTGGGTGCACTCCAAGAGTGCTTTGAAGTCTGCACTGGGGGCACATTTGGTGTCCCTGTGCATAGTCCAGCTCAAACCGGTTGCAGGGGCACACAGCCCCTGCTCTGGCGCAAAACTGGACAAAGGAAATGGGTGTAGCCACACCTCTTTCCTGACCCTCCCATAGGTGTGTCCCCAGAGTTTGTCCCACCCCTTCCTTGGGTATAAAGTAGGAAACCCTGACTACAGGACTTTAGATTACACCTGGATTAAACTCTGTTCCCAGAAACCAAGTACTTCGACGATCTACACTACGCTGGATGACTGAAGAATCTCCCTTGGAGTAAAGGAGTTACTCCCCTGCAAGGCAGGCACCTTTAATGCAACTCACCAGTTGGCATCTCCGAAGCTCCTGCGGACTCTGAAGAATATTGCCACACAGGAGGTGGGTTTTCCAAGGTCTCTGAGGTCGATCTGTGCCCACAGCAAGTCTGAGGCCCTTATCCCTCGTGGAGACCGTGCAACCCGAACCCCTGGACACTGCGACCATTTGCAGAAGCATCAGCTTTCCGGCGACCCCTGAGACTGAGCTTTGGGTTACTTGTAGCCCTTACCCCAAGCAGTAATTGCACTGAAGATTGCAGGCCTACACTCAACGAGTGTTCCACGGGCCGCCATTTTGTGATTCCTCTTGAGGTCCCTTCGTGATCCCTGGTCCATTGACCTGTGGGTCCCCAAGAAGGCAACTCTAACTCTTATTGGGCATCCCTGGTTGCTCCAGACATGCCCTGACTCGCCATTGCTTGGGGAGTCCCCAGGAGCTTGCTGGTCCGCACAGAAGCATCTTTTCTCTTCCTGCGTGGGTTGCTGTTGCCAAGGCTTGTTGTGGTCAATCTGATCACTGACACCCCAGCACTTGACATCCTTTGTGGGACAGCTCGAATCCGGCTCCTGGTTGTTGTCGACATCTCTGGGACCCCGTGGCTGCAGAGTCAAGCTTCACCTCTTCGCACCTGAAGCACCCGACATCGGTGGGCATTCGATTGCTCCGCCCCTGGTCACTGGCTAGTGACCCAGACTCTGTCCCCTCTGCTTTCAGGTTCTTCACATCTTCAATCCAGGCTTGGATCACCCCGGACACTTTTCTTCTTCACGGCAGCAGTACTTTGCTTCAGATCGCCATTGAAAACGACGACGATTCCCGACACCCTTTGACACCTATGCACCCGGCTTCCCTGGGTGAGGTAACTCGAGTACTCCGGTGCTCACGTGGGTGTTGGCCCTAGAACCCCTTAAGTCTAAAGGGGTTTGCTCAAAGTCCTCTTATAAGTGTCCTTTTGCTTTAAAATGCCAACCGCGACTTTCCTCATAGAATCCTACGGCGCTCGCGGATGTGTTCTCACACTGCACACGTCCCCCGTGGGTCTCCTGTGTCACTACCTTGGGTGGTTCCTTGGGGTCCCAGCGATTCTACGTGCTCTAGGCATTGTGTCTAGTCAAGTCGTGGTTCTTATACCACTTTCTTAATATATGGTTTGGTCCCCCCCTGGGGCCCAGTGTATATTGTGCTATTTACTGTCGTTTTAATACTGTGATACTGTGTATCTTGGACTCTAATCTCATAAAGAGATTAGTAGTTAGTGTTTAGAAATAAATACATATATTTTATATATATCTTGTGTAGTTCTCCTTTCATTTGGTCATTTAAGAGGTTATAATCTGGTAAACCAAACTGCTTTACACTCCTTCAAGACTTAGCCTGAAGGCTGCTCTCCACAGCTACCACTAGGATAGCTTTCTATAAGGTTGTCTTTAAACCCACCATCAATAAGGGTCGTTTGGACTGGTGCAAGGTGCCCACTATAACTAGTGGACAGCATATGCCAGGCCAACTTCTCACAGTGTCAGTGAACCATGATATCACTGTGATCTTGGACAATTAGAACTCAGCAATGGTTGGTAAATCTGTACTTACTAAGAGTTTAGCTTGTAATTGGAAAGAAGAACTCTCTACTGCTGAAATCAACTGTATCAAATGATAAGGTTTATGAGTAACTTTAGACTAAATAGGTGGGCAAATAACTGTTGGGTATACTAATTCATCTACATCCAACTTGCCCCTGGCTTTAGGTATCACTTATGACGGAAAGACGTACAAACTAATGTTATGCTATGAGCAGAGATGGTGAGGGTTGCCCGCTTCCATTTCTTATTCAATCTTCCTAGCAAATCCTTGGAATAAGGTCTGTACTTTACATTTACACCCTCATTTAATCAAACACATTGTGGAATCTTGAATAATGGACCCAAGAAAGTAGCCTCACACTCACATTATCAATAGATCTTTCTATTTGTAATTCATTAATCATTTAAACATACATAGATGTTTACGCAAACAAACACACACACACACACACACACACACACACACACTCACCTACATATATGTATATATCATGTGTGTGTGTGTGTTTGTGTATATGTACATATATACATACGCATATATGTACATATAGTCATATATATATTTATATATGTGTGTGTGTGTGTGGCTTTCAAAATAATGTGTGTTATTCACATCAACTGTACTATTAAACACACTGATATTTTTTACTACAGGGTAAAGGTCAAATTCCACAGTACAGAAAAATTGACATGAGAAGAACACTTTTTACTGCCTCACAGATTGAATGTGATGATTACTTTACAGAGAGAATCAACTCCCCTAATATCCATGAGTCTTTTCATTGTGATTTTATCAGACTGCGCAAACATAAACCCTTGCATCCTGGTTTTGGTTAAATACAGTTTGTTAAATAGAATATAATATTCTATTTGTTACAATTGTTGAGTGGATGGGGGGCATTATGACTCACTGGAAGCATCACCTTGTGTAAGTTATGTCCCCTCCTCACACTCAACAATGGTAATTCAATCTCCGTAGCAGGATTTTAGCTCTTATGTGAAAAACACATGTATGTTGCTGGAACATTCATTTACAGAAAAGCAATACATATTACAAATTACAAGTTATGGGTAAAGTATGATGTATGACGCACTGTCCTTTGTGTCTGGCACAATCCAGATTGATGTGGAGGTGTAGGGCTGGGTACAAAACATATTTAGCTGGTGGTATTTCATGTCCTTGGTGATAAGTTAAGGCAGTGCTTGCTCCAAACACCTTTGAATGTCTGTTTGTATGTATGTATATATGTATGTATGTATGTATGTATGTATGTATATGTGTACGTATGCATGTATGTATATGGTATTTCTATACTGTTGACCTAGGCAAAAGGCTGAGGAGCCTTTACCATGGTGTAAGGAATTGGATTAATTGTTGAAGGAGGTTAGACCCCACAAAGAATAATCACAGTCCTTCTCAGGGTGAACCACAAAAGTCGCTAAATAAACATGAGCTTAACCATCTGGTATCTTGCCAACAAAACAGTCAGGCTTAACTTAGAGGTAATGTGTAAAGTATTTATACATCACTCAAACATAATAAGGTGTAAACAAAACAGGGGAAAAATCCCAAATCAATTTTGAAAAATAGAGAGTATTTTAATAGATAAAATAGCACCAAAATGACAAAAATCGCATCAGTAGAATCAGAGATTTGATTTTTTAAAGTTTAAAGTTCAAAATAGCTCCAAAAAGCACAAAGTGCCTAGAGGTGATCTGGTCCTGCTAGACCAGGTAAGTCTAAAGTTAAGGCAAACCGTGATGGAATGCAGGTCGGATACAGGGACTAGGTTCATACTGATGGAAAGTTTACCTTCGGACTTAAAACATTTTCTGGAGAGAAGTCATTGTTGTCGAATCATCGACAGGGCAAGCTGCAAGCTGGATCTGATTCAGAGCTCGACGATGGTGGGCTACACTGCACGATCGTCAATGAAGGCAGGAAAGCTGTAACTATAACTGGTGAATTTCAGTGTTTTTTTTTTTTATGTCATCTTATGTCTTATTCGAACACCTAACATTGATATAGCTTTAAGTTTTGTTTTTTTCAGTATGTGTGTATGTGTCTGTTTTTGAAAGGTGTTGTATTAAGTTGCATTTGTGGTTTGCTAACTGTGAAACACATTGAAAAAACAGGCGCATATGTAGAGATTCAGAAGCACTAATACCCACTACTTAGGCTTACACAGGAACAAGATACGTTGTAACCAAAAGATTTTGAAAGCAGTTGGAGTGTTCCTTTCTCTTTACTAAAATACACCTTTACAAAAAATTAAGGGCCGCTTTCTAATTTACGACACATTTTAATGTGCACATTGCCCTTCAAGGACTGGGGCGGACAAACCTCTTACCTTACTAAGGCAGATACTGCCTTAGTCGGTTAACCACTGTGCTGCATAAAGAACCCTGGTTCAACCTTTTCATCTTTCCTATATTATGCTGCAAACATGACTATTGATGTTAGAAAATCACTACCACCCAACAAATATATATTCATAATAAAGTCATCAAACAAATTTCAAGTGCTTGAAATGCATTTTGTTTTGCACCTTAAAACGTGTTCACTAATTGGGTTGCAAGATCCTTTTAGCAGAGGGCTATTAATCTGAAGATGAAATGATTGTCCTTTGAAGGATTCAGAGGCGAAAAGTGCCCTTTGATGTTGGCAAAACCTTTGAAAAATGCTGTTTCTAAGACATTAAAGATTTAAAAAATGATAAAATAAATGCATGGTTCTTGAAGGGTGAGCCGATTATAATGGTCAATAATTTACATAATTATATAGAACTTTTATACTGAGCTCTCCATAATGCATTAATAATCGCCACTGGCAAGGAGCACTAAAAGCCTCCCCTATAGTGTTGGCTAACATCACCATGCTGAGAGTCAAATAGTTGATCATTTATTTTAAGCAAGTTTTGTATATCAGTTTGACACTATAAGGGAGTTGCTGTTCTACTCTCGCACGCACCCCACCTTCCTAGCTATACTCTTAAATGCAACTATTTAGAAACATAGGGAGTTACAAGCTTGCTGACTGGGTGTATGCACCTCTTGCAGAAACCTGCCTATAAACTCAGGACCACAGTTTTTGAATCACGATTATTGTAACAGGATTCAAATAATGTTGCTTTCTGTTCTATGTGCTACAAGAAATGCATATATTGAACTCTTCTAATATAGCCTTATAACCTGCCGTAGCGGGCTATACCGGCTATTAAAGGCCCGCTCCCGCGTTAAAGGCCCGAGCCGAAGGCGAGGGACTTTAACAAGGGATCGGGACTTTAATAGCCGGTATAGCCCTGCTACGAAGGGCTATAAGGCTATTAGAACATACTGCCACTAGAGGGCAGAATGTTCCAACAAATAAAACAAAGGCTTCTCGAAGCTTGAGGGGATTTAAATCCCCTCGAGCTCCGAGAGGCCTTTGTAAAACATTGAAATGTTGCTCTGCGGGCCTTTACCGGCCCGTAGAAGCAGGAGCACTCCATTGTTGCAGAGACTGGAGTGGGAATAGTACATGTTACGCCTCTGAAGTCCAACACTTTCCCTACTTGGCACAGACTGGAGTGGGAATATTAAATTTAACCCCTCCAGAGTCCAGAGATTTCACTACTGTTGCACAGACAGGAGTGGCATGTTAGTCCAGAAATGTGCTTTTTGTGATTTGGTGTAAATCCATTCAGTAGTTTCTGAGATATTTCACTTAAAAAAAATATAGATATCTCAGGACGCAAGTCCTTGCAGTGGACTCGCGGATCCTTCTAAAATTTGATTGGCTGCCAGCACTTCATCCAGGAAGTGTTGGCAGCCATCTTGAGACTTGGCTTGAAGCTGAGTCCCATAAAAATAGACAGTAGAAAATAATGAAAAGGGGGCAGGGTAGGAATACAGTGATCTCCCTGATATGGTGGGGGGTCCCACAGGACCCCGCTGGGGTTTCTAAGAATTTTTTTAAAGATTTTGCCACGCATCCATGAATCTGCAGCAACATTTTTTTTAATGGAGCTCCCAACATTCCAATGTTCTAATTATGCTCTTAGTCCTGTTGACGCAAAAAAATGATACCCATAAATGGTTAAAGACAAAACCCTAAATATAGGCATACGCAGTGTATTCCGTTACAGATTCTCCCCCAGTATATATGTATCCAGCCATTTTTAGCATTTCCCATCAGGCTTTCGTGTATGTATTTCAAGTGGAAAAAAAATTGTGTAGGGTCATGTAGGGAAAAATAACAGTAACAGCATGGAATCCAATGTTTAATGGAAGCTGTGGTAAAATCTCTGTCTACTCAAATTTACATGCAGGGGCAAAACACATAAACTGACTACCATAGGTAAAGAAATATACAGGGAAGAAAATTACAGGCACAAACAGAAAACTGCTAGGAAGAGCGCGTCAGATAAAGGCTAGGGCTTAAAATAAATCGGCCTCAGAAAGCAAGTCTGAGGGAAAATATGATGCAAATATGTATAACGTGGAATAACTTAATTTGCATTGGGTTTCAACAAGAATTCATCTAAATGCAACTACATTTAGTCACATTTTAATAGTAGGTTGCCATAGATAAATATTTGTAGGCCTTCCTGAATATTTTCTCAACCCCTTGAAAACATGAAAACATAGGCCCTGATTATGACTGCATGCGGTGCCTGCCACACAGTGCAGGGATGTTTAGGGGGGCACCATAGGTGCTCCTCAGGCCCCTAAGCGGAGGGCCAATGGGAAAGGGGGCCCACAGGGCCCCCAATGTCGCTTCTCGGCAGCCTTTCCATGTGGGAAAGGCCGACATGAAATGGCTGTCGGAAATCAACATCATAATCCCAACAGGCGGACTGCCGTCATTAAGGGATTATGCTGTCTTTCCACGCACCAGCGGGCTCCTTGAGCCCATCGGAACCACGTCGGAATCCCCCCCCCTTCAAGTTTAACTGTGAGCACCGTCATCATAATATGGCAGTTGGACTGTAAACCTACCATGTCGGGTGGAAAGCCTCAGACCGCTGGTCGGAGGCTTTCCGCCCGACATCGTAATGAGGCCTATTGTTACTAATGCAAATTTTGATTTATTTAATAGTGTCTGTGTGCTGGTTGTATAGGTATTTGGACAAAATATTGAGTTTCAAATATTGAGTTTCAGAAATATCAGAAAAAATATTGTGATACAAAAATATCGTGATGCAGAAATATTGTTGCCAAGAATATCGACTTTTTCAGGTAAGTAATATAATATCGTTTTTAATAATATAGCTGTAAAAAATATTGTCTTTTGCTTATCGTTGTGTGTTTTAGTTCATATATTATTTTATGTGGTATTATTGTTTATATAATTAATAATATTTTTTAATAAAGTTTTTAATTTTAAGTGATTTATAATTTTAATTTAATTGCTGATAGTAATTTATAGTGTCACAACATGTTGCTAGGATTGTAGGGGTATAGGGTGGAAAGTTAATTAAGTGTAATTAATTAACAATTCATTATTACTTTTTTATTAATTATTTAATTGATCATTAATTATGTAAATTGTGTAATAACTATATTTTTGTTTTTTAGTTACATATTAGGTTTTGGCTACTGGGTTTATAGGGGTATAGGGTGGGAAGTTAATTAAGTAATAATTCATTACCAATTAAGTATTTATATATTAATAACTATTTGCTTAGTAATTATCTAAATTGTTTTATAATTATAATTTCAAATTTATATATTAGGCGCGGGCTGCTGGGTTGTAGTGCTGTAAGGTGGGGAGTTAATTGAGTAATAATTAATAAACAATTAATTGTTAATTTATCATTAATTATTTAATTGATTATTACCTATGTAAATTGTGTAATTATTATATTTTTTAAGTTATATATTAGGTGCGGGCTGCTGGGTTTGTAGGGGTCCAGGGTTGAAAGTTAATTAAGTAATAATTAATCAACAATTAATTAATAATTTATTAATAATTATTTAATTGATTCTAATGTATGTTGCTTGTATTATACTTACTTATATTTGTTATATTTTAAGTGTGAACTGCTAGGTTTGTGAGTTTGAAAGTTAATTAAGTAATACATTAATAACAATTTTTTTTGACTGAAAATTATTACATTGTTTAATAATCATGTAAATAGTTTTTTTATTTCATATTTTCCATTTTTTTGGTTCATTAATAATGCTCATTAAGAGTTTTATAGTTGTTGTCAAATAATAGGATTATACAAATATGTTATGTGTTTGAAGTGAAGTAATTTCCCTACTGCTACACAGACTGGAGTGGGAATAATGTATTCAATCCCTTCGAAGTCCAATGCTTTCTCTACTGTTGCACAGATTGGAGTGGGAATAATAATTTAACCCCTCCAAAGTCTAACACTTTCCCTACTGTTGCACAGACTGGAGGGGGATTAGACATTGTAATCCCTCCGAGTCCAATGCTTTCCCTACTGTTGCACAGACGGGAGTGGGAATAGTACATGTAATTCCTCCAAAGTCCAACACTTTCCCTAGTGTTGCTCTGACTGGAGTGGGAATAGTATATTTTACCCCTCGAAAGTCCAATGCTTTTCCTATTGTTGCAGAGACTGGAGTGGGAATAGTACATGTTAGGCCTCTGAAGTCCAACACTTTCCCTACTTGGCACAGACTGGAGTGGGAATATTAAATTTAACCCCTCCAGAGTCCAGAGATTTCACTACTGTTGCACAGACAGGAGTGGCATGTTAGTCCAGAAATGTGCTTTTTGTGATTTGGTGTAAATCCATTCAGTAGTTTCTGAGATATTTCACTTAAAAAAAATATAGATATCTCAGGACGCAAGTCCTTGCAGTGGACTCGCGGATCCTTCTAAAATTTGATTGGCTGCCAGCACTTCATCCAGGAAGTGTTGGCAGCCATCTTGAGACTTGGCTTGAAGCTGAGTCCCATAAAAATAGACAGTAGAAAATAATGAAAAGGGGGCAGGGTAGGAATACAGTGATCTCCCTGATATGGTGGGGGTCCCACAGGACCCCGCTGGGGTTTCTCAGAATTTTTTTTAAGATTTTGCCACGCATCCATGAATCTGCAGCAACATTTTTTTTAAAAAGACGACGGGGCTCCCGCCCATCTTTTTCATTAAGCCCCTGGGTAGGCCAAAACCTGGAGGGCATGTTTTATAATAATGTGGGGGTGCCCATGTGGCACCCCCGTGCCCAGGAGCTGCCACCCTTCTAGCTGGGGCAAACATATCTAAACTGGGGCTTGAAACTTGAATAATGCAGTGGGCCACGCAGACTCCGCAGCAGCCGGGGATCACTACCTCCCGGGGCTTTCAGTTTCAATAATGGGGGCACACGCAGACCCGCCAGCCCCGTGGACTGCCACCTCCCCAGGGCAATTACCAGAATATATATATATATATATAAAGGAGGGGTCCAATGTGGACACCCAGCCCTGTGGACCATCACCTCCCCGGGGCTACATGATAGAAAGGAGGGAGGCCACGCTCAGATTTCACTCATGCAAAACCATAGAATTTCATAGATATGTGAGTGGTTGCATGGGTGTGTGAGTGGGTGTATGAGAGGTTGTATGGAGGTATGAGTGGGTATGTGAGTGGTTCTGTGAATGATATCATCAGTGATGTCATCAGTGATGTTATATTAGATGTCGTCAGTAATGTCATCGTTGATATCACTGACCATGTCATGAGTGAATTGTGAAGTCATAAGCAGTGTACTTATAACTGCTGAATTTCTTTGGTTTTGTAAGAGTGAAATCTGAGCCTAACTATAACATCCCTGTAACCCTTGTTTGGATTTCTTTTTTTAATTTTTTTTTTAAATGCTTTGTTTCTCATCACAACAACAATTTTGCTTTTTATAAGCAAAAATATGCACAGCAGACCCCAAAGAAAATTCATTACAATCTTGCTGTATAAAATCCATATCATATGACATTACAACACAAATAAATAGCAGTAGGATAATATACGCATAGATACAATAGATACATTTCAGTTAATATTAAAAATAACCTAAACATAGAAAAAAGGAGCCCCTCAGAAATTTTTAAGTATCTAAGGGTTATCCCATCCTTCTAGCATCAAAAATACAGATACCCCTGATTTAACAAATCCTTCAGACTTTTTTTGCCTTCTACCCCTTCCATCCAAGTGGCAATCGGTGCCCATATTCTGCATCCCAATCTTCTTTTCCGAGCCCCTTTAAGGAGACCTACAAATTATATATTGCTAGCAGCCTGGCTCTCCAAGCTGCAAATGTGGGAGGTTCCGGGCTTAACCAATGGGATGTAATACATAGCCGAGCAATTGACATAGCTAAGAATAAAAAAGATGCCCACTGCGGGTCCACTTCTTTGTTATTAATCCCCAAGATCATCAAGACAGGAGTTATTTGAAGCTGTACACCCAATACTGATCCAAGAAACCTCTCAATTTCTTGTAAATAAATCCCCAATTCTGGGGATGTAAAAACATGTGGAGACTATCTGCAAACTGAGCCCCAATCCTATTGAAATTGCTCCCCACTGTGCCTCCCCATTTTGCTACCTTTACTGGTGTATAATACAACTTAAAAGCTGTCATAAAGTATTGCCTTTTCAAGCTAGCTATTAGGAGTGTCGTATTCCCTAGCTCCAGTGGCTGATAGATATAGGGACCCTCTATCCCTAGCCTAGTTTCCCATTTAGCATTTTGTTTCTCCAAATCATCTGGCAGTTCCTGTAATATTAGATGATAGAGTATACCAATCTTAGATTTACATTTTATGGCTTCCACCAATGGAAATTGGATTACTGCATTACAATCCTTCATGCTTTTAAGGAGGAAAGCTGAAGATATTTAAAGAAATCAGCCCTACCCAAGCCATATCGATCTTGCAGTTCGAGGAAAGAGCAGAGTTGACCCTTAATATATAGGTTCCCCAGAGATGTCATCTCCTTCTGCACCCATCTAAATATCAATTGATTTTGAAAGATCATTTGGAGAATTACAGGAGTCATGGGGGGATACACATTTACTTTAGGAATCTTCGGCTACCCGTTTAACCTGTCGCCAGACCCTGTATGCAGCCTTTAGAACCTTGAATCTGTTTTTTTTGTTATAACTAGGTTCAATGGTCTTAGCTAAGAAGCTCTTTGCTTCATGGCCCAATATCAGTTCATAAATCGAAGGGGTGTCTGCAAGATTCATCCCTCCCAGGTTATCCGAGATTAGTATGCCCATGTGTTGTGTCAAACATGCCCAATAATAAAGAGTGAAGCTTGGAAATTACCAACCTCCCCTAGTCTTTGGCAGAACCATCCATTTTTCTGTCCGTCTTGGATTCTGAGACCTCCACAAAAATCTAGAACATATTCTCTCCAAACCAGATAGACATTTTTTATTGATCACTAATGGGTCTGTCCAAAAAATATACATCTTTTGTAGGATGACCATTTTCAAAACATTTTTGTTCCAAACAGGGACAAGTGCAGATGATTCATTATGACTAAGTTAGATTTAATAGTAGCCAAAAGTGGAGCCACATTTAATTCTACTATTCTAGCCACAGTTGATGTAAGTTTTACACCTAGATAAACTGCCTCTGAGACGACCTGGGTATCCTCACATATTACTCCTTTTGTACATATAATTTGAGTTTTGCTCTTGTTTAACTTATAGACAAAGCATAGCCCAAACTGGTTTGCCAGACCTTCCACCACTAGAAGTGCAGCAGATGGATTGGCAGTTTTATTTGCATATGCAAGGGCCCTGTATTCCACTTGGTTAACAATCACAGGTTTTATGCTTGTGTTATTCTCTAGCAACCACAAAAAGAATCTATATACAGGGCGAATAGTAAAAGGGAACATGGACACACCTGTCTAGTGCCCCTTGAAATGGTAATATTTTCGAATTCTAGTCCCATTATCCTAATACTGGCCCTAGGTAATCTATACAATGCCCTAACAGCCTGAATACATTTATCCCCAAACTCCTTCCAATGTAGAACTGTCCATAAGAACTGCCAAGATATGCAGTCACTGTCAAACGCCTTTACAGCATATAATAGAGCGAGGCCAAATGGTGACCCTGTGGCTTGGGCAATATCAAATAGTGTAATGATCCTGCTGACTTAATCAACTGTACATCTTCCCGGAATGAAGCCATGCTGAAGAGGTAACACCAAGGGGGCAATGAACTTTCCTAATCTATTAGCTAATATCTTTTCGTAAATTTTACCATCAAAATTAGTTAGAGAAATTGGCCTGTATGATTCTGGTAATGCTGTGGGTTTCCCCTTTTTCTTGAAAACAACAATACGGTTGAGTTTCCATGAAGCCAGTGTCAGCCCTGTTTGTACCTGCCAAACAATCCTTAACATATCTTGTCGAATTTCCTTAAAACAGAATCTATAAAATTCAACTGGAATATTGTCTGGGGCAGGGGCTTTCCCTGCAGCTAAAGAGCAGACTGCTTTCCACAACTCTTCTTGTGTTATTAGAGCATACAGCATGGCTTCATCTTCTTTCCTAACCTTAGATGTTACCTCATACCAAAGAAACTCCATGCAGTCATCTTCTGAGGGATCAATCTCCTCAGTATGTAGCTTTTCATAAAATTCCTTAAAGATTTTAATTACTTCTGCTGGGGATTCAAATGCCTGCCCTGTCTGATCTTATATGGCTAGTATTTGATTCAGCACTTCTTTCTGCCAAACTCGTTTAGCCAAAAGTAGTCCTGTATATTCTCCAGATTCATAGCATTCTGTCCTATGTAGCTGAAATTTAGAAGCTGTTTCAGACCCAAAGTGCCCATTAATTTTTGATTTTGATATAGCTATAAACTGCAGGGAATCCTGGACCGTCAGTCCCCTAGTAATCCTACTGGTGAGATCGACTTCAGCCAATGTTAATTGATCATACAATCCCCTGATCATGTCTCTTTTCTTCTTTTGTTGATAAGGAGAGAAGCTGAGGGTTTCCCCTCTCACCCCGGCATTAAAAGAATCCCAAACGGAGCCAACTAGAGCTGCCTCTCTATTTATCTAAAAAAAACTCCATAACCCATTTAGACATATCTTCTTTGTATGGTTGATCTTGTAGGAGCTTTCTTTCAAACGTCCATGATTTTTATTATTCGGAATACCAACAGCTGAAACCTCCAAAACAACGGGATTGTGGTCAGACAAGGCCCTGGGGTAACTTTCAATCCCGACCTGACCTATCAAGGCTATTGAGACAAAAAAATTGTATAACCTAACTAATTTATTATGTGGAGATGAGAAAAAGTGAATCGTGGATCTGGAGCCTTAAGTTTAGCCCAAACATCGACCAATCAGTGATCGCACAAAAACGTTTTATGGCCTTTTATACCCCAGGTTTTTGGCCTGAATAGGACTAATTTCCACTGAAGTCGACATTCGTATCCAAATGGATATTAAGATTCCCGCATAAGATAAGAGGGTGAGGCCATAAAGCTAACTCTTCATTTAAATAATTGAATACCCCCAGCTCATCAATATTAGACCCATATGTTAAACAAACCGTACATTGGACATTACCAAGTACTCCACAATAACCCACCTGCTGAGTTTGTCTTCCTTAATCCGTTTCCCCGGACCCATGTTTTTATTTGCTAATATTGCCACTCCCCTGGATGTTGCCGAGTACAGGTGACTACAGATAGGCCCAGATCCTTTAGCCATCCCCACTTGTCCCAAGGGATATGCACCTCCTGTAGACATACCAGATCTGTCTTCCACCTTTCTCAGGCCTAGGGCAACCCTGTTCTTCTTATTCCTATTGTTCAATCCACATATATTGATAGTACTGATATGTATTTCAACCCCCATCATTCGTGACAAGAAAATACATTTGCAATAACTGCTGCTGTAAAGACCGCTCCAAAAAATCTGTCGTTTGCTACTGAAAGCAACTTGTTGTCTACTGTGATATTTATAGAAATCAAGAGAAGCATTTCTTTTTCTGCAGTCCTCCCATTCCCCCACCTCTCCCATGCCCTTGTGAGCCCCCTGCTCTCCCTGGTTCCCCCACACATACCCCCTTCCCCTGCCTCTTCATAGAAGCAATGGGACCATTAGGTCCTGTGGTGGAATACTATCCTCTGACCCATCACCCCAGCCGTCACACCAGCCCTACTCACTACCCTGAATCATCACTTTGTGCTGTCCCCTATCAATAGACAGATGAAAAAGCAAATAACCGGAGAGGGATAAGAAAAAAACCTCATCACCCTCCTACACTATTCCAGGCTATTCTCATACAGAGATGAGATAATCCCCCTGACCAGCTGCAAGACATAATGCATAAATAAGAAGTCAGCATGTTATTTAACTCTTAAGTGAGGTTTTCCAGAAATTCTTTTGCCTTGATCTCAGATGTGAAAAAATAAAACTTTTCACGCCACACTACCTTCTATTTTGCTGGATTCATAAGATAGGCTAGTGCCCCTTTCGTTTGAAAAGGCTGTATTAACTGACTTAGGTGCCGCTCAACTGTAAAGTGACAGAAATCAGGCCTAACAAAAAATGTGCAACCATCATATGTAGGTTTCCGATCCAGACGAGCCAGATCTGAAATTGCCTGGCACAACAGAAAATTAACCACATGAGTATTGCTCTGGGTCTATCCCCTCCCTGAGATGACCGTGCATTCTGCTTAAAAGGAAACCTATGAACCTGTTGCACCTCTTGATCCCAGTCCCAGCTTGCCAGTTCAGGAAAATCTCCCTTAAAAATGTCAATCACAAATTTGAGAGCATCATCTCCTTCCACTCCCTCTGCAATACCGAAGACCCTAAGAATATTCCGTCTCAGCCTGTTCTCAAAGTCTTCCAACTTCCATTGGGTATCTGACATCTGTGCTCCACAGCCTCTGTTGCTGTTTTCTGTATCGATGCCCCACTTTCAAGGGGCGCGACTCTCTCCTCAACTTTTACCATTCTTGTTGTAAACTCCAAGCATGTTTTTGCAACCCTTCGAATAGCCCCTTGTACCTTCTGACAAACTGATTGAGTCTTGCAGCTTTCAGCCTGAGTTTCTTCCCTGTGACTCATTATGCTCTGATATCTGGACTCCTGTGAGGCCCCTTCTGTCTGATGAGGCCTCACCCCCATGACCAAGGGCCTTCTTCTAAGGGTGGTGAGGCAGAGTAGTCCCAAAGAAGCTCCTTTGACCCAGTTTCAGGTTTCTCCCTATGAGCCAGCTTCTTTCTCTAAACTGTAGTGCCATCCCCCTGATGTTCATCTTGGGTGCTTATGTCGCTCAGTAGACTGTGGCTCTCATCATCTGACCAATCAGAATGGTCCGAGAGTGAGAAGAATTTGTCTCCTGAACCAATGTCATGCCCTGATTCGAGGCTCTCTGGTACGGGGTATGCTGAAGTTGACATAACGTATTACCCCCCGAATTACCTGTTTAGCAGTTATTTCAACTATTCCAGCAGAGGATATCTCCTGTCTCCCTATGCAAACAGGAGCATCACCCCCAACTGACAAAGACAGAAATGTACCTTGCTCGAGATCACAAATGGGTTCCTCAAAACCACCCTGAGAGCTGATTTGCTGAGCTTCCCCCGTCGGGACAGTCCTATCTCCAATGTTCGAACCGATCTGGTTTTTGCCTTCCTGGGATTCTAGTACTGATAGAGCTTCAGGAAGAGCAGCCTTCATGGCTGCAGCTTGCAGGGGCTTTTTGAAAATATCCCACACTCCTGGATTCTGTGTAGGCTTGGGCTCCTTCACCGCAGCTGTGCTGAGCGAGAGCCTGTTCCTGCTATGCGATAATCCATCCAGACATGAGGTGCTGCTGATGCTCTTCACTGTCTGTGCCGTCTTCGATAGAGGCACCCTGCTCATTTTCCTTGTCCGATGGTAGGTACCCGAAGCTGCTGCTGGCCCGCGGAAAGCTTGTCTGCCTAGTATCAGCCAGGCCTGGTAAGCATTCAGTAGATCCTCGAATAAGGAACATCAAAAAGTCTGCGAACCGCCAGACAAGCTAGCCTCTTGCTGCATCCCCGGTCGCGATGAGGGAGACAGCGTTTTCACGTACACGGGCTGGGCTGGGCGAGCGGAAAGGATAGGATTAGCCACAAGCAGTGGCCACCATCTTCCTTATTTTTCAGTGAATTTCTAAGGTTTTTAAAATTCAACTTACTAACTATAACGTCCCTGTAACCATTGCTTTTTAAGCGAATAAATATGTATATGTGTATTTATATAAGTATATATGTACAAGAATAGAATTAAATGTTATTTAAATGTATTTAATTTACATTATAATTATGTGATATATTGAAATATGTAAGATTTACTATTTTAAACTATATATATATACATATATATATATATTAAAAAACTATAATGTTGTATTTTTTTTTAACGATATCAGTGTGAAACGATATATTTTTTTCTCAATATTTGTGTATTTGCAATATAAGGATAGGGAAATTATTTTTTTGTAATCAATATTTTTCACATGATATATCTGTATCTTGATATTGTTGTGTTCAATATTGTGTCAGTGATCTGGTTATATAACCAGAAGATTTACTTGCAAATCAGTTATACTGCATTTGATCCAGTCACATGGTCATTACTGGCATACAATGATGTACCATTTAGAGGAATAAAATGTTATGCTATTATGTTATGTTATGTTACTTTTGTCTACAGGACGCATTCACTTGTTAGAGATTCATGACACTTCTATGTATCTTTAACAGAATTCTGTCAATCGCCGCCTGGTAGAATTTTTTTCCTGTTCAAGCAACGTGATGCAAAACACACAAGATGATGGACGGAATGCTGCACATTGGCAAACATTCACCCCCAGTCACAGATCTGGGTTTAATCCATCGTTATTTTTCTTCACCACACCACCCCAGCTCAGACATAGCCATATGCAAATCAGTCTTGACCCTGTGCCTCATGGGAACAGTCCAGACCGAACTGCCAAGCCATGTCTTCCCTGGACCGGAATCAAGCATCCTAGGACCGGTTTCAGGCTATCAGCCTTCATCAGCTAGGATAGCTTGACTCCAGTGGCGTAGTGAGCACGGGACCCACGTCTGGCCATACCCTTCCCACTTAGGGCGAAATGCAAAACACACAAGAAGATGGACGGAATGCTGCACATTGGCAAACATTCACCCCCAGTCACAGATCTGGGTTTAATCCATCGTTATTTTGCTTCACCACACCACCCCAGACATAGCCATATGCAAATCAGTCTTGACCCTGTGCCTCATGGGAACAGTCCAGACCGAACTGCCAAGCCATGTCTTCCCTGGACCAGAATCAAGCATCCTAGTACCGGTTTCAGGCTATCAGCCTTCATCAGCCAGGATAGCTTGACTCCAGTGGCGTAGTGAGCACGGGACCCAGGTCTGGGCATACCCTTCCCACTTAGGGCGAAATGCAAAACACACAAGATGATGGACGGAATGCTGCACATTGGCAAACATTCACCCCCAGTCACAGATCTGGGTTTAATCCATCGTTATTTTGCTTCACCACACCACCCCAGTTCAGACATAGCCATATGTAAATCAGTCTTGACCCTGTGCCTCATGGGAACAGTCCAGACCGAACTGCCAAGCCATGTCTTCCCTGGACCGGAATCAAGCATCCTAGGACCAGTTTCAGGCTATCAGCCTTCATCAGCCAGGATTGCTTGACTCCAGTGGCGTGGTGAGCACGGGACCCACGTCTGGGCATACCCTTCCCACTTAGGGCGAAATGCAAAACACACAAGATGATGGACGGAATGCTGCACATTGGCAAACATTCACACCCAGTCACAGATCTGGGTTTAATCCATCGTTATTTTGCTTCACCACACCACCCCAGTTCAGACATAGCCATATGCAAATCAGTCTTGACCCTGTGCCTCATGGGAACAGTCCAGACCGAACTGCCAAGCCATGTCTTCCCTGGACCGGAATCAAGCATCCTAGGACCGGTTTCAGGCTATCAGCCTTCATGAGCCAGGATAGCTTGACTCCAGTGGTGTAGTGAGCACGGGACCCACTTCTGGGCATACCCTTCCCACTTAGGGCGAAATGCAAAACACACAAGATGATGGACGGAATGCTGCACATTGGCAAACATTCACCCCCAGTCACAGATCTGGGTTTAATCCATCGTTATTTTGCTTCACCACACCACCCCAGTTCAGACATAGCCATATGCAAATCAGTCTTGACCCTGTGCCTCATGGGAACAGTCCAGACCGAACTGCCAAGCCATGTCTTCCCTGGACCGGAATCAAGCATCCTAAGACCGGTTTCAGGCTATCAGCCTTCATCAGCCAGGATAGCTTGACTCCAGTGGCGTTTTGTGTGTTTTGCATTTCGCCCTAAGTGGGAAGGGTATGCCCAGACGTGGGTCCCGTGCTCACTACGCCACTAGAGTCAAGCTATCCTGGCTGATGAAGGCTGATAGCCTGAAACCGGTCCTAGGATGCTTGATTCTGGTCCAGGGAAGACATGGCTTGGCAGTTCGGTCTGGACTGTTCCCATGAGGCACAGGGTCAAGACTGATTTTCATATGGCTATGTCTGAACTGGGGTGGCGTGGTGAAGCAAAATAACGATGGATTAAACCCAGATCTGTGACTGGGAGTGAATGTTAGCCAATGTGCAGCATTCCGTCCATCATCTTGTGTGTTTTGCATTTCGCCCTAAGTGGGAAGGGTATGCCCAGACGTGGGTCCCGTGCTCACTACGCCACTAGAGTCAAGCTATCCTGGCTGATGAAGGCTGATAGCCTGAAACCGGTCCTAGGATGCTTGATTCTGGTCCAGGGAAGACATGGCTTGGCAGTTCGGTCTGGACTGTTCCCATGAGGCACAGGGTCAAGACTGATTTGCATATGACTATGTCTGAACTGGGGTGGCGTGGTGAAGCAAAATAACGATGGATTAAACCCAGATCTGTGACTGGGGGTGAATGTTTGCCAATGTGCAGCATTCCGTCCATCATCTTGTTTGTTTTGCATTTCGCCCTAAGTGGGAAGGGTATGCCCAGACGTGGGTCCCGTGCTCACTACGCCACTAGAGTCAAGCTATCCTGGCTGATGAAGGCTGATAGCCTGAAACCGGTCCTAGGATGCTTGATTCTGGTCCAGGGAAGACATGGCTTGGCAGTTCGGTCTGGACTGTTCCCATGAGGCACAGGGTCAAGACTGATTTGCATATGGCTATGTCTGAACTGGGGTGGCGTGGTGAAGCAAATAACGATGGATTAAACCCATAAGTGGGAAGGGTATGCCCAGACGTGGGTCCCGTGCTCACTACGCCACTAGAGTCAAGCTATCCTGGCTGATGAAGGCTGATAGCCTGAAACCGGTCCTAGGATGCTTAATTCTGGTCCAGGGAAGACATGGCTTGGCAGTTCGGTCTGGACTGTTCCCATGAGGCACAGGGTCAAGACTGATTTGCATATGGCTATGTCTGAACTGGGGTGGCGTGGTGAAGCAAAATAACGATGGATTAAACCCAGATCTGTGACTGGGGGTGAATGTTTGCCAATGTGCAGCATTCCGTCCATCATCTTGTGTGTTTTGCATTTCGCCCTAAGTGGGAAGGGTATGCCCAGACGTGGGTCCCGTGCTCACTACGCCACTAGAGTCAAGCTATCCTGGCTGATGAAGGCTGATAGCCTGAAACCGGTCCTAGGATGCTTGATTCTGGTCCAGGGAAGACATGGCTTGGCAGTTCGGTCTGGACTGTTCCCATGAGGCACAGGGTCAAGACTGATTTGCATATGGCTATGTCTGAACTGGGGTGGCGTGGTGAAGCAAAATAACGATGGATTAAACCCAGATCTGTGACTGGGGGTGAATGTTTGCCAATGTGCAGCATTCCGTCCATCATCTTGTGTGTTTTGCATTTCGCCCTAAGTGGGAAGGGTATGCCCAGACGTGGGTCCCGTGCTCACTACGCCACTAGAGTCAAGCTATCCTGGCTGATGAAGGCTGATAGCCTGAAACCGGTCCTAGGATGCTTGATTCTGGTCCAGGGAAGACATGGCTTGGCAGTTCGGTCTGGACTGTTCCCATGAGGCACAGGGTCAAGACTGATTTGCATATGGCTATGTCTGAACTGGGGTGGCGTGGTGAAGCAAAATAACGATGGATTAAACCCAGATCTGTGACTGGGGGTGAATGTTTGCCAATGTGCAGCATTCCGTCCATCATCTTGTGTGTTTTGCATTTCGCCCTAAGTGGGAAGGGTATGCCCAGACGTGGGTCCCGTGCTCACTACGCCACTAGAGTCAAGCTATCCTGGCTGATGAAGGCTGATAGCCTGAAACCGGTCCTAGGATGCTTGATTCTGGTCCAGGGAAGACATGGCTTGGCAGTTCAGTCTGGACTGTTCCCATGAGGCACAGGGTCAAGACTGATTTGCATATGGCTATGTCTGAACTGGGGTGGCGTGGTGAAGCAAAATAACGATGGATTAAACCCAGATCTGTGACTGGGGGTGAATGTTTGCCAATGTGCAGCATTCCGTCCATCATCTTGTGTGTTTTGCATTTCGCCCTAAGTGGGAAGGGTATGCCCAGACGTGGTCCCGTGCTCACTACGCCACTAGAGTCAAGCTATCCTGGCTGATGAAGGCTGATAGCCTGAAACCGGTCCTAGGATGCTTGATTCTGGTCCAGGGAAGACATGGCTTGGCAGTTCGGTCTGGACTGTTCCCATGAGGCACAGGGTCAAGACTGATTTGCATATGGCTATGTCTGAACTGGGGTGGCGTGGTGAAGCAAAATAACGATGGATTAAACCCAGATCTGTGACTGGGGGTGAATGTTTGCCAAAGTGCAGCATTCCGTCCATCATCTTGTGTGTTTTGCATTTCGCCCTAAGTGGGAAGGGTATGCCCAGACGTAGGTCCCGTGCTTACTACGCCACTAGAGTCAAGCTATCCTGGCTGATGAAGGCTGATAGCCTGAAACCGGTCCTAGGATGCTTGATTCTGGTCCAGGGAAGACATGGCTTGGCAGTTCGGTCTGGACTGTTCCCATGAGGCACAGGGTCAAGACTGATTTGCATATGGCTATGTCTGAACTGGGGTGGCGTGGTGAAGCAAAATAACGATGGACTAAACCCAGATCTGTGACTGGGGGTGAATGTTTGCCAATGTGCAGCATTCCGTCCATCATCTTGTGTGTTTTGCATTTCGCCCTAAGTGGGAAGGGTATGCCCAGACGTGGGTCCCGTGCTCACTACGCCACTAGAGTCAAGCTATCCTGGCTGATGAAGGCTGATAGCCTGAAACCGGTCCTAGGATGCTTGATTCTGGTCCAGGGAAGACATGGCTTGGCAGTTCGGTCTGGACTGTTCCCATGAGGCACAGGGTCAAGACTGATTTGCATATGGCTATGTCTGAACTGGGGTGGCGTGGTGAAGCAAAATAACGATGGATTAAACCCAGATCTGTGACTGGGGGTGAATGTTTGCCAATGTGCAGCATTCCGTCCATCATCTTGTGTGTTTTGCATTTCACCCTAAGTGGGAAGGGTATGCCCAGACGTGGGTCCCATGCTCACTACGCCACTAGAGTCAAGCTATCCTGGCTGATGAAGGCTGATAGCCTGAAACCGGTCCTAGGATGCTTGATTCTGGTCCAGGGAAGACATGGCTTGGCAGTTCGGTCTGGACTGTTCCCATGAGGCACAGGGTCAAGACTGATTTGCATATGGCTATGTCTGAACTGGGGTGGCGTGGTGAAGCAAAATAACGATGGATTAAACCCAGATCTGTGACTGGGGGTGAATGTTTGCCAATGTGCAGCATTCCGTCCATCATCTTGTGTGTTTTGCATTTCGCCCTAAGTGGGAAGGGTATGCCCAGACGTGGGTCCCGTGCTCACTACGCCACTAGAGTCAAGCTATCCTGGCTGATGAAGGCTGATAGCCTGAAACCGGTCCTAGGATGCTTGATTCTGGTCCAGGAAGACATGGCTTGGCAGTTCGGTATGGACTGTTCCCATGAGGCACAGGGTCAAGACTGATTTGCATATGGCTATGTCTGAACTGGGGTGGCGTGGTGAAGCAAAATAACGATGGATTAAACCCAGATCTGTGACTGGGGGTGAATGTTTGCCAATGTGCAGCATTCCGTCCATCATCTTGTGTGTTTTGCATTTCGCCCTAAGTGGGAAGGGTATGCCCAGACGTGGGTCCCGTGCTCACTACGCCACTAGAGTCAAGCTATCCTGGCTGATGAAGGCTGATAGCCTGAAACCGGTCCTAGGATGCTTGATTCTGGTCCAGGGAAGACATGGCTTGGCAGTTCGGTCTGGACTGTTCCCATGAGGCACAGGGTCAAGACTGATTTGCATATGGCTATGTCTGAACTGGGGTGGCGTGGTGAAGCAAAATAACGATGGATTAAACCCAGATCTGTGACTGGGGGTGAATGTTTGCCAATGTGCAGCATTCCGTCCATCATCTTGTGTGTTTTGCATTTCGCCCTAAGTGGGAAGGGTATGCCCAGACGTGGGTCCCGTGCTCACTACGCCACTAGAGTCACGCTATCCTGGCTGATGAAGGCTGATAGCCTGAAACCGGTCCTAGGATGCTTGATTCTGGTCCAGGGAAGACATGGCTTGGCAGTTCGGTCTGGACTGTTCCCATGAGGCACAGGGTCAAGACTGATTTGCATATGGCTATGTCTGAACTGGGGTGGCGTGGTGAAGCAAAATAACGATGGATTAAACCCAGATCTGTGACTGGGGGTGAATGTTTGCCAATGTGCAGCATTCCGTCCATCATCTTGTGTGTTTTGCATTTTGCCCTAAGTGGGAAGGGTATGCCCAGACGTGGGTCCCGTGCTCACTACGCCACTAGAGTCAAGCTATCCTGGCTGATGAAGGCTGATAGCCTGAAACCGGTCCTAGGATGCTTGATTCTGGTCCAGGGAAGACATGGCTTGGCAGTTCGGTCTGGACTGTTCCCATGAGGCACAGGGTCAAGACTGATTTGCATATGGCTATGTCTGAACTGGGGTGGCGTGGTGAAGCAAAATAACGATGGATTAAACCCAGATCTGTGACTGGGGGTGAATGTTTGCCAATGTGCAGCATTCCGTCCATCATCTTGTGTGTTTTGCATTTCGCCCTAAGTGGGAAGGGTATGCCCAGACGTGGGTCCCGTGCTCACTACGCCACTAGAGTCAAGCTATCCTGGCTGATGAAGGCTGATAGCCTGATAGCCTGAAACCGGTCCTAGGATGCTTGATTCTGGTCCAGGGAAGACATGGCTTGGCAGTTCGGTCTGGACTGTTCCCATGAGGCACAGGGTCAAGACTGATTTGCATATGGCTATGTCTGAACTGGGGTGGCGTGGTGAAGCAAAATAACGATGGATTAAACCCAGATCTGTGACTGGGGGTGAATGTTTGCCAATGTGCAGCATTCCGTCCATCATCTTGTGTGTTTTGCATTTCGCCCTAAGTGGGAAGGGTATGCCCAGACGTGGGTCCCGTGCTCACTACGCCACTAGAGTCAAGCTATCCTGGCTGATGAAGGCTGATAGCCTGAAACCGGTCCTAGGATGCTTGATTCTGGTCCAGGGAAGACATGGCTTGGCAGTTCGGTCTGGACTGTTCCCATGAGGCACAGGGTCAAGACTGATTTGCATATGGCTATGTCTGAACTGTGGTGGCGTGGTGAAGTAAAATAACAAAGGATTAAACCCAGATCTGTGACTGGGGGTGAATGTTTGCCAATGTGCAGCATTCTGTCCATCATCTTGTGTGTTTTGCATTTCGCCCTAAGTGGGAAGGGTATGCCCAGACGTGGGTCCCGTGCTCACTACGCCACTAGAGTCAAGCTATCCTGGCTGATGAAGGCTGATAGCCTGAAACCGGTCCTAGGATGCTTGATTCTGGTCCAGGGAAGACATGGCTTGGCAGTTCGGTCTGGACTGTTCCCATGAGGCACAGGGTCAAGACTGATTTGCATATGGCTATGTCTGAACTGGGGTGGCGTGGTGAAGCAAAATAGCGATGGATTAAACCCAGATCTGTGACTGGGGGTGAATGTTTGCCAATGTGCAGCATTCCGTCCATCATCTTGTGTGTTTTGCATTTCGCCCTAAGTGGGAAGGGTATGCCCAGACGTGGGTCCCGTGCTCACTACGCCACTAGAGTCAAGCTATCCTGGCTGATGAAGGCTGATAGCCTGAAACCGGTCCTAGGATGCTTGATTCTGGTCCAGGGAAGACATGGCTTGGTAGTTCGGTCTGGACTGTTCCCATGAGGCACAGGGTCAAGACTGATTTGCATATGGCTATGTCTGAACTGGGGTGGCGTGGTGAAGCAAAATAACGATGGATTAAACCCAGATCTGTGACTGGGGGTGAATGTTTGCCAATGTGCAGCATTCCGTCCATCATCTTGTGTGTCAAGCAACGTGATAACAACAAAAACAATATGAGTCTTCAGAACGCAAGCTGGAGAGTGCGTACAACGATCTGACATTCTCTAGAACGATTTCCGGTCCCTAGGGGGAACTCTGGCAAGATTTTACCAATGTGGGCTGTTGCGAGCGGCCATGTTCAGAAGGCTATTTCCCGAGTACATTTTCTTCTCAAGCAGCAAAAAAATCAACTTGAAAATGTCTTGGTGGCGTACGGCCTGATTTTTCAGCACCAAATGCACTACCAGAGCTAAACTTAGAGCTTGAGCACCGCGATGTGTATTTTCACCCCGTCAGCGGAACTTCGCAGAATCTTGCAGAGTTTTTATGTAACATCCCATGACTTTGCAGAGTGAAATTCTGCGAGTTCCACTAATGCCTAGTGAATAAACAATCCGTTCCTCAAATTCACAGTAAAGAAGCAGCACTGCCAGACACACTGGAATATATTCGGATCACAGTGCTGTGGGTTGGCGCAAGCCTCATTGTGTGTTCTTGCTGATTTCTAAACATTGTCCTTCCTTAATGTATTATTATTAGTGAGGCAATTAGCTCTTACAAGGACCTGTGAATAAAAATATGAGGATCACAAATTACATCACCAGGCAGAGGGTCACATAGTATGTATTTTTATTATCTTCCCTACAACAAATCATCTTTATACGGCTTGTTGTGTCTTATTTTTCACTAAAAATAAACCAGGTCTAATTGACTGTGCTATAGGTTTCTGTCCAGGTTCATCTGAAACTTTTGTTGGGGAATTATGAAAGAGCTCCACGTTCTGGTATTTGAGTCAGGGCAGTGATAGCATTGCAAGGTAAAGGAAATGGAGGAGGCTATAAAGTTAGAACAGGTCAGCCAAAGTGTTCACCAACTGTACTGTGCAATACTGCATCTATTTTACCATAACCTCAGTCAAGTTTTGCATTTACGATAAATGTTCTGGGTGTCGTGAAGTGGAAGGAAGTTTATTCAGGTAAGGCAAAACCATAGCGTAGCTTTCACCTGAACAGAACATCGCTTAGTTTGTGCCGTTGGTTGCACGTGGTGGGACCGGCAATATTTGATGTGATCCAGGTCTTATTTCTCATCATTAAATTTTAAACAATGGAAGAGAGAAATACAGAAGAGAGAGAAAGGAGGGAAAGAAGCATAGAAAACAGTGACAAATCAAGAAAGGAGGGTGAAAAAGAAACCTCAAGAGTAAAATATGGAGACAGGAAGCTTAGGGCATTGGAAGAAAGAGGCATGAGGTAGAATTAGGACCAGATAGCCTTGTTATTTGGCAACCCTGGCATGTGGCAGCACCTGTGGTGGACTGACAAAATGTTTGGGCACTTGCACTCATGTTTGTGCAAATAAAGCACTGATTGGCAATCCACTATCACAAAGGGGCTCATTATGGATATGAAATGCTGGCATCTTATCATTAGGTCTGTCTTGATAATGTCATTGTCGCTTTACCTTGAGGGGCTTATTTAAGAAGGTGTTTTGGTCGCTTTTGCACCACCACAGAACATGGTACATGAGTAACAGCAACCCAACAATGTGATTTATCAAGCAACACAAGGCCACTGTGCCTGGCCCTGAGTGGCTTGATAAATCAGGAGGTAAGCAATGCAGCACAAATCACTGCGTTGTGATACTCTGCCCCAAGGAGACATTTAATGGGTGTTGTCACTAAGCCTGGGAGGTGAACTCTGCTCTGCTCACGGAGTTTGCGGAGTTTTTCGCACTCCGCATTACGTGGAGCTCGCAGAGTTCCGAAAAACTCCGCTCTGTGGAGTGGAGTTTTTTTCCTCAATCGCGCTCGTCAATGCCAAGTTCGCTGGTGCAAGCGAGGAAAATCCACCTCCCGACGAGATTTTTCCTTGTTTGCGATCATCAACATCAAGTTGGTGAGTGCGAGCATGGAAAATCAACCTCCTGTTTTTTTGATGTGTGTTTTAGTATGTGGCAGAGGAGTCTGGTATTGTCGTTAGACATTCGGGTTCTCAGGAAACCTACTTGGGAGTTGCTTATTAAGTTGGGTAGGACGGGATTTAGTCTGGTTGCTAGGATTTTTGCATATATTTTGCAGTCCACATTAATTAGGGATATGGGCCTGTAGTTCTTGGGTAACAACTGATCCTTACCCTCCTTTGGGATAACTATTATGTTGGCTTCGGACATGGATTGTGAAACCAACCCATTCTCCGCACAGTGATTGAACACCCTCTTCATGGTAGGTTTTAGCTGCTCTAGGAAATACTTGTAAAAGGTGGCTGTGTACCCATCCGGGCCTGGGGCTTTGCTATCCTTCATAGACCTGACCGCCATTTCAATCTCAGCGATGCTAATTTCTTGCTCTAATCTCTGTGCTTCTACACTGGTTAACTGTGGGAGGCCAAGTCTGTTAAGGTATTTTTTGCACGCCTCCAGATCCAAGATGTGGTCGTTTTTATAGAGTTCCTGGTAAAACGCTTGAAAGGTCTTGAGGATGTCTTTGTGTCTTGTGTGGGTTTTATTGTGTGGGTCTGTGATGGATGAGATGGTAAACTGGTTACGCTTATGTTTCAGGTAGGAGGCTAGTAGTTTCCCCGCTTTATTTGCTTCGCATAGGTTAATGGCCTTGTATTTGTTAAACCACAGTTCGGCTCTCTCACTCAGGATCTTATTGTATTCGTACTTTTTTCTAGTTAGGTCCGTTAGGAGTTTGGTATCGTATTGGTATCTTACGAACCCCCTTGAATCCATTCCGGCTCTCTCCTCCCCTGAGGGGAAGAGGCATCGGGGGGCCTGGTTGGACTATCATTCCTGCCACAGTTTAACTAGTGGGGTGTCAGATTTGTCACATGACTATAACCCCAATTAGACTCATTGCTACAGAACCTCTCTTGTATCCTCCTTTCACCCCTTTCTTTCCTGTTTCTTTCTTTCTATCATCCTTTGCCTAATTTCCCAGCAAGTCAATGTAGAGGGGATTAGCTAAACATATATCTTAAGTACCTGTAATCACTGCAATACATACTACGTTTGGCTAACCTAGTGACAGTAATGCTAATGTATCTGTTTATAAAAACGAATAAAAATACTTTGAAATTAAAAAAGAAAAAAAAAAGGAAAATCAACCTCCTGGCGAGATTTCTGAACGCAGGCGGTTGGATTTTTCATTGCGAGTGGTTGCATATGCTCACGACCGCTCACGTTGAGAAACTGTCCGTTCGCGTTAAAAAAGCTACTCGAGCGGCAGAAAGGAAGTAACGCCCACTTGCACTGTGCATGGTGCCTGTCATGATGATTGCACAGTGTGAACAAACACCCGGTGCTGAAATTCACAGCGAACAGCATTTATCTAATGCAGTCCACCGCTTGTGGAGCTCCGCGTAGTGCGGGTGAGTTTTTTTGCTCTTTCTGGAGTTCCGTCCAGGCTTAGTTGCCACACAACCCCATGTATTTTGACACACATGGTAACAAGCCAGTCATAAAACCTCTACACCAGGTTGGTTCCTTAGGAAAAGTTATTTCAGATGCCACAGATCTGATCACTTTTTTATAGAAAGCTATGACAGAGGCAGTAGACCTGTCTTATTGATTGTGAAACTTTTATGTTAAAGCCAACAGGCCTTGAAGGGTATTGGCGCTGTTTGACAAATGTTCAAGAAACCAAAAAAGTTCATCTACCTCAACTTCTTCCGGGAAAGTTTAGGGGGTGATCTGTCAAGTGGGACTGAGAAAAAGGGAGGTTCCCAAAACACGTTTTCCCCCCATGCAATTTTCCATAGGGAAATTGAACAGCCAAAGCACAAAAACGGTCTAGAGAGTTTCTGTCATTTGGTGTAAATCCGTTCAGTAGTTTTTGAGAAATTAAGGTTTAAGAATGTATTCATATATCAAGACTCGGATGGCCTGCGAATCCAACAGATCAAAAGATATGATGTGAATGGCTGCCACCTCAACAAGGATGTGGCAGCAGCCATTTTAGGACTCAAGCACTGAGGGCCTTATTACGATTTTGGCAGTCCTCCTGCAGCGCACCCACCATGCCCTCTGCTGGAGGACCGCCAAAGCTATGGTGCACCCGCCTGCCTGATTAGGAGTTTAATCCTGGTAGGGTGGGCAGGACTGCGGTGGTCTCACAGTGGTGGGCTGTAAGGCTCATAGGAGAGCCTAACATACAGTCCACCTCTGTGACAGCACCTGTAGCATGTTCCTGCACTGTGTGGCATGCATGCAACACTGTTCCGGAACATGGGTGCAATTCCACCTACATACAAATCCAGGAGTGGCACGGGGCCCTGTTAGGGCCCCCTTAGTTGCCTCTCTCCAACCAATTGCCAGGCTCAACGCCATGAAAAAGAAAAGGACGTGAGAGGGCAACTCAGAATATGCTTTGTGGTGTGGCACCCCCAGCATATTCCTGCTCCTGACTCCCAAATATGGCTGTCATATGGACCGCTGTATTCATAATAAGGCCCTTAGTTCTCTGTCTGTAAAGAGTTACTCTGCACCACTAGGCCTGGTGAGGGGATCCCAAGAGGGACCACCCGAGACCATAAACATATCTTTTTTTAACAGGACAGTGAATCTGTGGGGAGAGGTGTGGCTCAGCGGCCAGAGCGGCTGACTCTGGAGAGCGGGGCTCATGGTTTGATCCCCAGCCCCGACGGCAGCTCAGCTCAGCATCATATGACTCTGGGCAATAGCTCACTTAATCTCCCAGATGGCCCCCAGCTCCTTGAAACCCTTAAGGGGTGATGTGTTCACACCTTACAAATAGAAATTATTATAATTATTATCTGGGGAGCATCTGTGAATCCACGGTCCAGTTAAAAGAAGGGTGCACCCTTTTAAAAAATAAGCCCCCAAAAATTAAGCCTGGGGTGGGCACAATGAGCTGTTTTAAGGCCCAGAGATCACTTTCAGTATTATGAGAAAAAGGCGTCCCATTTCCACCGTGCCATTTTGAGGCCCTGAGGACCTCATCCCCGGGGCAGCAAGAATTAAGCGCCATCGGTGCAAAGATATCACCTGGAATATTCACAACAAATGCAGGGCTGGGGCCGGGAGGGGAGCAGCAGGGCCCATGCTGGCTCCCCTGCCTACACCCATCCAGGGTGCTGTGGGAGCAGGCTACATTTGTTTACTGCTCCTTTGTTACCAGCCAGTAAGAGTGCGGTCAGGGAGTTGAAGTTGCCTCCACTCTTGTTGGTCGAGAACAGCAGTGTCCAAGGGGATGGGCCCCTGGATAGCTCAGGGAGGGGAGCCCCAAGCTCCCCTTGCCAAAACAAATACTATTGTCCCAGAGGATGGAGATTCTGGGCCCTTTACGTGGCCTCGGAAGAGGGGCCCCATGCCCCCCTTCCATAAAAAATGCACTGCACCGGGGGTGGGGTTCCCAGGCCTTTACAAGGCTAAAGGAGGAGGGTCACATGTCCTAATCCTCTTTAATTATAAATTCAGCCCTAGGCAATAAGGTCCCTAAGGCATTGAAAAGGCTCAGGGAGGACGGAGGAATCCCCTCTTTCCCCATTTACAAAAGTAATCAGCCTTGAGTAATAGGGTCCCTGGGGCCTTGAAAAGGCTCAGGATGGGAGCTGCACACTCCCCCATTAAAGAAGTGATCATCTCCGGGGATGGGTACCCAGGGCTTTCAAAAGGCTTAGGGTGGGGCGCACCCTCCCCTCCCCAAATAAAGAAGAAAAAAAAGCAGTGATTTTGTGTTGAGCAGAGTAGCTGCTAATTTCACTACTCCAGCTGCAGAGTGACCCATAATGAATACCCTGTAAGGACTTTAAAAAATATTTTCTTTCGATGCTGATGGTGTCCTTACAAGAGGCAGGTGACCACCAACCATTTTATTTATTGTTGTGGAAGGCTGCAGGGAGCGCAGCAGTCCCCCAGCAACATTAAACATAAAAACAGTAAGTCTCCTGGGTCATTAAATTCATGAGCCCAGCAGAGCTTACCATGTGTTTTTTAAAGCACTACATGCTTAAGCTCTATGTTGTTCAGCTGGAGTGCAGGGACCACTTGCAGTTGGTTCTATTGCTGCATTTTGTGGCCTGAAAAATATTTTAAAAAGGCTCAAAGACATGTTTAATGTTTTTTAATGTTTTTGTGAACATGTTGTGACTATCACTATTATGAAACATTGGAATGTATGAATTTAGAAAATATACATTTGATTATAGTTATTGATGACTTTTTGACAAAGCAGATAGGTCTGCTTTATATATGTTGAAGTGCTGACCCCTTGATCAATCTAATAGGCCTACTTATTTTTATACTTTTGGTGTTCTGACGCTCTGACTAAGCCAGTTACATGACATAGACAGATATGTGCGTCGGTTAATGGGTTGGGAGCAGAGCCTGGCTGCAGGGTAATGGATATCTTACTTTATGTTGAAAAACATCGAAATTCCCTGGAAAAAACAAAAGTGGAAAGGGACGTCATAGTAAGGTGAAAATGTCAGTTAAAGCATTCCATTTCCTAAATTAACTATAACTCACTCCCTTGCAATGCACTGCTACTTACCTCACATATTACATCACCCATGACATGTTGTATCACAACATTGATAATATCTCTGCAACATCTGAAATAACATCATCACTGTGCATGGCAGTGACAACAGTTATAGATACTTTTTGGCATGAGATATAGGGACTAATTACGATGATGGTTGGACGAGCGTCTGACCGCCATCGTTTTGGAGCAGGAACCATCCGACAATGAGTTGGTGGTTCCACTCTATCTATTAGGAAATGACCTCTGTGCAGGCAGTCGTAAGATACATTTTTCTAGTGCGACTTGTGCTGTGGCCCAGGAAAAGGGCTGCAGCACAAGCCGCACTAGAAAAATGCATTTTGTGCGCATCCATGCACCGTGTGCCAGGCACCATGTGGTGCCTGGCCCATGGTGCATTGATGTGTGGAGCAGAGGCCCACAGGGGATGGGAGCATGCTAAGGGCCCTCAAAGTCCCTTTCCATCTGCCTTTGCCATGTGGTGCCTGGCACACGTTGCAATGACGTGTGGAGCAGGCCCACAGGGCAGTCGGACTGCCATGTAAAGGCAGGGGGAAATAGACATCGTAAGCCCTATGAAAGTGCCTGCGCAGGAACCACTCCCATTGTAGGAATTACGGTCCGACCGCGGCCCCGATGGGCTCCGTTAGCCTGCCAGAGGCGGTGGTCTTTCCCCCCACCCAAATCGTTCCGACCGCTGGGATTGTAATCTGGATGTTGGGCGGACCACCACTGACGGCCTGCCGATGGTGGTCCGCCCACCATTGTAATCGGGCCCTTAGTTATTTGAGATAACAATAACTGGTGAATTTCAGTGGTTTTTTTTTTTTTTTATTATATGATTTAACAGGTATTTTTACCTAACTAGTAAGTTATTTTAACCTTTGCTTCTGTCACTGAAGTTACTATAACAAACGTTTGGGGTGTGACATCTCCAACATGGCAAGAAGCGGCCGACCAAGGGAGTAAAAGGAAATTTATTTGAAACCGCTCCCGCTTTGAAGCATGCTATAAAATCAACAGGCATAAAAGAGATTACATTGCATTGTGGAACTTGTACCCACTAGCTACCATTAAACCATGTGCTCGGCATTGAAAGTGGTTGAAGTCACGGAACCGAGGCAACTAGGGGTACGTCATCAGTGACTTTAATGGTTTGACTAATGGGAGTGTGTTTCCGAGTATAAAGAACTTACAATGTGAGACTCTCTCTGGTTTCCTACATTGAGAAAGGCGAAATCCTCGCCAAAACGCGCCTGTCTAAAAAATAAATGAAGATTTGAAACCGCGAGTGCTCTGAGATATTCCTTGAATGAGGGCATTGTTGCAGAGAAATACATATATATATATATTCACTGAAAAAACCACACGTTTCAGGGACGTTATAGTTAGGCTGACATTTCATTCATACAAAACCAGAGAAATTCGGCCGTTATAGTTAGCTGTTATCAGTGATGTCATTTGAGATGACATCAGTTATGTCACCGACCATGTCATGAGTGATGTAATATCTGACGCCATCAGCAGTGCATTGCGGATGCGCGTGTTATAGTTAGATCAACTAACTATAACGGCCGAATTTCTCTGGTTTTGTACGAGTGAAACGTTAGCCTAACTATAACGTCCCTGAAACCTGTGGTTTTTTCAGTGAATTTCTAAGGTTTTTTAAATGCTAATTCCAAACTATAACATCCCTGAAACCTCTGGTTTTTTTCAGTGAATTTCTAAGATTTTTAAATGCTAATTCCTAACTATAACGTCCCTGAAAACTCAGTTTTTTTCAGTGAATTTCCAAGGATTTTTAAATGCTAAATTCTAACTATAATGTTCCTGAAACCTCTGTTTTTCTCTGTGAATTTCTAAGGTTTTTTAAATGCTAAATTCTAACTATAACATCTGTGAAACCTATGATTTTTCCAGTGAATTTCTAAAGTTTTTTAACTTGTGGTTGAATTTTCAGAGTGGAACAGAAATGGTGCTACATGTTCAAACATTTCTGAAGAATTGCAATGTGTGCAAGTTACAGTACATCTTAAAAAAGCTTGTTAAAAATATTTTCACATTGATAAAGATAACATAATTTTTTATCATTTTTCATATATATATTTAGTAATTTATATATATATATTTTTTTAAACTGTAAAAATTGCATACCGATCGCGTACCGCTCGCGATAGGTGCGCAAATCCATTTTTATGTTCGCGTGGAGTGTGCATAGGGTGCGCGATTGGTGCGCGGTATAAAAGTGACTTTATTATAAATAATTTGAATATTTGACTTCTGATGAAGTTACGGAAGTTGCAACGCTCCCGCTTACCCTCGCTCACGTATTTCCGGGTTTGCGATAGGTTCGCGACTCCAGCAGAAAATATGTACTTCTAAAAAAACATATGTATATAATTTTATATCATACCTTATACCAATAGATGTGCTTTCATATTTGTAAATCTACTGTATTTGTAACTGAAATAGATATACAATATTGTTTTCACATATTTTTGGGATTTGCGTCTGGTGCGCGGTAGCTTTGCGTCCGGTGCACAAATCCCATGTGACTTTAAAAGAAACAATTTAATTGGTTAAGAAACTTTCTATCCTACTATTTGGAGGGCCCCACCCAATTTGTTCTTTCTTTCTAGAGCTTCTTGAGAATAAACACCTCTTGTGTTCTCTCTTAGTCTTCAATTTATTTTTTGGGTGTTTTGAACTAATCCACCCACAGATGAAGTACCAGATGTGGAGGACGAGGAGGAGCCTGTCAAGAAAAGAAAAGAAAGCATTGTCTGGACTTTTTTTTCAATTCCACTTGGGGAAAAAATGTAAATGCACGCAAAGTGACTTGCACTTTGTGTGATAAAGTTTTATCTCGGGGCTCCGAGAAAAAGTACTCCTGTGGAACTTCATCAATGATGAAACATCTACAGACAATACACCCTAACCGTCTCGCCAGAGAGCAGCACCAGAGACATCTGGAAGAACAATCTCAGGATGCTAAAGTTCCAGGGCCTAGTACATCTGAAACTTTAACTGATAACACAACCTTGCTCGTACCTGAATTTGCGGGTTTAGAGCAACACTGCTTAAAGTGTAAGAAGCTTCTATGTGCTGGAGAGTAGTCTATCCGAGCAGTTATTCTTGCTGCTAAAAATCATAAATTTTAGTTTTTCTTTTTTTTTTGCAATAACGTTCTAGTTGCAGAATGTTTTTACTGCTTTACAGCAGTTCGTTGCTTTGTTTTTTGGACTACGTTTTTTTTTAAAAAACACCAACAAAATAAATAAAAGATTTAGAAAAAAACACAAAAATGTTTTAAAAAATGAAAATTTTAAAATGAAAAAAACGCCTATTTGGTTAGAGATAGACAAACTTGTACGTGTTGTATGAATGAGTGCAAGGATAGTGCCTGGATTATTGGATGAGTGTATGGATAGTTACTGGGTGATTGGGTGAGAACATGGATGGTGCCTGGGTGATTGCATGAGTACATGGGTAGTGCCTGAGTGAATGATTGAGTGTAAGACTAGTGCCTGAGTGAATACATGAGTGCATGGGTAGTGCCTGGGTGATTGCATGAGTGCAGGGGTAGTACCTGGGTGATTGGATGAGTGCATGGGTAGTGTCTGGATGATTGCATGACTGCATGGGTAATGCCTGAGTGATTGCATGTGTGTATAGGTAGTGGCTCTTTGATTGCATGAGTGCATGGGTACTGCCTGAGTAAATGGTTGAGTGCAAGACTAGTGCCTGGGTAATTGCATAAATGCATGGGTAATGCCTGAGTGATTCAACGTGTGTATAGGTAGTGCCTCCTTGATTGTATGAGTGCATGAGTAGTGCCTGAGTGAATGCATGAGTGCATGGGTATTGTTTGAGGGAATGATGAGTGCAAGAGTTGTGCCTGAGTAATTGCATTAGTACATGGGTAGTGCCTGGGTGATTGGATGAGTGTATGGGTACTGCCTGAGTGGAAGGATGGATACAAGGGTAATGCCTGGGTCATTGGATCGGTGCATAGGTATGAGTGCATGGGTAGTGCCTGAGTGAATGGTTGAGTGCAAGAGTAGTGCCTGAGTGATTGCATGAGTGCATGGGCAGTACCTGGGTGATTGCATAAGTGCAGAGGTACTGCCTGGGTGATTGGATGAGTGCATGGGTAGTGCCTGGTTGACTTCATGAGTGCAAGAGTAATGTCTGGGTGCTTAGATCAGTGCATGGGTACTGCCTGAGTAAAAGGATGACTGCAAGCGTAATGCCTGGGTCATTCGAAGAGTGTATGGGTAGTGCCTGAGAGAATGGATGAGTGCATGGGTAGTGCCTGAGTGAATGGTTGAGTGCAAGAGTAGTGTATGGGTGATTGCATGAGTACATGGGTAGTGTCTGGGTGATTGCATGAGTGTAGGGGTAGTGCCTGGGTGACTGGATGAGTGCATGGGAAGTACCTGAGTGAAAGTATAAGTACAAGGCTTATCGTGTAGTTCCTATATAACCGATACAGGATCTGCACGTTTGGATAACATAAACTGTGGGACTGGTGGCAGACTGATTCCGTGCACCCCCACCGGATACGTTAGCCTATCTGTATTAGCTAGCTCACAGTGCCACTATAATCTCCTCTTACCAAAGAGAGAATAGATTCTGGCAACCTCAGAACATGACAACCCTGATCCTTCAGAATCGTGGAAACAATATACTACCTTTCGCTCAGTCAGTCGTGCTAACTTAGTTTGTCTCAGAGAGGTACACAGAATAAACAGGCTGGGCGTTTTCAATAAGTATTTATTGAACAGTTGTCATTCTAGTGTAGAATAGATGAGCTGCAACAACCATTAGACAGTAGCAGAGATATATGATTAGCAATATTATGAAAGTAAAGGGATGGTATAGTTCTACCATCTTGCAGAAATCATGAATATATACAAGTACATAAAACACATGATAAGAAGTGCGTACTCCTACAATGCCTTCCTAACTAGATGTATCTAAATGTACCTAGCATCTGTGTAGGTGTTATGCCAAGAATCCCTCTAGGATCTAGTCAACCCCATTACCTGAGAATGAGAGAATATGGGACCCCGTCCTGGCCTCGAGTTGGATACCCCGCGAGGGATGTTAGACCACTGTGAGCTGGAGTGTCTGCATGCAGGAACCTCAGCGTCTCTTTTCAGTGTGTCAGCCGGGAAGTCTCGGTCTCCTCTGTCCTTCTAAGCAAGATGTGATGTATATATACCCATAGGTCTCCCCAGGGGTCCTAACTTGCTGTGTTACTGTGTTGACCTAAAGGATGACGTCGGGCCTGAACTTTATACAGAGATATTATACAGGAGATGTTTGTCCTGCTGTGCTTCCAAGAAGCCTCATGCATAATGTATGAGATTCGAACTAGGGGGAAACCCGCATTCTGAATGCAGTGTCGTATCTAGGTAAAACGTCAGTCCCTAAGAACCGTTATGTATGTAATGTAGGGAAGAATATAGGTGAAAGGTTGCAATGTTATCTGCGCCTATATAGGAATCTCCACAACCGGCCGGAATCTCCCCCATCGGGCCGGAATCTCCACCTCCGGGCCGGAATCTCCACCTCCGGGCCGGAATCTCCACCTCCGGGCCGGAATCTCCACCTCCGGGCCGGAATCTCCACCACGGGCCGGAATCTCCACCACCGGGCCGGAATCTCCGGCCCGAGTGCGGACATAAAGTTAGTATGAGTAAGTGCATTCTGTGAATACCAAAATGAGTAAGTGCATTCTGTGAATACCAAAATGAGTAAGTGCATTCTGTGAATACCAAAATGAGTAAGTGTATTCTGTGAATACCAAAAAGTACTAACTTTACGTTTTTTACGTAAGTTAGTTCTGTGAATCAGGCCCACAGTTTGTGCCGCTTAGAAACACTTCTTGATCCCCACTCCGGCATCGGAATCTGTATGGTAATACCCATGATTCCTTAATGTATTCCTTACCCATTTCTTCATATCTGCCTGCCTACTTTTGTTTGAGGCAATACTGAAACTGAAAAGTAGTGACCGGTAGAGTTATGTGGCCATGGATTAGCCATTCTGTGGACGGTGATTCTGCCACTGTAAATTCTAATCTATCCACTTTTTCGATACGCAGCATTGTATATTTTGCTCCCCTTTGTGCCATTTCTATCTGTTTATCTGTTAGATTGTATTCAGAAAACAGAGACGTACTGTTGATATAACGCCAAGGCACATAGCCTGCATGCAAAGATTGCAGCGTCCAGCTTAATAACATAATAGAAGGTAATTGAGATTGCCCGTGTTGTACTATGGCCAAATCTTGTTCTAGTATGTCTATTGCAGAAGATACAATGTTGCCTAAGGAATATATCCTGGAGGTCAATGTACTTAGGTAAATATCAATGAGAACTAGCTTATTAGTGGAAGCTAGGTGTCCATGTCAGGAGGAAAAACCTTAGGTTTTTTATGAAGACCCTCACCCACCAACCTAGTTGGTGGCATGCTTCATCATCGGGTCCCACCCAAGGCACCGAGTGCACCTTGGGTGTGCTTCGATGCCTGACTACAGCGGAGCTGGTTTTGTGTAGTGAGAGTGCAGTAAAGTGAATGAATGTGAGTTAAAAGCTGTCCAATGGGTCCCGTTTGACTAAAGGATTTTAATAATGGGCCCTTGGCAGTATTAAAAACAACAAGGCGGATATGTGAGGGGGTACAATTATGTCTCCAATATCCTGTAAACATAAGAATAAGGTCTACATGTTTCAGCCAGACTGCTGTGTATGTTGGCTTTCGTCAGGACCTATGTGTACGGTGAGTTAGTGGTGGTCAGGTGTGGTTTGTTTGACCAGGTATGTGTCGCACACGCTAAGGTGCGTATAAATGAGGGAGGAAATGTTTCTCTCTTTGCTCAAAACCTGTTGGGGAAAAAACAACAAACAGAACAAACAGACATAGAAATTAAGTAATTGTAGCTTCTCATATTCGCACACTAGTAATGTGACTAGATGAGCGCCGTGTCCGTACACTATGCGGCAAATTAGCGGCAGTGAAACGGATAGTGACGCTTGTGAGAAAGTGGCTGTTATTTAATGCCTATTATTATGCGCTACTTTGCCTTGATCAATAGCGTCGAGTTTATCGGTATGTTTGTGGTTTTAAAAACATAAAGAAAGAGAAAGGTACAATGCTTACAATGAGATTTTCAGAGTGAGCAACATGAATCCCGTGGAGGGGGTGCCGGACTTGCAGTCACACACTATATCTGCGGCGAGAAAGAAAAACGAAAATCGTTTAAGGTGAAGTTCCCGGTCAGCATGGGGAGCTCCGTCCAATGGCTGGAAAGTGGAAACGAGGCCCCAAACACCCTACTTACTTCATCAAGATCTCTGGCCCACTCCTCATACCTACTGCGGCCTGCTACCGGGATTCTGTAGATGCAGACAGGTATCTCGGAGCCGGTTTAAGTACTTCCTGTTTCAGCAAGGTGCCGCGAATAATTGCGGGCGTGCCTGTCATGGCGACTGGCGTCCTCATGTGCGCGTCATCATGACTAGCATCCTTGTGTGGTGAAAATTGAAGAAAGACTGTGAGATCTTCAGTGGGTGTCTGGAGGACATTGTGTAAATAAAATTTGTGTTCAGTGAAATTGTGTGTCCATAGACTTAAATTGAATTTGTCAGAAGCTCATGAGATCCGGGTCATTAAAAATTTAGTAGGAAATTAATTAACGCACCACCGCCTAAAGACCCAGTGGCAGGCCTGTAACAGGCCTTCATGGTGAATATGACAAGCCTGTCCTGTGTGCTACTTTGTCTGCTTGAATGTATTTGGAGTAGCCATGGTGACTAGCGGCTACTTTTCTTACGATTGAAGCCAAGGAAGGATCACTACAGACTACGACATTTTACAAACCTACGGCTAGGAATTCCCTACTGAATTTCGAGAGCTTCCACCCTCGTCCACTCAGGGAAAATCTCCCCTATGGCCAGTTCCTACGTATCAGAAAAAACTGCAGCCACACTGAGGACTACCAAAAACAGTCCTCGAACCTGGCCGCCAAACTGAGCCAAAGAGGATATCCTGAGAGAATCATCCGTACTACGAAGAAAAGAGCACGGAACCAAAACCGGGAGGCCTTACTGGAGGACAACAGAAAAGAGGACGATATCATCCCCCTCACATGTGTGACCACATACAACCCTGTCTCAAATAGAGTGGCCAAAATAATCCGCAAAAACAGGCGCATTCTGAACACAGGCGCACTAAAATGGGAACAACCACTGTTCTCATATAGAAGAGCAGGCAGCCTGAAGGACCGACTAATGTCCACCCACCCCAGAGAACCCCACATCCTTGAGGACAGCACTGTCCTTAATGCATGGGGTTTACCCAACATAGTGGGGCATTACCCATTTGGGAACTGTTGCATCTGCCACCTAACCAGAGCCACAAAGGCGCTCGATCTCGAGGAGGGCAAAACATGGCACCTAAGGAAACATACAAACTGCAACTCGACACATGTGGTGTACCTCATCGAATGTCCCTGTAAACTTCGTTACAGCGGGATGACAAGCAGAAAAATCAAGACTAGGATTGGCGAACATCGCAGCAACATACGCTGCAAGAGGAACACCACAAGGATGACGGAACATTTCATCCAGAGAGGACTCACACCCAACGACCTCAGATGGACTGTGATCGAGAAAATTGGAGTTAACAACAGGACAGATGACAACCTCCTACTCCAGAAAGAACAACGCTGGATCTATCGCTTGTCCAAGCACATATCAGGACTCAACGATAACATCCCTTGGAATGCCCTCAGCAAACACTGAAGGAATGCAGCATCCTTTTACCACACGTGCAAACCGCTCACCCATGACATGAGATAGGGTACATAAGAAAATGCACACACCCTAATACGATGATGATGTCAATAAACCTTTACTTGGACAGGACTACTGAGAACATCTTAAAAGGCACACACGGCGCCATGGCAACTCATCTTTATCCCAAGGTGAGTGCCGCCAACATCACCGCCTGAGTGACAGGTACCGTTTTGGGTCACCACCGAGACATGAGTGTCACTTCACATATGGGTAATCATGCTCCTCCATTCAAGGTATTTAACGGGGGCCACTACGCCCCTTGCAAACACAGGGGCAATTAGGAGCGTACTAGCTCCTCTCATAACCATACACCCCTGCCACTCTTAAATGTCTGACCTGAATATCACACACACTTTGGACTCATACTTGGGGTCAAAAGTAACCGCTAGGCACAGTGGCTACTCCAAATACATTCAAGCAGACAAAGTAGCACACAGGACAGGCTTGTCATATTCACCACGAAGGCCTGACACAGGCCTGCCACTGGGTCTTTAGGCGGTGGTGCGTTAATTAATTTCCTACTAAATTTTTAATGACCCGGATCTCATGAGCTTCCGACAAATACAATTTAAGTCTATGGACACATAATTTCACTGAACACAAATTTTATTTACACAATGTCCTCCAGACACCCACTGAAGATCTCACAGTCTTTCTTCAATTTTCACCACACAAGGACGCTAGTCATGATGACGTGCACATGAGGACGCCAGTCGCCATGACAGGCACGCCCGCAATCATTCGCAGCACCTGGCTGAAACAAGAAGTACTTAAACCGGCTCCGAGATACCTGTCTGCATCTACAGAATCTCGGTAGCAGGCCGCAGTAGGTATGAGGAGCGGGCGAGAGATCTTGACGAAGTAAGTAGGGTGTTTGGGGTCTTGTTTCCAGCCGTTGGACGGACCTCCCCATGCTGACCAGGAACTTCACCTTAACTGATTTTCGTTTCTCTTTCTCGCCGCACATATAGTGTGTGACTACAGGTCCGGCCCCCCTCCATGGGATTCATGTTGCTCACTCTGAAAATCTCATTGTAAGCATTGTACCTTTCTCTCTCTTTATGTTTTTAAAACCACGAACATACCGATAAACTCGACGCTATTGATCAAGGCACAGTAGCGCATAATAATTGACATTAAATAACATCCACTTTCTCACAAGCGTCACTATCCGTTTCACTACCGCTAATTTGCCGCATAGTGTACGGACACGACGCTCATCTAGTCACATTACTAGTGTGCGAACATGAGAAGCTACAATTACTTAATGTCTATGTCTGTTTGTTGTTTTTTTCGCAACAGGTTTTGAGCAAAAATAGGAACATTTCCTCCCTCATTTATACGCACCTTAGCGCGTGCGACACATACCTGGTCAAACAAACCACACCTGACCACCACTAACTCACAGTACACATAGGTCCTGACGAAAGCCAGCATACACAGCAGTCTGGCTGAAACATGTAGACCTTATTCTTATGTTTACAGGATATTGGAGACATAATTGTACCTCCTCACATATCCGCCTTGTTGTTTTTAATACTGCCAAGGGCCCATTATTAAAATCCTTTAGTCAAACGGGACCCATTGTACAGCTTTTAACTCACATTCATTCACTTTACTGCACTCTCACTACACAAAACCAGCTCCGCTGTAGTCAGGCGTCGAAGCACACCCAAGGTGCACTCGGTGCCTTGGGTGGGACCCGATGATGAAGCATGCCACCAACTAGGTTGGTGGGTGAGGGTCTTTATAAAAAACAAAAGGTTTTTCCTCCTGACATGGACACCTAGCTTCCACTAATAAGCTAGTTCTCATTGATATTTACCTATTGCACCAGGGGAAGCGAACTAGACCCACATTATTCCTCTCTCTCCCATTTGATTATTACAGGTCAATGTCGTTAACCCATTGTCTACCACTGCTAGAGATTTTTCTAGATTTATACAGTCTATTTTACGTAACCTCTCTGCGGCCTCTTGTTGGGATATTTTTCAAATTTCACTGTAAACAGCATAATAGAAACGTGTCTTACGTGGCTTCCTGGGACCTAGTAAAAAATCCCTGAGACCCACATCCTGTGACAGTAAGGATAAGTGTTGTTTCATCTTTGTGAGTGTTGAGGTTTTTAGCCAATCAAGACACAACTTCCCAACACTGTAGGATGTCACTACCCCTGGATGTTCTTTCTGTACATAACGTGGATCTGGCCTATGGATAGCGAAATCTTCGGTTTTACCCATGAATCTCGCCTGACAACTATTCGTGTCTGTGGGCCAAATCAACCATTTCTTCCAATCGGGGTCTGACCTGTTGTATTGTATAATGTCATTCAACGTAATCTCTTTCTGTGATGTTATATTACCCTCGGTGTGTGATGGAGTTTGCTGCTCAGGTGTGTTCAAGTCTTTGTTCTTGGCTAGTCCAAGGCAAGACGGCTGTTGCACTGTCTCATTCAAAAACATGATTTGTTGAGGGATAAGGCATGCTCTAAACAAAGCATCTGTTCCCTGAACTTGCCATTCTCTAGTACCCCAGACTGATTTTAAGTCTATGGTGTCTTTCCATAAGTCGAAACCTTGTTCAGACAACTGGGCAATAAAGGAAGCAGAGTAAATCTGTTTGGTGTTTGTTAACATAGTTTTCTGTGCTGATGTTGGTGCAACCTTATAATAATATGTGCTGGGTCAGACATATTAAACCCTGAAAAATATGGAAACTTTTGTGTAAATGTTTTTGAACTGCCTTTCGGCGGTGTTGGACAATGTTCCCACTGGTGGTAAGTGAACACATTTCTAGGATTTGCAGATTTATGCAGAAAGTGATGACCATAGTGTTGATAACAATACATTGTTTCGAAATCTGATGTGTTTTCCAATGTTTCACATTTTAGAAATTGCAGCAGATTTTTCCAAATCAGACAACATGTTATTTACAGTTTCAAAATCCCAATCATGGGAAAATGTACTTGAGATAATGATATCACTCAACGATATTTTAAATAAATGAGGAATTCTTAAAAGTTTGATCGGACCAAATATATCGAAATCAACCTTGTCCCAAACTATACCATCAGGTATAGGTACTGCTGTAATGTTCACTGATGACAAGTCTTTTTGTTCTCGATGAGATGATTGGTGTGGTTTTAAAATTAAATTCACCTACTGGGCTGCAGAGCTTTGTCGAAGGTATTTTCCATTAACAAGCATTCTAAAACTATTAATAAGCCTAACCAGAAAAGAAAGAAAAGTATCCCAGTGATTACCCATAGTTCTACCCAAGGTGACACCAGGTAAGTCTTTTTAAGAAAGTTCAGAAAGTCTTTAACTTGCTGCTTGCACGATTTTTAGGCTGGCATCGTTTCCGGTTCACTTGGATCCAAAGGAAACGTATCAAAGTTTATGAAGTAGCCAGAAGCAGTCTGATCAATTGTTGGTATTGCGTCAGGATTTGTAGAAATCGTAGTTTGCTCTTGCTGAGGCATGTTGATGTAGACATCTGTATTTGGTCAAATTGAAATTTTTCTTTCATTTTGGTTCTGAATTTGAACTTGCATAGTCCATCATTTCGTGCAGGAGACTCTTCGAACGTGATGAGTCTTTCTGTTTGAACTTCTTGAATTGTAGCGGGAGGAGGGCGTCTTCTGCTTTGGAGTCCACGTGGCCTACTACTCAGTATCGGCCACATAGTGTGGTTTGATTAGGTCGATTGAGACAAATCTTTTCTCCTTTTTTCCGGCAAGAGGCGGTAGAAGTGCAGTTCTTGTTCCTTCAACTGCTAGAACCTGTACATGCTTTCTGTATGATGGTCCAAATTCTTTCTTGTCCGCTATTTTCTCTCTGACCAGATCCCCGACTTTTGGGATCCAGACAGGTCTTGCTGTGACTGATTTGACTTCCCCAGTGGCGGTCTGCTTCATATGGACATTACTTTGTTGTGTCCTGGACTCATTTAGATCCTGTAAAATAGCCAAACGATCATGGATGTCAAAAGGCTTTTCATCCGCCACTGCGCCTTCAGAATCGAGATCAGGTACCCACATTCTTGTCCCAAATAGGACCTCATATGGAGTGACCACCCCTAGAGATCTTCTTGGCATATTGTTCAATGCTTGCTGCACTCCATACAGATGTTTTACCCAGCTTTCACCCGTGTCTAATACTCTAGCTGTTAAAGTCTGCTTTAAGTCTCGGTTTTTCCTCTCCATGACCGAATTTCCCTTGGGATGGTACGGAGGGAAGTAGCTCAATGCTACACCCAATACTCGCATGGCCTCCTTGTAAGCCCAAGAGCTAAACGCAGGGCCCTGGTCAGAATGTAATGTGCCAATTGCGTATGTCCTTATAAAGACTCGCAAATCTTTTATAACAGTTCGAGCATCAGCCGAGCGTTGGGGCCACACCCATAGGAATCTTGAGCAGGAATCCACTGCAACCATGATATACCTGTAAGCCCCATCTCTTTGTAAGGGGGCGCAGTGGTCCAAATAAACGCACGCTAGTGGTTTGTCAGATATTAATAATGGTGTCTGTGCTGGACGTGTTATGGTGGAACCTTTCATCTGCTGGCAGATGTCGCATTTCAAGACATAGGGGTATATTCACAAGAACGTGTGATAACTACCGCAAGAGTAGCGTAACGCAACTTTCAATATCGCAGCCCATCGCGGGAAAATAACCCCTTGTCAACGTGGAATTCACAACAAGGCGGTACCATGCGATAGTCTGCCGAAACCACGGACAAAGTCCGCGATACAGCCACCACGATGGAGATAAAAACATAAACCACAACACCAAAAAACACGTGATGGGCCAAAGCGCGATGAGGAAACCAGTGACAAGCAGCACCAGGCCTGCAACACACACCTGGCAGGTGTCAAAAACCTCCATAAAAGTAGAAAAAAACACCCACACACAAACTGACCAACACACAAGCACCATGGAGGCAGCCGGAGCAGGCGCAGAGGACGAGCGAAACCCCACAAGCACCCCCGACGACCAGCCTGGGACCTCGGGGACAGGGAAGGGCAAAGACAAGAAGACCAAATTCAGTCCGCAGGCGAACAGGATCATAGTCACGGAGGTGATGGAACACCATCAACAACTCTTCGTCACCTCCAACGTGTCATTGGTCACCAAAACTGGAATATGGTGGGACATCGTCGACAAGGTGAATGCCGTCGGAGAGCACAAGCGGACAGTGGACGAGGTCAAGAGGCGATGGAATGAAATCAAGCGGAAGACCAAGGAGAAACTCTCCGCCAACCTGAAGACAGCAACGCAGACCGGAGGTGGGGGCCCAGCGCCACAGCTGGAGCTGGATGACATGGAGGAGCTGGTGTCGACAGTCATCAGTGTGGAGACTGTGGCCGGAGTCGGAGGACCGGACACTGCTCGACAGGACACAACACACCCGCAACAGGGTGAGTGACCACCAGGTACTGGGGGGACGGGGGGAGATGGCCACAATGGCACACATGCACAAGCAAGCAGGGCACAGTGCACACCCACAATCCCTCTGGGTCCTCGCCCAGACCCACAGACTGTCACATTGTACAATGCCATGCTGTCTGAATGTCAACCTGTACATGCGGCTACATACATGTGGACACATTGTAATACACGATCTCCCCTTCACATCGCAGGGGCATCATCAACACCTCCTGCAGAGCAGTCACAGCCACTCTTCACTGATGACGAGGAGGAGGACAACACCAGCATCGACACCCAAACCATCCAAGACCTCATTGACCTCATCCGCAACTCACCTCCAGGATCAGGGCAGCCCAGCTACATCCATGAGATCCCACCCACCACACAAACCACCCAGTAGGAGGCACCCACAGCCCCAGCAACCTCCCAAGTCCCCCAGGAACAACAAATGGCCTTCTAACGCCGTGTGCTGGAGGGCCAGAGGGAGACGGCCGAGCAGGTGCGGGTGGGGTTCGAGCTCATGGCTACCAAACTGGACGCCATCCTTGGGTGTCTATGTCCGCCCCATGGACTCCAGCGAGCCCTGACTGACATCTCTGGAGTCATGACGCGGAGGGAAGAATACCTGTCCGCTCAGAGTGGCCCCAGCGATGCTAGCCGTGAGCTGGCACACATGCAGAGGCTCATGGAGGACATGGTGCGGATGGAGGCGGAAAGGATGGCAGCCTCTGCTGCACATCAGTGAAATGTAGCTGGGCTCTACCGTGCCTGCATGTCCTCATCATGGCATTGCTGCCACAAGGCCTGGCGATGATGAATGCTGCTGCCCCCACACCATCCACATCTCCGCCCCCTGGTGTGTCAGTGCCTCCCAATGCGGCAGGCATATCCACTCCGGCACCTGATGTGTCACTGCCACACAGTGCGGCCGACAATCCTCCTCCGGCCCCTGATGTGTCAGTGGCACACAGTGCGGCAGCCGGCACTGCAACACCTACAGGTGGGGCAGGGCACACACCCGGGGACGAGGACGTGGATGGGACTGTGGTCAGGAGGGCCAGGCACTAGCATCCATTTCCGCCACCTTGCCTGTTTCTGCTTGGTGCCGCACATGGCCTCAAGACCTACCACTGACCCCCGATACACTCCGAGGCACTCACCTTGGACAGCGACATGGACTGCCACATCCTGTTTGACAACCAATGACACGGCGGACAGACTGCAGACTATACCCTTCCTCTTCCGCAGTACAGCTCATCCCGGGATGGACACTGGCTGGCCCTCCACAGGCCCATATTGTGTGGTGTGCTCGGCATTGCCCTGTACAGCTCCAGCTGCATGACTGCACTGGATGTGCAAATAAACATCCAGTGACGCACTGCTGTGTAATGTCTTACATCATTCCTGTGTGGATGTGTGGATGAATGTGGGGACAGTGCCTTCCCTTGCGTCAATGATGTTCATCCTGCGGGATGCCAGTAAGAGGGTGCGACATTGCATTTTGTGTAGCGGGTTCCGTGAACACTACAGCAGGGACACACGCATCAGTCACTTCCTTGTCTGGATATGGACTGGACCACACCCAGAGCCCACGAGTCATTGTTGCAAGCCCTGCGCTGGTAGAGCGTACGGCAGGCCAGACCACTCTGCTAACGCCCCGAGGGGGGGGCCCTCATTGCTACCCATCGCAGCCGTACTCGCTGGTGGTGTGCAGGTCACTGGTCTAGTTGTCAGAATGTCACAGCCACTCCCTGAGGGCAGGTTTCCACACACACCACACCCATCCGGCACAGGCGTCACAGGCCATGTGACTGCGCCAACATAAGGGGCAGACGACGTCACATTCCCCTCTTCCGGTGGTGACTGGATGACTGCCGCTCCATGGTTCTCACACATGTAGGGCCCATGAGTTGTTGCGCACATGGTTAGTGGCACACAAGGCCTTGAGTGAGGCACGGGCCTACCACCATGTGGCGCAGACTGGGGTTGCACAGGGTTGGTGGCACCCGGGGCCTTGCGGATGGCACAGGCACCCCGCCACGGGACGGTGACTTGGGGTGCACTGTGTCAGTGGCACCTTGAGCTGCTGAGCGGGTGTGCAGCCTGCGATGATGCCCCATCCCAGCGGTCCGGACAGCTCAGGTTTTGTGTGCCCTGCTGGACCGCAGTGTAGGCCAGAGCCAGCGGGCAGCGCGGGCCTACCGCCACGTGGCGACGCTTCCGGGATCCCAGTGTTGGTGGCACCCATTGGGCTGAGCGGGTGTGCAGCCTGCGATGGTGCCTGGTGCACTGGTATGTCCTCTGCCATGGAGTAATCAAGACCCAGCACCAAACGTGAAACCTGGTGGCCTGCATGGGGCTGCATGATGTGGAGGGTGCCATGTCTGCGGGCCCCGGGCTTGTGGCTTGCAGCGGCACGTGTTGGGACCTCCTGTCTACGTGCAGGTGGCGGAAGGTGAGCATTTGGGCCTGGGTGTGCATGGGCGGGCATGCTCTGATGGGCGGCGGGCGAGGTTGTGGTGCTTCTGCCTGGGTGTGCATGGGCGGGCAGGCGATGTTGTCTTGTGCAAGTGTGTGTACTGTGCCAGTCATGTATCTGGGCTCTGTTTCAGCTGACGGCTCTGAATGAGATGTGTGGCCTGGTGAACTGCACTACATACCGGCACGTGGTTGGAGACACACCGGTGGCAGCAGGTGAGCAGTGTGGCCTGGGTGCGCAGGGGCGGCACTCTCTCTCTCTCTCTCTCTCTCTCTCTCCCTCTCTTCCTCTCTCTCTCTCTCCCTCTCTTCCTCTCTCTCTCTCTCCCTCTCTTCCTCTCTCTCTTTCCCTCTCTTCCTCTCTCTCTCTCTCCCTCTCTTCCTCTCTCTCTCCCTCCCACTCTACCTCTCTCTCTCCTTCGCTCTCTCTCTGTCCTCTGATGTGCGCAGGACACACCTTCTCATCATGTTTTTTGACTTACAGGCTGTGACCTATGTATTGTCCGGAGGGGAGCGGCCATGTGTCTTCATTTCATTTCGTTGTTCATTTTAATAAAGTTTCATTTGTTGCTTCGAAAGTGAATGGGTGCTGGTCATTTCTGTGACGACACATCCATGTCACCAGTTGTGATTGTGCGGCATCAAGCGGAATATTTTGTACATGTTTAGGTGTGGCTATTGTGGCATGTCTTTGGTCGGCCGGTGCCAGGGAGGGGTGGTCCTGGGGGTGGTGGCTGTGGGTGTTGTGGCCCTCTTGGGTGTCCGGGCCACATGATGGGTGGCTCCATGGCATCTGTTGCTCTTCCGATGTAGCCCTGGGCTGTGCTCCCTTTTGGTTTGCAGGCTGCCGTCCAAGTTTACACCAGGTCAGAGCAGGTGTAGATTTCCTGGTGCTAAGGCGCCTTATCGCCTGTTTTGTGTTTTTATCGCGGATGTGGCTGGTCATTGTGAATGTTGAGGTATGCTGTTGTCTCGACTTTTGTCACGGGAACGCCCACTCTGCATCTCATTAGCGATATTTGTGGGGGTCCTCTGTGGCGATGTTTTTTGCGGCTGCTATCGCAGGTAAACTGGTGCTGTGGGCTGTTAACACCGGCTTGTGAATGGGGAGGTAAATTTATCACGACTTTGGTTGCGATAAAGTGCCGTTAATTCGGCGATAGCTCCTTGTGAATATGCCCCATAGTCTTTAGTCTGCTTAGTTAACCCAGGCAACCAATAGCGTTGTTTCAATAAAGAAACAGTCGCCGTAAGTCCTGCATGTGCAGAACCTATCCCTTCGTGTGCTGCTGGAATTAAACCTAACCTACGATCCATGTTTTGAATTACTCTATCCCCCACTCCAGGAATCTGAGCAAATGGAATGTTATTGGCATCTAACTTGTAGGAGTACTTGAGTGGAAACCTTTTTGGTACTGCTCCGCTGTTCTTGCGACAAGCATTGACAGCTACCATAATCTCACTGTCTATTCTCGTTTTAGAACCAGTGATTGCAGCTACGGAAGCCGTGCGTACAGCCCCCTTTGCGGCTTCATCAGCCAATGAATTCCCTTCAACGTGAACGCCATTACGCTGATGACTCAGTGTATGTATCACACGAGCTCTCGGTAGTTCGGTTTTCAACTTCACTACCTGTTCCCATAGCATTTTATGCTTAATTGTGCCACCTTTTGCATCTTTGAACCCGTTTTGAACCCAGTGCTGCAAATATTCATTATATGACTGCACACAGTAAAAGGAATCGCACACGATTAGTGTGGGGAATTCTCGATCCGTATTTACCAGTGCCACTATTAAGGCTTTCAACTCTGCCAGCTGTGCCGTGCAGTCTCCTAAAGATTGCGTTTTAGTGCAACTTGGGTGGAACTTTCCATCCCGCATGCGACCTTTAACGATTGCGCATGCCGCGCTATATTGTTGCTTACTTCCTATGGCCAGTTGAGCTGATCCGTCTGTGTAAATTATATATTCATACTGATCTAGAGACATTATTTAGTTTGGTAGAGGATATTCTTGTTCGTATTGCAGAAATGCTTGTGTCTTTAAATTTGCGTCATACCTGTATTCCACATCTGTTGCAGTGAGAGAATTAGCCCATTGTATCCATCTAGGATGTAAGACTTTAGCGTTAGGAACGGTTGCTTTTGTCGCAGCCTCTAAGGTTGGAACCGGAGTCACTACTATTATTCATTTCCCCTGAGCCAGTGCTCTTTCTCTCACTACAGCAGATTGTACTGCTGTCAGAATCTTTTCTGTAGATGCGAAGCGCATCTCAGCATTTGTGTACAAATGCGATTTATATGCAATTGGTACCGTTTCACCTTCATTATATGTTAGATAGGTGTACCCAGATTGACCCGCAACTATACGGATCACCAGGTTGCGTACGTTTACGCGTGTCTGTAAGTGTTTGGAAGCTATCATGTCAGCTTGTAAGGAACGAAGTGTATCTGTGTGTTCCTGTGTCCATTGTTTAACTGAAAAATCAGGTTTTATTAAATCATAGAAAGGTTTTACTCTTTCTGCGTAATCCAAAATTTATGTTCTGCCAAAGTTCAGGAATCCCAGGATTAATTGTAAGTTTTTTAATGATTTTGGAGGTTGGAGCAGCGCGCACTTTTCTAAAAAATTGGCTACCAAGCTTTTCCCTTCACTTGAAAGCTCATATCCTAAAAACAGTACACTGAGGTGGGCAATTTTTGATTTTTGAAAGTAAAATTTGTAGCCCTCAGATGCAAATCCCAAAATTATGGTATTCACTCTGTTAAAGTGCTCCACTAGGTCATCGTCCATTAGATAAATATCATCCACATAGGACAATGCCTCTTCATCCAAATTTTGAAGTAACTCAGTTACTCTGGCCGAAAACAACCCCGGGCTGTTCTTATACCCCTGGGGGAGTCAACAAAATTGATGCTGGGACCCTAGCGCTGAGAATGCTGTTAGATACCTGCTTTCTGGTGATATATTTTGGCAGAAAAATCCATTTGAGATATTAAGTGTCGTTTTATATTTTTTCGCACAATGTTATTCATTAATGCGGCACTGTGTGCATTTTGGACTGCAAATGTCTTAGTGCAAGTGTTTAAATGTCTATAATCTAAAACTAAACAATATGAATTGTCAGGTTTCATGACCGGAAACAAAGGATTATTCATCGATGAGGTGCAATTTTCGATCACCCCTTGGTATTCAAGTTGATCTAAGATCTCCCTGACCTGTTTTTTAGCTTCTTGCTTTATTGGATACTGCCTCTGTGCAGCTGGAGTATTTTTTAAAGGAATTATGTGGTGGGTTGAATCCTCATCCCATCCAACATGGTTTTTGTATAATGCAGGGGCTTCGGCTACTGCCCACTCCTGCGCATATGTGTGTTTTAGGTGCCTGGGAATATGGTCTGAGAATGCCGGTAAAATTACTGTTTCTCCTTTAGGGCAATCCATGACGAATGCTGGCGGCCAATCTTGTTCAGCTAACAATATGTCATAGCCAAATGACAGATTCTCCCAAAAGCGACCTCTAACTGTCCTACATTTGCCCCCCTCCATTTGGAGTGTTATTTCATATAACGTATGTGGGACACTTACCCCAGTATCTGGTGTCTCTACCGTGATATAATCATTCAAGTCCACTGTCACCAGAAATTCCATCAGGTTCTGGCGAGCTATTGTTACTTCTGTTGCGCTGTCTAGCATCGTCAGAGCCCATTCCCCATTCAGTAGTCGAGTCCTCAGGATTCTGGGCATGTCTGATCTTTAGACCTGCAACCTTCTTCTTTTGAACTGTGGCTTTTGCTTTGGTTTCTCTTCTTTTTTAGAAGTGTAATCTTGAGCGTGCTGCTTGACTCTGGACTTTGTATGCTCTTCTTGTCTGTCTGACCGTCCTTCCCTCTCTGAGTTTTTCGATGAACCCTGAAAGGAACGAGAGGAACGTGTATCAGTATCCTGATACCTGTCAGGTTTCCTAATATGATCCCTATTCCTAAGGTTATACCTCTTTTCGGCGGGCTCCTGTGGAAGAGATCTACTTCTGGATTGAGATCTGTTTCCTTTAAAGTTTTGTTGTTTTTTATTGTCCCACTTCTTCTTTGTTGAAGTAGGTATCTGCTTAGAGGTGTCTTTTTCAGGACTGCCCATCAGTTGTGGTTTTAAAGCTTTCCCACCCAAACTGTCTCTGCCTAATTCTGCATCTGCAGTTTCAATTATTTTTGGTAGTTCATGTTCTTGTTCTAAAGGACTGAACTCCCTTAGGCGTTGGCTGATGGCCACTGAAGCTGCTTCCCCTTTAATATTAGCTAATATTATGGCTGGTACCTGGGCATAGTTACCTAGTAACTTCATCCCTAAGTTCAGAGGAGGCTCTGCTCCATACTCATTTTGTATTTGTCTCAATACATCTGGTACTACTGCTAATGGGGGGATACCATGAGTTCTGGTATAAATGGCAGCAAAGACTGTACCCCAAGTGGTACAATCCTCTATTTGTGGTGTTATCCCCATGGGCAAGCAGATTGTTAGCATTCTGTGTTTTTCATACGGGGTAGTATTTGGGAATACTGCCTCTAGCTGTGTTATTTTCTGAGCTACCCAGAATGGCATTTGTTCACGTTTTGTGGGCATTTTACCCATCACCGCGTGTAATGTTTGTGGTGTGATTTTAGTTGCTGTACTCTGAGCTTGAGTTCCATTTGTTGCAACTATTGCTGGTTGGACTGTAAGTGTCCTCATGACGAATTGCATCAAGTTTCTGTAGATTTTTATTAATTCTTTGTGTTGTGTGAGTAAGTCTCCTGGTGGCATTGTTTCAATGTCAGATTTGGTGTGTAGGCTGCTACTATTGGCCATGTTGCCCCTTCTCTTCCGAGTGGGCTGAGTCTCACTCTTCTTCTTATGTGGGGTAGGGTGCCTTTAAACCAGTATAAGTGTTCCTGGTATGTGAGTGGAACATCAATGTCCTCACACGGACAATATTCCGCTGGTGCAACTCCTTCTTTGTAGGAGTGAAATGTTTTTGTTCTTGCATTTGCTGCTGGGAATGTAACCCACAAATAAAATACCTCTGTTCTGTTTGATATGTGCGCCTCAATCACGAAAACTACAATACCACCCCTAGGTGTTAAACCATGCTCTAACAGTCTCAGGGTGACCGTATTTCTAAAATTTGGTGCAATGAGTATTGTGTCTGCATCTACCTCCTCGTCTCAGAGGGGCAGAGCTTGTTGCAATGGGTCTAAGACCTGGTTAGTCATTGTTTTTAGAACACTAAATAGTTTCAAGGAAACCAAGATAAGGTGTTTTTGCACAATTATAGGAACACTGTATCCTTCAAAAGAAACAATTGATGGACGGAATGCTGGACAATGCAATACACCACTCAATACACCACTGGATTCAAGCTAGCCTGGCTGAAGAAGGGTGATGCCCTGAAACCGGTCCCAGGATGCTTGTTTCCAGTCCAGGGAGGACCTGGCTTGGCAGTTCGGGCTGGAGTGTTCCCACAAGGAACAGGGTCAAGACTGATTTGCATATGGCTGGGTCCAAACTGGGGTGGGGTGGTGAGCAAAAGAATGATGGATTTAACCCAGATCCTTGTGACTGGGGGTGAATGTTTGCATTGTCCAGCATTCCGTCCATCAATTGTTTCTTTTGCATTTGTCGCCCTAAGTGGGAAGGGTATGCCCAGACGTGGGTCCCATGCTCACTACACCACAGGATTCAAGCTAGCCTGGCTGAAGAAGCGTGATGCCCTGAAACCGGTCCCAGGATGCTTGTTTCCGGTCCAGGGAGGACCTGGCTTGGCAGTTCGGGCTGGACTGTTCCCACAAGGAACAGGGTCAAGACTGATTTGCAACTGAACTACTTGTTCCCAAAGCGTTTTGTGCTTTATTGTGCCACCTTTCGCATCTTTGAACCCATTTTCAAGCCAATTTTGCATATATTCATTATATGACTGAACACAGTAAAAGGAATCGCACACTATCAATGTGGGGAATTCTCGATCTGTACTTTCAAGTGCCAGTTTGAATGCTTGTAGTTCAGCTCGCTGAGCTGTGCAATCTCCTAGAGATTGAGTCTTTGTGACCATAGGTCTGAAGATGCCATCTCGCATGCGACCTTTAACGATTGCACACGCTGCACTGTAAGCATGCTTACTCCCTGTTGCGGGCTGTGAGGATCCGTCAGTGTAAATTATGAATTCGTACTGATCGAGAGGCAGAATTTCAGTGGGCAGAGGACATTCTTGTTCATATTGCAGGAACGCTTGTGTTTTTAAATCAGGATCAAAAACATATTCAACATCCGTTGCAGCAAGAGAATTAACCCATTGTATCCATCTTGGATGTAATGCTTTAGCATTTGGAATGCTTGCTTTTGTGACCGCTTCTAAAGCCGGTACTGGGGTTACGACAATAATGCGTTTCCCTTGGGCTAAGGCTCTTTCTTTTGCTACAGCGGTTTGAACTGCTGTCAGAATTTTTTCAGTTGAAGTGAAGCGCATTTCCGCTTGTGTGTACAAATGAGATTTGTATGCGATTGGTATCTTTTCACCCTCATTGAAGGTTAAGTAGGTGAATCCGCATTGACCCGAAATTATTCGGATCACCAGGTTGCGTTGACTTACGCGTGTTTGTAAGTGATTTGTTGCTAACATATTAGCCTGGAGTGAACGCAAGATTTCTGTGTGTTCCTGTGTCCAGTTTTTGATTGAATAATCAGGTTTGATTAATGCGTAGAGAGGTTTAACCCTTTCTGCGTAATTCAAAATGTAAGTTCTTCCAAAATTGAGGAAACCCAGGATAGATTGTAAATTTTTCAGCGTTTTAAGAGGTTGGAGCAGTGCACATTTTTCTAAAAAGTTAGCTGCCAAGCTCTTGCCTTCACTTGAAAGCTCATATCCTAGAAATAGGACATTGAGATGGGCAATTCTGGACTTTTTGAAGTTGAATTTGTAGCCCTCAGAGGCGAAGCCCAATATAATGGTACTCACCCTGTTCAAGTGTTTGTCCAGGTCATCGTCTGTCAGATAGATGTCATCGACATAGGACAATGCCTCATTGTCATAAATTTGTAGTAACTCCGTTACCCTCGCTGAGAATAAACCTGGGCTGTTCTTGAACCCTTGTGGGAGTCGACAAAATTGACGCTGGGTCCCCATTATGGAGAATGCTGTTAAGTACCTGCTTTCAGGTGCTATGTTTTGACAAAAGAAAACATTTGAGATGTCTAATGTGGTTTTGTATTTTTTACGCACAATGTTATTCATTAATGCTGTGCTATATGCATTTTGCACTGCAAAGGTTTTAGAACAAGTGTTTAAGTGTCTGTAGTCCAAAACTAGACGATATGTATTGTCTGGTTTGGAGACAGGAAACAAAGGATTGTTCATTGAGGAGGTGCATGTTTCAATCACCCCTTGGTATTCAAGTTGATCTAAGATCTCCCTGACCTGTTTTTTAGCTTCTTGCTTTATTGGATACTGCCTTTGTGGAGTTGGTTCATGTTTCAGATGTATTTTATGCTGAGGTGAATCCTCATCCCATCCTACATGATTTTTATATAATGCTGGGGCCTGGGCTACTGCCCATTTCCTGGCATATGTATATTTTAGGTGTATTGGAATGTGGTTGGAGAAGGCAGGCATAATAATGTCTTCGCCATGTGGGCACTCCCTGACAAATTGTGGTGGCCAGTCTTTTTCTGCTAGAAGTATGTCATAGCCCCTTGATAGTCTTTCCCCAAAAAGTGCTTTCACCTGTCTAGGTATGTCTCCCTCCATCCGGAGTGTTAATTCATATAAGTACTAACCCTGGTGTCTACAGTCTCTACTGTAATGTACTCATTCAAGTCCACTATCTCCAGAAGTTCCTTCAGGTTCTGGCAAGCTATTGTGACTTCTGCTGCACTGTCCAGCATTGTCTGAGCCCATTCTCCGTTCTTGAGTTGTGTTCTCAGTATTCTCGGCATGTCTGATTTTTAGACCTGCTACTTTCTTTTTGGAGAATTGAGGTTTTGTTTTGTTTTTTGTAGCGTGTTTTTCTTCCTTGGATTTCACGCGTCCTTCTCTATGTTCCGACCGTCCTCTTCTTTCCGAAGTCTGTGACGAGATCTGAAAGGTACGAGAGGAACGTGTATCAGTATCTTGATACCTGTCAGATTTTCTCAAATTATCCCTATTCCTGAGGTTATACCTCCTTTCAGAGGGCTCCTTTTGAGGAGACCTACCTCGGGATTGAGAAAGTTTTTCGTTTGAATTTTGTTTATTAGTCTCCCACTTCTTTTTAGAAGATGTAGGAGTTTGTTTAATAGAGTCCTTCTCAGGACTTTCAGATAGTTTCGGCTTCACTGGTCTTCCACCCAAACTATCTCTGCCTAATTCTGCATAAGATTGTTCTATTATTCTGGGTAGTTCTGTCTGATGTTCTGTAACATCGAATTCCTTAACTTTTGGCGGATCGCCACTGCTGCTGCCTCCCCTTTAATATTAGATAATATTATTGTTCAGACCTGGTCGAAATTCTTCAGTAATTTCATACCTAAATTCAGAGCAGGCTCAGCCCCGTATTCATTTTGAATTTGTTTCAGGACATCAGGTATTACCGCAATTGACGGAATGCCATGTGTTTTAGTATAGATGGCAGCAAAGACTGAGCCCCAAGTGGTGCAGTCTTCCAGTTGTGGTGTGATCCCCATCGGTAAACTGATTGTTAGGATTCTGTGTTTCTCATACGGGCTAGTATTTGGAAATACTGCTTCGATTTGAGTAATTTTTTGAGCTATCCAGAATGGAATTTGCTCACGTTTTGTGGGCATTTTACCCATGACTGCGTATAGAGTCTGTGGTGTAATTTTTAGTGTATTCCCCTGGTGAGGAGTTTGATTTGGAAGTGTCAATGGCAGTTGGACTGTGAAAGTCCGCATGACATATTGGACCAATTGTCTGTAGATTTTTATTAATTCTTGTAGTTGAACAAGTAGTTCCTCGTCTGACATTTCTTCAATGTCAGTATGAGGTGTGTAGCCGGCTAGAATCGGCCATGTTGCTCCTGGTCTACGTAGTGGACCGAGCCTGGTAATGTTTCTGTGATGTTTTAGGGCGCCTTTAAACCAGAGCTGATGCTCTTGGTGTGTTAATGGAATTTCTATATCCTCGAAAGGAATATATTCCTCTGGTGGATCATCTTCTTTGTAGAAGTGAAACATGTGTGTTACTGGATTGGATTCAGGAAATATTACCCATGAATAGAATACCTCTGTCTGAAAGGATTTGTGTGCCTCTATCACGAAAACTGCTCTACCGCCTCTTGGTGGTAGGCCGTGTTTTATAAGTTTTAGTTTGATGGCTCTTCTTAAGTTTTGAGGGATGTCTATAACACCCTCCTCGGTTTCAATAAAACCTGTGATGTTATCAGCTGTTGCAGCTGGCTGATCCGCAGCTCCACCGTTTCCGGTTTCAGTGTCGGAGTCAGGCATTTTGTTGTTCGAAAAATGTAGAACAAGTTTCAAGGAAACAAAGATAAGGTGCACAATATTTTGGAACACTGTATCCTTCAACGTTGAGCAAACCAAACAGCTAATATATAGGGTGTTTCCCTATGTAGCCGTGGTGGATACTTAACCCTGCCCACTCCAGACGTCTTTTAGAGTATATGGGTAGGGGTCTCTGAGAGAAAAAGTACAGCTAAGTTACTCAGTATCTAACGTTAAATTACCGCCTTACCAAACCGTTGGGCGCCATGTAGTGTAGCTCCTATTTCCCTAATAGGCTCTGCGCATTGGAATAATATCCCCTATAGGTTTGACTAAGGTCAGTATGTCCCTATCGAGTATATTAAACTTAATTACTTGTGCCAGCTAGCTCAGAGGCCACTAGAAACTCCTTGACAAACAAGAAGGGAGTAGATTCTGGCAGCCACAAAACATGACCACTTTGTTTCCCTTTAGAATCAGAACGTGTCCCAGAGTCGTGGAAACAATAGATAACTATTTCACTCAGCTCACTCGTGCATACTTAGTTTTCCTCAAAGTTACACAGAAAGAATAGACGGGCGTTTCAATAAAAGGTTTATTGAACAGTCTTGTTTCTGATGTAAGTAAAGTGTGTAGTTACGATCACAAGACAGTATGCAAGATAAATAATGTACAGCGTAAGCAGTAGAAATAAATAATACTGCGCTAGCATGATCTTTAGTAGATATTCATTTACATAAATAACACAGACTAAAAAATGCGAGTACTCATACGATGCGTTTCTAAGCTAGTTCTACCCCAATGTTCCTAACCTAACCTAGGTGTAGGGAGAGGTATGAAGTAGGTGAAGTATTCCTTGCTATGGTATACTAAGAGTATGTTACGCCTAGTATGCCTAGTATGCCAAGAGTCCCTCTAGGTTCTAGTCAGCCCCATATCTTAAGAATGAGAGAGGTAGGAATCTCTTGCCAGACTCGAACTCCAACACCCCGCGAGGGAAGTCAGATCACTGGAAGCTGGATTCTCTGCGTGCAGGGATGACAGCGTCTTCTCAGTGCGTCAGGCTGGGAAACGGGCTCCTCTGAAGTCGAGGTCTCCTCTAGTTTTCAAGGGCTAGAGAAGGTATATTTATACCTGAGAGGTACCTCAGAATGTTAGCATTGACGTGAATCGGACAGCGGAAGACGGCATGAATGAACCCCTAAGGTATAACGGTTCATGCATAATAGATGAGTCCTTGATGAAATCAATAGTCCTGTGCTAGGGAAACTCCCGAAGCCTAAGGGTCTGTTCTTCAAGAATTCGTTGTGACGTTAGGGTGGACGGATGTCGGAGACCATGCCTGTATTTGGAGTGCACGGTTCAATGCCTAAATAAGGACTTGGATTTTATGCCTATATAAGGGCAGGGCGAATTGTGCCTATATAAGGACATGATACAGGAAACCTATATACGGACACCCTAAGAGGAATACAACAAGGGTATGCCCAGACGTGGGTCCCGTGCTCACTACACCACTGGATTCAAGCAAGCCTGGCTGAAGAAGGGTGATGCCCTGAAACCGGTCCCAGGATGCTTGTTTCTGGTCCAGGGAGGACCTGGCTTGGCAGTTCGGGCTGGACTTTTCCCACAAGGAACAGGGTCAAGACTGATTTGCATATGGCTGGGTCAAAACTGGGGTGGGGTGGTGAGCAAAAGAATGATGGATTTAACCCAGATCCTTGTGACTGGGGGTGAATGTTTGCATTGTCCAGCATTCCGTCCATCAATTGTTTCTTTTGCACTGTATCCTTCAGACTTGATTAACCAACAGCCAATAAATAGGATTTTTTAGCCTACTCAGCTGTGGCGGAGTTTGTGCCCACCCACTCCAGACATCTTTGGTGTTTTGTGAGTAGGGGTCTCTGAGAATAGCACGACTGAACTACTCAGATTCTACTGTTTAATAAGTACCCAACTAACGTTGGTGGCACCATGTCGTGTAGTTCCTATATAACCTATACAGGATCTGCGCGTTTGGATAACATAAACTGTGGGACTGGTGGCAGACTGATTCCGTGCACCCCCACCGGATACGTTAGCCTATCTGTATTAGCTAGCTCACAGTGCCACTATAATCTCCTCTTACCAAGGAGAGAATAGATTCTGGCAACCTCAGAACATGACAACCCTGATCCCTCAGAATCGTGGAAACAATATACTACCTTTCATTCAGTCACTCGTGCTTACTTAGTTTGTCTCAGAGAGGTACACAGAATAAACAGGCTGGGCGTTTTCAATAAGTATTTATTGAACAGTTGTTATTCTGTAGAATAGATGAGCTGCAACAACCATTAGACAGTAGCAGAGATATATGATTAGCAATATTATGAAAGTAAAGGGATGGTATAATTCTACCATCTTGCAGAAATCATGAATATATACAAGTACATAAAACACATGATAAGAAGTGCGTACTCCTACAATACCTTCCTAACTAGATGTACCTAAATGTACCTAGCATCTGTGTAGGTGTTATGCCAAGAATCCCTCTAGGATCTAGTCAACCCCATTACCTGAGAATGAGAGAATATGGGACCCCGTCCTGGTCTCGAGTTGGACACCCCGCAAGGGATGTTAGACCACTGCGAGCTGGAGTGTCTGCAGCAAGAACCTCAGCATCTCTGGTCAGTGTGTCAGCCGGGAAGTCTCGGTCTCCTCTGTCCTTCTAAGCAAGATGTGATGTATATATACCCATAGGTCTCCCCAGGGGTCCTACCTTGCTGTGTTACTGTGTCGGCCTAAAGGATGACGTTGGGCCTGAACTTTATACAGAGATATTATACAGGAGATGTTCGTCCTGCTGTGCTTCCAAGAAGCCTCATGCATAATGTATGAGATTCGAACTAGGGGGAAACCCGCATTCTGAATGCAGTGTCATATCTAGGTAAATGGTCAGTCCCTAAGAACCGTTATGTATGTAATGTAGGGAAGAATATAGGTGAAAGGTTGCAATGTTACCTGCGCCTATATAGGGTACCTATATGGAATATAACAGGCTAATGCTTGGGTCATTGGATGAGTGCATGGGTAGTGCCTAAGGGAATGGATGGGTGCATGGGTAGTGCCTAAGTGAATGGTTGACTGCATAGGTAGTGCCTGGGTGATTGCATAAGTGCAGGGGTACTGCCTGAGTGATTGGAGGAGTGCATGGGTAGTGCCTGAGTGACTTCATGGGTGGAAGGGTAATGTCTGGGTGCTTAGATCAGGGCATGGGTAGTGCCTGAGTAAAAGAATGAGTGCAAGGCTAATGCCTGTGTCATTGGAGGAGTGCATGGATAGTGCCTGAGGGAATGGATGAGTGCATGGGTAGTGCCTGAGTGAATGGTTGAGTGAAAGAGTAGTGCCTGAGTGATTGCATGAGTGCATAGGTAGTGCCTGGGTGATTGCATGAGTGCAGGGGTAGTGCCTGAGTGAATGGACGAGTACATGGGTAGTGCCTGAGTGAATGGTTGAGTGCAAGCACAAGTGCCTGAGTGATTGCATGAGTGCATAGGTGGTGCCTGGGTTATTGAATAAGTGCAGATTTACTGCCTAGGTGATTGGATGAGTGCATGGGTAGTGCCTGAATGACTTCATGAATGCATGGGTGATGTCTGGGTGCTCAGATCAGTGCAACTGAAGTAGTGCCTGAGTAAAAAACAGCAAGAGTAATCCCTGGGTCTTTGGATGAGTGCCTGGGTAGTGCCTAAGAGAATGGATGAGTGCATGGGTAGTGCCTGAGTGAATGGTTGAGTGCAAGAGTAGTGCCTGAGTGATTGCATAAGTACATGAGTAGTGCCTGGGTGATTGCATGAGTGCAGGTATAGTGCCTGGGTGATTGGATGAGTATATGGGAAGGGCCTGAGTGAAAGTATCAGTGCAAGGGTAATGCCTGGATCATTGGATGAGTGCATGTGTAGTGCCTGAGTGAATGGATCAGTGCATGGTTAGTGCCTGAGTGAATGGTTGAGTGCAAGAGTAGTGCCTGGGTGATTGCATGACTGCATGGGTAATGCATGAGTGATTGGATGTGTCTATAGGTAGTGCCTCCTTGATTGCATGAGTGCATGAGTAGTACCTGAGTGAATGGATGAGTGCATGGGTAGTGCCTGAGTGAATGATTGAGTGCAAGAGTAGTGCCTGAGTGATTGCATGAGTCCATGGGCAGTGCCTGGGTGATTGCATAAGTGCAGGGGTACTGCCTGGGTGATTGGATGAGGGCATGGGTAGTGCCTGTGTGAAAGGAAGAAGGCAAGGGTAATGCCTGGGTTATCCTATTAGTGCAAGAGTTGTGCTTGAGAGCATGGATGAGTGCAAGGGTAGTGTCTATGTGAAAGAATGACTGCCTGGCTGATTGCATGAGAAACATGTTGATAGTTTTCAAATAGTGTAAAGGATCAACATTATTTATTTTAGAAACAAATAACATATAATGAAATGAAAAATTTTTCACGTTATCATGCAAATTATATTATATATACTTACCTTTCAAGTAATTTAGATACATTACTCAGTAGAAGTATTCTAGAGTTGCATTGTCCTAAACAGCATTAAAACTCTATTTAAACTTCAACAGTAGCTACTATAAAGAAGAAGGAGAAAAACTGTTATTTAATGGTAATATATTACGGAAATTATAATATTATATTTTTAAGAACACAATATAAATTTAGAATTACATAACATATTCAGTTTCCCTCTTTGCTGTTCTCAGACTCCACTTAACTTCACTATACACAGTGATTTCAATGTAGTATTATCATTTAACAGCGGGGAAAAAAACAATCAAATTGATTGTAGAAAAGAAAAAAAAATCAGCGTAGAGCATAATTTTCAATATGTGTAGCTATGTGTTTTTCTATCTACACTTTGTGAATTACTTACTTCATCTACATTAACTCTATTATTTATCTCAAATACATTTGCCAAAATGTAGACTCTCATTTACATCTGGTACAATATATACAACAAATATATAAACTATTTCCTTTTAAACACAATTTTCCAAATGCAATATCAATTAGCACAAATAATATTCCAAACACTAATTATAAATACTAATAGTTTGCACACCTGTCTAATTTCTGTTCACATCTTCCCAAATGGCCGAATGATGTACTCAAAACTTTGGCTTCAAAACTAACAAATATGAGTTTGGTAATTCATAACGCAATATAGGTTTGAATTCCAAGTGGGCATCATTGCAATGTGTCCATCCTTTTTATCACTTTAAATACACAATATAGTGTCCAGATGTTGTAGTAGGTCCATCATGGAAAATAATAGCCACTGCTATAAAGGTTCTTTATGAAATAGATATTTGACTTGCATTACAAAATTTAATTTTGGTTTCCAATTTTCTTCCATTTGCTCTACAACGTTGTAGAATTAAAATTAGATATTTTCCAAATCTTTCTATATGTAATGTAGACAACATCTCTGATCTACAATGCAAACATCTCATGTCCTGATTGGCTGTTTTTATCAATTTGTTAAAAGGTACTGATTTGCAGTCTGGTATCGTCAAGTATATGAATCGTTCTGTTTGTATTTCAGTGATGGAAGTAAATGAACACTCTTCACATTTATGATCCCATTTGTAACTTAGTCCAAATACGTTTTCAATCTGTATTCCTTCATGTTCTAATACTCCAAGCATAAGGATTAGAAATTCTTGTGCATCTTGTTGTATATTAAGAGTAAATGTCAAAGAACCAGTACAAATATCCAAAAGATGCTGAATGCCAGAAGCATTATGGATTTTACTTCTGTCAGTTACCAACTGTTGAAATACATGATGTATTAAAGAACAGAATCTTTTTTCACGATTTCACAATGAAGATCTTGTAGATAAAACACAACATTCAGAATCACATTAGCATAACAGTTGATGCCTGTACTATTTTCCAACTGGTATCCTACAATGTCATCAACAGTTTCCATTTTCTATTTCTTTACACCTTCAAGTTTCTCTTTAATTGTTTTCTTTTTTTGAACCTCAGTTGAATGTTTCCATTTTAGACACACTACACGGTTCTCATATTTGAGATATTCACCTAAATCAGGTGTATAAAGTCTTCTTAAATGATAATACTCTCTTACACAATTTGCATCAGCACTAAACTTTTTCTCATCGAAATCTATCAAATACAAACTAGACAATGTTCTTACTCGAGACAATGCAATGTATGCCATTCCCTCTTTGAACGCTGTACTACCAATATTTACAAAAGCACTGTCTATACTTAAAACTCGAGATTTAGGAATAGTTACTGCATATGCTAAAGACAGAGGAAACTGTTTTCTGCGAACATACAAATCTTTTACAAGCAAAAAACGGACAACACAACGCCCAATCTGTCTTACCTCTTTATCTGATCAAATTTTATAATGACAAATTCTATTTCATCTCTGTTCTGAAATTTTAAAAAATCAACAACTTTTCCCATTTCTCCATTTACTAAACCTTCTACATTCAAATTACGCCGTAAAATTACCCAACAGTTTATACATACATGTAAAGTCTTTTCTAAGCCTGCAGTTTTAAATACAGACTTTTCCAAAGAATGCAATTTAGCCTGTAGTTTCTCTGTAAGAAGAATAGTCACTCCCTGGTGTTCAATTTTATCAATAGCTTCAATTTCCACTATTTGTTGTTTTTCCAGTTTCAAAAGTTCTTCATTAAATTTAGAACACTCTTGCAGTGTAGGCATTCGGCAAACTATAGACTTATTTTCTCCAAGCTTAATGTACATTACTTCAGCCGCTGTGTTTCCAGTTGTAAACAAGTTCCTTATGAGCCGACTTTCTAAAGCTTGTTTACCATGTTTCGTCGAGACACCAATTCTTATATCTAGAAGAAAATTATCATAATCTTCATCACTTGCTTGTCGCATATTCTTAATAAGTTCTTCATAATCAAAATGTAACCAAATGTTCACATTTCCAATACTTCCCAAAGATTTCCTAGTGTCTTCATGGACAAGTGTTTTAAAAACAGGTTGTCCTTTTATAGGAGTTAGTTGTAGTAGATCTCCAAATACAATTAAATGTTTTCCTCCAAACAGAACATCGTAATCTGTTTTTAAAACCTGTTGCATTCTCAAGTGTACAAAGGCAAGCATTAAGTTTGAGACCATGCTCACCTCATCAATGATTAAAAGTTTTATTTTCTTCAGTACTCTTGACACTTCATAACAAGCTTCTCCAGACACCTTCTGATATTCAATTTATTATCATGTTCAACTGGTAGCATAAGTAATCTATGTAAAGTAATCCCTTTAATGTTGTGTGCTGCTAATCCAGTTGGAGCTGTTACAACACAAGATAAATGTGATTGTGTGGATAACTGGTCAAAACTTTAAGTAAGAAACGTTTTCCTGTTCCAGCTTGGCCACTGATGTACATTAGAATAGGTTTAAATGATGAACATTGGCATTCTTTTTTTTCATGCAGCAAACCATGTTGTATTTGTTGTGTCACTTGTAGATATATTTCTTTTTGTTCAATATTTAGTAGTTCTTCTAACTTTTCCAGCAGAATAAGATCCTATTGTGCTTGTTGCATTTCAGTTTCTACCTCATTCGTAGCTATTGCTGCTTCATTTTCGATAATCGGTTGTCCCAGAGGATCTTTACTCAGTGGACCAGAACTTTGACTAGCTTGAGAACAGTCTCTAGCTATATCAGCTGCAATAGTACTTTCTTTTTCAATCTCATCATTTAACATTTGTATATATGTAGGGAAAATTGTGCATTGAATGCTATCTTTACTTGCATTAAAAGAATCTTCATAGCAGTTGAAATCTGCAAGTAATTCCGTTTCAATACGCCAAGGCTTGAACAGTTGCAGAAGTGCTAAATAGAAAAGGTCCCTCTTATCTGGACTTTCGCAATTGAGTTTTCTGTGGTTAATAAGATTTCCTTTGGCATGTTTTACTAAACATCCGTCACATTCAATTACTGCATATTTTTCTTCTTTTATATTTTCTGTAAATTTTCTTTTTAAAGCTGTAATTTTGAGGTATTTCATACAGATATAGGTTTTCCAGATGTAGACTCCTTTTGGGATAGTATGTATCCAACATATTAGTTTTAACAATATCTGTACTTTCTGGTTCGATTTCTTGTAAAGATTTCAATACTCTTTTTCATGTGGAGGCAAGACCTAAACTTACCCAAATGATTCCTCTTGACTTTGAATATAAACTGGCATAGCTCAAGCGATCCAAACATTCATAGGATCCAATCTTTCGATGGGGAAGTATTTTCAAGCTAAGGCTGTACAATTTCTTGCTATGACTCTTCTCTTGTGAAATTTCTTCCCACATTTCTTTCATCTCTGTCTTTTCAGATTTAGTTATATATGATGTAACATAGCGAGCAACAGCAATTGAATTATCTGCAACATATTGAATATCCATGTTTGCATTCCACATTTTCAAAATAACTGGATTGTAGTCATTAATATACTTTGAATCTTCGGTTCTTTTTAAGTTGTATGTATTCTTCAGAGATTTCCGAGTTATTGTATGACTTCCTGCTGACAAAAAACTTATTACTCTTCCCTTAGAAATTATTGGACGTGGGGATCCAAACCGACATTATGTATAAAATATCCCTTTACACTTGTATTTTCGTTGACAGTGTTTTCCACATTGATGAGTTTGAAACCGTAAAACTTGTTATCTCAAGCTTCTTTCTCCTCCTTCTCTTGCAATGGCACATGTAACATTCTGTTCGATGAAAGTCAAAACATTTTCATCAGTATCAGTTCCAAATTTTGGAGCATTCTTTATCCATAATAGCATGTGGATATGAGGAGCACCTCTGGCTTGGTACTCTTTTCGCCAAAAGAAATCAGTAACTTCTCCAAGAGAAGGAATATTTTTATTGCAGATAAATGACATCATACTTTGAAACCTATGGTTGAAATACCTGCAGACATTTACAGGATCCAAGGAACAGAGTTCTCCAGGCGTCTTCAATTCAATATTTTTTACATTTGAATTTCCTTCTCGTAGAAATTCAAGTAAATGTTACAGCGCAAATTCAGCACAGCTAAGTGTTACAAACCATGTAGGTGTACCTAAGTTTCTTAACATACATTTAAGTTCACTGTGACGACGAAACCAATATTCATTGGTACCACGTTGACATGCCATCAAATTAATTAACTGTGATTCTAAATTTTCATCACTTTGTTGAACTTTGTCCATTAATTCTTTTGCAGAAACATGTGGAAGATGAACTCCTGTTTTTAATATGTGGTTCACTGCATATGAAAGTGCAGACAAATCACTTTCAAACAGAAGATGAAATATATATGGAATGCACTGTCGAAATCTTAGATCTTCAGAGTACAATCTTGTTGAGCGGTATTCTGAAGCTGGAATCCGTACAACTCGCTCATCAAATCATTCATCTTCTTCAGTGGGGAATAGCTGTGGAAAACAACGAGCTTCTAAACTTTTTTCCCAGACACTAATGGGATTTCCCTTTGCTTCCTTCATTTGAAATAATTTAATACTGTTTCCTATCACTTCTTTTGAATGTAGAGGATGTATTGTATAATGTTTATAAATCTCTTCACTCCTGGACTTGTCAACTTCTTCTATTTGGCCACTTGAAATTTCTGTTTCATCTTCTAAGCATATTACCTGTTTATCAACATTTACATTCTTATAATAAATATTATTCTGTACCAGATATAATGTAGCCTTTTGAAGTTTATTAACATCTACAAACTCTTGCCATATTTTTCGACTCTTTGTTGGTACACCAGGTACTAGAATAACTACTGACTCATTTTCCTCCCTGTCTACACCAACAGTTTCAATATTTGTCTTAAAATCTAAGGGTAAGTTCACAACTCTTCCTTTCAGACCTCTTTGTAAATCTGTTGGTGGCAGCATACCTGTTTTAGGCTCCATACGAATTATGGCTTGAAATGGGTGTACAGATTAAATAAGAATGGACTCCTATGCATTCAAATCTGCCAGTTCCTGAGGAATAGCTACCGACTCTAAGTTGCTATGTACTGCTCTAGCTGGCATTTTGTTCTCTTCTAATTTGTTGTAACAATTTTTACAAATAACTGTGTTTTATAGGTCAAGCATCTTCAGATGCATAACACGTGAAAATACATCTGCAAATAGAGACATACGTCAGTCTCGGGGGCGCTAGAGAGCCGGCGTGCAAGATGGCCGCGCTCTTGTGAGGCTCTTGCAGCCCAGGAATATCATCCGCCAGAATCCAATGCCCTGAGGCGGCAAAATCATCCCAGCACCTCAGCATGACCTAAGCAAACTACGATGCGGCTAACAAGATGCTCAGGAACCAATGAATGCACGGATTAACATCTCATTGCTGTGAGCTCCCGGGTGCGGATTACGGCAAGCAACAGGATGGCAGAGGTGATGGCGCACTGATCGTACAAGCGGCCCGGGAGTGGCCAACTGTGACGGTGTTTAGGGAACGTTGCCTATAGTGCTGCTGTGAGTGAGGGGCTCCCCTGCAAGTATCCCGACTGCGGGGGAGGCCCGTGCGTCTACACTGTGTGCCGCTGACTGATGGGGGGAATGGCTGGGGACGAGCCTGGCCTGTACCTGTGGCTGAGACATGCAACACCTGCGCTGGGGCCCCACAGCCCGAGCGGCTGAGGCCAGAGGGGCGGGCCAACCCTTTGACAGCTGTCGACGGGTGAGGAGCTTGACTCTGTGACTCAACCGCAGTTTAAGATTTTCTTGGGTGATTATTTCACACTAAGAAGGATGTTTGACTCCTTCCTCCTTACCTGAACGGATACCATCGTTTTGAATTCATTTGGGTTTTGGATACCCAAACAGGCACCTCATTGATCTGGATGCTCATTTGAGTATTGCACTCCGCATTCCCATGTGGATGCGACCTAGAGAGAGCGCGAAAAGCAGCAACAGCGGCAAGCGGAGCAGAGCGGAGCCTCGGGGAGCCAGGACCGCGAATCGAGAACTGCGAGCCGCTCCAGAGGAGAGCGGAGCCGCAGGGAGCCAGGAACCGCGGACCGCGAATTGAGAACCGCGAGCTGCACCAGGAACGGCCGAACCGCCGCAGGGGGCTGCCAGGAGCTGTGTGCCGAGTGGCGCCACTGGGAGCTGCAGGAGAATTGAGTGGTACCAGTTGGATTGGTGCAGCCTGTGGAGCTCCAGTGTGCCCTGCTCCTGCTCTAGTGGATAGTCAGAGATCATTTGCTGATCATTTGCTGACGCACTACGTGGTTTTCCAGGTTTTCCAGGCTCCCGGGCGAGAGCAGCGAGCAGAGGAGGTGAAAGAGTGGAGCGGACAAGCGGGAGGTCCCTGCACCGGCCCCAGCATTGGCCCCAGCATCGGCATCGGCATCCGGCCGGCCGGCGGGGGTTGCCTGTCCGAGCTCAAGCCTCTGCCTCAGTCGACGAGAGCAGAGGCGGGTGAAGGTGAAGGTGAGCGGAGCGGTGTAGGCACAGGCAGCGCAGGCGGTGTAGGCGCTGACAGTGAAGGTGGGGCAGTGGCGATGTGAGCGGTCCTCCTGCTGCTCACCCGCCAGCCTACCACCCTGCCACCCAGCCAACTAGCCTTCCAGTCGATCTGCTCTGCTCTGTATCTCTCTCAGAGTTCACGGGAGCAGCCCGGTACTTCAGCAGCGCATTGACGGGGGCACCGCATACTGACAGGAGCCGAGGGAACGGCCCGGCAGCCATAGGAGCCGCAGCGCAAAGCCGTGAAATTTCACCCACGCAGCGGCAGGAGCCACGTCATCCAACTGGCAGGGGTGAGAGGTGAGTGGCGGTGAGAGTCGGTGAGAAGCGGCAGCAGTGGTGAGGGTTATTCCCCCGCAGCAGTCACAAGCTCTAACCAGCCAGTGCCAGTGCCAGTGGCGGCTTGCGGCATAGTAGCGGTGAGAGGCTGCTAGAGGTCATCACAGACTGTTGAATGAGTGGGTGATGAGGCTGGGAGGGCCTCCACACTGCGGCTGCGAGGCCCACCCAACAGGAGCCGCTAACAGCCATTCTAGCAGCACAACAGCGGCAGGTGTCGGGGATTACCAACCCCTCTGCAACAGTGACACTAACACCAACACCAACTACCCTGGACAGTCCCCAGACCCTGTACGCCAGGCCAGTTTGAGGGCCCTGGGACCTGCTCAAAAGACAGAACGCGCTCAGAACGTGCCCCAAGGCACAAGACTCATCGAGACTGCAGGAAGCGCCCCATCTGGGCGAGAACAAGCACCTCGGGACCATTATAATCATCTGAGCGAAAAAGTCTCGATAAGGCGCAATAGATTTATGCTCAGATCGGAACCGGAGCAAGGCACGGATAATTGTGGACAGACACTGACTGGCCCAGTCCTGACCGGCCCTAAAGAGCTGCCCACTCAGTGGGAGCAGAGCACAGGGGGAGTGTTGGCCACCATCAGACACAGCACCATAAAGCACACGCACTGTGAACAGAGCCACCTCACTCTCACCTCCAACCCCGCCCAGCTCGCCCAGGCATCCGCGGCACGACATGAGGTCGGGTCGAGTTCGGGAGACTAGCCGTCCTAAGATCTCAGGGCGCAGAAGAAAGGATAAGGCTGGTCCCTCCACAGATCAGATCAGCGACAATCTTGCTCGACAGAAGGTGACCCAATTGCTGGCGGGTCGCTGAGAGAGAAACCTATAGCCCCCCTAATTCAACCTAAAATTTATACAAAATTCAGTTTCATAAAAGACATTGGGGGCAGAGAATACAGTCAACTCACCAAAGCCAGCGGAAACAGCAAATAACAGCACAAGTCCATACTCAAGCTACAGCCCAATCCACTGAGATATTTACAACATCCTCATCATTATCTTCAACTATACCTATAATCACATCTTTGACAGTGGAATATATTAATGAAGTTTCTCATAATAAAACAACACAGAGTAATGCTCAGAATAATTCAGCAATTGATTCCCCTTCAACTAGTCCCTTAGACAGCCCCACGGCACAGCACAAGGAGCAGAACAAGCTGTTCACAGGAGACTCGCTATCCCCTGGAGGAATTCAATCATATTCTGCCTCACCAATAGGCGCTCTAGGACCTCATAAATCTCTGCAAGCAGAAGCTCAGCATCGAATAACTGCAGCCAACTCAATAACTGAATCAACACCAATTATAACATCAGGAGCACTCCAGACTGCGCAAGCACTGCCGACCTCAATAGGAGTAGGCCATACATTGGCAAAGGAAAAGGAACATCAGACCAACAGGAGCAAGCTGGCTGGGCTAAATTCATCTAGCCTAGACGATAAGCCGACTAAACACACCTCCCTACAGACAGCCGAAGGATTCGCCATTGGACCTCAGGATTTAAACTCACCTAGTGGCGTCATGGCTAATGTAGCTAAGAGTGAACTCAGCCCCATTAGCCAAGGCAGGCCTATGATGACTTCCCCGCCAGCTAATCTAAAATCTCCAAAGCAGGACGAAGGAAGGGCCGTCCTATCCTATTTAGGAACACAAGAATGGGAGGACATGCTGGCAGCATATTCCCCAGACCAACAGGCGGGACCTCTCACGGAGGAGTTGAAGCACCCGCACCCGTCTTTAGCGGACAATCAGCCCTTGTGGGGCAAGAAGGAAGTGGGCCCCAAGGTGAGGGGAGACTCAAATCCGCATGACGGGAGTACTTGGGCCTCCCTCCTAAAAACCATGCAATTGACTGTGGAGGCGTTACAATATCAATCAGACAAGATGGATATACAGGTCTCTTTACTAAACACTCTGGCAGTATTTACAACAGGGATTGACGAAAAACTGGGGGTCCTCAATGCACTAATAAGAAGGGCACAAACCGAGACATACCTTCATTGCGGGTGCAGCCAAATTGTGGACAAGCTGGCAACCCTTCCGACTATGCTTTCCACCGTGCTCAACGAGATGAAGAACAAATCAACTTGCTCCGCCAGCGCTAGTAGCTCCACTGACGGCTCCACTGCACCCCCGACAGCTGACAGCAATTCAAAGCAGCTCTGTAAAGGCACTAAAACCGATACACAACAAAGAGTGGGTATCATCGGCAGTGGCGATCCATCTAAGACAGCTTTAGTCACTCCAACTGAGACAAAAACCAACGCCAAACAACGTCGCCGGCAGAAAAGAAAAGGTCGCAATCATAAACTACTCCTTCTCAACCAAGCAGCCACCTATTCAATTTTCAACAAACAATGCCCTAACTCAATAACGGCATTAAAAGAGGGGGACAAGCAAGATAACGATCAGGCTCAAATTAACAACCGTCAAGACACAGCAGTACCCTCCTGTTCCCACAACCTTGGAGGGCCTCCAGCAGGAACAGGGGATAGGATTTTAAAGCAAGCTGAGGTGGCCCCAGTGTCTGAAAGGGACAAAGCCGCCTCTAGCTCAGCTCTCGAACCGCTGCTACAAACCATCAGCTCCAACTCAACCTGGCCTGCTGGGCTCGTTGATCATCAAAAAATTACGACCCTAGCAAAGGATAGCAACCGGGAGCCCACACCGCAGGAAACGGGGCAAGTCTCTACTGTCCCTCCAGCTGGAAACGACCAAGCATCATCGAAAATGATCTGTACAATCCAGACAGTGGCAACCTCAAGGGAAGTGATGCAAATGAGGACAGCCCCGGACCAACTGCCTCAGGCTTCTCAACCCTGGCTACAACAGAGCCAACCTGGATCTTCAACTTCAATAATAAATATGGAAAGAGATCCTAATTCCAGTAGAGCAGTTGTGCAATCGGATCAGAACGAGCCTCATTGGCTAATACAACAAAACCCCGCAGCCAAATGGACGGGGCCACTTGAAATCACCACTTATCCCTCAAATGACCTGCCATCTGCCCCATGTACACATTGCTCAAACCAGAGTATATCTCAAAAGGACTCCACGATCTGTTGAACAGGGGCAACGTTCTAAAATTACTTTGGGCCATACCTACCCTAGCAGACCTGAACACAACAGACTTACTTGCAATACAGTTTCTTACACCAGATAACCCAGCCAAGCCAGAAATAACAAGGGCACTGTGGAAAACAGATGCAATAGCCCAGAGAGTATTAAATCATCACTTCACCTTCAAAGACTGGGGTATCCAAGTCACCCCCTACCATCCTCCAGCCTACCCAGCTCCGCTATCAAACTTGAGCCCAAAGACTGATACCAAGGACTGTCCAAGGCCCTCAACTTCTGTGTTAAGAGGGGCACTTGGCTACTCTGCGGCACCAAGGGTTTTCAAACAAGGAGCACAACATGGATCTCCTAGGGCTGAAATGCATCGCGGTTGCAACTCCTGGCATGCTGATCCAATTATAAGAACTATAAACCTTGCCACAGCAACTCAATGACAGCATGACTATCCAGACCCCGGCAATAATAGACAAAAAGAACCTGTGATACGTCTCTGCTCTTGGAATGTTAACGGCTTGGCTTCGAAAATTCAAGACCCAGAATTTCTGCAATATCTTAATAACTTTGATATTATTATGTTGCAGGAAACATGGCTCGTGGAACCACTACACATACACGGGTTTCTTTGCTTTGATTGTCCAGCCGTTAGAAGTTGCAAAACAGGAAATTCTTCAGGGGGGCTGGCAACCTACATCTCAACAAAATCCATACCAATAGCGGTGGCAACCGGCCCGGAGACAGATGTAGCTTTAGCAGTCAAACTTACTCTCTCCTTGGCAGGGGTACAAAACGAAGTAACTCTTTTTAATGCATATATCCACCCAAAACGGACAGCAAGTGACTCAGCAAAGTTAACCGATCAGATAACTTCTTATCTAGGCAGTGCCGAAATTTCAAACCTTATATTATCAGGAGACTTGAATCAATACCTAATGGGAACATCCAAAGCAAAGGAAGTTTGCCTCCAATCCTCAAACTACAATATACCAACACAAGGAATCTTTACGCATGGGAGGCCTAACAGGGAAAACAGATTCCTTTTGGAAGAATTAGAACATCTAAATCTTAGGGCCCTTATCGGAAGAACAGCCGGCGATATTCCTTCGGTGGCAAGCTACTACACTGAACTAACAAGCTCACTTTTAGACTACACGTTTGTCAGTCTCTCGCTGTTTACACATGTAACAGGTTTTAGAATGGGCGACAAGGGGGACAGCAATCACCGTCCACAAGAGACTATTCTAGCGGCAACTGCTCCGTCTAGCATTCATCCTGCTCAACACTTAGGCTCAAGCTTTACGATAAATTATAAGAGGATCAAGTACACGGCAGAAAGCATAGAGTCCTTAACAGATACAGCAATCAATCTTTTACTCGCTCAACCGTTTGAAAAGAACCTGATATATACCTGGGAATGCTTCACCATCAACCTCAGTAATTTAAAAGCTACGGACCTAAAAATGAGGAGTTCTCCGGGGCTTGCACAAGAGAAAAAGATAACCAAGGCCGAAAAAGCGCAAATAAAAGCCCTTAAGAGAATGATAAATGGCTCCATAAGATCTTTGCGTCACGATCCAGGGAATATACTACTCCTTTCTTCCCTGCAGCAACAAAGAACTCAACTAAAGAAGCTGAAATGGAACATCAACAATAACCACGAACAGGACTTCTGGGCAAAACTCTTGTACAACTTAAAGCACAACGCCAGTGATCGCTTTTGGAAATCAGTAAACACAATTATCCACCCACATCATGGGGGACTTAATTCCCACATTTTGGAGGATACCTGGGCAAGCTACTTAAATTCCCACTTTAACAGTCAAAGCAATAGCCTGCTCAAACTGGAGCAGAGCGGATCAGACTCGGACGGTTATGATACCAACACCGGAAGTAGGGAAAGAGGCATCAACAATCTCACTGACTGCTCCGCTGCTATCCGATCAATGTCAAGTGACACATCCAAACCTCCTGTGTTAATCCATCATCAGGAGGAAAGGTCAAACGACACTGAGCATCTAACAATCAAGAAACAGATCAGGAAGGGAAGAAAGGATGGAGCACCGGGCCCGAATGGAATCCCGCCTGCAGTCTTCAAACAAAGGCCGGAAGAATGGGCAAAAATACTCCTTCCATTATTTCTGGATGTAAGACGACTGGGCACCATTCCAGACTCATGGAAAGGCTCAACGATCAAACCAATCCACAAAAACGGCAGTAAGGCCTTGCCAGGCAATTATCGGTTAGTCGCACTGATCGATAATGAGGCCAAATATTTTGCGGGATCACTGCTAGACGAATTAACATCCTGGGCAGAAAATAATGATATAATCCCGCTAAATCAGACAGGATTCCGAAAAAACTCTGGCACGATTTCTAACATCCTGGCACTCTCTCTGAGAATGGATACAACAAAATTGAGGAAAACACAGCTGCATGTCTGTTTTATCGACTTCAGTGCCGCATTTGACAACGTGGAGAGGCCAAAACTGTGGAATAAGCTAGCCAGATGGGGTATTCCAAACACCCTTTTATCAATGATAATGCTTTTACACACCGACACCTGGGTACATAATGCCTGGGGCGAACCTTGCCTGGGAGGTGAAGCGGTGTGCTCCCACCCCTGTTCCTGTTTAAAAGTACTCCCGTGAGTCATTTGAGCTGACGAGCTCGTGGAAGAAGCACCCGCGCGCCAGTGAGAGGTACTTGACCTGATGTGATGTTTGGCAGCCTACCCAGCAAACCCCTAATTTGAAGACTGTAATCTCTACTGATGACGGTTAAAGAACCAGAAACACGTGTCTAGAGATCAGCACTATCTGCGCCAACTCTGGCGGAATACTCAAAAATATTTTAGCAAAGCAAAGAAACAAGAGACTGCATTTACCATAATGCCTGGGGCGAACCTTGCCTGGGAGGTGAAGCGGTGTGCTCCCACCCCTGTTCCTGTTTAAAAGTACTCCCGTGAGTCATTTTGAGCTGACGAGCTCGTGGAAGAAGCACCCGCGCGCCAGTGAGAGGTACTTGACCTGATGTGATGTTTGGCAGCCTACTCAGCAAACCCCTAATTTGAAGACTGTAATCTCTACTGATGACAGTTAAAGAACCAGAAACACGTGTCTAGAGATCAGCACTATCTGCGCCAACTCTGGCGGAATACTCAAAAATATTTTAGCAAAGCAAAGAAATAAGAGACTGCATTTACCATAATGCCTGGGGCGAAACTTGCCTGGGAGGTGAAGCGGTGTGCTCCCACCCCTGTTCCTGTTTAAAAGTACTCCTGTGAGTCATTTGAGCTGACGAGCTCGTGGAAGAAGCACCCGCGTGCCAGTGAGAGGTACTTGACCTGATGTGATGTTTGGCAGCCTACCCAGCAAACCCCTAATTTGAAGACTGTAATCTCTACTGATGACGGTTAAAGAACCAGAAACACGTGTCTAGAGATCAGCACTATCTGCGCCAACTCTGGCGGAATACTCAAAAATATTTTAGCAAAGCAAAGAAACAAGAGTCTGCATTTACCATAATGCCTGGGGCAAACCTTGCCTGGGAGGTGAAGCGGTGTGCTCCCACCCCTGTTCCTGTTTAAAAGTACTCCCGTGAGTCATTTGAGCTGACGAGCTCGTGGAAGAAGCACCCGCGCGCCAGTGAGAGGTATTTGACCTGATGTGATGTTTGGCAGCCTACCCAGCAAACCCCTAATTTGAAGACTGTAATCTCTACTGATGACGGTTAAAGAACCAGAAACACGTGTCTAGAGATCAGCACTATCTGCGCCAACTCTGGCGGAATACTCAAAAATATTTTAGCAAAGAAACAAGAGACTGCATTTACCATAATGCCTGGGGCGAACCTTGCCTGGGAGGTGAAGCGGTGTGCTCCCACCCCTGTTCCTGTTTAAAAGTACTCCTGTGAGTCATTTGAGCTGACGAGCTCGTGGAAGAAGCACCCGCGCGCCAGTGAGAGGTACTTGACCTGATGTGATGTTTGGCAGCCTACCCAGCAAACCCCTAATTTGAAGACTGTAATCTCTACTGATGACGGTTAAAGAACCAGAAACACGTGTCTAGAGATCAGCACTATCTGCGCCAACTCTGGCGGAATACTCAAAAATATTTTAGCAAAGCAAAGAAACAAGAGACTGCATTTACCATAATGCCTGGGGCGAACCTTGCCTGGGAGGTGAAGCGGTGTGCTCCCACCCCTGTTCCTGTTCAAAATTAGGATCAGGGTCTCATCTGTCAAGAAAAATTAAAACAACGAAAGGACTTAAACAGGGCTGCGTGTTGGCACCTATTTTGTTTAACTTATTCATGGCAGACTTACCACAGACACTTAATACATGTAACTCCCACGCGCCCAGACTGGGGGACACCACCTTGTCCAACTTACTATACGCGGACGACGTAGTCCTGCTTAGCCATACGGTAGTTGGCTTGCAACATCTTCTTAACGGACTGCAGGTCTACGCAGAAGAAAACAGCCTGACAATAAACCTAAACAAAACCAGGACGATGACAATTAACAGCAAACGAAAAAAGAGGTACCTCTGGCACCTGGGCGGCACACATATTGAATCAGTGGAGTCTTATAAGTACCTGGGTGTCTACTTCGATAAAGAAGGATCATTTACCCGCCAACAAGAAGAGATCAAAAGGAAAGGGATGATCCTTGCCATAACCATGAAAAGTTTATCTGCCAAACTAATGGGCCCCACGCTGAGCCCTCTCCTAACGGTAGCACGGGCTAAAATTCTACCCACAATCACCTATGGTAGCGAAGCTCTGCGAGGAAGAGATATCAATCTTTTGGATAAAACACTTGTAAAAGCATACAGAACTATGTTTAGCCTCCCGAACTACACCTCCCCGGCGCAACTTAGACTGGAGTTTGGCCTGTTAAAGCAAACCTGGGCCAGATATGGAGCATACATCAACTGTTGGAACAAAATCAGAACATCAACCCCTAATTCACTAAACCACCTCCTGTGGCAAGATCTCCAACAGAGGGAGAATTCACCCGCAAGATTGTATCTTCAGGAGGCACTGGCAAACACAGGTCTATTGCCCCTATGGAATACACAGTGCCATCATTTAACTATGAAGAAACTAGTCTGGAAGTCGCTGAAAAAACAGTCACTGGTGGAGGATAAAGCTGCTTTTTCATCCAGAACACATGCCTGGATGACGCTGAATTCTTATAAGATTCTAGCCCCGCAACCATATTTTAACCTGGGCTATCCAAAAGCACAGAAATTAAAATTCCTAAAGCTACGACTTGGAGTGATACCATGCACACAGCATCTTCCACCATGGAAAAGGGTGCAGACTTTTACATCTTGCAGTTTGTGTAAAAACGGCCAGGGCGACATCATCCACACCATTTGCTCTTGCACAGAGATGCTTCAAGAAAGGAGGCAACTGCTAAAAATCCCCTTTAATCAAAGGGAATTCGGACAAGGAGGCAAGCAGTTTTGGCTAGCTTCGATCCATCATCACCTCAATTGAACTCCAGACTAGTCAGATTTCTTGAAGCGGCCAGAGCAAAAATGCCAATCTGCCACTAAAGCTGTTTTGGGGTAAAGGAGATTTTGGATTATCTATTTTTATGGGGTAGTAACAATCGCTGCAAGGACCGGTCAACTCATATTGGCTGCTCTCGCATGTTTAAATCTGTATTTTTTAACTTGTAAGTAACAGAAGCGTTTTTTATTTTAACTATGCTGAAATTTTATTATTGCGAATTAATATTTTACACATGGTTTTATTTTTCGCATGTATTGCATTGGTTTTAAGTAACTCTGCAAAATAAAAAAAAATAAACTGAAACCTTGAAGCAGCGGGGGCGCGGGAGCGGTTCGCCTCCCCATCCCATTGTGGAGCGCTGTCTGATCACCCGAGAGCCAGGTGCTGGAGTCTGGAGTGCAGCGCTTTTGGTGATGTGCAGAGCGATCTGCCTGCAGCCTGCTAGGGTGGAACTGCGAGGCGGCGGGCCACAGATGAAACAAAGGAATCCAGACCCCGGGGCTGGCGAGTTGGAAGAGCGCTGAAGGTACCACACATTGCAACTCCCATAGGGGGAAACTATCGCTGATCTGGCACAAAGAACACCCGGTAGGACAGGGCGTGACTCGACCAGACCACAGCCCCAATAACCTCTGAAAACACAGAGGGAATACTACATAGCAATCCTTGATGCAACAGGTCGGGGGCACGGACCAACATCCACAAGCCAGCACAAACAAGCACTGTATGGGGGGCCTTTCAACGCTGCAGAGAGACAAAGCACAGATAAGCACGCCCCAAACTTCCCGCAAATTGAGAGGCGCCTGCCCCGTGGGCCGTGGCGGCAAGCACCATGGGCCGCACAGAAGGAAAACAAGCTAAAATACCATTTATAGCATGCAAAACAGCTTCCACTGCCCCAGACGGCACAGACCCACAATGAGAAGAAGACAACCCCACATCAAGCAACCCACAGGATGTAGATATAAAATCATTGCTTCTCACGATGCGTCACAGACTCACATCCATTGAATCCAAGTTGGACGCAATGAACATGGACTTTATCACGCAGAAACTGGAGAAACATGACAGCCGAATAGCTGAAACGGAACAACGTATATCCACTTTAGAGGACACCTCCTCAGTGGCCCAGGACTGCCTCCAGGACATGGAAAAGATATTAAAAACCATAGCTGCTAAGAATGAAGACTTGGAGGTGCGTTTGTGCAGGAACAATGTGTGCATACTGGGGGTCCCAGAATCCACCGCCACGGGCCGCATGGAAGATTACATGGAGAAAATGCTGCTGGGACTTTTTGGGATGGAGGCGTTCTCCAAAATCCTGGTGGTGGAGAGAGCCCATCGATCACTTGCGGCCGGGCTGCTGCCGAGAGCCCCCCGCGTCCCATCCTGGCACGACTGCTTAATTACAAGGATCGCGACACGGTGCTGAGATTAGCTATAGAAAAGCAAGAGCTAATACACGAAGGGAACAAAGTGTCATGTACCTGGATTTCACCATGGCGGTGCAGAAGGCATTGAGGAAATTTGTGCCGGTCAAGCGAAAACTCCAGCAAGCTAACATACAATACTCTATGCTTTACCCCGTCAGGTTATGAGTCCCTTATCGTGGGAAGATGTACAATTTTAACACCCCGCAACAAACGCAGGACTTCCTAAACAACATGAAGAGACAGTCAACTTCCGCGCGAGATGGAGACCCAGACTCAAGGCGGTCATCCCCCACTCCTGAAGAAGACTAAAGACTGAAAAACACAGAGGTAATGGCCACCTATACACATGATGTGTCTAGACACTTAACTCATGTAGGCCATTGGTGCATATAACTGTGCCGGCACCGAGATGGTCACTCGCACTTCTGGCCTGAATATATACAGATGATATTGCTGGAGATGGTGAGCTAGCCACTTAAAAATGACTTCCCGGGCACACTCGCTTTCCAGCGGGAAGTGCAAACGCCCTCTCTGGCGCATTCACCCATCGGGAATCCCCTGAATAATGTACTTTGTTGGTTTAAAGTTATTTGTTTGTTTTCTTTTCCTTATTATGATGGGTAGTGCCCAGGACCGCCCTCAGATAACACTGCTTCTTGTATACACGCTTCTACGGCTGACCAAATATCCCTCGTGAGTAAACAGGCATCACATTGCATGCGTTACAGCGCATGCGATTACAACCCGGTTGTTACAACGACCGCGTTGTTAAATCGCAGTACCATTACAAAGCAAGTCGTTACAACGACTTGCTCTAGGGGGCGCTCTAAACTAAGGAATAGTATAATTTACTATTCCAACACCTTCCCTACTGTTGCACACACTGGAGTTGGAATAGTAAATTAAACTATTCCTAAGTCCAGCACGCCCCCTAGAGCAAGTCGTTGTAACGACTTGCGTTGTAATGGTACTGCGATGTAACAACGCGGTCGTTGTAATGACTGCGTTGTAATGGCATGCGTTGTAAACGCATGCGATGTAAACAGCTATATTCCCCTCGTGGGATCCGTATTGGTCTAAAGAATGCATGATGGGCTGGAATGTTAGTGGGTACTGGTGGGAGGGATGCCATTCGCCTGCGGGATTGGGCCGTAGGTGTGGGTGGGGGGAGGGACGAACTTGTTATGTTTATGCCACAGGGCAATGCACAGGTAAAAGAGATGTCTATGCAGCAATGAACACACTTAAGCTACTCCGTGCATACTCAGCACGACAGCTCCCACAGAGTCACCACGGCTAGTGACAGCATGACAGCCGCAACTAAGACAAACCCGACCACACCACTTACATACAATTTCCTGACATGGAATGTGTGAGGGCTCCGTGACCCCCGCAAACGCAGACAGATCTTGGGCTACCTAGACAGACACCAAGTACAGATAGCAATGCTGCAGGAGACGCACCTTGACCCCAAAACAACACCTTCCTTTGGCAGAAGATGGGCAGCACACAGCTGCTTTTCAGCATATTCGACATACGCTAGAGGCACGGCTATCCTGGTTAAGACTGGCATAAGGTAATGACCAATAGGGGACTTCCAGGGCCTGCAAGGCAGGTATAGTGTGATGTGGGGCAGGCTGGCGGATCACTCAGTAACACTGGTGAGCTGCTACGGCCCAAATACTGACGATGCTGCGTATTTTGACAGGCTATGGGGCCGCATTTTAGAGATAGGCTCCACCTATATCATATGGGGGGACTTCAATTTGGGGCTTGACCCGCTCGTTGACCGCTCGCACGCTTTCTTGCCCTCACACCCACAAGCGACTAAACACCTATCAGACATCGTTACAGACCATCAGCTGTTCGATGCTTGGAGGTCCATGCACCCAACACGGAGGGAGGGCCCCTTCCATTCTAGCGTACACTCCAGTTGGTCCCGAATTGATTTTTGGTTGCTCTCCAAAGGTTTCAATACATGGCTTCGCACGATGACGCACCTTTCGTGCTATTGACACTAACTCCGCCAGGTAGTGAATCCCCATATAGATCCTGGAGATTACAGCCCACAAATTTGTTAGATAGCGCCTTCTGTGAAGAGATACGGCAGGAAATTGTGGAATTCTTTCCCCGTAACCAAGATAGTGTCCCAACATTAGCGTGTGTGTGGGAAAGCTTTAAGGTCGCGATACGAGGGATATGTATGGCCAAGGGTGGAGGGATCCTCCGCGCCATTAGGGGGACTCTACATTCATTAGAAAAAGACATCAAACAAATAGAAGAGCGCCTAACTAATGCCCCCACCGCAAAATTGAAGGCACAACTTAAATAACTGTTAATAGATTACTCTGCCAAAGCAGAACATGAATCCAAGTTCCGCTCTAAATATCACACGGCTAGGGCCTATGGGGAGGGTGAACGCCCTGGTAAGGCCATAGCTGAAACGACAAGAACCCCCAGGATCTCTAATCAGATCCTGGAAATACTAGACGATGAGGTTGATAGGCATATTGACTCACAGGAGATTCTCAACGTATTCACGGAATACTATGCGAAACTATATCACACACATAGGCAACCCCCACTAACCCCGCCTCCTACTAGGAGGATACCGCCCATGGGTGGATCAATGACACCCGCAGAGAATTCCTCTCTGCTGACATTGAAGAGGATGAAATTCGAACTGCATAATGGGCTTGCGCTTAGGTAAAGCCCCTGGGCCGGACGGGCTACCTGTTGACTTCTACAAGTGCTATATTGACAAATTAGCCCCATTCCTCAAATTAGTCTTTGAAGAAGCCAGGGAATGCGGGACCCTTCCCAAGACCATGCAGCAGGCCTTGATCATATCCCTGCTCAAGCCAGGCAATGATGCCAATAAATGTGAGGCATACAAACCCCTATCACTGATTAATTGCGACACCAAAATATTAGCGAAAGTTATTGGAAAGAGGTGCTGGCCTCCCCACCGTTCTACCCCCAGATCCAGGCGGGTAGTACCTCCCTCTCCCATTTTCCTCCCCTGTCCTTAGAAACTTCCCTGGCAATAATGAAGGGCCTTAAGTCTGGCTCCCCTTCGGTCCCTTGCCCTGCGAAATTCCTGGCCTCAATGGCTGAGATTCTTAATCCTACAGTTAACAGCATTTTGAACGTATCGCTTCAAAATGGTCAGGTCCCTTTAAGCTGGAAGAGTGCCAAAATCATTCCTTTACTGAAAAAACCAGCGGCTGATCCAATGGAAGTGTCAAATTACAGACCTATTTCACTGTTGTCTTTTTTTGCAAAGACAATAGAGAAATATGTTCATTTGGCGATTAGTGGCTTTGTTGAAGCCAATAACCTCCTTCACTCGAGCCAGTCCGGATTTAGACAGACCTTCAGTACAGAGACGGCCTTGCTCAAGGTCACCGAATCCATCAAAGAGACCCTTGATAAAGGAGGCAAAGCGGTTCTTATCCTCTTAGACCTCTCTGCGGCTTTTGACACCGAGCCCTACGGCCACCTCCTGCAGAGATTACGGGAGTGCGGTCTGGGTGGCATGGTGTTGAAGTGGTTTTCCTCCTTTTTGGAGGACAGAAAACAAGATGTCTGGTCCCCTCCTTTTGCAGCCAGTATTCCGCCTTTGGAAGTTGGCGTTCCCCAGGGTTCCGTTCTGAGCCCGGTACTCTTTAATCTGTACATGGCTCCCCTGGCTACCCTGGCGGAAGCCGGTGAGGCAAAGATTATATCCTACGCTGACAACACACAGTTGTTGTTCACATGTAAGAAAGGGGAGGAGTTCAACGGGGAGAAGATAAATAAATGTCTTTCAGAAGTTTTCTCCTGGTTCAGACATAACCACCTCAAATGCAACCCGGAAAAGTCTGCGATTATCTTCTTTGGCTCCCCTCCGCTGGACGTTTGGAAACAATGGTGGCCAGCTGACATGTCCCCTCCCCTGTCAGCAGTTAATACTGTCAAGAATTTGGGAGTGAAAATGGACGATGCTTTATCCATGAAATCTCAAGTCCAGTCAGTGGCAGGCACGTGTTTTGGTCTTCTGAAAATGCTCAGAAGATTCCTCTATCTGCTGCCGACCTCTTACAGAAAGACGGTCGTTCAGGCCCTTATCACTTCCAGATTAGACTATGTGAATGTCCTCTATCTGGGCTTGCCAGAGCTCCTATTGAATAGACTTCAAGTTGGGCAGAACGCGGCTGCTAGGGCAGTTCTTAGACTCGGGCCTAGAGACCGGATCTCCCACCATCTGAGGAACCTGCATTGGCTGCCGGTCCAAAGCAGAATTCTCTTCAAAGCATTAGTCCTGGCCTTCAAGGCTCTTCATGGCATGGGGGCCCATTACATCCGCAGAAGAGTCTCACACTATGTTCCAGGCAGATCCCTTAGATCAGCACACCAACATTTGATTGCCGAGCCCAATTTTTCTAGAGCCCGCCGTGGCGGCCGCTCTTTTCAAGTGCTAGTGGCCCAAATCTGGAACACGCTGCCACTTCCACTCAGGCAGGCTACGAACATACTGGCCTTCAGGAAACAACTGAAAACCTGGTTGTTTCAGCAAACAGCATAGTGGCTGCTACCCTGAAATCGGAGTTTTCCTTAGGTCCCCGTCTCTTCTGTCTCAGCGCCGGGACACTCTGTTGAGTAGCTGCACGCTCTATAAGCCCCTTTTAACATAACATAACATAACATTGCAAATAGGTTGTCACTACTGATGGAAGGGCTGATCCTCCCAGACCAGTCAGGCTTCATACCTGGAAGAGCCACCTCCCAAAATTTGCATATCACGTTCGCGTTACTACACAATGTGGACCTTGAGATTTCTGCAGCAGGGATTTTTTTAGATGCCACAAAAGCCTTTGATTTCCTTGAATGGGATTATATGTTCACAATACTGGGTAGGATGGGTCTCCCTCAGCCATTCCTGGCATGGATAAAGCTACTGTACTCCCAACCAGAAGCCACTATACAGATCAATTATCTATACTCTGCCCAGATCCCCATCATGAGAGGCACTGGACAGGGGTGCCCTCTATCCCCGTTACTTTTCACCCTCGCTATCGAGCCCCTAGCGGTCAATTTACGGCAACACCACAGACAATATGCAATAGAGTACCCCTCACAACAGATATTAGTGTCATTATACACTTATGACTTCACCCTCTATTTACGTGACCCACACATCAGACTTAATCCCATACTACGAGAGTTTATCAGATTTTGGGACCTCTCTGGGATAAGCATTAATTGGGGAAAATCACAGATCTTTCCTCTCACGCCCAACACTGCACAGTTTCCACTGGAATTCCCACTGAAAGGGTGCGAGTCGGAGATAAAATACTTAGGTTAGTGATTACTCGGAACAAAGAGGAAACACTTCGCGCAAATTATGGCACAGCCTTTGAAGCAATTACTAATTGGGTGACATGATGGATAACATTATCCCTTTCACTTGCTGGCAGGGTGACATTGATGAAGATGATCATATTGCCCAAATTACTATACCTATTTATAAACATACCTAATTATCCGGGGCGCCCCTTTTTTCACACCTTTCGCTCATTGCGTATTAGACTAGCTTGGTGTGGGAAGCAGCCCCGAGTGGGATGGCGAACCATGACGCAACCATTCTCTAGCAGGGGATTCGAGGCCCCAGACATGGAGCTGTATTATCTCAGTACCCACGCTCATTATGCTGTATACTGGCTCAACCCACCATCAATCATGCTGCACCTGGCTATAGAGCAGGGATACATGGCGCCCAGGCCTCCAGCCTCATTCCTGGGAACGCACTTCCCCAGAGAGAGAATCGCCCACCACACGGTCACCTGCACCAACCGGGCATGGGAGCGCATAGCTAGATTAGTGCGTAAACCTGTGCTATACTCCCCGCTGAGACCTTTGCCATACCTCCCAACAATACCGGTCATGCAAGAGGCTGTATGCCGTGAAATGCTCCACAAAAGAAACCTCCATGTCTGGGGAGATCTATACCATGAGGGCTCATTCAAGGACCGACAAGAGCTTCTGACAGGAGACAAATTTATTCCGTTTGAAGTATTCCTATACTTGTGCTTGAGGCACAAGGCCAGGGCCAATATCTCGGGTTCCCCACAAGAACCAATCACGCTGGAGATGCTTCATACTATATTAAAAATGACAGGGCCTGCACATGCAGTGTCCAGCATCTACCACACAGCGCTACTAGAACAAACCCACCTGAAACAAGGGGCCAGGGAGGCATGGGACCAGAACTTAGCGGCTCCACTGACGGATAAGCAAGGGACATACTGCTGCACACAGACAGAAGCCATCACGGCGAGTAGCCGATTGCAAATCATACATTTTAATTTTTTGCATAGAACTTACCAAACACCTGCACGACTATGCAAATACAAGCTGAGGAATGATGACCGATGTGAGAGATGATACGCGGAAGGTGCAGGTTTCATCCACCTTGCATGGCAATGCAGCGAGGTCAATGGATATTGGCAGGAAGGGGGTGCTGCGCTGTCAGCGATGATTGGCGTCCCTCTTCCCATGTCCCCTATGCTCACGCTTTTGGGCTATATAGCTGACAAACAGACGCCACACAAAAAGTTCATTGCATTGGGCCTATTATTAGCCAAACCCAGGGTGGCGTGCAGGTGGGGTAGGGGGAGAGCCCCTAAATTTAAGGACTGGATCTCAGACTTTATCTACTGCAAGGATCAGTTGTCGAACTATGCGGAGCTGCTGCCTGCCTCATCTCGTCCCAGAGAAATCTGGGAACCCCTACTGGAGTATTTGAGGGAGGATTCAAATTAAAATCCTGCACTCTGTCAGGGGTGGTCGGGCTGGATAGCTGGAGTGGAAGCCTCTGGGACGGAGTAGAAAACACGGTCACATATATCCAATATGTCAACAATGACCACTGCTCCAGCGAGATGGAACTGGGGCTTGTTTCCTCATGTAATGTTTGTATTTAATGGGAGTCTGCACTTTCCTGATTGTAAAGCGCAAGTAAGTGGCTGCACCCTGATGTTGACATTATTCGTCCGCATGACATCCAGATGCACAAAAGTCTGCTGGCAATGATACGCATCTATATGTTATATTGTTATATGTCTTGATATATGTAAGCTGGAAAATAAAAAAAATAAAAAAAAGAATCACCTACCTCAGTCTCACGACCATGCTGTCCTTTCAACTTGACAGACTGCACTTCCCATTTCAAGCAGACACCTAAATTTATACGGCGTACTTCAAGTGTACCTTTCCATAGAGTCATACGAAGTAGCCTAATCACTAATCCCTCTGCCAGCATGTCTTAAACTTCACTTTTCTCTTGCAGCTTCACAATTTAGCAACTACTCAGAGTGTTGGGCCTAGCGAAATATAAAGCAGCAACCCTTCGCATGTCTCTGCTGTAAGTCTCACCATATTCCTGAAAGCATGCATACATGTGTCTGTGCTTTTTGCTAGTGCCATCATACATAAGAAAAACAAGCAAATAGATGTATACTTTTGTTTCATAGGTCTACCATCTTGAGATGCATAAAATGTGTGAAAATACATGTACAAGTAGAGACATACCTCAGTCACAAGACCATGAAGTCCTTTAAACTTGACGGACTGCACTTCCCATTTCAAGCAGACACCAAAATATATACGGCGTACTTCAAGTGTACCTTTCCACAGACTCATACGAAGTAGCGTAATCACTGATCCCTCTGCCAGCATGTCTTAAACCTCACTTTTCTCTTGCAGCTTCACTATTCAGCAATTTTTCAGAGTGTTGGGTCTAGCCAAGTATAAAGCAGCAACCCTTTGCATGTCCTCTGTTGTAAGTCTCACCATATTCCTGAAAGCATGCAAGCATGTGTCTGTGCCTTTTGCTAGTGGCATCATACATAAAGAAACATACAAATAGATGTATACCTGTGTTTTATAGGTCTACGATCTTCAGATGCATAACATGTGTGAAAATACATGTACAAGTAGACACATACCTCAGTCACAAGACCATGCAGTCCTTTCAACTTGACAGACTGCACTTCTCATTTCAAGCAGACACCTAAATGTATACGGTGTACTTCAACTATACCTTTCCAGATACTCATACGAAGTACCATTATCACTAATCAATCTACCAAACCAGACATATTACTATGCACAACATATTTCAATCTTCATTTGACTACAATAAAACAAACTACAATACACATTTGTACATTTCGTAACATATTTCAAACACAACACTTCTCTAATAATTTGTAAACTTTAAAGAAAAATGCATTTCAAAGTTAAAAATATCACTCCAAAGACTGAAGCACTACTACACACTACATAGCACACCTTACAAATTTGTAACTAACCTCTGTAATAGTATTGCAGAATATGAAATATCAGAAACTCATAAAAGATTTTCTTTCTCACACAATAAATGTAATGCAGCACTCTCAACAAGGTAAAACCAGTAATGGCAAACCTTCCCTCTCTTTCTGCACAGAAATAAATGTAAGTATCAAATCAAATTGTTTCCTTCATTATTTCAAATTGTGAAACGCATTTCTATTGGTTAGACATATTAACCCTTTCTAACTGCCTGTTTTTTTGACAAAGTTTGAGGTTTGCAAGGGATTCTGGCTAACAGAACCTGGTGAGAACCACACAAATCACCCCATCCTAGATTCCCCGCGGTGTTTAGTTTTCAAAAATGTACAGGATTGCTAGGTTACCCTAGGTGCCAGCTGAGCTATGGCCCAAAATCCACAGCTAGGCACATTGCAAAAAAAGAGTCAGTTGTCTGTGGAACAATGTGATGTGTCCGCGTTGCGTTTTGTGCCGTTTCCTGCTGTGGGCACTAGGCCTACCCACACGAGTGAGGTACCATTTTTATCAGGAGACTTGGGGGAATGCTGGGTGTATGGAAGTTTGTAGCTCCCCACAGATTGCAGAACTTTCCATCACAGAAATGTGAGGAAAATGTGTTTTTTTGTCAAAGTTTGAGGTTTACAAGGGATTCTGGGTAACAGAACCTGGTGAGAACCACACAAGTCACCCCATCCTGAATTTCCCTGTGTGTCTAGTTTTAAAAAATGTACAATTTTGCTAGGTTTCCCTAGGTGCCAGCTGAGCTAGAGTCCAAAATCCACAGCTAGGCACATTGCAAAAAAAGGGCCAGTTTTCTGTTGAAAAATGTGATGTGTCCACGTTGCGTTTTGGGCCGTTTCCTCTCTCGGGCACAAGGTCTAACCACACAAGTGAGGTACCGTTTTTATTGGGAGACTTAGGGGGACGCAAGATAGTAGTACAAGTGTTATTATCATTCGTTTTTCGATGCATTTCTGCCTTCCAAATGTAAGAAGGCATTTTGTAAAATGCCCCCTAATTCACATGCTAGTATGCCAACCCACATATTCAGAGATGTCCAAGTAACCACCACTTCTAAACTCCATATCTTGTTCCCATTTTGTAAGTACATAGGTTTCCTTGATACCTATTTTTCACTCTTTATATTTTACCAAATAATTTGCTATATACCAGGTCCACAATGAAAAACCATTGCAAAGTGCAGCTCAGTTATTGGCTTTGGGTACCTCGGTTTCTTTGTGAACCTACAAGCCCGATATATCCCTACAACCAGAAGGGTCCCACGGACCTAACAGTATAACATTTGAAAAATCTAGCATAGTTAGAAGAAGTCACAGGTGAAAATGTAGGCACAAATGGCTGTTTTTGTCAACTCAATCTCAATATTTTTTTATTTCATCTGTTACTTTCTATAGGAAAAACCTTGAAGGAACTCCACAAATAACCCCTTGCTGAATTCAGAATTTTTTCTTCTTCTTTTCAGAAATGTATAGCTTTTCAGGAACAATTATTAGTTTCACACCCATTTGTACCACTAACTGGAAGGAAGGTGAAAGCACAAAAATAGGAAAAATAGGCTATGTCCCACTAAAATACCAAAACTATATAGAAAATCGTGGTTTTCTGACAAAAGGGTGCCTGTTCCTGAAAGGTGGGAAGAGGGTGATGTTAGTGGCATAAACTCTTTGTTGATACCATTTGCAGGGAAAAAGCCAGACGCTGTCTTCTGCAGCACTTTTTTCCCATTTTTTCCTCCAAACCCGAAATTTAGCTGTATTTTACCTAATTTCTTGGTCCCCTCCAGGGTAATCCACAAACCCTGGGTACCTTTGGAAACCTCAGGATTTTGGAAGAAAAGGACACCAATTTGGCATAAATACCTAATGTGGACAAAAAGTTATGGGGGCCTAAGCGGGAACTACCCCAAATAGCCAAAAAAGGCATGGCATTCGGGGGAGGGGGGGTAGGCCTGGCAGCCAAGGGTTTTAAAAAGTAAAAAAAAGTTACAAATATCAAAAACACAAAACAATACAGTTGTTAAAAATTGTTAAATAAAAAATCTCTTTTTAAAGCTATTCTATACTTTCCTTATGTATGTTGTTTACTCTGTTACCTTTTTTCCCTTCTTGATGACTCTCGCAATACACTTGCAAGAGACATGATTCTCTCATAAATAGCGTGGACATTTGCGAGAGACATGATTGTCTCATACATAGTGTGGTTGACTTTTGCAACCCTCTTGCGAGATTGTAATTTTTTTTACATCACATAATTTACATTCTCCTTCATTATAATACTTACAACTTTTACTTCCTTCATCTTGGACTTATGGAAAAAGTGACCACTCCAATCCCAGATTTCCACAGTATGGCAGCAGTATATATTAGGGAGGGACGAGAGACTGGACTCTTCAAAAACACCTAACCACAGGAAAACCACTCTACATAGTAGGGTATAATAGGGACTGTCCCTTCTACTGAGACTTCTCCCCAAGATAACAATGATGTGAATACAGTGTGGGGAAGGACTGGCCTCAACACTATGAACTTTCTTTTGGAAGAAGGGTGTGTGTACTAGGATGTGGCAAGAAACTGGCCTCTACACTGAGACCTCACTTAGATTACAGGTATGAGTAGTAGAATGGAGGGAGGTACTGGCCTCTCTGCTGAGACCTCTCTCTGGGATGACAGGTGTGTGTAGTAGGTATGAGAAGGGACTGGTCCCTATCCTTAAATATCTCTCTTGGATGATGGGTATGCGTAGTAGGGCGATGGGAGGGACATGACTCTCTGCTGAGACATCTCTGTTGAATGACCGATCTACAAATAGGGTGTGGGGAAGGAAGGAGCTCTATACTGACAATTTCTCTTGGATGACAAGCATACAGACTCGGTTTTAGAAAGACTGCCTGGTCAGATCAGGCAACTCCCCAGAGTAACACATGTGCAAAATAGGCTGTGGGTAGAGAATGCTATTTGCTCATACCTCTGTTTATGATAATGAATGTCATTAGTAGAGTAAAGAAAGGGAGCATTCCCTCTATTGAAAATTGGGTCTTGGACAACAAGTGTGCATATTTGAATGTAAGGACAGACTCACCTCTCTGTCAGACATCTCTTTGTGAGGACAGGCATGTCTAGTATGGTGTACACAGAGAGAGACCTCTGCGCTGAAACATCTTTCTAGAGTGACAAGCATATATACTAAGATGTGAAAAAGAACTGCCCTCTCAAGCAGCTGACAGCAGTGCTTAGTACACTATGAGAATGCATTCACCCTCTGTGCCAAAATCTGTCTCTTGTATAAAAGTCTTTATACAACAGTGGGAAGAAGCACTAATCTCTCTATAGTACCTTCAACATACATATACATTCAGCAGAACATTCACAGTTCTTGAAAACGGAACTGCCACTTTAAGTCAACATTGCAATACTGTAATAATATTGATATCTTGAAAAGCTATTAAGGATAGAAACATTATTAAAGAAAACAATTCAACCCCTCACATGCGTCGGACGACCAGGAGCCATCCGACGCATAAGTGCTCATGTGCGTCGGGCGGCTCCCGCGCGTCCGACACCATGGTACAGGGAATTCCCTTTTCCCCCCAACAGCCTTGGGAGCTGGGGAAGAGCTTCCCCAGCTCCAGTGGCTGTATTTTTGGTTTCTATGAAATGACGATCAGCGGATCCTATGAAAAAACTCCCCAATCTAATATCAAATTCCAACAAGTAGTTTGTAGGAACCTTTCAAGAAAGCAGTGACATAGCTCATGCTTTCCTAGAGACAATGTGCGTTATGGTCCAGTGTAATACGCTGGAGCTGACCGATGAATTGGCAGGTATGATAAATCCTACATAGGAAAATCTCTTACAAACGCGTACGCTCGACCCGCAACCTGCTACAACAATCTTTCACTCACACAGATTATATAATCATGAGCTATGTCACTGCTTTCTTAAAAGGTTCCTACAAACTACTTGTTCGAATTTATATTTTAGATTGGGGAGTTTTTTCATAGGATTCCGTCGCTTATGGAATCTACATATTTGCCTTTTGCAGCCTAACCTATATTTTGTTTGGGTCGCTATATGGGCGCTTATTGAATTTGAAATTACTACTGGGAGTACCTATAGTTCATGCCATTCCGGGACTCTTATACTGGCCATTTTGAGTAGGCACATTCCAGCGTTGACTTTCGTTGCCCTGATGAAGTTCCCAGTGTGGGAATGAAACGCGTTGGCTGAGTGTCTCAGTTTGCAGAATCTTAAAATTTGAAATAAAGAAATATATTTTTATACTACTACCTGACTATTGGACTTTATGACTTGCGCACCCCCATTTCACAAACAGCAACTCTTGATCTGGAGCACAGAAGCGTCAAGCAACGGCTGGCATTGGGGTTGGCTGCGCAGTAATATTACTAACTGGAACTGGCGTGAGGTGTGGAATTAGAGGTCCGCCATTGTTTCATTGGACATTTATATATATATACGGTGGTTCTACTACGTTCTCCTCCCGAACCACCACACAGCAGCACACAGATTCCTCAGCAGTCAGGTATTTCAAGACTTCAATGTATTAAGTATTTAACCAACTTTTCTTCTGACAACAAAAAAATAGGATTAATGAAACGACCGACGCGTTTCGGCTGACACCTTCAACTGGGTCTCACAGACTCTGCGATGTGGCTTGTTTTAAGCATAGTCCTTCCTTCCCCTCAATGAACCTCAGAGGCTAGAACAACACTCTGGTTTCACATACTCAGGAGGTTTCATCCTTCATGTTGTAATTTTACATGCTTGGTCAAATTCTAATTTTAACAATAATAATTAGAGTCCTAACGAATCGACTCTGGACATAAAAGGTAAATATATAAACAGCACCTTATTATCTACACCGTGAAAGAAAATCTTTTAAAAATGTTAAAGAATTTTTTTAAAATATTAACATACATATTCATTTACTCAAAAAAAGCATATATAAACACATATTCATTTTGGGGCACATGCATCAAAGTTAGGAATTGCGAGTCCTTAATAGCGATTATTAAGGAATCGCTATTAAGGAGTCGCAATTACCTATGCATGTAGGTTTTGCAATAAAAATTGCGATTCATACATATTCCTTAATAGCGAATCGCAAATTGTGATTCGCTATTAAGGACTGGCTTACCATTCATTCCTATTGGCCTCTTCCTATTAGGGCCTAGAGGCCCATAGGAATGAATGGGATTGCATTCGCAATTTGCGAGTACCAAATAGGTACCCGCAAATTGCGCATGCAATTTCAAGGGTGCAAGGGGGCCAAAAGGCCACCTTGATGCACCCCCAAACACAGGTAAGTATGCACATGTGGTGCACACACATGCTGCACCACAATGCACTTTGAAAAATGCATTTTTCTGCATTTTTCAAAGGAATTGCAAATTACCATCAACTTAAAGTTGATGGTAATTTGCGATTCCAAATTGCGAAAACGCAATTTGAGAATGCATGATGCATCGCATTTAGGGAATCGCAATTTGCAATTCATTAACTGCATTTGCAATTAAGGGAATTGAAAAAAATTGCGATTTCCTTAATTGCGAATTGCAAAAAAGGTACATACATCTGAAAAGGCCATTTTGCGATCGCAAACGGCTGATTTTTACGATTCACACTGTTTGCGATCGCAAAATGGTTTGATGCATGTGCCCCTTTGTTCTTACGCAAACCATGTTTGTAATAGCCTATTTAATATAAATTCACATGACCTATCAGGCCCCAATAAAGTGCTTTTGCATAACTGGCTTATTTGAAGTGCGTAATTAAGTGCATAATGTAATCATAGTCCGCTCTCAGTTTTCTAAGGAGGATTTAATGCTGCATAGCTAGCTAATCTAAGGTGCACAGTGCAAAAGTGCATTGTGCAATTATAATATACCGTTGTCACTGCCAATTCCTGAAGAGTGCTGTGCCACTGTGTTCACTCTAGTTACAACAATATATTTCTCCGTTTATCCTGAACCTATTAGACATATCCAGCCACTCTAAAGTATATATTATTTGAATAAATCATCTAAATACTCAATGTAAAGTGCATCATGCCATGATGATCAGTCCTCATAATTTCTAATATCTACTGAAAATTGTATGATTCTGTGCTCTTCATTTGCATGTGGACCAAATCACCTTTATGAAGTGCAAAATGCCTAATTGCACATTTGCCCAAAGATGTACTTAGGGCATGATGAGGCATTGATCCTCAATAATTCATAAAGTTTTTATAAAGTGCAAGGTGCACATTCACCCATAACTGTACCTGTCTATTCCTACCAGAGATTATCCAGTTTGGTTTCTTCATTTACAGGTAATTAAGGACATGTGCATAAAGTGCAAAATGCTTAGTTGCACATTTGCCCATCCTCAACAGATCGTATAATTTTAAAACCTTCAAAATGCTAAGGAACACGATGCTGAAATACACAACCATGTTATGTGTAAAACACATAATACCAAAATAGTGACAACAACAATTTTTCTTCAATTATCCTTCACGACTAATACATAAACACCTTTTGACAGTATATGAATACAGACAAATGGAGCAGAAAAAATATATCAAAGGCAAGAGCTGAGTATGTCAAGGAGTCCCTACATCACAATAAAAATTATAAGTGGACATGTAGTTCAACATCAGCATTATGACCCCAAGGAATCTCCGTTCCTTTTGAGATTATTAATCGGGATTCTTGTTTTCTAAGTTCTATTTCTCGATCCCCTCCCCTTGGGTGCGACTTAACATGCTTAATTCCTCAATAGCTGAATGTGTCCAAGGATCGACTATGAAATTGTTAAAATGGGAAGCCATCTGATAATTCTTGTCTCCATTCTTTATCGCTCTTATATGTTGTAAAATCCTTAGTTTTAGTTTATTGATCATGCTGCAAATGTATAACTTGTCACAACCACATCTGAGGGCATAAACAACATGGTCAGTACTGCAAGTGATTCTATCCTTGATTGTTACCACCTGACCTTCAAAGGTTTGATAGTTTTTACAATTTGATCCGTATTTGAATGCTTTGCACGTGCTGCAGTTTATAAAACCTCCCATGTTTACCGAGAGCCAATTAAAAAAATATATATATACATATATATAATATATATATAATAAATATTTAATATATAACCTACTGATGATAGCCAGTAAGTAGTTATAGTTAGAACCAAAGTTTCCATAGGAGAAGCATTTTTTGTTTTGCAAATAACTTTGGCGCAGCTTGACGAATCTTAATAAAAGTTTCAAAAACTTCTTGTTATTGGTTCAGCTGCTGTGTTGAAAGCTTCGGGGTGATCCGTTAAGCGGGGGCCTAAGAATAAAGGGGGATCCCCATATTATGTCTATGGGGATTTTTCATTTTTTAACACAACTAGAGCCCGAACCGCTGAATGGAATTACACCAAATTTGGCAGAAAGCTAGATGTTGCTCCAGAAAGTGTGCTTTTTGTGTTTTGGTGCAAATCTGTTCAGCAGTTTCAGAGATATTTAAGTTTTAAATATATCTATATATAAATATATAGATATATTTACTGAAAAAACCACAGGTTTCAGAGACGTTATAGTTAGGCTGACATTTCACTCGTATGAAACCAGAGAAATCCAGCCGTTATAGTTAGCTGAGCTAACTATAACTCGCGCCCCCGCAATGCACTGCTGATGACATCACATATTACATCACTCTTGACATGGTCAGTGACATCAATGATGACATCACTGATGACATCATCCAGTGACTGTGAGGGGACGCTGCTTTTTGCCTGCTGCTGGTTGAGGACTCTAAACCCCAGAATCCTGTACTTTCAAACTCCCAGGTGGGAGGAGCCAACTTGCACTTGTATAGCGCCAACGGGAGCCGCGATGCGGGACGCTGCTTGTTGCCTGCTGCTGGTTGGGGACTCTGAACCCCAGAATCCTGTACTTTCAAACTCCCAGGAGGGAGGAGCCAACTCGCGCTTGTATAGGGCCAACGGGAGCCACGGCGCAGGACGCTGCTTGTTGCCTGCTGCTGGTTGGGGACTCTAAACCCCAGAATCCTGTACTTTTAAACTCCCAGGAGGGAGGAGCCAACTCGCGCTTGCATAGTGCCAACGAGAGCCGCGGCGCGGGACGCTGCTTGTTGCCTGCTGCTGGTTGGGGACTCTAAACCCCAGAATCCTGTACTTTCAAACTCCCAGGAGGGAGGAGCCAACTAGCGCTTGTATAGCGCCAACGGGAGCCGCGGCGCGGGATGCTGCTTGTTGCCTGCTGCTGGTTGGGGACTCTGAGCCCCAGAATCCTGTACTTTCAAACTCCCAGGAGGTAGGAGCCAACTCACGCTTGTATAGCGCCAACGGTAGCCGCGGCGCGGGACGCTGCTTGTTGCCTGCTGCTGGTTGGGGACTCTAAACCCCAGAATCCTGTACTTTCAAACGCCCAGGAGGGAGGAGCCAACTTGCACTTCTATAGTGCCAACGGCAGCCGCGGCGTGGGCCGCGCCCGGGCAAAGCCCGGGCCAGGGGCGGGCCCGTCCTGCACCCGTCAGCGACAGGAAGAGGCAGGGCAGGGCCACCCCCCCTGGTGTTTTGTTTCAGATCTGTTCCAGCGCACTGTGACCCTAAGCATTTTGCACTTACCGAGCCTGCAGCCAAGGTTTGTCCTCATTTGTACTGCCTTTAACTTTACTGTCCGATATTGAACGGTATCTATGGGACGTTGTGGCAAATGACTCTTTGGATTTCGGGACCTGGGGGACTGGCAGTGTCCTTATTGACTTACTGATCTATTGATCCAATTTTACCTATTTTTATTCTTACAGCGGACTTTATACTGTCTTTATTTATACACGTCATTCTAGGGGGCTATTCCAATTAAGTCAGCTATGGTAAAAAGAAAGCATCCGGGGGGGCAGCTAAATCACCAAGGGCCACCCAGTCGTCCGCTTCCATCTTGAATTATATTACGGGTGCAATGTGGGTGTTGGAAAAACAAATTATCAGTGTTGAGGAGTCCCTAACCAATTGTACTAATAATATCTCTGGTAATTCGGGCTCGATTCCAACTGCCCTTGATGCAATCCCCATTGTTATCCCCGGCAGCTCATTAGTCAAGGGGCAGCAGGAAGCCGAGGAGCTTGACAAGTGCATCCCAAAATCCCCCCTTACAGTTTTACCAGACACCCAACCTCCTAGAAAACGTTTTAAAACACCATCAACTATAAACACTCAGATTTCATCCTTATTTGGGGGAGCGGGCGGTGGAGGCAAGCGTTCCAAGAAACTACCGTCTCAAAAGCCACATTCGATCATAAAATCCTCCACAACATTGGTAAATCATTCTCACACAGACCATGTCTCCTTGACTGCTCTAGTACAGACTCTCTCTGTTCCAGTCATAAATGCACTTAGTTCTCTTGTGGAGCAATTAAAAGGATTCGAGAGGAACATGCTATCCCGTTTGGATATGTTGGGAACAACTCAGACAATACCAGTACGCCCTCCTCATTCTAGAGACTCCATAGCCCTGACCCAACACTCTCCTTTGTTGGAACCTGTGCAAAATCTCCAAGACATTAATCACCCTCCCTTCACAGTCTCAGCAAGGTCTGGGGGTATGAATAGCACCTCTCTGTCCACCACACAAGGCGTACACCACCCTTCCTTCATATCTCTAGCGAGGTCAGGAGCTATAGTTCAACCATTGGGGCCTAGTTCTAATCCTGCCCCATTGCCCCGCCACTCCTAACAGTTCCTAGTAATCTTCCCCCCACATCATTTACCAATCCTCAAAGTTCTATATTTACGAATCAAATGGCTGTAGAGACATCACGTATCTTTCCCACCTCTAAAATGGATCATCTGGAACTTCCGCCTGCAGCCACACACTATGTGGTAATTCTAGCCAATGTCCCCAAAGTTTCTAGCTCAATATATGAATCATGGGAGTCCCACCGGAATAAAAGTTTAAACTGGTTGAATGCAAGGGTAGGTCTTGGTGGAGTACTTTTCGCTGACCTGAAAATGATAAGTAGAGTTAAATGGGTGGGTACGGGAAGTAAAACGTTGGAGGGTGATTGTGTGGTACTCACGTTTACATCTCCGAATCTAGTGAAATTAATACTCGAGAAAGCCAGCCTACCATCTCTTACCACAAAGCAGATTCCTGTTCTACCTCTTGGGTTTTGTTACCAGTCCCCAGCCCCTTCCCTAATAGCAGCCTGCACACACCATCAGGTACACGTCCCCGCGCCTCAATATCCCCTGATTGAAACCTCTAACAGGTTTGATTGTCCTTCCACTCTCTGTGGTGTGGATTGACTGAGGGTTCCTAACAATGATGGTAAACCATGTGGATCTTTTATTCTTCCAGAGTCTGCTAAGGTCCTTTGCCCGGATTTTGATAAGGTGTGTATGTTTCAAAAACTGTGTACTGCTGTGCCCCTGAAGCCTTGTATTGCAGTTGACCCTATATCTCTGAGCGCATCTCCTACAGGCACTAAGCCTTCTGTGGAAGCCAATACTGTTTTGTACTGGAATGTGGCTGGCTTACGCAGCAAAAGCTCTATGACTGAGTGATTTGATTTTATCTCCAAATTTCATATTTTATGCCTACAGGAAACTTGGTTAGTGGACCCAATCCATATAACTGGTTTTAAAACTTATCACTGTCCAGCTACCCAATCCACTAGCAGTCACTCAAAAGGAGGCTTGTGTATTTATGTATCTGCTGACACCCTTGAATACAATTGTGATTGATACCCACCCATTTTATCAAATTGTTATTTTACAGATGTCCGTACTTTCCTCTATTGCCATCATAAACTTTTACAATAATGCTTGCACCCAGGAAATCATTACAGCTCTTAATTGCCTAGGCCACGATTTGGAAACAGCCTTTCCAATAGATTGCAAGAACCCAATTATTTTATGGGGCAGCGATTTTAACATACGTGCGTGCCCGTATCCATCTAATAAGGTATGTGGCATGACGTCTCCTGACAACAGCGACATTATCCATTTTTCCCACACAGTATATGGGGATACCTTAAACGACCTACTTTTTAAACACAACCTGACTTTTTGCAATGAACTCATTAGCCCTCCAGTTACAGTAAACTGCACTTACAATGGAAGAGGCGTGGACAGTGTGATTGACTTTTTACTTTTTTCCCAGCATCATGCGGAGTTGGTCTTAGGATTCTCAATTCACAGTATTGCAATCAGTGATCATTTACCCCAAAGTGTTGTCCTGAATATCAACCTTTTGAATCAGAGGGGGGCGGCACATAGAGTCACTACTCTGGAGAATATTGATATTTCCCATGGTAACGGGTATGCACTGAGATGGTCCCTGGTGGATCCACCTAACTTTCTAACAAAACTAATTCGGAAAGAGAGGGAGGCTTTTGAACAGTGCCTTGATGAGAATACAGAGGCCCATGAGCTCATACAAGCGTTTAACCTTATAAAAAAGGGTATTGGTGAAGGACTCTATGTTAATCAGAGCAAAGCCAGGGCATGTCCTCCTCATTGGTTCGACGCATCATGTACTAAATCCCTTAGAAATGAAAAACTAGCCCTAGCTAAAAAACCGCGACAGGTTTCGAAGGTCCGGGAATGCAGAACCGCATATAAATTGGCTATTAACCAATGGAAAAAAAGTTTAAAGGAGGATACTTGGAACCGTTTACTTGAAGATAGTCTGTCTAATGACAACTTTATGTTCTGGCGTATTATTAATTCTCCTTTACATGATCCTGCGGACTGCCCCTGAGCTGAGATAGCCATTACTGAGGCTGCTTGGCTATCCCACTTTTCAGATCTTTATTCTTCCACGAATGACAATGCGATTCCCTCGCTCACTGCCTCCCCTATCAGTGTGCCACCCACTATCCTACCATTAAGCAATAGGAATTATCCAGTATTCACCCTGGATGAGGTAGTTGTGGCACTGAAGACAAGTAAGGGTGGTAAAGCCCCGGGCCCGAATGGGATCCAGATCGACCTGTTTAAGTCCAACATTGACTTGTGGGGCCCCATTATTACCCTTCTCTTTAGAGCCTGTCTGGACAAAGGTTTTCTGCAAACTTGGCCTGAGTCTCTCATCATACCCATATATAAAAAGGGTGATCGTAACAGCCCAGCACAATACAGGCCAATCTCCTTACTAGATTCCCTAGTGAAGGTGCTGGGTGCATTCTCCTCGACCGACTGCAGGACTGAGCAGAGTCTAACAACATTCTCTTGGACCTGCGGTATGGCTTTAGGTCTGGTTTGGGGACCATGGAACAGGCGAGTAATTTGGACTTCCTCATTAACAAATACACGTGCATTAAGAAAGGCAATCTGTTTTTGGCCTTTGTTGATTTATCTTCTGCTTTTGATTTTGTGGTACACGAGAAACTATGGTCCATCATGACTAGCCTGGGAGTTGCCTGCACCATTATTAATTTTCTTAGAAATTTGTACGCTTTAGGTCGTGGTAGAGTCCGCTACGGCGTTAACGGCGATTGCACTCAGCCATTTAATATAAAAAGAGGGGTACGACAAGGCTGTGTGCTAGCCCCCTTCCTGTTCAATCTCTATCTTAACAGCATAGGTGATATCCTGGCAAGTAAGTGCGCCAACTTACCACAAGTAGGCCATCGTCCAATCCCGGCACTTTTTTACGCCGCCGACGCTGTTTTAAGGGCTTGTACTCCTCTTGGATTACAGCATCTAGTCGACGAGTTTGCCAACTTTATGCAGAACCACGGCCTAAAAATCAACATCGGCAAAACTTTTGCTATGAAAATTGGGCATTCGACCTCACGACCTCGTGACATTATTATTGAGGGTGCTAAAATTCAGTATACCACTACTTTTTCATATTTGGGGATTGTATTTAGCCACACTGGGAAGTGGCAGCGGGCTATAAAATCGAGGCAACTTCAATTCGTTAAAACTACAAGGGCCCTGCTGCAATTTGCTAGATCTCAAGGAATTAAACACCCAAGGGAATTGTTGACTATATACAAGGCCAAATGTAGACCCACTGCCATGTATGGGTCTGAACTATGGGGTCATGGGCAGATAGACAGCCTCCAATTGGAAGAAAATGCATTTCTAAGAAACCTTCATGGTGTGCCGAAAAGTAGTGCAACTTACATCTGCCACACAGAACTGGGAGTCCCGTATATTGCAGACCTGTTTAAGATCCAGCCAGTACTACAATGGCATAAAATTTGGTCATCGGTACACACTACACTCAACCAAGCGATTATAACTGATTGCCTCAGATCGATGTCGGCCCTTAAAATTCCCTGGCTTAAATACATGTATAACTTTCTGTCTGATATCGGTCATTCCGAGTACTTTGAACATCCCGATAGCCTGGCATCTGTATCATGAAAAGTACTCAAAATGAAATGCTTATCTCTCCTAGAGGAAACGAGACTAGCATCTGAAATTTTAAAACCTTCTGTACTAAGGAATCAGACTATATTGACTAGCTTCAACATGCAATTTTACTTAGCTAATATGTTTACTGCTCCTCACAGGTTCGTGCTGACTCGGTTTCGTTTGAACATCTTTCATCACTCAATCAGCTTACCCACTATTAACAACTGGTCATCTGACATGGGGAAATGCACTTGTGATGACATCTCCTTGCAGTCCACAATGCACACTGTTTTGTTCTGTAAACATTTCTCTGGGTTGAGGAAGAAATATATTATCCCTCTGCTATTGCAGCTTGGCTTTGTACAATGCCGCCCAGCTTTCCTGTACCTGCAAATGCTATTGAACATTTATATATGTGCTGTAATGTCTCAATTTTTGTCAGCAGTTATTAATTGCAGGAAGCAACTGTAGTCAGTAACTTAAACGGAAATTGATGTCAACTGTGTATTTGGCTGTACCTCTAGCTATGTTCTGCTGTTTTTTTGTTTTTTTACCTGCGCTAAATTTTATATTGATTTTTAATTGTTTTTGATACGAATGTTGTTCTGTAGCTTTTATGAATCATTTGTGAATTTGAATAAAGCTTGTTTTGATTGATTGACTGAGAGTGTTTCTAAAAAGTTGAAGAATGTTATATATATATGCCAAGGTGTATTAAAAAATGAGTGGGTGTATCAGTGTCTGTGTGGAGGATTTGTTGGGTGCGTGACTGACTGTATGAGTGAGTGATTAAACATGTCTTAGTCAATGTATGGGTGAGTGACTAATCTGTATAAATGTGTGTATCAGTCTGTCAGTTGGTGTGTAAGTGGCTGCATGGGATGGTGAGTAGATACATGAGTATCTATGTGGGTTATTGATTAGTTGTCTGAGTACCTGTATGGGTGCCTGAGTGTCTGTGTGGGTGGGTGAGGGGCTGTGTGACTCCATGCATGCATGTATGAGCGGGTGAATCCCTTGTGTATGGGTTCATGAGTGCATCTGTGAGGGACAGTATGGTTGAATGAGTGTGTGTATGGCTGTGTCGGCGAGTGTATGGATGTCTCAGTGGTATATGGGTGAGTAACTGCATATGGGAAAGGCAGTATATGTGAGTGTTGGCGTATATAAGTGACTGTATGTGTCAGTGAGAGAGTGTGAGAGTGGCTATATGGATGAGTGTGTGCTTGTGTCAATGATTGTATAAGAGAGTCAGTATGTGTTAGTAGTTGTATGAATAAGTGAGGTGGTATGTGTATAACTGTATAGGTGAGTAAATTGCAGTGTGATTGATTCTTTGGGTGACTGACTAGGTGTATGAGTAACTCTATGGGTGAGTGGCGGTGTGTGAGTGTCTGTATGGATGTATGAGTGCATATATCAGTGACTGTATTGATGAGTGACTGCTTGTATGAGTGACTGTATGGGTGAGTTAGTGGATGTGTGTGTAGACCTATGAATCAGTGAGTGGGTATGTACTAACTGCTATTGTTATGTTTCCCGTTTCGAGAATGGTAGTTTGTATTTTAGAGTGGGTGTATAAAAGGTTATATCAGGGTGTGAGGAGGTGCATCAGATATTAAGTGGATGATGTCATCAGTGATGTCGCTGACCATGTCATGAGTGATGTAATATGTGACGTCATCAGCAGTGCATCAAGGGGGCGCAAGTTATAGTTAGCTCAGCTAACTATAACGGCTGAATTTCTCTGGTTTCGTACGAGTGAAATGTCAGCCTAACTATAACGTCCCTGAAACATGTGGTTTTTTCAGTGAATATCTAAGATTTTTAAACGCTAATTCCTAACTATAACATTCCTGAAACCTGTGGTTTCTTCAGTGAATTTCTAAGGTTTTTAGATGTTAATTCCTAATTATAACGTTCCTGAAACCTGTGTTTTTTTTGTGAATATATATATTTTTTTTTTGTATATATATATGTATCTATACATATACAAAATATACATATACATATGTATTCTTTATTAAATAAATATTTTTAATTTTTTTTAATTACAATTTTTTTAAATTTTTAAATATATACTTTTTAAAAAATAAATATATATACACATATATATAATATGTATATTTCTATATATATATTTTTTTAAAAATAAAAACAGGGAGTTGCGTACCGGACTCGAATCCCTGTACATTGCAAGCGTTAGTTCCGGATCCGCGTACGGAACGCAGCTCCAGTGTGATTTTTCATATATATATTTTTCATATATATAGACAATAATAATATTAAGTTCAAGGTTAGAGGTTTGTTAAGATAGTTACTAAACTTGTATACTAATAAAGGAAACTTACTAAAATGTTTTCTTAATAGTAATTTCAGGAATCGCAGTATGTTCGCATACATTGCAACTTACGGATTCGCGTACAGGACGAAAATCTATCGGTTTTTTAAAAATAAAATTGTATATACATATAGATTTATTTACTGTTATTTAAATGAGGAGGTACTGTTGTTTGAAATTGAAATATTAAAACATGCAAGCTAATATTGATCAAATGCAAAAAAAATTAAAAAACGGAATCGCGTCCGGTATGGGGTGACACCGCTTAGGAGTCATGCACCCCTTGTGACACAAAAAAAGAGATTTGATTGGCCAAAAACTGTCACCATTAAACTTGCTAGATCCCTCCCACTTTCTTCTTCTTTAGGGTGTGGTTACCTACAGTCATTCTCATTCTAGGACCAGCTATTTTGCAGGTAGTTTGGTGTTTTATACATTTTGTCTTTCAACATTTAAAATGGCTGCATCAAAAGACCTGCAAGAGGAGGAGGACCAGACCCTGTTCGAGGAAGAGGATAAGCCCCCACAGAAGAAGAAAGAAAGTATTGTTTGGGAGTTTTTCACAATTTCAGAGGGGACCAAGAAAGTGAATGCACAAAAGGTGACATGCAAGGTATGTCAGAAGGTGCTGTCTCGGGGCTCCGAGCGCAAATATTCCTGCGGCACGTTCTCAATGTATAAACATTTGAGGACGATGCATAGAAACCGTCTCACCAGAGCCAAACTGGCAAGACTGAAGAGTGCTGATGAAGGACAAGGGGAACAGTCATCAACAGTCCAACCTGCTGACAAGGTGCAGAGCATACCACCAACTCTGCCTGATTTTGCAAAAATTGCACTTTTATGTTCAAAATGCAAAACTGTTTTGAGTGTGTGTGAGCAAGTTGTTCAAACAATGCTGGACACTATAAATGCTCATCATTGTTATTTTTTTTTTTTTGTTCCTGCAGTTGGGCACAGTGTTTTGTATTAGTTTTTTAGTTTAATTTTTCAAATTCAAAATGTAACAAAACACAAAAAAACTACAAAATAGTTTAAAAAACAAAAAAAATATAAAATAGTTTCAAAAAGAAGAAAAAAACAGTTCTTACGGAACAAACTATTCTGGTTTAACCCCTTCCGTGCGCGTGGAATTTCCGCGCTGTGCGGGCGTTTCCATTAGTGGGCTGGGATTCGGACGGCCGGGGGGCGTCCTGCGCACATGCCCACTGTGACGCGTGACGGCTCCCGGCCGTCACGAGCATGGAAGAGGTTAAAAAAGAAAAGCTATATGTTCTATGAATACATGAGTCAATAGATAGTGTCTGTGTGATTGCATTAGTGCGTATGTAGTGTCTGAGTGATTACAAGAGTAAATGAGTAGAGTTTGAGTGAATGGTTGAGTGCAAGAGTAGTGCCTGAGTGAATGGATGAGTGCATGGGTAGTGCCTGAGTGAATGCTTGAGTGCAAGAGTAGTGCCTGAGTAATTGCATGAGTGCATGGGCAATGCCTGAGTGATTGCATAAGTGCAGGGATACTGCCTGGGTGATTGGATGAGTGCATGGGTAGTGTCTGAGTGACTTTATTAGTGCAACGGTAATGACTGGGTGGTTAGATCAGTGCATGGGTACTGCCTGGGTAAAAGCATGAATGCAAGAGTAATGCCTGGGTCATTGGATGAGTGCACTGTTATTTAATGATAATATATTACAGAAATTATAATATATTTTTCAGAAGTCAACATAAATTTAGAATTACATATTATTTTCAGATTCCCTTTTTTGCTGTTCTCAGATTCCACTTAACTTCACCATACACAGTGATTTCAAAGTAGTATCATCATTGAAGAGCGGGGAAAAAACAAATTGATTGTAGAAAAATAAAATCAGCGTAGAGCATTATTTTCAATATGTGTAGCTATGTGTTTTCCTATCTACCCTTTCTTAATTACTTCCTTCATCTACATTAACTCTATTATTTATTTCAAATACATTTGCCAAAATGTAGACTCTCATTTACATCTGATACAATATAGACAGCAAATATATAAAGTATTTCCTTTTAAACACAATTTTCCAAATGCAATATCAATTAGCGCAAATAATATTCCAAGCACTAATTATAAATACTAATAGTTTCCAGTCCTGTCTACTTTCTGTTCACATCTTCCCAATAGGCCGAATGATGTACTCAAAACGTTGGCTTCAAAAATAACAAATATAATTTTTTTAAATTTATAAGTCAATCTAGGTTTGAATTCCAAGTGGGCATCATTGCAATGTGTCCATCTTTTATTACACTTTAAATAAACAGTATAGTGTCCAGATGTTGTAGTAAGTCCATCATGGAAAATAATAGCCACTGCTGTAAAAGTTCTTCCTGAAATAGATATGTGACTTCCTTTAAAATTCGAAATTTGTTTGCAATTTTCTTCCATTTGCTCTACAACGTTGTAGCATTAAAATGAGATATTTTCCAAATCTTTCTGTATGTAATGTAGACAACATCTCTGATCTACAATGCGGACATCTCATGTCCTAAATAGCTGTTTTTATCAATTTGTTAAAAGGTACTGATTTGCAGTCTGGTATTGTCAAGTATATGAATCGTTCTGTTTGTATTTCAGTGGTAGAAGTAAATGAACACTCTTCACATTTATGATCTCATCTGTAACTTACTCCAAAAAGGTTTTCAATCTGTATTCCTTCATCTTCTAGTACTCCAAGCATAAGCATTAGAAATTCTTGTGCATCTTGTTGTATATTGAGAGTAAATGTCAAAGAACCAGTTGATATATTCAAAAGATGCCGAACGCCAGAACCAGTATGCATTTTACTTCTATCAGTTACCAACTGTTGATATACATGATGTAGTAAAGAACAAAATCTTTTTTCATGTTTTCTCATGATTTCATTATGAAGATCTTGTAGATAAAAGACAACATTCAGAATCACATTAGCATAACAGTTGATACCTGAACTATTTTCCAACTGGTATCCTACAATGTCATCAACAGTTTCTATTTTCTTTTTCTTTACGCCTTCAAATTTCTCTTCATTTGTTTTCTTTTTCTGAACCTCAATTCCATTTTTGACATATTTGCGTTTTGGACACACTATACGTTTCTCATATATGAGATATTCACCTAAATCAGGTGTATAAAGTCTTCTTAAAAGATTATACTCTCTTACACAATTTGCATCAGCACTGACCTTTTTCTCATCGAAATCTATCAAATACAAACCAGACAATGTTCTTACTCGAGACAATGCAACGTATGCCATTCCCTCATTGAACACTGTACTTCCAATATTTACAAAAGCACTGTCTATACTTAAACCTTGAGATTTATGAATAGTTACTGCATATACTAAAGACAGAGGAAACTGTTTTCTGCGAACATACAAATCTTTTACAAGCACAAAACGTACAACACAATGCCCAATCTGTCTTACCTCTTTAATCTGATCAAATTTTATAATCCAAAAATTCTATTCCATCTCTATTCTGAAATTTTAAAAAATCAACAACTTTTCCCATTGCTCCATTTACTAAACCTTCTTCTACATTGAAATTACGCCGTAAAATTACCAGACAGTTTATACATACTTGTAAAATCTTTTCTAAGCCTGCAGTTTTAGATACAGACTTTTCCAAAGAATGCAATTTAGCCTGTAGTTTCTCTTTACGAAGAATAGTCACTCCCTGGGGTTTAATTTTATCAATAGCTTCAATTTCCACTATTTGTTGTTTTTCCAGTTTCAAAACTTCTTGATTAAATATAGAACACTCTTGTAGTGTAGGCATTAGGCAAACTATAGACTTCTTCTCTCCAAGCTTAATGTACATTACTTCAGACGCTGTGTTTCCAGTTGTAAACAAGTTCCTTAGTAGCCGACTTTCTAAAGCTTGTTTACCATGTTTCATCAAAACACCAATTCTTATGTCTTGAAGAATATTTCCGTAATCTTCATCACTCGCTTGTCGCATATTCTTAACAAGTTCTTTATATGCAAAATGTTACCAAATGTTCACATTTCCAATACTTCCCAAAGATGTCCTACTGTCTTCATGGACAAGTGTTTTAAAAACAGGTTGTCATTTTATAGGAGTTAGTTGTAGTAGATCTCCGAACACAATTAAATGTTTTCCTCCAAATAGAACATCGTAATTTGTTTTTAAAATCTGTTGCATTCTTAAATGTACAAAGGCAAGCATTAAGTTTGAGACAATGCTCACCTCATCAATGATTAAAAGTTTCATTTTCTTAAAACTAACAAATAGATATAGGCCTTTAACATCATGGGAGAATGACGAAAAAAGCTGGTTGGGCGAGATTGATTAGGAGGTAGGGTCGTCGCACAGCCTGGGCATACTTACTTGGAATATCAATGGTTACAATAGAATATCTAAAATAGATGATTTTAAAAAAACAATCAAATGCTTCAAAATTGTGTGCCTACAAGAAACTTGGCTGTGTGACGAAACCCCTCTGCAGGAAAGGTATGTACAATTGAATACGCAAGCAAGGAGAAGCCAGTTTGGCCGTCCAGCAGGCGGGCAAATAACTATGATATCGACTAAAATAGCCAAACATGTGGCTCCTCTGAAAGTTAAATGCAAATGGTTGGTGGCCGGTAGAGTGCACCTTCGGGACCCTAACCCTAACCCTGATTATGATGGTATAACCATTGTAAATGTTTATATGCAGGGAGGTGGCTATAAAGAATACAAAGCAGACTTGAGTAAGTTCAGAGAGGATATTGAGGAAATCACAGATGTCTATCAAAAGGACTTGGTTTTAGTACTAGGTGACTTTAATCACAAATTAGATCCTTGTAGAGTTGATCTAGGATGTAAAGAGATATTGATGGCCTACAATATAAACGTCGCCAGTTTCCCTAGGGGGGGATTCACTGCGCGTGAGCTGGCCTTATGTAACTTTATGGGCTCAAGGTGCCTAGTTTGTGTAAATGGGAGGATGGAGTCAGATCGGCCAGCTAGCCGTACATTTAAGATGGGCAACCAATTGTGCCCAATAGATTGCATCTTTATCTATGCATGGAATTTTGAATTGATAAGCGATTTTGAGGTGATGAGGGTCGAAGGAAGTGATCACTCCCCACTTAGTGCAAAGATAGTCGGAGGAAATAAAAACTTAAGAGATATAATTATCCCAACACAAATGGAGTACCCCAAAAGGTTGACTACTCGTATGACAGAGGAGGGCCTGGAGAAACTGAGGTTATTTCAGCAGAATCAAATATTAGACGACATTCCAGGGACTGAGAACATAGGTTGGTTCGAAAATGTAATTATGCAAGTGGTCCAATGTCTAAGAGTTAAGTTAAAAGGGAAAAGCTGCGGGGGAGATAGGAATAAGAGGAGACATAAAGAGGAAAACTGATTTAGTGCGGAATGAAGGAAATTAAAATCAAATCTAAGAAAAGGAGAAAGAAGACTGAAACTGAAGTATGATATAGATACGGCAATTAGCCTACAGAAATTAAAGAAAACTTACAACAAGGTCATAAGAGATCATAATAGAACATATAAAGAGAAATGTTGGCGGAACCTATTAGAGGCAATAGAAACGAAGGATATAAAAAAGTTTTGGAAACTGGTCCAAGAGGGTCTGGAAAGACACAGGCAATTATGAACTGCGTAGTGACAGAAGATGACTGGAAACAATATTTGGAGGAAATATATAGCATAGGAGAACGGCAAGTAAATACGGAACATGCAATATGGCCAGAGATGGGGGACGATTCCAGGTTGTCATTTTCAGAAAGTAATGTTAAACGCATTATAGCAAATCTAACATTGACTAGAGCAGCTGGCCCAGACAATCTCCCGGCAGTAATTATAAAGACCCAATCAGATTGGTGGGCAAAATGCTTTACAAAAATGTTTTCCAGTATTCTGGAGACAGGGAAGATGCCCCAGACCTGGAAAGGAGTGATTATTAGACCCATCCATAAATGAGGAGATGCAAAGATCCCCAAAAATTATAGGTTAATTAACCTTTTGGATGTGGGAGAGAAGGTATTTTCTAAAGTAATCTTGGAAAAACTAAAAGAATGGGTATAGGTTAACCAAGCAATACCCCCGGAACAGGGGGGTTTCAAGAAGGGGCATACTACTATAGACCACTGTTTCTCCCTATGGTCCATTGTGCAAAAGTCAGTGGAGCAGGGGGACACTCTGTTTAGCTGATTTATTGATTTTCGGGCAGCTTTTGATCTGGGTGACCGCAACCAGCTGTGGGAAATGTTGATAAATATTGATATCCCTAAGGACTCTTTGGCCATTAAGCAAGAGCTCCATAGGAACAATTGGTCACAGGTTGTCCTGGACACCAATTGAAAACGGATTAAGACAAGGGTGTGTCTTGGCCCCTTTGCTCTTCTCTATGTTCATAGCCGACTTACCAGATATACTAAAGAATGTACGGGGTGCTAGCCCTAAATTAGACGGGAAACACATCTCTTGCCTAATCTATGCAGACGACCTGGTAATTTTGGATCAAACAAGATAGGCCTGCAGAGGAAGCTGATTGCGTTTAATGAACATTGCAGTCAGAAAAAACTTGTTGTAAACCTAGACAAAACCAAAGTCTTGAGCTTTGGTAAGAAAAGGAAGAAATTCAGTTGGTTTCTGGGCTCCACTAAAGTGGAAGAAGTGAATGAGTACAAATATTTAGGGATGTGGTTTGAAAGATCCCTAAAATGGGAAACTCATCTGAATGCATTAAGAATACGAGCGCAGGCCTCAGTCAGTGGATTGAAAAAATGTAATCGGAACTATGGAGAAGGGTCAGATAGACCGGTTTTAACAGCTTATAGGGCCATCTACCGCCTCAGTTTCAATATGGAGCCGAAATATTGTATATCAGTGGCAAAAGGAGGTGGGATACTGAAGAGGGAAAATGTATGAAAAACCTACTATCCCTTCCTAGATCATCTATAATACAGGCAGTAAGAATAGAAACAGGCATGGTGTCTTGGGAGATAATAGCACGTATGGCATTAATAAGATTTTGGCAACGCCTGGGAAACAGGGAGGAGCAAAAAATAGCAGAATGGTGTAAAAGGGAAATTTTGCAGAGTGATCTGAAATGGGCATCAGAGGTTAGGAATTTGTTAGAGACAGTATGCAGGGAACTAGGAGTTAAATTAAACCCTCAAGACTTACAAATTGATGTTGCAAGGCGAGAATTGAAGGCATTAGGGAAAGGAACGTCCCGAGATCAGGATTGCCTGTACCTGGAGGGGGAAAAATCGGTGGGTTTTATGATTGAAGCATGGATATCTGATCAACAGTTCCCGTATATAGATATATTACCAAACCGCTATTTAAGAAATGAGGTTTTAAGATTATGAATAGGGAATAAACCTTGTTATATGAAAGAGGTTATGATGGACTCCGAAGGAAATTGCACCTGCAACTTAGGCACGAAATGTGATATCTTGCACATATTATTAGATTGTTTTAAGGTTCTTGACACATGGAAATTGTTTTTACGATCAATAATTTTAAAATATGGTATAAAGCACCGTGCACAGGCAATAGAATTACTAACGGAAATGACCCATTTGGACATAGCGTGTGCACTGGGAAGATTTATGCTTGAAGTCCAAAAAGTTTTTAGTGTTTATAAAATTGGGATTTTATGAATTTCACTGTAGGATAATAGGATTAAAAAATGAATTAACTATTTATTATGGTACTGTAATTTTACTGTGTATAAACGATTAATGATACTGTATTACGGAAAGACGGAAATGTTTCTTTTTTTTGTTCTATTTTATGTTTAACCTCTTCGACGCTTATGACAAGCTCAGCTCGTCATGAGGCACAGTGGAGCTGTGCTCATGACGAGCTGAGCTCGTCATAACTGCCGCGGAACGCCCACGCGGGACTAATTCCCCTGCTGTGCTGGGCGTTCCACTGAGTGGGCGGAGCTGTGACGAGCCCAGCTCGTCATGAGCACAGCTCCACTGTGCAGCATGACGAGCTGGGCTCGTCACGAGCACCGCGGCGCCGCGCGCGGCCCCTCCCCCCCGCACCGCAGGGGAATTAGCCCCGCGTGGAAGGGGTTAAGGACCAAAGGTCTAAATAAACATTACCTTGACCTTGACCTTGATTTTCTTCAGTACTCTTGAGACTTCATAACAAACTTCTCCAGATAGCTTCTGATATTCCAATTTATTATCATGTTCAACTGGTAGCATAAGTAATCGATGTAAAGTAATCCCTTTAATATTGTGTGCTGCAAATCCAGTTGGAGCTGTTACAATACAAGATAAATGTGATTCTGTAGTTTTGTGCAGATAATTGGTCAAAACTTTAATTAAGAAACCTTTTCCTGTTCCAGCTTGACCGCTGATGTACATTAGAATAGGTTTAAATGATGAACATTGGCATTCTTTTTTTTCATGTAGCAAACCATGTTGAATCTGTTCTTTCACTTGTAGATATATTTCTTTCTCTTCAATATTTAGTTGTTCTAACTTTTCCAACTGAATAATAACCTGTTGTGCTTGTTGCATTGCAGTTTGTACCTCATTCATGGCTATTGCTGCTTCATTTTCGATAATTGGTTGTCCTAGTGGATCTTGACTTAGTGGATCAGAACTTTGACTATCTTGAGAACTTTCTCCAGCTATTTCAGCTGCAATAGTACTTTCTTGTTCAATCTCATCATTTAACATTTGCACTGAATACTATCTTTACTTGCATTAAAAGAATCATCATAGCAGTCGAAATCTCCAAGTAATTCTGTTTCACTACGCCAAGGCTTGAACAGTTGCAGAAGTGCTAAATAGAAATATTCCCTCTTATCTGGACTTTCGCAACTGAGTTTTCTGTGGTTAATAATATTTCCTTTTGCATGTTTTACCAAACATCCGTCACATCTAATTACTACATATTTTTCTTCTTTTATATTTTCTGTAACTTTTCTTTTAAAGCTGTAATGTTGAAGTATTTCATACAGGCATAGGTTTTCGAGATGTGGACTCCTTTTGGGATAGTTTGTATTCAACATATTTGTTTTAACAATATCTGTACTTTCTGGTTCATTCTGTGCTAAGCATTCGATTTCTTCTAGAGATTTCAATACTCTATTTCGTGTGGCGGCAAGACCTGGACTTACTCAAATGATTCCTCTTGACTTTGAATATAAACTGGCTGAGCTCAAGCGATCCAAACATTTATAGGATCCAATCTCTCGATGGGAAAGCATTTTCAAGCTGAAGCTGTACAATTTCTTGCCAAGACTTTTCTCTTGAGTAATTTCTTGCCACATTTCTTTCATCTCTGTCTTTTCAGATTTGGTTATATATGATGTAACATAGCGAGCTACAGCAATTGAATTATCTGCAACATACTGGATATCCATGTTTGTATTCCACATTTTCAAAATAACTGGATTGTAGTCATTAATGTACTTTGAAGCTTCTGTTCTTTTTAAGTTGTATGTGTTCTTGGGAGATTTCCGAGTTATTGTATGCTTTACTGCTGACAAAAATCTATTTACTCTTCCTCTAGAAATTTTCTTTTATACTTGTATTTTCGTCTGCAGTATTTCCCACATCGATGACTTTGAAACTGTATACTTGTTGTCTCAAGCTCTTTTCTCCTCCTTCTGTTGGAATAGCACATGTAACATACTGTTCGATGAATTACAAAACAGTTTCATCAGTATCAGTTCCAAATTTTAGAGCATTCTTTATCCATAATAGCATGTGAATATGAGGAGCACCTCTGGCTTGGTACTCCTTTCTCCCAAAAAAATATGTTACCTCTCTAAGAGGTGGATTATTTTTATTGCAGATAAATGACATCATAGCTTGAAAACCTATGATTAAAATATCTGCACACATTTACAGGATCCAAAGAGCACAGTTCTCCAGCTGTCTTCAATTCAATGTTTTTAACATTTGAATTTGCTTCTCGTAGAAATTCAAGTAAATCGTCCCACGCATATTCAGCACAGCTAAGTGTTACAGACCATGTAGGAGTACCTAAGTTTCTTAACATGCATTTAAGTTCTCCATGACAATGATACCAATACTCATTGGTACCACGTTGACACGCCATCAAATTAATTAACTGACATTCTAAATTTTTATCTCTTTGTTGAACTTTGTCCATGAATTCCTTTGCAAAAACATGTGGAAGATGAACTCCTGTTTTTAATATGTGGTTCACTGCATATGAAAGTGCAGACAAATCACTTTCAAACAGAAGATGAAATAAGATATGGAATGCACTGTAGAAATCTTGGATCTTCAGAGTACAATCTTGTCGAGTGGTATTCTGAAGCGGGAATCTGTACAGCTCGCTCATCAAATCGTCCACCATCTCCAGTGAGGAATAGTTGTGGGAAACAACGAGCTTCTAAACTTTTTTCCCATACACTCATGGGAGTTCCCTTTGCTTCCTTCATTTGAAATAATTCAATACTGTTTCCAAACATTTCTTTCGAATGTAGAGGATGTATAGTATAATGTTCATAAATCTCTTCACTCTTGGACTTTTTCTATTTGGCCACTTGAAATTTCTGTTTCATCTTCTAAGTAGATTACCTGTTCATCAACATTTACAATCTTATAATAAATATTATTTTGTACCAGATATAATGTAGCCTTTTGAAGTTTATTAACATCTGCAAACTCTTGCCTGATTTTTCGACTCTTTGTTGGTACACCATTTACTAGAATAACTACTGGCTCATTTTTCTCCCTCTCTACACCAACAGTTTCAATATTTTTCTTAAAATCTAGAGGTAAGTACGCAATACTTCCTTTCAGACCTCTTTGTAAATCTGTTGGTGGCAGCTTACCTGTTTTAGGCTCCATACAAACTATAGCCTGAAATGGGTGCACAGATTGAATAAGAATAGACTCATATGTATTCAAATCTGCCAGTTCCTGAGGAATAGCTACCAACTCTAAGTTGTTATGTACTGCTCTATCTGGCATTTTGTTCTCTTCTAATTTGTTGTAACAGTATTTACAAATAACTTGATCAGTAGCCAACTCAAACTGACCTTCTACCAACAAATAAGCACCAAATTGCTGCCATTTATCATTGTTTTCCTTTTCACTTTTTAAATATAAATCAACATTCCTAGTTTGACTTCTATAGTGAGTGCGTCGACAACAAATACAAACATAGTTTGGTTTTCAGATGAAACTGTCTTAAACTTTGTAATTTCTTCTGCAAACTCATCAATACTAATCTCTTTCACCTGTTCTTCAACACCTACACTTATCAAGCTCTCACTTTCTCTACACTCCTCTTGTGAACCAAAATAATGAAACTGTATATCATCACAAACTTTTTGTCCATCTGATAGTGAACTGTGCAAAAGAGTTGTGTTCATTGCACTTAAACATAATGCAGGAGTTTTTACATAGTAGAGTCTCCTTACTAACTTTCGCATTTCTGAGTGGTGTACTGCTAACATTCTTAAATGATGAAAAGTACTTTGGCAGACTTTTCTTGACAGACAAGCTGGAGAATGACCTTGAAAATTACTATATTTTCTTATTTTACATAGATCTAGTTTGTGTAACATCTTTATCTTCTGTTTAATACTTTTTTTGCATATCCTAGTAAAAATATTCATATGTCAATAGACTCCTATCGAATACTGCCAACACTGCTATAATCCCACTTAAATACAGGAGCTTGTGTACGCCTCCCTTGAAATTCTTCAGCTATTACTTCTTCTACATTCCTAGGACCGATTTTTCCTCTTGGAAACAGAACCATCTTTCATCTCATAGCATCGACCACTAGTATCAACTGCATGTACTAATGTGTTTTGTTGGAAATAGCTTTCTTCTTTAAAGAAAGGCTCTATACTAGAAGTGTGCTTCCATTAACTAGTGACAATTTTACAAAAGTTACTTCTTTTAACCAGTCTTTTTCTTTTGCTTTTCTCCTTCATAAACAGCATTGTTTTATTCAATGTTTTCATTCTCTTCAATATTAAGATGAATAATTTTCTTTTTATTTCAAAAGCTTTATCTACTGCACTTTCAATCTGTTACTTTTTCTTATAAGCTGCTGATCTTTTATATTTTTTACAATCCTTCAATACATTTTGTAGTACTCTACTCCTATACATTCTCTTCCTTATGTCTTAATGTTCTTTCAGTCTTCTTTCAACATGCATTGTTTTCCCATAACATGATTTTCTTTTATCATCTCCTCCTTTCCTTTCCTTCTGATTTGTTGTTGAACTTTTCTTTTTCTTTTCTACATTTTCTAATTGCTTATCATTCTGTAAAGGTTTTTTAACAAACTCTTTAGTTCTCTTACCAGAACTCTTTTTCTTCAGTGTAACATTTTGCAGTTCATCTAATTTCCTCTTTTCTTTAAATAATACTATTTTTTTCCTTGTCTTCTCTTTTGATCTTTTTTGCCATTCTCAATGTTTTTTACCAATAAATGTAAATATCTGAAAAACAAAGTTTCAATAGTTTAATAAATTATGTTATACTTTTGAAATAATTATATATTAATTATTCATAACAATAAATAAACAAATACTTTCACTTACATTCCAAATGTCTCCATAACATGTAATATTTAGAATATTGTACTTTACACAATGGCAAACCTGGCACAAGAACACGCACCTTTAAACAGTAACATGGGCCTAGCCAAATTTAAAATAGCAACCCTTCCCATGTCACTCTTATAAGTCTCACTATGTTTCTCCTAGCATGCATGCTTGTGTCTGTACCTTTTGCTAGTGGCATCATATATAAAAGAAACATACAAATAAATGTATACCTGTGTTTTATACGTCTAGCATGTTCAGATGCATAACACATGTGAGAATACATGTACAAGCAGAGACATTCCTCAGTCACAAGACCATGAAGTCATTTAATCTTGACAGACTGCACTTCCCATTTCATGGAGACACCTAAATTTATGTGACGTACTTCAATTGTACCTTTCCACAGACTAATACAAAGTAGTCTAATCACTAATCCCTCTGCCAACATGTCTTAAACCTCACTTTTGTGCTGCAGCTTCACTATTGAGAGACTACTCAGAGTATTGGGCCTAGCCAAATATAAAGCAGCAACCCTTCACATTTCTCTGTTGTAACTCTCACCATATTCCTGAAAGCAACTATGCATGTGTCTGTGCATTTTGCTAGTGGAATCATATATAAAAGAAACATACAAATAGATGTATACCTTTGTTCTGTACATCTAGCATCTTCAAATGGATAACACATGTGAGAATACATGTGCAAGTAGAGACATACCTCAATCACAAAACCATGAAGTCCTTTAAACTTGTCAGACTGCACTTCCCATTTCAAGCAGACACCTAAATTTATGGAGCATACTTCAAATGTACCTTTCCTTAGACTCATACGAAGTAGGCTAATCACTAATCCCTCTGCCAACATGACTTAAACCTACTTTTCTGCATCAGAAAAGTAGGTTTAAGTCATGATGGCAGAGGGATTAGTGATTAGCCTACTTCGTATGAGTCTAAGGAAAGGTACATTCACTATTCAGCAACTTCTCAAGGTGTTGGGCCTAGCCAAATATAAACCAGCAACCCTTCACATGTCTCTGTTGTAAGTCTCACCATATACCTGAAAGCATGCATGCAGGTGTCTGTACCTTTTGCTAGTGGTATCGTATATAAAAGAAACATACAAATAGATGTATACCTGTGTTTTATACATCTAGCATCTTCAGATGCATAAAACGTGTGAGAATACATGTGCAAGTACAGACATACCTCAGTCACAAGACCATACAGACCTTAAAATTTGACAGACTGCACTCCCCATTTCAAGCAGACACCTAAATGTATGCAGCATACTTCAAGTGTAGCTTTCCACAGACTCATGCAAAGTAGCCTAATCACTAATCCCTCTGCCAACATATCTTAAACCTCAGTTTTGTGCTTCAGCTTCACTATTCTGCAACTACTCAGGGTGTTGGGCCTAGCCAAATATAAACCAGCAACCCTTCACATGTCTCTGTTGTAAGTTTCACCATATTCCTGAAAGCATGCATGCATGTGTCTGTACCTTTTGCTAGTGGTATCATGTATAAAAGAAACATACAAATACATGTATACCTGTGTTTTATACATCTAGCATCTTCAGATGCATAACACGTATGAGAATACATGTGCAAGTACAGACATACCTCAGTCACAAGACCATGCAGACCTTAAAACTTGACAGACTGCACTTCACATTTCAAACAGGCACCTAAATGTATGCGGCGTACTTTAAGTGTACCTTTCCACAGACTCATACAAAGTAGCCTAATCACTAATCCCTCTGCCAATATGTCTTAAACCTCACTTTTGTGCTGCAGCTTCACCATTCTGCGGCTACTTAGGGTGTTGGGCCTAGCCAAATATGAAGCAGCTACCCTTTGCATGTGTCTCTTGTAAGTCTCACCATATTGCTGGAAGCTTGCATGCCTGTGTCTCCACCTTTTGCTAGTGGCATCATATATAAAAGAAACATACAATTAAACGTATACTGTATTTTATACATCTAGCATCTTCAGATGCATAACACGTATGAGAATACATGTGCGAGTAGAGACATATCTCAGTCACAAAACCATGCAGACCTTAAAACTTCACAGACTGCACTTCCCATTTCAAGCACACAACTAAAATTATGCGGCGTACTTCAACTGTACCTTTTCACAGACTCATACAAAGTAGCCTAATCACTAATCCCTCTGCCAACATGTCTTAAACCTCACTTTTGTACTTCAGCTTCACTGTTCTGCGACTACTCAGGGTGTTGGGCCTAGCCAAATATAAACCAGCAACTCTTCACATGTCTCTGTTGTAATTCTCACCATATTCCTGAAAGCATGCATTCATGTGTCTGTACCTTTTGCTAGTAGTATCATATATAAAAGAACATACAAATAGATATATTCCTGTGTTTTATACATCTAGCATCTTCACATACATAACACGTATGAAAATACATGTACAAGTAGAGACATACCTCAGTCACAAGACCATGCAGACCTTAAAACCTGACAGACTGCACTTCACATTTCAAACAAGCACTTAAATGTATGCTGCGTACTTTAAGTGTACCTTTCCACAGACTCATACACAGTAGCCTAATCACTAATCCCTCTGCCAACATATCTTAAACCTCACTTATGAGCTTCAGCTTCACTATTCTGCAACTACTCAGGGTGTTGGGCCTAGCCAAATATAAACCAGCAACCCTTCGCATGTCTCTGCTGTAAGTCTCACCATATCCCTGAAAGCATGCATGCATGTGTCTGTACCTTTTTCTAGTGGTATCATATATAAAAGAAACATACAAATAGATGTATACCTGTGTTTTATATGCCTAACATCTTCAGATTCATAACACGTATGAGATTATATGTGCAAGTAGAGATATACCTCATTCACAAGACCATGCATTCCTTAAAACTTGACAGACTGCACTTCCCATTTCAAAGAGACACCTAAAATTATGCAGCGTACTTCAACTGTACCTTTCCACAGACTCATATAAACTGCCATAATCACTAATCCATCTACCAATGTACACATATTAGTATGCACAAACTATTTCAACAATCATTTCACTGCAATAAAACAAACTACAATACACATCTGTAAATTTCATAACATATTTCAAACATCACACTTCTCAAATAATATCAAAACTTTGAAAATAAACCTTTTCAAATCTAAACATATCACTACAAACAGTAAAGCACTACTACATAATACATAACAAACCTTACAAATTTGTAACTCACCTTTCAAATAGTATTGCAGAATATGAAATATCAGAAACTCATAAAAGATTTTCTTTTGCACACAATAAATGTAATGCACCACAACGTAAAACCAGTAATGGCAAACTTTCCCTCTCTTTCTGCACACAAATAAATGTAAATCACATTGCTTCCTACATCATTTCAAATTGTGAAACACATTTCTATTGGTTAGACATATTAACCCTTTCTAATTGTCTTCTAAAAGTGCCCAAACTGGTTCTGTAATTTTCTGGAGTCGCAACTCCACCACGGTGCCACAGTGTAGCGTTGCGATGCAGCCACGAACCCTTACAGGAGTTCAAAAACCTATTTCTAATAATACTAGTATTATTTTTTTAACAATACACTACTTCTACACATACTACTGACTTAGAAAATCTTAATTTAATAACACATCACTTATATGTAAGTTACCATTTCACATTTTAAATTCACAGTTAAGTTTCAACCCTTCCCCCATTCTACTTAATCCCAGTTTTCGTAGTAACAGTTTCTGCAACATTCAACTGTCCTGGCAGGTCACATGTTCGCCATATTTTCAAGGTCAGCACACGAGCTGACAAATCCAAATAGCAGGCATGGTTGACTTTTCAAAATATTACCTTATCCTATCTACTGTACCTTCCAAACAATTTTTAATAACCAATCAGAAACATGCTTCTTCAGGAAAGTAACATGCATCCTATTTTTGAGTGCACAATTATGATGAACAGCCAATCACTTATCGGCTTTTTCAAAAACAGCATCTTCTCCACCATTTTAGATACCGCTCATTCTACCAACTGTCTACCTGAGCTACAGACATCTTTTCATTCCTTCCAGACATCCCTTCAAGATGCTTACAGTATGGAATGTAGGGCCCAGCTATGTTTTGCAAAAGGTATGCTGAACATAGAGGTATTGACAAAGACCTAGGTTTGCAAAATATGGATATTAAATGGATTGCACAGAAAGGATTAAAGTGGCACCAATTGATGCCTTTGGTTAAAACCTTTTTGCATCTCCAACCCCCTGACCTCATGATTGTGCACTGTGGTGGCAATGACATAGGCACATTCACTGGGGTAGGGCTGGAAATCCTAATGAAGGATACCTTTGCACAATTGATGTTGCTTTTGCCTCAAACTGTCTTTATATACTCTAAAATATGCCAGAGACAGAAATGGAAGAGGTGAAATCAATTCTGTCCACGGAGTGAGAAAGCTAGGAAGAATGTCAATAAAGCTGTTTCTGCTTACCTCAGAGACCATAGGATGGGCTCCATCTATAACAACAATCTACGTTTTGATATGGATGACATCTACTGAAGTGATGGAGTTCACTTCACAGATGAAGGGAACAGAGTGTTTCTCAACAACCTTAAGCTGTGCATTAGCACTTACATGTAGCTCCAACAAAGTCATAATGAAAACAAGGGCTCTTTTTAGAGCCACCCTATAACCCAACAGTAAATCTTATTTTTTTTTAACATACATACTCTTTTTAAATATTATGAGGATTCGCGAACCCATTGCGAATCCACAAAACAAAAGCACAAATTCAATGTACTACAACACAATACACTTTTCAAGTTTAACTTTGTATTTTTATTTTTTTTATATATATTATTAATAACTCTATCAAATTTAATGTGATTATTAACTTCAATCTCACTAACTCTATAAAAAAAGTTCAGAAATGCAACACTACCTTCTGAATTATATACTATTAAATTATTCATTTGAGGTGGATCCGCGAATCCACCGCAATGTTACACGGTGGGCTGCGCTGAGAGCCACAACGGGGTCGCGACTCCTATCACGACAGAAAAAAAAAAATTAACGCCCCCAGTTCCATTACCAGATGTTGGCCCCGGGGACCCCATCCCCTGGGGCCCTGCCATTTTTCATTAGAAAAAAGGGAGAGGAGCCGCTGGGCCCTCCTGAGACCAACTTTGGCACTGGGGACCCTATCCCCCGGGGCCCGGCGTTATCTTTTGTTTTGTTGTTAAATAAAAAAAAGGGACGGGGCCATCCCCCGGGGCATGGCCTCTGTTTGGGGACTGCGGGGAGAGCCCCAATGCCCATGTGGTCCCTGCCGTCTCCCCGCCTCCTGTGGGACCCCTTGAGCAGGCCTAGGGGGTCAGGGTGTTTCTACTCTGCCCACTTTTCTTTTTTTTTATGTTTTTTTACCTTTTTGCTTGTAACTCAGTTCAACCGAGTCACAAGATGGCTGCCAACACTTCCAGGTTTGACGTGTTGGCAGCCAATCAGCGTCAAGCTCATGCTCGGGAGGGTTCGCGGATCTACCGCGGTCACCAGATATCCATTTTTTATATATATGAATTTCTCAGGAACTACTGAATGGATTTACACCATTTAAAAAAAGGTCGCTTTCTGAACCAAGAGCTACCTTTTTGCCAAATTTGGTGTAGTTCCGTTCTGCAGTTCGGGCTGTATCCTTGTCTAAAGTTTTTCTATGGAAATGAACATGGAGAAAACACGTTTTGGGACCCCCCTTTTTTCATGGCCCACGCTTGATGAATCACCCCAAAACTTTCAAGACAGGAGCTGACCTGAGTGGGCCATTAGTTTTGAAATTTCACGAAGATTCCTTAAACAGCGCCAAAGATATTAGCAAAAGAAAAAACGCTTTTTGAATAGAAACAAGGTCCTAACTATAACTACCTACTCGTGACCGCCAGTAGGTGATATAATATATATATATATATATATATATATATATATATATATATATATATATATATATATATATATATATATTCCGAATTTTCTTCACCAGAGCAGCCCCGACTCCCAGGGCTCGGAAGAAAACAGCACAGCCAGGTCCTTGCAGGATCAGAGCGTGTCCTTTTATTTTATTTATATCATGCCATCGACAGTGCAAATAAAGACCTACGCGATTCGGCCTGAGCCTTCGACAGGGTCATATATATATATATTTATCTGGGAGCCCAAAATCCTACTGATATCCTTCTGAAATTTGATTGGCTGCCAACACTTCAACCAGGAAGTGTTGGCGGCCATCTTGGGACTTAGCTTGAAGCCGAGTCCGACAAAAAATTTAAAAAGGAAAAGGGGCAGGGTAGAAATACCCTACCCCCAGGTCTCTTGAGGGGGTCCCACTGGGACCCCAAAGGGCCAAAAACAGCTTCTTTTATTAAAATTTCAGTTGGATCCATTGATCCCACACAACATTTTTAAAAGACAAAGCACAGGCTCCCATGCTTCATTTCAATCGGCCGCTGGGTGGGCCAGGTCCTGGGGGCATTTGTGTAATAAGGGTGGGGGGTACACAAGCCCCCCTCCTTGGGCTTATTATTGCCCAGGGGGCCAAAACCTCCCTGGGGCTTATTGAGCTATAAACTCACAAGGGGCTACATGCCAAATAAAAATAATAGGTGGGCCTCTTGGTTACCCTGTGCTGAGGGGACCACCACCTCCTTGGGCTTATGTCTTTACACAATGCAGAGGGGGCACCATAGACCCCCCTGCAGCCCCTGGGGCTGCACCTCCTTGGGACTTTAATTTTAAATAATGAGGGGGCTCCGCGGATCTCCTGAAGCCCGGGGTCCACCACCTCCCTCGGGCAAAATTAAAGCAAGGAGGTGGGCCATGTACCCCCCCTCCTGGAGCCTTAGATGGCCCTGGGGACCACCATCCCCCTGGGGCCGGCTCCTGCAATGTCCCGGGGTGCCCACCCCTGGGATGTAGCTGTTTCCTATGGCATGGCTTTCAGCAAGTGAGAGCATTAAAAATGCTCTTGCTTGCTGAAATGCAGATCACAGTTGCTTTTGGACAGAAGGAGCTGCATGTTCAGCAGCTCCCTCTGTTTAAAAGCAGTGTTGGCTCCCGCAGGGTGAGCAGAGGCGGCAGGGACCGTGGGGGCCTGTCCCAGTGGTGAGTGGGTGCCCTGGAGGCACCCACTTTAAATGGCCAGGCCCCATGGGATGGGCTCCCTAGGGCCAAAATCAACCCGGGACGGTGGCCACGAGGCCCCCCTCCCTTAGTATTAATTAAAAATTGTTTTTAAAAGGCCAGGCCCAAGGGATGGGGTCCCCGGGGCTGAAGTCAGCCCGGGGAGGGGGGGCCACACAGCCCCCCTAACTTAAATTAAAAAATAAAACAAAAAAAAGGCCGGGCCTTAGGGAATGGGGTCCCAGACTGAAATTGGCCCAGGGAGGGGGGCTGCACAGCTCTCTTCCCCCATTCAAAATTGCTTGGCACCGGGGGATGGGATCCCTGGGGCCTAAATCGGCCCAGGGAAGGGGGGCCACGCAGCCCCCCTCCTGCTTTAAAAGAAAATAAATAAATAAACAGACCGGCAAGTCACCGGAGACCCCGCCCCCTTTCTGTACCACTCTGCAAACGCACCTCCTGGGGCACAACTGGTTGTGGGATGAAATCCCCTTGGCTGCAGAGGATCCTTGAGGTCAAGTACCCTTCCTGTTACCTCCAGTAAGTCCTACACAGTGGGATTGCTGAGAGGTTGTCGGGCCGCACCCACTTTTAACATCACCTTGCAAACGCGACTACTAGTTAAAAAACCATAGAAATTCACTGAAAAATCAAAGGTTACAGGGACATTACAATTAGGAATTAGCATTTTAAAAACCTTAGAAAGTCACTGAAAAAAACAAAGCTGAGCTAACTATAACTCGTGCCCCCTCCATGCACTGCTTATGACCTCATGTATTACATCACTCATGACATGGTCAGTGGCGTCACTGACAACATCACTGATGACATCTCAAAGGACTTCACTGATGATATCATTCATCCAATCACTGATACACCCACTCACACCCCCATAGAACCTTTCATACACCCATTCCTACTCCTACACAACCATTCACAGCCCCATACCAGTACTTACACACCCACTCACTGATTCACAGATCTACACACACATCCACTCACTGACCCATCCAGCCACTCATACACCCACTCACTCACTCACTAATACAGCCACTGGAATATCCACTCATACACCCGTATTGCCACTCACACACTGAGTCAGTCACCTATAGAGCTACTCACACAACTAATCACTCACCCATACAGACAATCACACAACCACTTACTCACTTACAGATACACACACCTACTCACTTACTCATACAGATAATAACACCTACTCACTCACCTATACAGTCACTGACACAAGCATACACTTACCCATACAGGCCCTCTCACATTCACTCACTCAGCCATACAGTCATGCATATATTCCATCACCTATACTGCCTTTCACATGCCCAGTTACTCACCCATATACCACTGACACATCCACTAACTCAACCACATAGCCATACACACATTCACTCACCCATACAGCTCCTCACACAATCACTTACTAACCCATACAGCCACTGACTCACCCACTCACTCATCCATACAGGCAGTCACACACTCCCTCACCCACCCTCACAGACACTCAGACACCCATACAGGTACTCAGACATCCAATCACTCACCTATACAGCCAGTTAGACACCAACTGACAGACTGATGTAGACATTCACACAACCAATCACTCACCCATAGATTCACTGAGACACCTAAACACTCACTTATACAGTCAGTCATGCACCCACTATATCATCCATACAAGCACTCGTGCACCCACTGATTCACCAATACACCTTGGTATATATATTTTCTCTTTCTTCTGACCCAGCCCAAGGTAATCACAATCCCCTGGTTTAGTACTCTGAGAGATCTGTTGAGGAAATTAGGGATGGAGATTTATTAGTCAAGTCCTGAGGAGTTGTGTTCATTTCCGAAGAGTAGGGTCAAAACCCTCTATTGGGAGTCCACCCTGGTGAAAGATGTGACAATCGATGTAAACTTTTCCTCCAATTCAGATATAAGTTCCTTCCTACTAAACTGTTCTCTAATAAGTGGCGTACTAATAATTCCTCTGATGATAAATGTCCAGCTTGTAAAGGAAGCCCCGAATCCCTAGTCCATCTGTTTTTTTTCTGCCCCCATTACAAGGCCTTGAGGGGAAAGTGGATAATCCCCTTGTGTAGGCTTATCGGTCCTAGCCACTACCTCGATGTGCTGAGAATTCTTTCTACAGACAACCGTAGAGTAATAGTCTTTGGCTTAGCAAAATTTCTGTTAGCTCTATGGATCAAAAGCTGGAAATGTATTGTATAATAATTTTTATTGCATTTTAACCCCTTCGATGCTCATGACGAGCTCAGCTCGTCATGCTGCGCGGTGGGCGTGTGCGCATGACGAGCTGAGCTCGTCACGACCACACCCGCGATCGGAATGTCCAGCACCTGGGCGGAATTCCGATCGCGGCGAAGCAGTTAATTGCATATATGGAAGAGATGTCTCAATTTAATGGTTCTTATGTTTTTATGGTATTTTTAACAGTTTTTTCCATGCACTTTTTAAGATCCTTGTGATCGAAATAAAGTTATGATGATAATATATATTTAACACTCATAAACTTATTTAAAACACTCAAAGTCACTGGAAGATATCATCAGTGATGTCATTTGAGATGTCATCAGTTATGTCACTGATCATGTCATGAGTGATGTAATATGTCAGTTCATAAGCAGTGCATTTCGGGGGCGCGAGGTATAGTTAGCTCAGCTAACTATAATTGCAGAACTTTACTGGTTTTGTATGAGTGAAATCTGAGCCTAACTATAACATTCCTGCAACCTTTGGTTCTTTCAGTGAATTTCTAAGATTTTTCTAATTACTATTTCCTAACTATAACATACCTGTAACCATTGTTTTTTTCAGTAAATTTCAAAGCTTTTTCAAACTCCATTTCTAAGGTACTATGTCCCTCTAATGTCTAGTTTTTTTAGTTAATTAGTGGAGTTTATTTTTAATACGAAGTGTATTACATTTTATTTTGATTTTTAATTTAGTGTTTTTTACTGTAGACATTCTTTTTTATAAATATACATTTTGTACATTTAAAAACTTAAAAATCACAAATGTAGTTAATATAAAGTATAAGAAGTTTTTAATGTAATTAAACACATTTTATTTTCAAAATATTTTTAGGGTACCGTGGTACATTTGTGGGTCCGCAAAAATAGACGGACTACTATTCTATGGTTTTTATTCTCAATCACGTAATCGGAATGAATCAGCGAGTCTGAAACTGCGGATTCGCTGAAAATTTACAGATTATTACGAATATGTACACCCCTCCATTGTTATTAATGGCATCAGTATGAACATATTTACAAGTATATATAAACTACCTTATATCTGTTTTCCAACAGTTACCCATTTTACAACTTTAGCAAATCTTCAAATTTACTGACCAGATTTACGAACTTACTCAAAAGAACATCCAAATCTTCTCTTATGATTGGATATATTGAGACCCCACCATCGCACATGGAAAGACACACTCAAAAGCAGTTACTTCTCCAGTGAAGTCTCTAGAAAGAGGATTGAGAACACGTGGTGCTCTGCTTATACTATAAAATGGCTGAAGCTACATCGTCCGTCCAAGGAGGAAGACACACATTCTCACAGAAAAGAAAGTGATGTGGGGAAGCACTTTACTATACCTTCTGAGGAAAAGAAGGTAACAGCAAAATATGTGCAGTGCAATATTTGCGGCAAGCAGGTATTCAGAGGCACTGCAAAGACGTATTCACATGGGTTTGGAACACACCCTGGAGCACATACATGCATACATTAAAACACCCATTCACACACTAATGCTTACACTAAAATATCCAGACACATACTAATGCATACACTAACACAATATAACATTAGTGTTTGGCTGGATGCGTTAGTGCCTGTATCAGTGTGTAGTTGGGTGTGTCAGTGACTGTATAAATGTGTGTCTAGGTGTGTTAGTGGCTGTATCAGTGTGAGCTTGTCTGTGTGAGAACCTTTATCTGTGTATAGCTGGGTATGTTAGTTGCTGTACTTATGGTCGCCTAGGTGTGTTAGTAACTGTAGCAATCTGTGCTTGTGTGTGAATCCTCGAAATCTAAAGTTATCAAACAATACTGCAAGAACTAATTAGTTAAGTGCATTACTCCATTAGATGGTGCCATTGATCTGTATAAAAAGACAAAACTGAAATATTTGTTAGTTTTACAATTCATAGAATTAAAAAAGTAACTTACAATGTTAACACTGCATAAAGACATAATTAAAATAAATACTAGACACTTCTCATACTGTAAAAGTATATATTAATATAAATAAGCATTTCATTTTCCCTTTTTTACTGTTCTCAGCTTCCTTACTCATACACCGTAAACAATGTACTTTTTAAGCAGTCATCATTGAACAGTATTATATTGTAAAATACTGTAGAAACAAATGGCACACTATTTCATTGAAAAGGAGCACTATGCATTGCACTCACTACAATAAACATAGCACAACTTATTTAACTATTTACAAATACAGTTTAGTACACAATCACTTTAAACACATGCAGGTATAGCTTTTCACCAGCAAGCACAAAAGAGTGATGTCTGCAAGCATTTTAGAATACCTTCAGAGGAAACGATTACAGCTAAATATGTACAGTATAGTATTTGCAGCATTCAGTTACCCTGCAGCACTGCCAAGAAGTATTAACATGGAACAAGTTCCAACTGGAAGCACTTAAAAAAAATTCATGAAAGGGTGTAAAACAGAATGAAGTAGGAGAAACTAGGTGCAGCAAAGTATTACAGCAACCATTGGAGAACCTTCATCGGCTGCAGTCATCACAATACCAGCAGCCTGTGAAGATTTGAGTGAGATGGTTACACACTGTGAGAAATGCCACATGTTTGTCACTGTAAAATGTGTTCTGTTGGTCCATTTTCCATTCTATTGTTCTCAGGTTGTATACTCATACACTATAAATGATGTACTATTGAAATAATCATCATTGAACAGTTGGGGAAAAGCAACCATAAAGATTGTAGTAAAAACAACTGCACACTACGTGTATGCAAGTAGATGTTTGAATGTGTAAATAGGTCTGTCACTGACTGGACGGGTTTTTGAGTGAGTGTGTGACGGTGTGTGGGTGTGTCACTACCTGTTTGAATGACTGTATACATGTCGGAGTACATGTATGAGTACCTGTATGTGTGTGTTTGTGACCCTTAAGTTAAATTAATAATAAATATATCTATACCTTTGCAAGCACATTTTATTAACATATTAGAATACAATTTAAACCAAACAATTAACAAATAATCATAACATTACTTATTTCACTATTTACAAATACAGAAACACACTGAAACATGAACTTTTGATTAATTACTGTAGGACCCCACTGATGTATGTACAGTGATGCTGTCTATTTACTTTACCTCTCCAAAGTTGTAACAGAGAAGGAGTAAGTCAGATTAAAAGTAAGGGTGGGCAAAGCACTACGCTACGCTCGCGTAGTTTGCGAAGTTTGCGCTACTTCGCACTACGCGAATTGCACATAGCACAGTGCAAACACGCGTAGCGTAGTGCAGCGGTCATTTTTGCTTGCTCGCGGTCCTCAACGTCAAGTTGGCGACCGCGAGCAAGCAAATGACTTATCCGGCGAGACTTTTTCTCGTTCGCGATCAGCAACATCAAGTTGCCGATCGCGAGCGTGGAAAATAAACCTCCCGGCGAGATTCTCAATGCGGGGAGGTCAGGTTTCTCATTGCGAGTGGTCACGTATGCTCGCGACCGCTCACGATGAGAAACTACCAGTCCGCGTTGAAAGCTGCCGCTCGAGTAAAAATCTACTCGGCGGCAGTAAAGATAGCTCGCACTGTGCAAGATGCCGTTTTCAATGATTGCACAGTGCGGACAAGCATCCGGCACTGTCCAATCATCACGAATAGCGCACTACGCAGTTCGCGTAGTGCTACGCATAGATCGCGTAGTGCGAAGTGCACTTCGCGTAGCTTCGCGTAGCGCTACTTCGCGAACTACGCCCACCCTTAATTAAAAGTAAAAAACATTTATAAAAAACCTACCTAATTTGACAAGGAGGTGGAAACAATTTAAAGAAATAAGAATGTATGTTTTTCTCTTGCATCCTATTTATGTTTGGCCTTAGTAAATCGGAGATCGATCAGCCCGTAGCTTGCACTTTAACTGATGTTGGCACTATTTTGCACATATGCTTATATTTTAGATTAATTTATATGTCTTTTAACAGTGTATTTTTAACCTTAGCCTTTTTTTAGACAGTTTCTATCTGTAATTATTTATTAATATGTTTTGGAAATGAAATATATAATGGAATTTGTATGTATGACCTATTGTACTTTCATGATCTTGTTGATTAAGGTCGAATAAAATTAACTGATTGATTGATTGATTGATTGATTGATTGAATAAGAATGTTTAGAAGTAGAGTAATACAGAATTTTATATGAAAAATGAAGGACACTAAGACGAGAAGAGCAGCACTAAAACAAAAATAATATATTGGGAGTGTTGTTGATAAAGTGTTTGCCCTGAAGTACAAACTATTTATTTTGATACTAAACAGAATGCAAACACTGGATAAACCAGTGTTGTTTATGAAGAAAAAAAGCCCAAAAAAGGCTAATTAATAAAAGTACCTTTTGTGAAATTTTCAAAGGAAAATGGAAGCGTACGTCTAGCATTGAGCCTTTCTTTAATAAAGAAGGCTACTTACAAGAGAATTGATTAGTGTATGCAGTTGAAACAACTGGCTGGTGTTATGAAGTAAAAAACAGTAGTACCATTGCAAAAGAAGAGAAGTTTTCTAGAAATGTAGAGGAAGAGCTAGGTGAAGAGGTAAAAGGAAGGCGTAGACATGCCCTTCTGTCTAAATGGGTGTGCAGTAGTAGTTGTAGTATTTGCAAGGAATAAATTGATACAGTAGGACCCCACCCAAAGACTAGCAGTGCTGCTGTCTACTTACTTTACCTCTACAAATTTGGGACAAATGAGTAGTGGTATTGTCGTCATGTTGAGCTTAAGTGCATGTTGCAAAATTTAGGAACACCAACTAGGTTTCTAACCCTGAGTTGTGCAGAATATCCATGGGATCACTTACATTACTTCCTAAGAGAAGCAAACTCTAACATTAAAGGCATCATCCACTGAGCTTCAGAAGTGGCTTAAAGAGGTGTATATCTATCTTTAGATTTAAATGCAATATTAAAACTGTGGGTGTAGAGAGATATTTGTGCCCACAAAACACAAACAAAGCTGGCAGCAACTAGTGGATGTAAATAACTTGAAGAAAGCTACTTTATATCTTCAGTTCAATAATGTGTACTATGAAGATACAGGTGTTGTTTAACATGCAAGTTGCATGAAGGAAGAAATGTTGCCTTCAAGTGGACAGTTTGAAAAAGTGGCTAGAAGTAGATCTGAGGAAATATATGAACATTACAGTATCCATTCACCACATTCAAAAGAGGTTATGGGGGGATGTCATTGGCCTATATCAGATGAAACAAGCTGAAAGAGCTCCAATGAGTATCTGGATTAGAGTTTAGAGACTTAATAGTTATCTCAACTATTTCGAACTGGAGTAGGCGGACAGTATGATGACCGCCCTGGGCAAATACCTGCAGCAGAGTGCAGGTCAACAAGATTATATTCTGAGGACCCTAGATTTCATATTCCATATGTATTCCATCTGTTGTTTGAAACAAGTTGCTTCTTCTCAGTTCTCTTGAAAAACAAAATCTGTATATTCACTGAAAAAAACCAAAGGTTACAGAGACGTTATAGCTAGGCTCAGGTTTCACTCGTACAAAACCAGTGAAATTTTGCAGTTATAGTTAGCTGAGCTAACTATAACTTGTGCCTCCGCAATGCACTGCTCATGACCTCACATATTATTTCACTCATGCCAAAGGCAAGCCAGTCTGCGCCTGCCCGCACCTGAACCATGCCAGGACCCCTGGCCCTCCAGTCTGCCGCCAATACTCCTCAGACAAAATCCCGAAACCTCGAGCCCAAGACACGAGATAACAACTGCAGCAGTGCCTCACCATGCTCCACGGAAGGACCTTTCACCTGCCACCACTGCTGCTTCTCCTGTGAGGTAAGAACCCTCACTAACTCCAACCAGCAACACGCAGCCCACTAGAGACCACAGCTCCACTGCGCACTCCTCAACATCAAATCCCTCTGCAGACACGGCACAGAAATCTGGGACATCATAATCACCCTCAACGTGATGTTCATCACCGAAACCTGGCTCACCCCAGTGTCCGCACCCATTATAGCCACCTCCACACCCCCCCGGGAAACAAGATGAACCAGCGTGACCACCCCAACAGACCCGGCGGATGAATTGCCATCATCCACAAGGACTCCCTCGACTGCAGCGCCCTAGACGATGACACTACACTGGTCATGGAGAACCTCAAGTTACAAATCAAACCCTACACCAAAACAACCATCAGAGGTATCCTCGCCTACAGACTGCCAGGCCCTCACTCCGGCTTCTGCAGTGCCATATCAGACTTCATTGCCCCCCTAGCTATACACTGGACAAGGCTCGCACCTCCAACCAGCCCCTGGAGACCCACTGGGGTGACAAGCATCGCTCTACAAGAACCTCTGATTGATTGATTGATTGAATTAAAAAAACTGAGAAATTCACTGAAAAACCCAAAGGTTACAGGGACGTTAGAGTTAGGCTGACATTTGACTCATACAAAACCAGAGAAATTTAGCAGTTGTAGTTAGCTAAGCTAACTATAACTTACGCCCCCACAATGCACTGCTTATGATCTCACAAAGAGAAAACACATATATGCACACATATTACAGTATTTTACACACTAGGGGTTTATTACTGTACAATTCAAACCCATGATTTATCTAGTGTATTTCTAGAACAACCATCTCTAAAACCTATTTTCCGTTTTTGCAGTGAGGCCGGAGTTAACGAGGACATTGGTCATCGCGAACCCGCTGTTACATCGTAAAGGCAGAAAGCAAAAGCAGGAATTCAATAGCCACCACCACATCAAAAAAATATAACTATATAATTAATTCTAACTATGACAGTACAAAACTCACTATATAAATAACTCTATACTCTTTAAAAACATTTATCAAAATCTCAATATCAGAAAACAAAGCAGTGTGGATCCAGCAAACAAATATCGCTAAGTGTCGAAGGGGAAGGAAAATATCACTTCCAGGAAAACAATTATCACCCATTAGGCTTCCAACATTGTAAATCATCACAAACACAATCAAGCTTAATAATTTTAGTTAAACACCCACTCTCACTGTCTGCCACCACATGAATCATCTCAACACATTCACAAACAACAATCGCTCATACATCACTCATTGGTGAATTTATCTGTTCCATTTCAAGCATGGTGGTACATTGCCGATCCTCTTTGATTCACAAAACACACATTGGCCAGTTTGGTAAATCAAATATTGTGGGGCGGTCCTGCTAGGGGATTAAATAAAGGATAGATTGGTATGGGATGGAGGCAGACATTGCCTCTCAAATATCCTTGAAGGGAATGGGGGGCCTTCTTTACTGCACACTGGTTTAACTCCAACCGGCCATACATGTGTCTAAAACGATGGGGCTGCATTAGTCAATCAGATACAAACAAACAAACAAAATCATATAATATTCCCCTAGCTATAGCCTTTTTTTTGTTAAAGCAGTTCGGTGACAGAAAGTTCTATGGTGGCCCAGGCCTACTCAATAGTCAGGGAAGTAGAGTTCGTCCTCAAACTCAGGTGGTTTGCACAGAAGTTGGTCAGCTAACACACTACCATGGCCTGAGTCTGACCAATCACCCTCATATTCTTCCTGTCATATGTCAGGTATGGTGTAATTCGGTGGTATAAAGTGCTGATTCATTTTGATCATGGTTAATCTCTCAACATTTTGGGGCAAGAGGATGGTCTTTCTCACTGTGACAAGTTGCACCAGCAGACACACTGGCTACCGGGCAAACCAGATACTTTATTGCTAGTCTGCTGAGCACTGGCCATTGGCGCCTTTTTCCATACCAACACACCAATGGGTTTTGATCCAGATAGACCTCTGTTGGGTCATCCAGATAGGCCTGGACCATCTTCTCAGGAGTCATTAGTGCTCCACCTTGCTTGACCTATTTTGCTTTGCCTCTGCACTGGACTTAAGCCCTGCCTTTAGAAACCAATCAAATGCAGATTTTGGTGCTGATGCCTCCGCTCCTGTTTTTGTTGCTGGTGTTCTTGTTATTGGTTTTGGCTGCTGTGAGCCAACAGCACTGTCCTCAGGTTCTATTGAAGTTGATGGCTGCACCACAGAAATTGTGCTCTGTCATTTCAAGGCATTTTTTTCTAGGTCGCTGGCTTGCTCATTAATTCACGTTGTGAATTTTGAAACACCCCTGACTGAAAACAGAATAAAAGTGGCTAGTAATTGTTTGTACAGTAGAGCAAGAATTGTGGCACAGATGTAATGTTTGGATGACACAATGTCTCTTTGCAGCCTTGTATTAACAGATAAGCGAAGGATTAAGCTCTCCACCAATTCATGCGCATCTTTTTTTCGTCCACACCTGCATACAATTCAGACACCTCCTTAAACTATTCCTATAGCTTATTCAACAACTGGATAACTTGGCCCATGGTACTGTCCGCCTTGCTGACTTCCCGTGTGAAAAACTCAAAAGGAAGCAGCATCTCTGTCAGGTATTTAACTAGGCCCCATTGGTCCATCTCAATGATCATGCCTTTCACAGTTGCATCCCCCTTTGCATGATATATTCATGATCGGTCTGTACTGCTTAAAGAGATGTTGCAAAATTTAATAAGTCAAGTTCCAATGTGTTTGCACTTCCTGTATGAGTGCTTTAACTGTCATTCTATAATCACACTGAATGATCCTCAACTGATTCTGGGCTTTAAAGGAATGGCTGAAATGAGTGAAGATTCTTAAGCAGGTGGATAGTAAGTTGCTGACTTGGTCTTCTTTTTTGAGAAAGTCCTGTACTATGATGTTGATGTAGTGCGCCAAACACAAGACCCTGAAATAGCCACCATATGTCATTACCTTAACTATATTACTGCCATTGTCTGTGGCAACAAATCCAGTTTTAGGCTCTCTAGGTCACAGCCATTCAAAGAGCTTGTTGTTAAAGTCATCCAAGATGTTTGCAGCTGTATGGGATTTCTCCTTGGTGAACATGGCTACTGTTGCATGCTTCTGAGCTCCATTAAAGATTTCAGCAGTGTCAACACCTACAGATATCATTTCTCTAACCCCGACAAAAGAGATCCTGTGTGCAGTGATGCACATGCAATTAGTGGCTTGGCAACTGGTCCACATGTCTTTCGTCAGGTGGATAGTGTGAACAGCACACTGCTGCAAAGCTTGTCCAACCAATTCCAACACATCGTGATGTGGCGCTGGAACAGCAACTCTGGCAAAATAGGTCCGGCTGAGAACATTCCATTTCGGGCAGATGGCCACCGCCAATTCGAGAAATCCCACTCCTACCACAAAATAAAAAGGGAGGAGGTCCAGCACTAACATTTTGGCCAGTTTCGTATTGTACAAACGTGCCGTTGGGTGGTTGCGTTCGTACTGCCCCTCCTGCCTAAACATGCCAGGAATAGTAGCCTGGATTTTTTTTCTTTTGTGGTGTCACTAATGCAGTCGACTTCTTGAGCTGACAGCAGGCTGTCCAGATGGTAAGGGACACTGGTGGGACTACCAGAGCGTTTTGCTACCTTCAAGTTGCAGGTTTCTTCACTTAAGTTCCTTCAGCAGGTTTCAGATACACTTACGTAGGTTCTTTCTCCAAATCGTCACCAGTGTTGTAATGGTGAAGGAAGCCCAGATAGCGGTAGAGTACGTTATAGAATAAGGTTTATTAAGAATTAGTTACAGGTTATCAAGATGGTAATTTTCATGTAAGAAGTTAAGTACATAGAAGATAGCCTCACCAGGAGCAGCCTCCTTGCTGCTCAGTCTACACACTCCAACAGACACACTGCACCTCACCAGACACCCAGGCATTCCAATACATCACCAAGCACTCCTTCTGGTTGAGAAGCAGGAAAGGTGTAACTAAGGAAAGGATGCATGGCAACAACAGTCCCCCTCCAATCGGAGTTGTATTTCGTATAAATGATGTGGGACACTTATCCTAGTATCCGGTGTATCCACTGTGATATACTCACTTAGTGTTACTCGCACCAGACAATCCACCAGGTGTGGTAAACTATTGTAACTTCTGCCATGCTGTCCAGCATGGTCACTGCCCATTCCCTACTCAAAAGCAGTGTCCTCAATATATGTGGCATTCCTGATCTTAAGTCCTACTACTTTCTCCTTTTCAAATTGAGCTTTTGAAGCTTTAGGTTCATCTTCTTGTTTAATGATGTAGTCAGACGAGCATTGTGAGTCCTTCATTGGTTTCACGTGCTCCTCCAATCTGCACTCTGACCGTCCATCTCTCTCCGAACGTTTTTCAGGAGACTCCTAAAAGGAATGAGACAAACGTGTATCAGTATCCTGATACCTATCAAACGGTCTAATATTATCACGGTTTTGCAGGTAATAGTGCGTTTCAGTGGCTTCCTGTTGAAGAGACCCACTCCATGATTTAGTTTTGCCTTGTTTTTCTTATTCTCCCACTTCTTCTTTGTAGAAGACCCTGGTGCTTCCTTAGAGTTACCTTTTTCAGAATTACTCTTCAGTTGTGGTTTACCAGGTCTGGCTCCCAAATTATCTCTACCCAGGGTAGCATAGGTTTCTTCGATAATTTTAGGTAATTTGCGCTCCTGCTGTACAGGAGCCAAATCTCTTAGACACTGGGGTATAGCCAATGCTGCTGCTTCCCCTTTTATGTTACTCAACATAATGGTGGATACCGTGGCAAAATTGCCCATCAGTTTCATCGACCCTTGACCTTGCCAGGTAGGTCGCTCCCCCACCACACAGCTCCGCCTGTGCTGTCTGCCCGCTGCTCCTGTAGGTAAGATCGCCCTCCGCTTGTGGCCCCGGTGCCAGTTTTGTCTGCTTGTCTCCCCTTTCCTTTCTGTGCCCCTCGCTGCCCCACTGTTGTTGTGCCCGTGATTTGCCTGCTTTCCCCCTGTTTTTCCTTCTGTGCCCCTCGCTGCCCCACTGTTGTTGTGCCCGTGATTTGCCTGCTTTCCCCCCGTTTTCCTTCTGTGCCCCTCGCTGCCCCACTGTTGTTGTGCCCGTGATTTGCCTGCTTTCCCCCCGTTTTTCCTTCTGTGCCCCTCGCTGCCCCACTGTTGTTGTGCCCGTGATTTGCCTGCTTTCCCCCCGTTTTTCCTTCTGTGCCCCCGCTGCCCCACTGTTGTTGTGCCCGTGATTTGCCTGCTTTCCCCCCGTTTTTCCTTCTGTGCCCCTCGCTGCCCCACTGTTGTTGTGCCCGTGATTTGCCTGCTTTCCCCCGTTTTTCCTTCTGTGCCCCTCGCTGCCCCACTGTTGTTGTGCCCGTGATTTACCTGCTCTCCCCCCGTTTTTCCTTCTGTGCCCCTCGCTGCCCCACTGTTGTTGTGCCCGTGATTTACCTGCTCTCCCCCCGTTTTCCTTCTGTGCCCCTCGCTGCCCCACTGTTGTTGTGCCCGTGATTTACCTGCTCTCCCCCCGTTTTTCCTTCTGTGCCCCTCGCTGCCCCACTGTTGTTGTGCCCGTGATTTACCTGCTCTCCCCCCGTTTTCCTTCTGTGCCCCTCGCTGCCCCACTGTTGTTGTGCCCGTGATTTACCTGCTCTCCCCCGTTTTTCCTTCTGTGCCCCTCGCTGCCCCACTGTTGTTGTGCCCGTGATTTACCTGCTCTCCCCCCGTTTTTCCTTCTGTGCCCCTCGCTGCCCCACTGTTGTTGTGCCCGTGATTTACCTGCTCTCCCCCCGTTTTTCCTTCTGTGCCCCTCGCTGCCTATCGCCATTCCCGCCGCTGCGTCCCTGCGGCCCCGCCCCCTGACTGCCCATTCGCTGCCCCTGCCTCCCGCCTCCCAGCTGCTCCTCCCTCCCACCTCCCCATAAATGGCGGCCGCTGCACGTGAGGAGAGCGACCCTTGACCTTGCCAGGTAGGTCGCTCCCCACCACACAGCTCCGCCTGTGCTGTCTGCCCGCTGCTCCTGTAGGTAAGATCGCCCTCCGCTTGTGGCCCCGGTGCCAGTTTTGTCTGCTTGTCTCCCCTTTCCTTTCTGTGCCCCTCGCTGCCCCACTGTTGTTGTGCCCGTGATTTGCCTGCTTTCCCCCCGTTTTTCCTTCTGTGCCCCTCGCTGCCCCACTGTTGTTGTGCCCGTGATTTGCCTGCTTTCCCCCCGTTTTTCCTTCTGTGCCCCTCGCTGCCCCACTGTTGTTGTGCCCGTGATTTGCCTGCTTTCCCCCCGTTTTCCTTCTGTGCCCCTCGCTGCCCCACTGTTGTTGTGCCCGTGATTTGCCTGCTTTCCCCCCGTTTTCCTTCTGTGCCCCCGCTGCCCCACTGTTGTTGTGCCCGTGATTTGCCTGCTTTCCCCCCGTTTTTCCTTCTGTGCCCCTCGCTGCCCCACTGTTGTTGTGCCCGTGATTTGCCTGCTTTCCCCCCGTTTTTCCTTCTGTGCCCCTCGCTGCCCCACTGTTGTTGTGCCCGTGATTTACCTGCTCTCCCCCCGTTTTTCCTTCTGTGCCCCTCGCTGCCCCACTGTTGTTGTGCCCGTGATTTACCTGCTCTCCCCCCGTTTTCCTTCTGTGCCCCTCGCTGCCCCACTGTTGTTGTGCCCGTGATTTACCTGCTCTCCCCCCGTTTTTCCTTCTGTGCCCCTCGCTGCCCCACTGTTGTTGTGCCCGTGATTTACCTGCTCTCCCCCCGTTTTTCCTTCTGTGCCCCTCGCTGCCCCACTGTTGTTGTGCCCGTGATTTACCTGCTCTCCCCCCGTTTTCCTTCTGTGCCCCTCGCTGCCCCACTGTTGTTGTGCCCGTGATTTACCTGCTCTCCCCCCGTTTTTCCTTCTGTGCCCCTCGCTGCCCCACTGTTGTTGTGCCCGTGATTTACCTGCTCTCCCCCCGTTTTCCTTCTGTGCCCCTCGCTGCCTATCGCCATTCCCGCCGCTGCGTCCTGCGGCCCCGCCCCCTGACTGCCCATTCGCTGCCCCTGCCTCCCGCCTCCCAGCTGCTCCTCCCTCCCACCTCCCCATAAATGGCGGCCGCTGCACGCCCGCGCAGCGGACGTGCGCAGCGGGCGCGCCGCTGGCGCGCCGAAGGCGCGCCTAAGGCAAGCCCGTCTGCGCCCGTCCGCGACTGGACCGCGCCCAGCGCCAGAACCCCTGGATCCCACCGATGCAACACCACTCGACGGACCTACGACGCCGCCACACTCACCGCACTCAATGCCGGCCGGAACCCTGCCTGCTACCGAGCCTCACCGAGACGCACCCACGGACCCTTCACCTGCCAAACCTGCCGATTCACCTGCCCCCTGACGTGCACCACCTCCGCCAAGTCGAGCAACAGCAGCAACCACCTGAAATGCATCCTGCTGAACACCCGCTCCGTCCACAGGCACGCCGTGGAACTCTGGGACCTGCTCGACGCAACAGCACCGGACATCGCCTTCCTCACCGAAACCTGGATGAACGCCTCCTCAGCGCCTGACATCGCCATAGCCATCCCGGATGGATACAAGATCACCCGGAAGGACCGCGTCAACCAGACGGGAGGAGGCATCGCCATCGTACACAAGAACACCATCCGCATCTCGACTAACTCCGACGAGACCTTCACCGCCGCCGAACACCTACACTTCCAGATACACACGGACCCCAAGACCACCCTCCGAGGCACCCTCATCTACAGACCCCGGGACCACGCACACTATTCAGCGAAGACATCGCAGACTTCATCAGCCCGCACGCCATGCCCTCCGCCGACTACATCCTCCTAGGGGACCTCAACTTCCACCTGGAGAACAACAACGACAGAAACACCACCGCCCTGCTGGACAACCTCGCCAACCTCGGACTCAAGCAACTGGTGAACACGCCCACCCACTACGCCGGCCACACGCTTGACCCCGTCTTCTCGTCCAGCAAGCACATCTCCTTCAGCCACGCCACCGGACTCCACTGGACCGACCACAGCTGCGTCCACTTCAGCTTCAGAAAGACTGCGACCCACCACCACCCGCAACAGGCTCCCCGCCGGAGCTGGAGCAAGATCACCGCCGAGCAGCTCACCGCCTCCCTCAGCCAGAACACACCCACCGACACAACGGACCCAAACGAAGCAGCCAGCAACCTCGCCAAGTGGCTGACCGCCTGCGCCGACGACCTCGCACCACTAAAAACCCTCCCAGCAGACCCGGAAGCAAGAAAACCCCTTGGTTCACCAACGAACTCAAGGAATCCAAGAAGAACTGCCGCACTCTCGAGAAAACCTGGCGACTCGACCAGACCACAGACAACAGGACCGCCCTCAAGCACGCCACCCGCAAACACCACCAGCTGATCCGTGCCACCAAGAAGTCGGCACTCAAAGAACGACTGGACAACAACGCCCATGACAGCAAGGAACTTTTCAGCATCGTCAAAGAGTTCTCCAACCCCAGCGCCGGAAACAACGACATCACCCCCTCGCAAGACCTCTGCAACTCACTCTCCGCGTTCTTCCACCGCAAGATCACCGACATACACAACAGCTTCAACGCACAAACAACGCACCCTACCGCCGAACCAATGCCCGCCACCACCACCCTCTGCAACTGGACCCCGATCAACACCGAAGACACCACCCGCACGATGAACTCCATCCACTCCGGATCACCAACCGACCCCTGCCCACACCACGTCTTCAACAAAGCCGACGCCACCATCGCACCCCATCTCCGGGACATCATCAACTCCTCCTTCCGCACCGCCACCTTCCCGGAGAGCTGGAAGCACGCCGAGCTTACCGCCCTCCTGAAGAAACCAACGGCGGACCCCACCGACCTCAAGAACTACCGCCCCATCTCGCTCCTTCCGTTTCCGGCCAAAGTCATCGAGAAGACCGTCAACAGACAGCTTGCCGCCTTCCTCGAGACGAATGGATCCCTCGACCCCTCGCAGTCCGGGTTTCGGGCCAACCACAGCACCGAGACCGCCCTTATCGCAGCCACCGACGACATCAGAACCCTAACCGACAACGGGGAAACAGCTGCCCTCATCCTCCTGGACCTCTCCGCGGCGTTCGACACCGTCTGCCACCGCACCCTAGTGAAGCGCCTCAGCAACATCGGAATCCGAGAGAAAGCACTGGAATGGATCATCTCGTTCCTCGCCGGAAGAACCCAGAGAGTCCGCCTCTCCCCGTTCAGATCCGAAGCCACCGAAGTCATCTGCGGCGTTCCACAAGGATCCTCACTCAGCCCGACCCTCTTCAACGTCTACATGAGCCCCCTCGCAGCCATCGCACGCCGACACAACCTCAACATCATCTCCTACGCCGACGACACCCAGCTGATCCTCTCCCTCACCAACGACCCCACTACCGCCAGAGCCAACCTGCACGACGGGATGAGAGACGTCGCCGACTGGATGAGGAACAGCCGCCTTAAACTGAACTCAGACAAGACGGAAGTCCTCATCCTGGGCTCATCACCCTCCGCCTGGGACGACTCCTGGTGGCCCCCGGCCCTGGGCACCGCACCCAAGCCAACGGACCACGCACGCAACCTGGGCTTCATCCTGGACTCCTCCCTATCAATGACCAAACAAGTCAACGCCGTCTCATCTTCATGCTTCAACACCCTGCGCATGCTCCGCAAGATCTTCAGATGGATCCCCACTGAAACCAGGAAGACCGTCACCCAGGCACTCGTCACCAGCCGACTGGACTATGGGAACACCCTCTACGCCGGAACCACAGCCAAACTTCAAAAGAGACTCCAGCGCATCCAGAACGCCTCCGCACGACTCATCCTGGACATCCCCCGACACAGCCACATCACCGTACACCTGAAAGACCTGCACTGGCTCCCCGTCAGCAAGAGAATCACGTTCAGACTCCTCACCCACGCACACAAGGCCCTCCACGACCTGGGCCCAAAGTACCTCAACGACCGCATGTCCTTCTACACGCCCACACGCCAGCTACGATCAACCAGCCACGCCCTCGCCACCGTACCACGCATCCGCAGAACCACCGCCGGAGGAAGATCCTTCTCCTACCTGGCGGCCAAGACCTGGAACTCCCTCCCCACTCACCTTCGGCGAACCCAGGACCATCTCGCCTTCAGGAAGCAGCTCAAGACCTGGCTGTTCGAGCAGTAACTTACCCCCTCCCCCAGCGCCTTGAGACCCTCCCGGGTGAGTAGCGCGCTCTATAAATGCCGTGATTGATTGATTGATTGATTGATCCCCAAATCTAGGGCAGGTGCTGCCCCGTACTCATTCTGGATCTGGATTCCGGCAAAACAGCCAATGAAGGCATAACATGTGTCCTGGTATATACTGCAGCTAAAACTGTACTCCAAGTGGTGCAGTCTTCCAAAGGGGGAGCCATCCCCATCTGCAAGCATATTGTTAGTATTCTGTGTTTTTCCTGCGGTCCTGTGTGAGGAAACACTGCTTCAAGCTTGTTTGTCTTTTGTGCAAATCCAAACCTCCAATCTGTTGGGAACCTTTCCCATGACTGCATTCAATGTTTGTGGGCTAATGCCTAGTGTAGCCAATTGTGGTTGTGCAGCTTGAGCAGTCTGCGCAGGGTTAAGTGTTAATGTTCGCATAGCGAACTCTGTCAAAAATCTGTATAATGTCCCTAAGTGTTTGTGTACTTTCCACAAAAGTACTTCTGATAAATTGTCAACATTAGGATGCGGTGTGTATCCGGCTAAGACTGGCCATGTCACTCCCTCATTGCTAAGGGGACCTAGACTAACATTTTCTGTTGTGTGTGGAAAGGTGCCATCAAACCAATTTCTGTGTTCTTGGTATGTGAAAGGTATTTCTATTTCTGCATATGGTGTATAATTATCTGGTACTTAATCATGTTTGTCGGTGTGAAATAACCCTGTTATGTTGTTTGCTGCGGGAATGTAACCCATGAATAGAACACCTCTGTCTTATTTGCCTCGTGAGCCTCAACCACGAAGGTAACATGTCCACCCGTAAGTGCAGGACCATGTTGTAATAGTTTCTGAGTAACCGCATGTCTGCTGTTTACAGCAATGTTAAGTGCTGGATCACGTTCGTCTCCAGACATTTATTGTGTATGTATTCCAGAGAGGGTAACACAATGGAAATAAATCCTTTGAAGAGTTCAAGCTTGAACAACCTACAACCAATACATAGGTGTTACCTACTCACCTGAGGAGGATAGTCCATACCACCATGAACATCTCCGATTAGGAGGTAAGTAGGAGTCTCTGAGTATGCACAAGAGAACTGCTAAGGCGATCCATTAAATAAGAACCCAAACTACCATTGTTGGCAGTACTATGTCGTACAATTTCCATTTTCCAGTAGGAGCTGTGCATTTGTTGGGCAACATAAATGTTGGGATTGGTGCCAGACTGATTCTATGCACCCCTGCAGGATATGTTGTCCTGAAGGCCAGCTCACAGTGTCACCATAAGTACCCCTAAACCTAGTAAGGTGACAAATGATTTGGGCAACCTCAGAACATGACAACCCTGATGCCCCCAGGAATCATGATAACAGATCTAGAACCTATTCACCTAGTCACTCGTGCGCTCTTGGAGAGATAAACAAGAAATGCACAAAGGGTGTTTTCAATATTTATTGAACCATCATGATTCTTGTATAAAATATATGCGCTGCAATGATGAATAGACAGAAGCAGATAAAAGTGATTAGTAATATAAAGATGGTGAAGAGAATGTACAATTCCCCCATCATGCTAAAACAGTGTATATATGCTGGCATATAAGTGCTGAGTATAGTCTACTCCTACTATGCGTTCCCTAACCTAGTTGTCTAGGGTGTATATGTGCTCTGCCAAGGATCCCCTATTGGATGTTCTAACTCCCCTTTACCTGAAGGCAAGGTATGTAAGTCCCTGTCTTGGTCACAGGTTGTGCATCCCTCCTCACAGAGGGATAAACAGGAACCAGCTAAGCTGAAACACCAACACAGTGATGACTTCACAAGTGACAGCTGAGTGTTTCTCTAATTTGAGCACAGAAGTACATGTGTATTTATAGCAATGGCATCTATGCTTCTGTGTTGATGCTTCAGCTGAGCTGACATTGTTTGTTGTCTCTTTGATAGCAATGTCACCTCATGGAGGAAATAACAAATAACAGCATTTGCACAGTGTGTGTCGGGCCTTGTAAAAAAAGTTCAAGGTGTTTTGATAGTGTTCTTATGAAGTGGTTTTGTATGCAGTGTGGATTCAGAGAAACTAACCCTGCACTGTCACGCAAGCAAATGTGTGTCAAAACTCATTGTGTGAAAGAGAAGGCAACTTAAGAAACATGTACATGTTAAAATGGCAGTGTTTCTTCCCAGGCCTGACTGAGTCACATGACAGAGTGGAGTGGTGTAGAGTGGAGTAGCATAAAGTGGAATAGTGTACAGTGGAGTGGGGTAGAGTAGAGTGGCTTAGAGTCGAATGGCGTACAGTTTAGTGGTGTAGAGTGTTGTTGCGTACAGTGGAATAGCGTGTAGTGGAGTGGCATAGAGTGGAGTGAAGTACAGTAGAGTGACGTAGATTAGGGAGGCATGGACTTGAATAACATATAGTAGAGTGTTGTGGAGTGGCATACAGTGGAGTGGCGCACAGTGGAATAGAGCACAGTGGAGTAGCGTAAAGTGGAGTGACAGAGTTAAGTGGCATACAGAGGAGTGAGGTAGAGTGTAGTGGCATATAGTGGAATAGCATAGAGTGGAGTGACGTAGAGTGGAGTGGCATAGAGTCAAATAGTGTAAAGTAGAGTTGTATACATTGTAATGGCATACAGTGGAATAGGTCGAGTGGAGTAGCATAGAGTGGAGTAGCATAGAGCGGAGTGGCACAGACTGTAGTGGTGTAAAGTGGGGTGGTGTAGAGTGGAATAGCATACAGTGGAGTGGTGTAGAGTGCAGTGGCATAGAGGGAAATGTGACAGAGTGGAGTGGCGTACAGTAGAATAGCATACAAAGGAGTGGCGTATACTGGAGTGTGTGAAGTGGAGTGGCATAGAATGGAGTGAGGTAGCGTGGTGTGGCATACAGTGGAATAGCATGGAGTGCTGTAGAGTAGAGTGGCATACAGTGCAGTGGCGTACAGTGGAATAGCCTAACGTGGAGTGGCATAGGGTGGACTGAGGTATAGTGTTTATATTTTTACATCAGTTTACAGAGAACAGCATTTACATTTTTAAGCTGGGCTGTAATTTTTAGATATTACCACAATACTCTGTAGACTTCCTTGAAAGGAATTACATATGTATAAAATTGAAAATACACTGTAGTACACTACATTTGTAAAAAATAGTGTAGTACATTGTATTTATAATTTTTTAAAGATTGTTTTTACTTTGTTTAAGTACTGCGTTATTCTGTATTTTTTTTTATATAAAGAAACCTATAAATAATTTTCCCCACCTACTATCACTTTAATTCAGTCCATATGTTGTTAATAGTGTGCTTCTGGTGTATTGTGCTTGTGTAAGAAGGTAAATGCAAGAGTGAATTATTGAGTGGATGAATGGATTCATGAATACAAGGGTGAGTGACAGAGTGCACGTTTGATGACTTAATGAATGTTTAAACCATCAGTGACTGAAGAGTCACCTTCATTTAATAAGCCAGAACTATTGACTTTGCCATTGTTTGTTTTTAAATCTTGTATTGAAATCTCAGCCTCTAATGCTGGCATCAGAGTCCAATTATTTCTCCTCAGAATTTTAAACATACGCACTCAGCTTGCAAAACAAAGAGTGGTGGCATTCATAATGCTTCATAAAAGGCGATAACTCATTGTGCAAACAGTATGTTAAAAAATAGGAATTCACGTAATTTAGTCGAGGGTTGTGTTGAAAGACTGCCTTGACATTCATTGCCAATGATGTGCGCAGTCATACATTGATCTGTTTTGCTAAAATAGTTATCCATTTCCGCGACTTTTTTAAATTAGCATTCCATTAAGATACCATTCACAAACTTATAGTGGACATGCTCATGGCAAAACCAGCACTGCTCATTACTGAGGCCTTAGCTGGGTGTAAATATAACTTGTATTTATTAGAGTGCAAGTGATGCGGCCCTGCATTTTTATCAGTTTTGAACTCAAAGGGCATGATTTAAATGTCGGGCTGATGTCGCTGCAGTCTCAGGACCACCGACGTCAGGTCGGTGGTCCCGACACAGCCAATACAATGCAACTGCACATGGTGCGGTCGCATACTCCCATTTCTCTATGTGAGCTTGTTCTGCGGCTGTAACGGCCATAGCACAAGCTTCCATGGAAAAATGGGAGATTCTGTTAATCCCTGCACTGCCTGGCAGGCACTTCAAGGTGCCTGGATTAACCTTGGCCCCCAACTGGAGGCTTTGGAGGAATAGGGGCCCTGCTAGGGGCCCCCAAAGTTGCTTTCCGACAGGCTTTCCATGTCAGAAAGCCCAACATGGAAAGCCTGTCGGAAACTAACTGCTCAATCCCGACGGCGGAAAGCCATCCTCAGGGATTACGTTGGGGCCTCTGACTGGCCGATGGGCTCCTTGAGCCCATTAGAATCCAGCCAGAATGACCGGCCAGTTTCAATACTGACCGCCTATATTGTTATTAGGGGGTCAGAATTGAAACCGGAGATGTCGGTCGGAGGCTTTCCGACCGACATCATAATCGGCCCCCATATGTTTTCATATGTCCATATTTAGATCTTTAAAATACAGTAACATGTCATCGGCGCAAAGTGATACTGAGTGAGTTGTCGCACCCATCAAGATGCCATATGGGGCCATTTTGTGATGTAAATATTGCGCTAGGGGATCTAACGCTAATACAAACAAAAGAGGGGACAAGGGGCATCCCTGACGGGTTCCACATTAGATATGATATGCAGGGGAGATAGTTGCACCTGTCTTAGCACCGGCTGCGGGGTTAGTATAGAGCAATTTTACCCAAGTACAATATTCTGGGGGTAGCCCAAACTTAGTCAACACGGCTAGCATATATGGCCAACTCAAGGTATCGAACGCTTGACGTACAACCAGCGACAAGCATCCAGCTAGGGGTACTGACTCAGAAACTGCATGTATCAGGGCATGCAGCTGGCGAATATTCAGTGAGGTGCTATGCTTGGGTATAATTCAATACATTGATCCGAGTGTATTAATCTGGGAAGGAAGGGGAGTAGTCTCGACGCTAAAAGTTTACGAAGTATTTTGTATTCGATGTTGAGTAATGATAAAGGTCTGTATGATGTGAGATCAGTTGGGGCCCTATCCGGTTTCAATAAAGATGTGACTATGGCCTCTCTCGTAGTGGGGGGCAGTGTACCTTCTGCTAGTGAAGTGGTATGGAGTTGTAATAGTTTCGGAGCCAATGATTCCACAAAAGTGGAATAAAATTCGATAGGGAGCCCGTCTGAGCCCGGAGTCTTATTACGGGCTAGGGCCTTTAGTGCAGTGCGAATCTCCACCGTGGTAAGCGGGCCTGCCAATTCTTCAGCATCCGAATCTTTGATTGAGGGGAGTTCAACCTCCTATAAGCTTGTAAGTCAAGTATTCTTAACCGCTCCAATGCTTCAGTATATTGTATCCTGGCTTCCTGCAGCCTGTCTGCACCCGCCTCGTCAGCCTGTGCTGCTACCTACAGCGCCTGCAAAGTATTTTCTAATGTTGTGATATCCCTAACTACCTCCCTTCTAACTCCTACCAAAGACTAGGCCTGGGCGGAAAACTACGCTACGCTCGCGTAGTTTGCGCAGCTACGCGAATTGCACGTAGCACAGTGCAAAAATGCGTAGCGTAGCGGGCATTTTTTGCTTGCTCGCGGTCCTCAACGTCAAGTTGGCGACCGCGAGCTAGCAAAATGACATCCCGGCGAGACTTTTTCCTCGTTCGCGATCAGCAACATCAAGTTGCCGATCGCGAGCGTGGAAAATAAACCTCCCGGCGAGATTCTCAACGCGGGGAGGTCAGGTTTCTCATGGCGAGTGGTCGCGTATGCTCGCGACCGCTCGTGATGAGAAACTACCAGTCCGCGTTGAGAAAACTGCCGCTCGAGTACAAATCTACTCGAGCAGTAGAAAACGACCGCTTGCACTGTGCAAGATGCCGTTTGCAATGATTGCACAGTGCGGACAAGCATCCGGCACTGTGCAATCATTGCGAACAGCATTTCCTACCGCACTACGCAGTTCGCGTAGTGCTACGCGTAGCTCGCGTAGTGCAAAGTGCACTTCGCGTAGCTACGCGTAGCGCTACTACGTGACCTACGCCCAGGGTTACCAAAGACCCCATAGAAACTCCCCGTATCATCACTTTAAATGCCTCCCACTCTAATTACCCGGTTGTGGCTATGCCTTCATTCTCTTCGAAATATGTGGCTATCGTTGTAGTTAATGTGGCACGGAAAACTTCACTTCTAAGTGCAGGGGTGGTAGCCGCCACGTTGGGATGGGCGAGGGGACTCGGCCCCAGTTTAATGTCAACTCTATGGGGTTGTGATCAGAGACGGTCTTGCCCAAATAGGTGCTCTGTTTAATGGTCGGCAATAAATCTGGGGTGCAGAGAAAGTGATCTAAATGAGTATGCAGGCTATGCGGGTGGGAATAGAAAGAGTATTCTCGCATATTCACGTGTTGTGCTCTCCAAACGTCAAGGAGATTCCACCCCTGTGCCCATCGAGTCAGGGTAGCAGCTTGTGTTGTGGCAGTCATATTTGGTAAAGGAAGATGGAAACGATCCAGGTGCACATCAAATACCGCATTAAAATCCCCACCAAGGACCCATGGATATTGGGACCAGTCTGAGAGAGCCCGAGACACCCGTGATAGAATAGCATCCTGATCCACATTTGGAGTGTAAATAGAGCCTAACACCACTTGTTTCCCATCTAGGGCCCCCCGTACCAACAAGTATCGACCTTGCTCGTCTATCCTACTTTAACTGAGGGAAAAAGGGACACTTGCCCGTATCCATATTGCAGCCCTTCTAGAAAAGGCAGAATAAGCTGTTGCAAAAAGTTGGCCTCTCCAATGTTTCTGCAATTTGCCAGCCTCTGTTGGTATTAAATGCGTCTCTTGAAGATATATTATTTGTGCTTTGCGGCGGTGGAGTTGTGCTGCTATTCTGTGCCGTTTGTGGGTCGACCCCATCCCCGAACAGTCCAGGATATAACCGTGTAAGATTGGGCATTCGACATCATCAGCCAGTATTTGTAACCCCCCCCCAATTCCAATCCACGCCCCCCGGATCCCAACCCCCCAGCTCATCTCCAGAAAGTACGGCAACAATATATACGAAATAACCTTATCCCAATACTGGGTCCAACGACTTAACTTCGTTCGACCAAACTGTGTAACAAAAGTCAACGTATTACACTTTAAACTCTTGCTTTCGCCTGTGGGGTAAGCTGCGCACTTAATTCACCAACGAGACAATAGACAATGAGTGGAAGTTGTCAGGACGGGCTAGGCCCTGGGACTTACCATACTGCCCCCCCTCGTGGGTCACAGCCCTTATTTCTTAAGTATAGTATGATATAACCTGGTTAAAGAGTCGCTGGTGTCCAGTATTACCTATCTGTAGGGCCAATGAAAATGTTCAGAGTATGCGGCGGCACAGTTCTTTCAAAAGCACTGTTGAGTCAGCCCAATGGGTCATGGCTAAGCTGCGTGGTTCCTGAGGGAATAAAGCGACACTACCTCCTGAGTCAGAGTCTGTGTTCACCTCATCAGAAGAGCTGGTGCTGATAGGTGGACGTGTAATGCGGAGAGCCTCAGCGGACCGGAGGGCTTCTTGCCTGCCCTGCATTACCTGTTGGCGAGGTGGTGGACTGGATCCTGTGCTCTGCATGGTGGGACCCTGCCTGCGTCTCCGGGGGCCACGTTGCGATCTCGTCTGCGTTGTTTCTGGGCGTCTGGCTGGCAATACATCAGGGAAGTTCCTGTCCAACCAGTCCCATGCACTGTCCGGCGTGTCAAAGAATAAAGAGCGCTGATCAAAGTTGATTTTTAGTTTGGCCGGGATAAGCAATGCGAATGCAAGACCCGCTGCCCGGACCCGTGCTTTAACTTCCATAAACAAAAAATGTTTACGCTGAATAGCCAGTGTATAGTCTGGAAATATGGAGATTCTTGCATTATTTACCTGCAGCGGGCCATTGTCCCTTGCCGCCTGTAATACGTGATCCTGACCCCTATAATTCAAAATCCTGGCCAAGATTTGGCGGGGGTTTGCACCAGGTATTGGTCGACGTGTGGGGACTCGGTGGACCCGTTCAACAGTGAAATGTGTGGATAGACCCGTGGGGGCCACTGTAGTTTTCAGCCATTCTTCTATGTAGATCGTTGGGTTGGGGCCCTCCGCCCCCTCCGGAAGGTCTACGATCATAAGGTTATTGCAGCGAGCCCGCCCATCGGCATCATCCGCCCGGGCCTGTAAGGATTCAATTTGTTGATGCATTTGCTTCAGTTGTTCATCATGCTGTTTCACTTTGGGACCCACAGTTTCCAAGGTTTGCTCTGTTGCTTTGACTTTATCGGACAGTTTTCTATGATCGTCTTTAAGCAGATTTAGTTCTACGAAGATTGTGCCCAATTGATTCTCAATCGCAGTGCGAGAATCACGAATTTCTTTCAGGATCATGTCTAGCTTATCCGCTGCGGGATGAGATGTGGCCCCCATTTCCATCTGCTGAGAGCGTCCAGACGAGGCCTCCGATTGCGGCGAGTGAGACCCAGCCCTTCCGGATCTTGAGGTTGTTCTGGTCTTTCCTCTGCCCATGATTGCTAATGACCACGTTGTTGATATATTATATACTTAAGCGTCAGGGCAACACACCGAACCAACCACTGCCTCCGTTTGTCTTCCCCTGCGTGCAACCCCCAGGTTCTTACAGTGCTTGGGTTTCCCACCCAGTAATCGTTCAACAGATCACCATTGATCAGACCCCGTCTGTGTCTGACGACGTTGGTGGCTTCACACAGCAGAACGACTTTTCCAGGCCACAGTTCAATCTCAGCACTTGGGCCCCTCACAGGGACTTAGTAATGGAAACTCCCCTGCACAGCTGCCCGGCACATCGTAGGCCTCTGTGGATTAAATGAGGGCAATATCTTGCAAGATCTCATCCGGTCGCTTCAATAACCGGCCCTCAGAGAAACACTGCCAATTCCAGGCGGAGCCCAGTTCTAATGCCCAGTGAAGAACTATAGCCTCACGCCGATGCTGCAAGCCCGCCCCTGCTGCTCCGGACTAATCTCTCCACGGCCTCTCGCCAGCATCTGGGGGATGACACACTCCGCATCGAGCACCGCAGCTCGCACCTGAAGAATGCCGGGCCGCTCCAGTCGACACAGCTAGGTTTGTACTTGCAGGCCTGAGTCCGGGGCCTCGCGTATGCGTGCACGCCACCCTCGGGTTCTTCCTCGTCAGCCGGGTCCTAGGACAGCCCGCTGGTCCAAAGGCCCCTCCCACGCCTCAGGCTCGCCATGCCACCAGAACTCTCTGCGGGCCAAATTTTGAGCTAATGTCCATCTCAGCTCCTCAGCAAGCCTTTGACACGGTCCTCTTACTTTCCGCCGTGTCCAAGGACCCTTCCAGCATTCCTGCCACGAGGGGGTTATGGATAAATGCATGGATTTTAGCGCCCCTGCCCCGGAGCTCGTAGCTTATGCGACCTCCATCTTGGGCTGCAAGACAAGCCCCACATGGAATAGAGTTAATGTCCATGTGTTGCAACCCTTAGCTAGGGAGAGGGAAAACTGCAGGGCTGCCCTCTATTGCCCCCTTAGCTTGTCCAAGCCATAAACTTTTATCATGTATGGTATGAGAAACCTACCCTCAACTGGCATATATAGAAAGGGTCACCCACTACTTGTTTCTCTCTTTGTGGATATCATAGTATTATTTGTGCAACAACCTGCAAATAATATTGATTCTATAATTGGAGAAGTGGTTTGATCTGGAGTACATTCTTGGTTACAAATGAATTGGCATATGTTAGACCTGGCATCCTTGGCTTGGCTTCCCCTGACTTTTTGCCTTCTGACCTCCTGTTTTGCTGACTTCCTTTTTTTTTAAGTCCTCATATAACAATAATAGGCGTATGTGGGCTTGGTTAGGCAGATCAAGCAGGCAACTCTGATATCTTCTCCCATAGAGCATTAGGGACAAGAACATTGTCCATGTTACACTCTAAACCAGCTACACAGCCACTTTATCCAGGGTGAGTTTTCTCCTCCCAGAAGTTTAGCTATTTATATCTTAATCATGGGACCCATTTCTCATTTGTCCCGCTATCTCCGCCCTCCATGCTCATTATTTTCCATTTCACAATTATCCAATATCTCCCAAAAGTTAGCTCTTATTCCAATTAGCTCTTACAATCCAGAGTTTTTATCCTCCAGATGGAAAAAACCCATTCAATTTTTGTTGGAGGAGTAGGCAACACCTCTATTATTCATATCTCCCTTCTTACCAGCAACATTAGCACAAATAGTAAAGATTTTTGTTTCTTGAGTAGTTTCACTGGTTTATGACTTCCCTCTACAACCCCAAATATTACCGTTGCTAGGCTTACCTTAATGTCTTTATCTATTATCTCATTGACCATCTTACCCACATCTTGCCAGAAGGTCACTATCAGAGGGCACCACCAAAACATATGAGTATCGAAGACCTTCTCTCTTCCACATTTGGGGCATTTTCACACCTCTTGCCGATCCCAGTTTGAACAGCTTCTTCGGTGTCCAGTATGCCCTGTGTACTGTGAAGAGATGATTTTTTTCTGAGGGTGTGGACTTTATGGTTGACCAAAAAGTAGTCATCGATACTTGCCATAAGTCTTCCGTCTGTAGGCTTAGCAGGTCCCTCTTCCAGATCTCTCCCAGCATAGATAGGGTTCTTCTCCTGCCTTTATCAGCGTCCAATAACATTTTGCAACGTCTTTCCTTTGAGGAGGTCTTAATTGATGTTCTGTCTCATAATTCTTTCTTCCTTCCCCTACTTTCCCCAGTTCTCTTGCTCAACTTGACAATTGATAATACTTGAACTTGGAAAGATGTCCTACCATTGATTTTTCTAAAGTTTCCCTGGAAACTAACACTTTTTCCTTCAGAAGTTGACCCCACTTATTTATTCCTGCTTCAGCCAACGGAGCTGCTAATTTATCTAGAAGACATCTGGGGGTGTCTGGGGAGTGCCAAATTGGGGCTGAGGAACAGTAATATGGTATTGCGAGGGACCGTCTTTTCTGATACCATGTCTTACATGCGGCCTTCAAAATCTTTAGCCTGCTCTTTTTAAAGTATTTTGGATGGCAAAATTGATATAGAAAAATATCTGCCATCTCTGTATGATACCTTTTTAAGGCCTTGAATAGTGGGGTATAGGATTCATTTTCCCAAAGAAGAGATCTAAATGTCTTAAACTGAAAGGCCCAATAGTATATAAGAAGGTCAGGACTAGCGCTTCCCCAGTATATCTTCCTCCTACGCAACTTCTTCCAAGCAATCCTTACTCCTTGGCTGACCAGATGAAACTACTTAGTTCATCTTGTAGTTTTTTTAAAAGCATACAAATTAAAATCTAGGGGGATTACTTCAAAGATAAAGGTAAACTTTGGCAGTGTGGACATTTTAAGTAGATTTGATCTTCCTAGAAAAGAAAGAGGGAGACTGCTCCAGGTCTTCAATAATCTTTTAGTTTCAGCTTCTACTTTTGTAAAATTAATCTGGGCCATCTTGTTAAGGTCTTGTAGCACTTGAATTCCTATATATCTGATCTCATGTTTCACCAATGGGCTAGACCAGTGCGTATTCCACTCCATAATGTCAGTCTTTTGTTGGTTGACTGAATACCCTGATACTTTCCCAAATTCCTCTAGGGTTTTGAAAATCTCTGGGAGGAATTTCTCAATTTCACTCGTATAGATCATTAAGTCATGCACATACAGGCCCACCTTTTGTCCCAACCTCTACACCTAAAAGGGCTTATGTTTAAGTTTGATCTTATTTTGTTTGCCAGAGGCTCAATATACATATTGAAAAGTAAGGGGGACAAAGGACAACCCTGACGCTCCCTCTTATGAATAATATTTGATCCGTGAGATTTCCATTTACTAGAATCCTAGCAGTAGGGTTACTATAGATCGCTGACACAGCTCTAGAAAACTCCTCCCCCAGGTCGTGTTGCCTAATTGTCCATTGTAGGAAGGGCCAACTAACCTTATCAAATGCCTCTGCAGCATTAGAGGTAAGGACCGCAGAGGAATTTTACTTCCTATAGCTAAGTCTATTGTTGCAATCAAATCGTGTGTTAAATCATGTAGTTGTCTCCCTTTAATAAATACCTTTTGACTGATAACCCTCTCCAAACGTTTTGCCAGGATCTGAGTATAAATCCTATAATCCCAGTTTAAGAGAGATATCGGTCTATATGATTTGCAAAACCTAGAGTTTTTATTTGGTTTTAAAATTATACTAATCGTGGCTTCCTCCCAGAATCGTGGAAGTAATTTTTCTTCTACAAAGGCAGCATTTATCATTTCCCTGTACCATGGGGCCAGTTCATCTTTCAAAGCTCTATGTAGTTCGTTGGGCAGGCTGTCTGGGCCAGCTGCTTTCCCTTTTTTTATTTTTCTCATTCCAGCTCTTACTTCTTCTAAGCTTATCTCCGAGCAGAGGAATTATTTTGAGGTTTCAGACAGTCTAGTGATATTTATTTCTTCAAAGTAATTTTGTAAGTATACAAAAGCGTCCTCCAGTTCTTTGTTCTCTTTGCATGATTTACCAGTTTCTGGATCTAAAATTTCTTCATAATGGGATAGCTTACTAACCTCCAACTTTTTCTTAATTCCTTCATCCAGAAAACCTGATAAGCTATATCTAGCCTCCCGCAAGTTTCCCTGTATTCGAGCCTGGTCCTGTACATTCAGAGAGTTCTCTAATTCCTTATTAAGCTTAGTTATATTAAACTCAAATTTCTCAATCTTGGCTTTCTACTCCATACTCTGGCCAATGGAGAGGTTAAATAATCGTCCCCTTATAAAAGCTTTGTACGTGTTCCATACTATATGCGACAGGGCTGAGAACTTATTAATCTGAAAGAATTTGTTTGTTTCTTTCTTCAGTATTTCAATTACATCAGCATCCAATAGTAGAACGCAATTTAAAGTCCATCTCTTTTGTGTAAAAGATTGGGTTAAGCCAAACTCCTGGCTCACCGCTGAATGGTCTGAAAGATGTTCTACTATGTGTTCTACGTTTATGACTTTATTACCAATCTCATTGTTTACTAGAAAGAAGTCTATTCTAGAAGAATGCCCATATTCTTTGTTTTTGAACGTAAATCTATGATCCTTACTACCTTTTTCCCCTCTAGATATCAATCAAGCCAAGATCTTCCATCATTTGTTTTATGAAATTCTCATACTAGGGATATTAACTGTATTTATGGAGGAGGATTTGTCTAGGACTGGGTCAATCAGGACATTAAAATCACCCCCAAAATAATGGGAACATTTATATCCAGGAGGAGATTGTATAACTCCTGAAGAGGCACTGGGTCGTCAGTATTGGGGCCATTATATCCTGCAATAGCGAACCAATTACCATACAACTTAACTTTGGCTACAACCCATCTCCCCCTTTTATCTACCATACATTCCCCCAAAAGTGCAGTAATTGATTTTTTAAAAAGAATAGCCACCCCTTTTATGCAACACTCCTGATGTGTACACACATAATATTCAACCCATTATTATTTTTTCGGAATATTCATCCATTCTTCTTTCAGTAGATGTGTTTCTTGTATTATTATTATCTCACTACTCGATAATCTCCAGTACTCCAAAATTTTCCTTCACCTGATAGCAACCCTAAGGCCACTGACATTCCAAGTTATGATCCCTATGGACCTATCATTGGGTGTGTCTGTCATTTTCTCCTCTTGGTATGTGTTATGGAGGAGAAAAGGCCCAAGTCCCTATAAAAACTTCCATTTTCTTTGTCAATGAGGACCTTATTTTTTCATTTTTTTTCTCTCACATGCTCCCCCACCCTGTGTTGAAAATTGAACAAAACATCGTGTATAGACGTGCCCCCCCCTTCCCACCCTGGGGAACCCTCCCATTTGTCATCGGGTATTCTCTTGGAGGATACCCTATTCACATTCTCCTATCCTTCCGGTATTTATTAAACTAAGTTACTTATGGTGTGCTTTGATTTGTTCAATCAGGGTTTCCACTTCTATTCGGTCCTTAATACTGTGGATTTTATTATTCCACATTATCCTCAATATGGCAGGGAAACGCATCTGGGCTGTGGCTCCCATTGTGTCCCCACCCCGTGAGTTTAACGCAACAATTGTCAATATTGCAGACCCTACACTCAAAATATTGAGTTGGAATGTTGCGGGCCTAGCGTCCAAAATGAACCTGCCTGACTGGTTGGAGTTAGTTCATAAACAGGACATTGGGCCACGCAGGAGTTATTTTTGGACGGGTTTGAATGTTTCAATGTCACAGCCCCTATCCCTAACTCCGGCCGGCCAGCAGGGGGTCTTTCAATTTGGATTAACATTAGGGCAGGTGGCAGTGCCGAGGCACTTGCCACTAACAACGACAAATTTCAGGCTGTTGTTTACAAACGGGGGGTTTCTCTTTGTTTAATTAATTTTTATAATAACGATTTTAAGAATGTCCCAAATATGAATTTTATTAATTTGTTTAAATTCATTTCTAACTTACAGAAGACTAATCATGTCGTCAACCCCTCTGGAATTTGCCTGGGGGGTGACTTTAATGTTAGGTTACCTAGTAGCATTTATTCCGCTATACACCCTACAAATAAGGCACCATTATGCGACAGGGGTGCCCAACTTGCGAACCTTTTGAGTTCCAATAATCTTTTAGATGTGACGGAGCTTGCTACCGCACCCCGCAGAGCCAAACAGATTGTACCTACCTACAGAGGAAGGGGTTCAGCTTCCACTATCGATTTTATCTTTATCTCATCCTCATTAGAGAATTGTGTGCTCAAAGCTGAGGTGGTCCCAACAGTCCAAGGGGACCATAATCCTGTCACCCTAACCTTGTGCATCGCCCCCAGGCCGACTTATGACAATGAGTGTGGTGCCAGGGACTTATCCCCTTCCACCGATAACCTTAGACTGGTTTGGCGCGGAATAGATAACAGGGATTTATTTGGTAGGATGGTAAGGACTTACCCGAACTTAATTGACACCTGTTTGCCCTATAAGGAACACAATTCTGAGGTTGTTGACGCCTTCACACAGTTGTGTGCAGGTGTCAAATCCCTGCTATCAAGGCCAGTTAAGAAATCACATGTGGACCCAGGTTGGTGTAATGCTGAATGCTCCTCAGCGAATAGAGTTCTCCGCAAGGAGCTTGCCAATAAACCCAGAGATAGTATCCTTATCAAATCTCTTAGATCATGCTATAAATCGGCCATTGCTACTAGAAAGGAAGAAATAACAAGAGAGCATTGGGATAATCTTGCTCGGGCAGTTATGCTAAAAAATGGTAAGGATTTTTGGTCAGCTGTAAAAGATATGAGGGCTTTGAGACACCCTACGAACACAATTAGCTGTAATATCTCGAGTGAGGCGTGGGAAAGGCATTTTTCTAAAATCTATTCAGCCCACACACCATCGATTAATACCTATGAAAATATTATAACTATTGGGGTTTCAATCAATCTATCAGAAGTAGAGGAGGCCATTGATCAGAGCATGGGCTGTAAAGCCCCAGGCCCTGATGGGCTGCCCATCGATTTAATCAAGAGCCAGCCTGATTTCTGGGCACCCCTACTCCAGAATGTTTTTAATAATCTTGCAAATTCTATTATACCCAATACTTGGTCCACCAGCATCATTGTGCCGATTTTTAAAAAGGGGGACCGCACCAGCCCTAGTTGTTATAGGCCGATCTCCCTGATCGACAATACTTTGAAAATTTTAGGGAGGGTTCTCTATAACAGGATCAGGGCATGGGCCGAGGACAATCATATCCTCCATCATTGTCAGTTAGGGTTCAGAAGTAATATTGGCACTGTGGAGCAGTGCCTCAACCTCAACTTGATTATTGGCAAATACAATGTAGCTAAAAAAACTCCAATATACCTTGCATTTATGGATCTTAGTTCGGCCTTTGACTTTGTTAACAGGTCACGGCTTTGGACAATTCTTCTGGAATATGGCCTGGACAAGCCCCTTGTATACTTTTTGGCTCATCTGCACTTACATGCCAGGGTGCGCATTAGTAGGGAAGGTGAGGTTTCCAATGAAATAAAAGTTGGGAGAGGGGTCAGGCAGGGCTGTGTCCTGGCCCCACTCCTATTTATATTATACATTAATGATTTGAATAAATCCTTGGTAACTCTCACCTGCGACGTACCCCGCATTAATGGCAATAAACTTTCTGCCCTACTATACGCAGATGATGCGGTTTTAATGGGCCGTACTTTAAATGCCTTACGTATTTTAACACGGGGTTTTGTTGATTTTATGGCTGGTTTGGACCTATGTACCAATTTAAAAAAATCTCTTTTAATGGTGTGTGGATTGAAGAAGCATTTTAATCGAACAATTGTTTTAGACTCTGATAGTTTACAAAGCACTCACACTTTCCCCTACTTAGGGTTGGTGTTTGCTTCCAACAGACTGTGGTCTGAACATGTTGCCCATTGTCTGAGAAAGTTCTCCAGTTCCACCAACTTAATACTCGGCCTCCCCAAACCCAGGAATACTGAGGTTGTCTCTGCCACTGTTAAAATTTTTAAACTGCAATGTATACCAACGGCCACCTATGGTGCAGAAGTATGGGGCTTTACTAACTGCGGTAGGATCCAGGATGAAGAGAATAGATTTTGTCGCAAAATCCTGGGTGCCCCTATTTTCTCTTCAACGTACGCCTGCCACCATGAACTTAATCTGCCCTATATCGAAGATTTTATTAAGGCTCGCCCTGCATTATTTTGGCTTAAAATTTGGAACAACCCCGCGGCCCAATTAACTAGGGAGATTATATTAGATTGCTTAAAATGTGATAGGGGCAAGGAAATACCATGGCTGGCTGCCGTAAATAAAAGTTTAACAAGTGTAAATTATGGCCATCTATTTTTAAACTGTTTAGATTCTGGAACCACTTGCAAGAAATCCCTGCAATCGGCTCTTTATGCACTTTATAGGAATGCTAGATTTGAAAAAGAGAGTAAGAAATCGTCTGTTGCTAGATATATGCGTATTGAGAACATCTCACACGCCCCATCAAGCTACCTCTTAAAACCCATTGGCCGGTGGGAAAGGGGCTTACTCTTTCGGCTGAGGATCGATACAGTGAAATTTCTGCTATGTTTTCCCGCAGGGTATAATCCTGACCTCGACCATTTGCCATGCCCCTGTAATAGTCAACAAAAACAATCAATGCTGCATTTTCTTTTCTTTTGTAGTTACTATCTAATATTTACAAAAAGGTTTCTAATTCCATACTTTAAGGCCACATCTGTGATGGACTATAAGGCAGCATATGGGAAGATTATTACTCTGGAAGAGGAAGAGCTAACCTTTCGGGTTGGCTCTTTTTTGAAAGCGGCTGTGCGTTCTCGCAATTCTATGTGCTCTTGTTGAACTTTGTTTATTTGTATGTTCTTTTATCCCAATTTTTAAATTCAGTTTTGATGTATTGCGACGATTATGTTTTTATCTGTTTGCACTTTTATGGATATGTATTTTTATCCGAATAAAGTCTTTTGAATTGAATTGAATTGAATTGTGGCTCCTAGTGTTCTTAATTCATGAATATCTTTACCCAACTCCCATTGCCTTTCTTGAGTAGCTCTAGAAATATCTGATTTGATTTTAAAAGACCATTCTCCCTTAATGTAAGTGCCCGCTTTAATGGCTTCTGTTAGTATTCTCTCTTTAAGAGCATATGCTTTAAAATGTATTAAGATCTTTCTGGGCACCTTCCTAGCGGGAGATTTGTGAAAAGGATCTCGATGGATACGTTGTATGTCTTCCTCAAACATGCTAATCTAAAGATTTTGGATACACTCTTTTAGCAGTCCTATCATGGATCTCTTTATGTTATCCCCTTCAAAACCTTCTGGGACATTTAAAATCCTTATGTTGTTTCTTCTTGCATTGTTTTCAAGGGCCTCAATCTTTTCTCGTAAGTCCTTTTCATCCATTCTAAGGGAAAAAAAATTCTCTCTGATTTGTTTCAACCTTCCTATTCAGTTTCTCCACAGAGACTTCAATCATTTCCAATCTTTCCAGTAAGGAGTTTATCTTGGTCTCCAAGGTCTCGCATAATTCATGAATCTTCTCCTGATTCTTTTTTGATGTATTAAACCTTCTTTTTATTTTACTAAACATGGAGGTTATCATTTTTTCTACCTACAGATGCGTGTCCTTTTCTGCTTTCTGCGGAGGTTCGGGGTGCGACATTAGAACCTTATCCTGTGGTTGTTCCTCTAACTCTTTTTCTGCCAACACCTGAAATCTATTTGAGGTCTCCAGATTCCCCTGGTTTGCCAATATATGTAAGCCGGACTAATTTCCCACTATATCAGCCATGCCTATCCAATTCTGGTGTTTATGTTTGTGTATCTTTATATCAGATGGTGGTAATGAATTCGAATGGTCCCCTCCCAAAGACTGCACTTTGAAGTATGACCGCAGGGAGGGAGTGATTTTAACTCGATCCACAATTTTTTGTCCTTTCCACCCTCCCTCTTTCACTGTTCGCATGTCTTCTGATGGATTATCCAGTCTAGTTGTTGGGGAAGGGGTAAAATAGGGGAGTCTTGTTGTATCTGTGTTTTTAGGTTTTGGTCTAAAGTGTCAGGAATCTCTAAAATCTGCTCATTATTTAAGGTTTATCTATTTACCTGCCGCCATGTAGCTCCCTCTAACCTCCTTACCTGTGTGTTGTGCTTGTTTACTCCTGGTTTGCCTGTTCTTTTCCCGGATACCAGGGACCCAATAGCAACTCCTGCAGGTTTCCTTCCGCTTGTTTTATTTAGTTGTGTCTCCCTACTCCCTCTCGATATACCTGCTGGTTGAAAGGCACTGCTTGGAACCCCCCGGAAGCAAATCCTGGTTGAAGAGCACCGATCACAGGATAGATGCGCAGCTGCCTCTGCCCACACCGGGCGCTGCATGAGCATTGGACAGGAGGTTTTCAACCGGACCTCCGAAGACCTTCAACCCCTTGATGCTCCCTCCACCCAAACGGACCCTCCTCACTGCTCCACACCTCTCTGCACACCACCGCCGCACCGCCGGAAAGGTAGGAGAGCTCCAGGCCCACTCAGCCGCCGGCCACCATGTTTCCCCACGTGGCCCTAAAAAGGTAGTTTTAGTGCAACGCCCACCATTTCTATTTGGCACAAAGGTCTTGCTAACTTAATTTTTGCTGGCCTTAGTATTCTGGGCACTTTCCCACTGTTAACCAGTGCTAAAGTGCATGAGTATAGCACCTTACATCGCATGCGTTTACATCGCATGCGTTTACAACGCATGCGATTACAACGCGGTTGTTACAACGACCGCATTGTTACATCGCATTACATTACAACGCAAGTCGTTACATCGACTTGCTGTACGGGGCGCGCTGGACTTAGCAATAGTATAATTTACTATTCCAACTCCAGTGTGCGCAACATTAGGGAAGGTGTTGGAATAGGAAATTATACTATTCCTAAGGTTAGCGCACCACCTACAGCAAGTCGATGTAACAACTTGCGCTGTAATGTACTGTGATGTAACAACGCGGTCGTTGTAACGACCGGGTTGTAATCGCATGCGTTTCAATGCATGCGATGTAATGGTTGTTTCCCAAAGTACATGTGCTCTTTCCCTAAAATATGGTAACATTGGCATATCCACAATTGGCATACTTAATTTATTTATATGTCCCTAGTAAAGTGTACCACAAGTGCCCAGGGCCTGTAAATTTAATGCTACTAGTGAGTCTGCAGCACTGTCAGTGCCACCCACTCAAGTAGCCCTTTAAGCATGTCCCAGGCATGTTATTTCAGAGCCTGTATGTGCAGTTTTAAACTGTCATTTCAACCTGTCAAGTTAACTCTCTTGCCAGGCCCAAACCTTCCTTTTTAATACATATAAGTCACCCCTAAGGTAGGCCCTGGATGACCCCAAAGGCAGGGTTCTGTGTATTTGAAAAGTTGGACATGTACTTTTAAGTTTTGTATGTCCAGGCAGTAAAAAAACTCAAAATTCGTTTTTGATTACTGCAAGGCCTATCTCTCTCATAGGTTAACATTGGGATTACCTTATTACATTTTATAAGTGTAATTTCCAACTGGAAAAAGATAGATATTTCGAGTTTGGTGTCTCTAGACTCACAAATTAAAACCACAACTCATGGTAAAGTTGGATTTTGAGTTGCAAGTCTGAAAATGCCACTTTTAAAAAGTTGGCGTTTTTTTACGTTAACCATTCTGTGCCTCTGCTTGTCTCTGAATACATATCTGGAGGCGGGTGATAGCTCAGCTTTGTGCATTCGCTCTAGACAGCCACACACAAAGGGAGCTTAGATGTGCCTGATGGGCCATTCACATCCTGATGGGCCATCACCAGGCAGATGGGTCATCCTGGGCAGGATGGGAGGGAGGAGCTGACACTTGCACCTGAATAGGGCTGTGCCTGTCTCCACACAAAGAGCTGCATATCCCCCTGTAGTAAGTCTGGAGCCAGGGCAGGAAGGACAGGGACCTTGTGCAAGTCAAAGGCCTCTCTTTGAAGTCTCTCCCACTTAAAAGGCACATTTGGGTATATGTACTGGACCCCTGACACCATCAACTGAGTACACTTCTGGACCTGAGAACATTCTGCCAGGAAGAAGGACTTCTTTGCAGCTGAAAGGTCTGTCACTCTGCTGGATTCTGCTGGACTTTTCTGAACTCCTGCTTTGCTGTGCCTGTCCTGTTGCATGCTGTCTTCCTTGCCTGGGAGTGAGAAGGATTAGACCTGCAACTCTACATCCCCAGAACCAAAGTGACTCCAAGGGCTTGCTGGCTTGCCTCCTGTTCTGAAGTCTCAAGGATATCAAAGACTTCTAACAATCCTGCTACAGCCTCGGGACTCTGCCAACTGTGAATCCTGTTCTGCCAAGTGGTGCCAATTAAGTCCTGGGCTTTTGAAAGTGGGTTGTCTGGCTGTTTGCTGTAAAAGCCATGCATTGCTAACCGATGCATCTTCCCTCATCGGCGACACTACGCTTACATCCAGCCGGATCGGGGACGACGCATCGCCTCCTCTGCTCATCACATTGGGACTTTGACGATGATGCATCCTCCATCCAAAGGTACATTTTAGCAAGGTTGGTCCCTGTATTCGACCTGCGCTCCATTGCACTCCATTGCGGTTAGCCTGAACTTTTGTATTTACCTCGTTCAAGCACAACCAGATGTCCTTGTTTGGTTCTTGTTTGGTTCTTTATACTTTTAATAGGTTATGGATCCCACATTCCGTGGGTAATCTTAAATTCAAATTCTCTTTGTATGAAGAATATACTGGTTTATTGGGCATGCAGTGAGGTATCGTCCTCTGAACCTGGACGTGAAATTTGATGAAACTGTTGTGTTTCCCCACTGGGAAACGTCCCTAAAGTGCACTGCCTCTGTCCGAATTGGAAACATTTTTGTAATCAACTTAGATAAAAGTTCAAGTGTGTTGATTCAATGAGACTTTTTATTTTTGTTCATCATAATCGTCTATTCAATTTCATGAATTAATCATATCATTCATGTCGAGGCGTTATATTTGTTATTGATGAAGCATCGTAGAATAAGGTGCAAATCATCCCCAATGCATTTCGGGCATGATGAATGCCCTTCGTCAGGGGGGTATGCTCCTTATGAAGTTCTGAGCCTACATGCCAAACTCCGGTCAAGAACGCTCTGGAGCATTCTTAGGGATGATTTGCACCTTATTCTACGATGCTTCATCAATAACGAATATAACGCTTCGACATGAATGATATGATTAATTCATGAAATTGAATAGACGATTATGATGAATCAACACACTTGAACTTTGATCTAAGTTGATTACAAAAATGTTTCCAATACGGACAGAGGCAGTGCACTTGAGGGACATTTCCCAGTGGGGAAACGCAACATTTTCTTTATACTTTTAAGCACTATAGTTGCAGATATTCTTAAAAGATCCACAACTCTGGGGCCGATTCCGATTCGGGCCGGACATCTCTCCGACCGAGCCGGACTCGGAGAGATTTCCGACCGAATCGGACTCTGGCAGCCCGACCGAACGAGTACGATGCGCACGTATGCCATCGGACTCGAGTCGGTCAAACTCCCATTGAAGTCAATGGGAGCCGGTCGTACAACGCGTACGCGGGCTCCCATTGACTCAATGGGTGCGAGGTGGACAAGGGCGCCCCCTACAGCGTGTACGCGGTGAAGCGACTCACGCCGTACACGCACAGGTAGGGGGGACCCATGGGTCCCCCCTGTGTGCGACTCGCGTGGCTACGCGTACAGGGGGGTCCGACACGGACCCCCAAAGTACGGCTCCAACTGCTCTTTCGAGCTGGAGTGCGCGGCTCGGTCGGACTGCTCGCGGCGCGCATCGTACTTACCCGGCCGGGGAACGTCTCCATTGCGCGGTGCGAGTCGAGTACGAGCGAGTCGGTCGGTGCGGTTCGACCCGGGAGCGAGTCGGTCGGAGCGGTCGGGACGCCCGGACGAGTGGGTCAGCGAATTCACATCGTACTCGCTCGCCCGGACGCGCTTACGAATCGGTCGGGAAATAGGGCTCCGAATCGGATCCGGTTAAGCCGAATCCGATTCGGAGCCCTACCGGCCGAGATCGGAATCGGCCCCTCTGTTCCTACTTATTGGATGTTTGTCATTTTGGTCTTGTTTTGTTCATTAAATTAAGCTCTATTTTTCTAACCTGGTGTAGATTATTTTTGTGTGGTGTTTTTACTATTTTACTGTATTAAGTGTTGCAAAAAACTTTACGCATTGACTCCTAAGTTAAGCCTGACTGCTCTGTGCCAAGCTATGAGAGGGTGAGCACAGGTTAATTTAGGGTGCATATCTGACTTACCCTGACTAAGATTCTGGTCCCTTCTTTGAGAGGGTGCATACCTCTGCTAACTAGAGACCTAATTTATAACAGTATATGTTAGAAATGGGGGTCTCTAGTTGGCAGTGTGTTGCACCCTGTCCAAGTAGGGACCCTTCCTTCTAGTCAGGATAAGGGAGATAACCCCTGCTCACCCCCTTAGTAGCTTGGCAATTTGCAAAGTATTTGTACCCAAACACTCAGTAACATGGTGAAAACACTACAAATGGACACCACACCAGTTTAGAAAAATAGAGTATCTTTATCTAAACCAAACAAGACCAAAACAACAAAATCCAACAAACATTTATCACAATATCACTTTTTAAAGGTTTTAGCAATTCTGTCCATAGAAAACTATGGATGCGGGTGCTTTTCACAAAGTACCTTAGTGTGCGTCTAAATTCACCAAATAAAACAGCCGCAGATGAACGAGGCGAGGGAAAACAACGGGATGCGTCGATTCCTGAGTCCGTGGGGAGGTGATGCGTCAGTTCTGCTGCACGCAGGAGAAGTGTTGCGTAAATCCGAACTGTAAGGGGAAGCGATGCGTCGATTTCCGGACGTCTCTGGTCTGCGGGTGTCAAACTTGGCTCACAGGTGCGATGCGTGGGAAAATTCAGGTGCTGCAGGTTGATGCGTCGGCGATCCAGGTGCTGCGTCGATTTCTGCAGCTGCAGACAGGTAATGCGTCGATTCTGCCAGACACAAGGCATGCTTTGGAGTCAGAGCGGGGGTTTTGGACTTGGAACCTCGGTGTTTGGGACTCGGTTTGCCGTGAATTCTCAGGCCGCACAAAGGCACTGCGTTGATATTTTCAGGCGCACCTAAGCAATGCGTGTGTGTTTTGGCCGCACGGCACTTTGCGGCGGGAAAAACAGCGCTGGAAGGGCGATGCATGTATTTTCACCAGGAGAAACAGCAATACAAACTCCAAGGGCCCAGAACTAGAATTGGCACCACAAGGCGGGTCAGAACTCCCAGCAGTGGAGTTCAAGGATGCTGTAGTTGAAGTCTTTGAGTCCCTGAGACTTCTTAACATGAGGCAAGCTCTACATCAAGCCCTTGGAGAATCTTCTCAAGCAGGATACACAACAAAGTCCAGTCTTTGTCCTCTTCAGCAGAAGCAGCAACTGCAGGCCAACCCAGCAAAGCAACCCACAGCAAAGGAGCAGTACTCCTCCTCACAGCTCATCAGCTCTTGGCAGAGATTCCTCTTGATCCAGAAGCGTTCTAAAGTTCTGGGTTCAGGGCCCCACTACTTATACTATTTTTAGCCTTTGAAATCAGCACATCTTCAAAGAAAGTCCTTTTGGCTCATCAGAACCAGTTCTGTCCTGCCCCAGCCAGGCATACTGCAGAAGGTGGAAACATCATTGTAAAAGGCAGCAACAACCTATTCAGGTGTTAGTGACAACTCCTCCCACCACTCTAGCCCAGGAAGACTCATCAGGATATGCAGGACACACCTCAGCTCCCCTTTGTGTGGCTATCTGGAGTGAATGTACAAACCAGTCGTTGTCAGCTATAAACCAGACGTTGATTCCTCAGGCAGGCAGCGACACAGGATGGTTAAACAAGAAAATGCCCACTTTCTAAAAGTGAAATTTTCACACACAGAATTTAAAAAACAACTTCACTAAAAGAAGTATTTTTAAATTCTGAGTTCAGGGAACCCAAACTCCAAATCTCTATCCTTTCCCAATTGAAAGTTACACTTGTAAGATGTTACAAGGTAGCTCAAATGATAACCTTTCAATAGTGAAAAGCTAAATGCACAGTGTCTCACTATCAGGGAATGTAAAACACAAAACTACATGTCCCACCTTTCATATACACTGCACCCTGCCCATGGGGTACCTTGGGCCTGGTAAACAGACATAATATTGAGTTGGAAATATCGAGTAGCAGTAATATCGAGTCCAAAATCTCGGACTACAAAAATATCCACAGTCAGAATATCGTTGTCAAGAATATCGAGTTGAAGGTAAGTAATATCGTTTTTAAAAATATTGATGTCATTAATATCGGTAGCAAAAATATCATTGTTAAAAATATCGTTGTTTTATTTTGTGTTTTGTATTTTAGTGTGTACTTTATATGTATGTGTTCTATATTTTTGTGTAAGTATTGCATTTGTTTTTTAATATATGTGTTAAATTTTTAGAAGTTAATAATTTGTTTAAAGTAAATTTTGCGTTTTAGTTCCGCAGCGGGTTGTGGGTTAATAGGGGAAAAGGGTGGGAAGTAATTTAATTATAATAAATGTAATAATAATTTTTATAAGTTATTAATTTATTTTAATACACTTTTGCATTTTTGTTCCGTAGCGGGTTGTGGGTTTATAGGGGAATAGGGTGGGAAGTAATTTAATTATAATTAATTGATAAATACATTTGATTAATTAATATTTATGTATTTAATATTTAATATTGTTAATTGTGGTAATTAATTTATTATTAATTAGTTATTAATTGGTTGTTAATTATTAATAATCAATTGGTAAATATCTTAATTGCGTTATTTTTTTAGGGGTGGGTTGTGGGTTTATTGGAGAGTAGGGTGGGAAGTAATTTAATAATTATTAATTAATTTATATTTTTAATTATTTGATATTTATGTATTTAAAATTGAATACTGTTAATTGTGATAAATAATTTATTGTTAATTATTTAGTAATTGGTTATTAATAATTATTAATTAATTATTAATAATGTGATTTGTGTTATTTTTTTAAGAGTGGGTTGTGGGTTGATAGGGGAGTAGGCTGGGAAGTAATTTAATTATAATATATTTTATTACATTTTTTATTATAATATTTATTTTAAGTTGTTTTATAGTGTTAATAGTGTGAATTAATTTATTATTGATTGCTTTTAAATTGCTTGTTAATTTTAATTAATTAATTAATTAATTATTAACTAATTTTGTTAATAATGTTATATTTTACAATATTGGTGGTGTCATTTATAGGGGAATATGGTGGGAGTTAATATTTTGTTAATTAATCAACTGTTTGATAAGTAATTTTAATTATTTTGTTTGAGTGGGAATAGTAAATTATTCACCTATGCAATCCAACACTTTCCCTACTGTTGCATTTTCTGGAGTGGGAATAACAAATTATTCCTCTCCGCTATCCAACACTTTCCCTACTGTTGCTATTGCTGGAGTGGGAATAGTAATTTTATCCCCTATGCTATCCAACACGTTTACTACTGTTGCACTCACTGGACTGGGAATAGTAAATTATTCCCCTTCGATATCCAGAACTTTCCCTACTGTTGCACTCCTGGAGTGGGAATAGTAATTGTTACCCCTCCGCTATCCAACACTTTCCCTACTGTTGCACTCTTTGGAGTGGGAATAGTAAATTATTCCACTCCGCTATCCAACACTTTCCCTACAGTTCTACCTGCTGGAGTGGGAATAGTAAATTATTCCCCTCCGCTATCCAACACTTTCCCTACTGTTGTACTTGCTGGAGTGGGAATAGTAAATGATTCCCCTGTGCTATCCAACACTTTCCCTACTGTTGCACTCGCTGCAGTGGGAATAGTAATTTTATCCACTCCGCTATCCAACACTTTCCCTACTATTGCACTCTCTGGAGTGGGAATAGTCCTTTTTACCCCTATGCTATCCAACACTTTCCCTACTGTTGCACTGTCTGGAGTGGGAATAGTAATTTTTATACACTCTGCTATCCAACACTTTCCCTAATGTTGCACTATCTGGAGTGGGAATAGTAAATTTTTCCCCTACGCTATCCAAAACTTTGCCTACTGTTGCACTCGCTGGAGTGGGAATAGTAATTGTTACCCCTCCGCTATCCAACACTTTCCCTACTGTTGCACTCTTTGGAGTGGGAATAGTAAATTATTCCACCCGCTAACCAAAATCTTTCCCTACAGTTCTACCTGCTGGAGTGGGAATAGTAAATTATTCCCCGCCGCTATCCAACACTTTCCCTACTGTAGTACTTGCTGAAGTGGGAATAGTAAATTATTCCCCTCTGCTATCCAACACTTTCCCTACTGTTGCACTCGCTGGAGTGGGAATAGTAATTTTATCCACTCCGCTATCCAACACTTTCCCTACTGCTGCACTCTCTGCAGTGGGAATAGTAATTTTTACCCCTATGCTATCAAACACTTTCCCTACTGTTGCTATCTCTGGAGTGGGAATAGTTCATTATTCCCCTACGCTATCCAACACTTTCCCTACTGTTGTACTTGCTGGAGTGGGAATAGTAAATTATTCCTCTCCGCTATCCAACACTTTTCTTACTGTTGCACTCCCTGGAGTGGGAATAGTAATTGTATCCCCTCCGCTATCCAACATTTTCCCTACTGTTGCTATTAATGTAGTGTCAAATGTAATTGTAAAACATTATAGTATTTTAATTTTTTTAATTATTATATATATATATTTTAATTTTATTTTATTTTTACTGGTATATGTATAAATATATGTATTTATAATTTTTAGTATGTTTCTAACATTTTATAATTTATTATAATAAGTATTTATAAATATTATTAAGTACATTTATATATTATATTTTATATATATGTATGTTTAATTATTTTTAACATTATATTTATTATTTATTATTTTAAACATGTTCTAATAATTCTAACTATGTTTTTTTAATTATATGTATTATGTACTTTATTTTACATTATTTTTTAAGCATTTAAAAAAACTATATTTTTTACAACGATATTTTTGACAACGATATTTTTTTTTCAATATTTTTGTACTTACCATGATGTAGATAGGACTTCGATATTCTGGACAACGATATCTTTGTCCCGATATTTTTATACCTCGATATTTTTATACCTCGTTGTCGATATTCTGTCAGTGATCCCTTGGGCCTCCCTTAGAGATGACTTGAAATGAAATTTGTACTTGTAAAGCGCACTGTTACCCAAGGGTGTCCTGTCGCTGTACGCATACCGCTGTGGAACCCTTCCTGTCTTTTCCCTGTGAAATGTCCACTCCTGGGCACCCCCAAGGTGAAGCCAGGCATCCCAGCACTGGTGGGGCCGTTGTGGAGATTAAGCAAGCTATTGCCCAGAGTTGCAGAGTGGGACCCATGATTAGAATAGGCACCGAGGCGAGAATTATCAGGTCCGAGGAAATTGAGCCCAAGACCCGCCGAGGCGGGAATTGAACCCTGGTCCCGGGCCAGATCTCTGCATCAGGGTCTGCCGCTCTAACCATTGAGCCACACTTCTCCACTTACATGTAAGAAAACTGAAAGTTAGGGCCTGGCAAGTGGGTGCCCTTGCCAGGGTGACATGGCAGTTAAAAACTGCGCGCGCAGACACTGTGTGGCAGGTCTGAGATGCATTTGAAAGGCTACTTGTGTGGGTGTCACAATCAGTGCTGCAGGTCCACTAGTAGCATTTGATTTACAGGCCATGGGCACACACAGTGCACTTTACTAGGGACTTACCAGTAAATCAAATAGGCCAATCATGGCTAACCAATCATATTCACAATTTACATAGGGAGAACTTGCACTTTGGCACTGATCAGCAGTGGCAAATTGTACCTAAACCAGCAAAAACGAAATCCAGCACACAGTCAAAAATACAGGAGGTAGAGACAAAACCACACCAAGGATGCCAGGTCTAACAGCTTAGGTCAGAAATGTTCTCACTGTCTAATCCTGCCATTGAGACAGAATGGAAACCAAATTCAGTCAGATATGTGTGAGTCCATGTAAGCAGGACTTGTCTGAAATGATTCACATGACTTATGGTAGAGATCTCTTAAGGTTAACAACACCAAGTAGATCGATGGATAACCCTTACCATCTCCATGGTGAGGTGAATCGCCATAATTAAAATGGTAGTCTTGCCTAAGACCCTTTATGTGATCATGAATACACCCCAGGAATTCTTCCATAAACTGAGAGGGGCACTGTTTAGACTTCTGTGCTAAGAGAGATACAGCAATATGTCCTAGTAGACGCTGACAATGCTTATGGAGAAAGGAGAACTTGCTGTACAGGATTTCCTTGGCTATTACCTAGTGGTACAGGCTCAGTTTGCCTCATTTTAGTTTCACCCCCTCTCACACTGTAAACTCTTGCTAATAGAGCATAGACTATTGAAGCTGGGATCCCTGCAGATGGTATTGAATACAAACCTGATAACTATCCAAACGGACACAGATATAGTAAACTTCACATAGCTTGGTGCAATTGGTGGACCAATAAAGCTACATTCTCTTCTTCTCCCAGTAGTGTATAACCCTCACTTACCACACAAGCTTGAAAAGGGATCTAACCAAATCCTACAGGTCCTGTATAATATTAATCTTGGTGAGAGTTCGGAGTACTGCTGCGCACAGATGCAGAATACTCCGTTTAATTGCAGCTGTTAATACATTTTCAGTTCTTGCATCACCACTATCTCACCATTAAGCATATAGCCAGGTTCATGAGATCAGTGAATATTTACCAACGATGTTTTGTGAAGGCTGCAGACTATTTTTCACTTTGCATGGAAGTGCCCAATAGTGAGGATATTTTGAGACAAGTTCTTCTCGTCACTATATGATATAGCTAATATCAATATATCTTGTACCCCGCTAATACCGTTACTAGGATACATGGTGGAGATACTAGTGGCATATAAGAAGTACGTTTCTGCATCACTGGTGCTAACGAAAAGAAGAATAGCAATGTAATGAACGATGCTGGCTTGCACTGAAAAGAAAAAGTAAAAAACTATACTGCGACAACACAGGCACTCCATCATTACTTGATGGAAAAGAAAACACTACCCGCATGAGGTTAGATAGGATACAGCCCCCAAGATTGTTTATTGTAACAGTATGCGTTCATGACTTATGCTCTGCCATATTTAAAAGCGGCAGAGGGACTTTCTGCAAGGCCTGTTAGAATAGAGGTGACCACGAGATGTAACCATGTTGTGTGTTCTATTATTGAACTATATATTGCTGTACAGTTGTGGCAAACATTTTACTATTACTTTTTCTAAAAGCAACAACAATAAACCATCCCCCATCCAAGCATTCCAATTGCAAACAGCTACAGCCTTATTATGCCTTTGGCGGTTTCAGAGCAGGGCCGCCACGCTGCCACCCCGCTCCAAGACGCCAAAGCCATAAACAACCACCCGCCAGAGTACGACTTATTTTTACTCTGGTGGGCAGTTCTTTGGTGGTCCCACAGCAGTGCCTTTGAAGAAGGCACCACAATGGCAGCGTCAAAGGCAGTTCAGGGCATGGACTTTTACATCCATGCCCTGCAGGAACTGGGGGTGCAAGCACACAGTTGGGCACATGTTCATGCACCCCATGGCGCAGAGGCACAAGGGGGTCCTATCGGGCCCCTATTGTTTCCTCACCGCCACAGTTTTCCAGGTGGTCGCACTGCCATGAAAAGTGTGGAGGTGAGGAAACTCCTAATATGCTTGGCGATGCCACAGCAGCACCACCAGCATGTTATGCACCTCAGACTGCTGCGCCACTGCCAGGGATCGTGGATCCCTGGCGGCAGCAGTGGTCCCGTGGTGATCCAACCGCCACAGTCCTAATGCGGCAGGGGACCACCAGTCTGGTGGTCTGCGAGTCGCAACCATGGGTCCGGGGGTCCATTAGACCGCCAAACTCGTAATAAGGGCCAATGTCACTTAAACACTTTATAATAGTAACTTGAATGAGGAAGAAATGCCATCACCATGTAATTTGGCACCCCCAGTGTACCCAAAGTAGAGTTATTTCTAAAGATAATATAGGAAATAAACTTTAAAAAGCCCACTTTGAAAGAGCTTCTTCAAAAAACAGAAAGGAACTATTTTTAGGCGGATGTGAACATTGTCCACACATTCAGGGAAGTCAGTCAAACTGAAGTAAGCTAATTGGTAAAGTGGGCTGACACTTTGCCCCATGCTGTAGTGGGTGGGAGCAAAATATGAATTGCAATTCAACAGACCAAAGGATAAAGATCTGCTGACAAAATGGCCCTCAATGTATGTACATTATGTATGAATTGTTTTGGAAAACAATCATCTGGCGAGACAGCTAACATTGCTTCAAACGCCAGATCTAAACATGCAAAGCCAATAGGCCTGACATTGGCCGCCAGTCTTTTAGTTTTGGCAATTCTTACTTTATTCTCTTGTGGTTGTTGCACAACTTTATTCGTAGGGAAGCTGTTGGCCCCTCATCACTACAGGGATCAATTTGCCTGGATCCCCCACTGGATGTTTCTCCCTGCAGCGCTCTCCTCTTCCTCACAGGGTTCACTGGTCTTGACAAGCAGGCAGAAACTGGTGCTCCAGGCTCCATGGGTTAGAGGTCTTGGATGTTTCTGGCCAATGTTTCCTAGCCCAGCTGGAGACAGGCAGGGCTTATCCTCCTGCCCTGCTTACAAGCAGAAGCCTTGCAGAGCTTCCCCTCCTTGCACAGCCTGACTGACTGCTGCTTATAGTCCATTTCCAGACACCAAATGTGATTTAGAGTCTGTGTCTTTGAAGTACTTATTAGGGGTCTGCTTCCTTTTCAAGTGCCCAGTCCTCTGCCCTGCCTTTCCTCCAGAAAACATCTGCACAGCAGGAGTGACTCCAAATCTGATAACCCCACAGTACAGGCCACAGGAGTCACTAGAGGCTCACACCTGGATGTCAGCCACAGTGATATGTCTAATAAAAGGTAACCACAGGGCCCCAACCTTAATCTTTATGTTTCTCTTTTCAGCCCCATCTCCTTCCTGAGATGTGCCCAGGCCCCTTTCACTAAAAGGCATTGCACTGCGCTAAAACTAAGTTGGTGAAGGCCAATGGTGAGTTAAGCACACAGCAGCAGAACTTACATGAGTGAGCCTGAATTGTACAGACAGCGTAAACTGTTCCCAAGGTACCTTCATTATTTGTCAGACATGAGCCATCACCAAAAATAACATAATCAGATGCAATCCAAGGCTCATCTTTTGTGTCTGGCCATGGCGCATAAATCCGTAACCTCTAGACAATCATGCTTAACTTCATTTCCATTGAAATCCTCATTGACAGGTAATAAAGTTGATAGATTTAAAATCTGACAGCATTTTAAAACAATATTCTCAGCAGCCAGGATCTGCTGCTCATAATTTGTGAGTCCGCCATTTATCATGTACTGGGTTTTTGTTCTGGTGAGCAATATTTCTATGGAGTGAGGGACCATAACCTTTAAAGGCATTCCCAACACTATAATCTCACATCTCTCTATACTGACACTGACTGCAGCTACCAATTTAAGGCAGCCGGGCAGTCCTGTGGCTACAGGGTCAAGGGTAGTTGAAAAATAGTCCGCAGGTCTTCTTTTATCTCCATGCACCCGAGTAAGCACTTATAGAGTGCAGTCCTCCCTCTCACTGCAAAACAATGTGAACATCTTACTGTAATGAGGCATTCCTAGTGCCAGGGCATGACAGAGACTTTCTCTCAGCTCTAGGAAGGCTATTAAGTACTCATTGTCCCATGGAAGCGGATCAGGCACATCTTTGTGTGTCAGCCGCAGTAAAGGCTTAGCCACTAGGGAAAAGTTTGGCGTCCACTGTCTACAGTAGCCAACCTTTCCCAAAAACATTCTGAATTCTCTCTGTGTTCTGGGTGGAATTATCTGAAGGATAGTCTCCACTCTCACTGGTGACACATTTCTTCCTCCTTTTTCAATGATATGCCCCAGACACTTTATGTCCATTCTCAGTCAGGTGATTCAATAGTGCAGTCTTATCCTGTCTGCAGGGTTCTTGCGTATCTGATGCCAGATCATCAATATACTGTACAAGAACTGAACTGTAAGGCATCTGCAGTGATTCAACATTCTTTCTCAGGATCTGATTAAATATAGACGGGTTCGGGGGCGTGGCCAACAGCCATGGGGAAAGGCCACGCATTAGCTCAGCTCTGGCGTACCACCTCAGGAAAATCCGAAAATATGCAAAATGATCCGAGAGTGAACAACTGTAACTAACCCCACAAGGTTCTCGCAACTCAGGCATCAATTGAGCCAAGTGCCGAAACGATTGAGTGTGTGTGAGCGGAGTTTCGCCCTGATCCCCGCAAGCGAGTTGCGAGACGCTGAATGCGTCACATTGAGCCCCGGCCGATCAGCGATGATGGAACCGTGACTGTGGGAGAAGAAATGGACTATTCATCATAGGAGGGCAGCAGAAACAAGGGACCTGCCTTCTCTTGTGCCTGGCCCCCGCGGAATTTTAGAGATCGACGCGCCCTGCAGGGCTCCCCGTATGTGATTAACGCTGCGATCTGCTGGCATAGCAGGCATTATCCAACTCCCGCGGGTGGCGCCCGGGAGATATGCGGACACGGTGGAGCGGTGTCGACACGCATACACCTCCAGTGATGGCCGGAATAGTGAGAACTGTGGCGGGGACTGGGTGAACTGCAGGACATTACCAAGCGCTCCCCCTACCTTGCCAGGAATAAGACGGATGGGGCTCTCACTCAGCAGAGGCCTAGCTGGTGAACTCCGACAGGCCGGACAGGGCCTCGGCCCTTGAGCAGGCGGCGGAGAGCAGCCAGCACGGCCTGAACCCCTCAACTGGCATTGAAACACATACTAAGCAAAAATGGCGAGCGGCCGTGGTGGCCGTAATACGATGCAAACCAAATTAGACAAATATGCATGGCAAAAGGGACCAGATGACGCACAAGCAGCACCGAAACCGGCAGGGGAACAGCTAGACCCCACCCTGCAAGATATACTGTCAGCTATAACATCCGTGTGTACATCCTTAGAAAACAGGATTGATACTGTCGCTTCGGAGGTTTCATTAATTAGGGCTGACATGTGCAACATGAACGATCGCATTAAGGAGGTGGAATTCGCCTCCAAGGCCTTAACAACAGATAACGCCCTCCTTAAAAGCCAAGTCGCAGATCTCAAAGCTGGTCAGGCCAGAATGGAAAATCAGCTTGACGACTATGAAGGTAGGATGCGATGCAATAACATTCGTATACTTGGGGTGCCGAACGGGCGGAGGCGCAGGCGGCAGACCTATTCGAGGAGGAACTGGTGGTACGCCATCTTCAACTTAAGGGCCTGTCCAACCACTTTTCCATTGAAAGAGCGCATAGAGTACCGGGTGGAAGACCAAAACCCGGCGCACCGCCCCGGCCCATACTTGTAAGAGTATTTAACTTTTGTGACAGAGACATAATACTTCATACAGCACGAGTGCCCCTCCGGTCAGTCTCAAAAATAGCAAAATAATTTTTTTTCCAGACTTCACGCTTAAAGTGCAAAGACAGTGTCGCAGCTTTCTAGAAGTAAAACGAGCCCTGCGTGATCAGGAAATCAAGTATGCCATGTTGTTTCCGGCAAAATTGCTTATCGAGTCAGAGGGAAAGACATGGTTTTTCATTAGTCCAGAGGAAGCATGGGACTGGCTCAACGGATGGCACACTGTTGAAAAGCGGAATTGTAAGGAAGGCCGCGGCAGCGGAAACAGAGACAGACTAGGCCGCCATGCAGGAACTTCGACGAATACCAAAACAGCGTGAGGCTCACCGGAATCGGACCATGAGGATTGAAAGCAAAGTGACATTTGCCCACAGCCAGAGATCTAAGGCCCCCAATGCCCTCACCCGAATAAGCTTAACCTAGCATTGAACTGCATCATACCAAGACTCCAATGCCAACCAGCGCTACCATTGGACGTTCCGAAGATATAATTTGCAGCTTGAGACGGGGTATATTTAACTGCTTGATTTAACCTGTATGATGTTATACCTAGTTCTAATAACGAGGGATTCCGGGAGTGGGGTTGGATCATGTACCCAAGCATACCAGGGGTGGGCGATAGGCACTCTGCACTATTGGGGTGGCGGGAGGTTCAAAGCCCGCAATGCAGGGAGGCAGGGAGGGGGGAGGGGAAGGGACAACTTGGGGGGGTAATTGTTTGGGTAGTTCTCTATTGTTATCTTGTTGTGACAGCAGTGAGAGATGTGATGACATTTACACAAGTACAACTAGGACTAACGCTCCACTCGCACCACCAACCAAAAACCGCACATACACCCTGGAGAAGAGGCGACCCACATCACCCACATAAACCATGTCGGACAATACTATGAAGAGAACGCTCCGTATTCTCTCTTGGAATGTCAACGGGCTGGGGGACAAATTAAAAATAGGGGTTGTGCTTCAATACCTTAAGCAGCAAGCCCCCGACATTGCCCTGTTGCAGGAGACACATCTGGTAGGCAACACGTGCGAAGCATTAGATAGATGGGGATATAGATTAGCAGCCCATGCGGGCTTTACCTCCGGTTCGAGAGGAACAGGCATCCTTATTCGCAAACAATGCCCGTACACAATAAATAACACATGGGTAGAGGCCCAGGGTAGATTTGGAGCACAGGCAGGGACATGGGAAGGGAGGCCACTCAATATAATTTCAATCTACGTCCCCCCTGCATTGACAAAACTACACTGGCCGCTCTGGGTAAGTTCTTGCTGGACCTCCCTGTGGGAACCTTGGTACTGGGTGGTGATTTCAACCTGACGGTAGATGGTCAGGTCGACCGAGGACCCCCACGACGAGATCTACATGACACCTCACAACTGGCAGACTTCCTCTCAGACTTTGGCCTGGTTGACATCTGGCGGCACCTTACTCCCCAGACGCGTCTCTACACATTCCACTCGGGCGCCCACGGTAGTCAATCTAGAATAGATCATCTGCTTACACTTGTCGGTGACATTTCCAAATGTACAGAGGATAGGTGCTTGGCGCGCGGCATCTCCCCTATCCTCACCCAGATAGAATTACCACATGAGAATAGGCGCACGACCCTGACGATAAACCCATGGTGCCTGAAAACCCCCATGTTAAGACGGAAATTATAAAAGGGGTGGATCACTACTTCGCTGAGAACACAAATACGGTTGATTCCCAACAGATCCTGTGGGGGCATTCGGAGCAGTTATTAAAGGCCACACGCTTTCATTAATGGTAGGACATAAGAAAGAGTTGAGGGCACGATTGGAGGCCTTAGAACAGGAGATTCTGAGGCTGGAGGGTACGGTGGCGACCACGGATGATGATCTAGCCATACACACTCTCAGCATGAAAAGACAAGATTATCGACAGCTCGCAACGGAGGCAGCTAGATCAAAACAAAAGGCCACCCTGCACAAAATCTATGAGATGGGCGATAAAACTGGGAAGCTGCTTGCATGGCTGGAGAGGCGACACACTGCAGAGAGATGGGTGCCCCTCATAGAGGGAGAGACTGGAGAGCTGTTGAGAGACCCGCAAAAGATTGCTGAGTCTTTTGTTTCCCACTTTGCCCTAATATACTCCTCCACCACCACTAACACACTCACTGACTCCAGAGACCTCCTGGCCACTATCCCTGTTACTACTCTTACCCCAGAGGACTGCGAATCCCTAGAGGGTGACCCAACAGAGGAGGAATTAGCACTTGCCATAAGAGGGATAAAATCGGGGAAAGCCATGGGACCCAATGGGCTCCCAATAGAGCTGCTTAAACTAGTGTCTTCTAAGATAACACCTGCGCTCCTGGCTATGTACCTGGAGAGCTACCAAAAAGGGTCCCTTCCAAGTGACTTAAGGCTAGCCTCTGTGGTTGTTATACATAAGCAAGGTAAACCAGCGACGAGGTGCGATTCCTATCGACCTATCTCACTGTTAACCGCTGAAGCTAAAATCCTAGCCAAGGTGTTGGCCAACCGATTAATCCCTATCATCTCTAAACTTGTACATCCGGACCAATCAGGCTTTATGCCGGCCGAAACACGGCCCTCAATCTCAGGAGATTGCATGGGGTACTAGGGAGGGTCAGTACAATTCAAGAAGATGCCGCCCTGCTGTCATTAGATGCAAAAATGGCATTCGATACGATCGAATGGCCTTATTTATTTGCTCTCCTCGAGCGCATGGGTTTCGGCCCCACTTTTATAAAGTGGGTAAAACTACTTTATGCAGAACCGGCAGCCCAAATAGTTGTCAATCAACACACATCCCGGCGATTTCGACTAGGGAGGGGAACCATACAGGGCTGCCCCCTGTCGCCCCTTATGTTTGCCCTGATACTGGAACCATTAGAAACATGGGTGAGAGGGGACCCCATGATCAGAGGGTTGAAATGGACTGAACAATACGTAGATAGACTCTCCCTCTATGCGGATGATGTTTTACTATATGTTGCGGACCCAACTGCCTCGATCCATAGGATTCTCCACATCTTTGCAATTTTTAGTAAACACTCAGGCTATACTATTAGCTGGACAAAATCCAAAATATTCATGCTTCAGGGACCCCCACCACGAATGCCCAAAGATAACAACGTCACTGTAGCGACCGAGGGATTCCGATATCTAGGTATATATGTAACCCCGCAGCCCTCCCGATTCTATGACATCAATCTCAAGGCCCCACTGACGAGACTTCACAACGATGTGCTCCACTGGAGGACCCTACCCCTGACTCTACTGGGCAGGGCAGTGCTGTTTAAAATGTTGGCTCTACCCCGATTTTTGTATGTGTTGCAGAATACCCCCTACAGGGTCCCGGACACATACTTCACCAGTATAGAAAGTGAGGTTAGGACTCTTTTATGGGACGGGAAAAACCCACGTATTGCAACACACAAATTGACGAGAGGGTGGTACGATGGGGGAATTGCCCTACCCGACCTCAAACAATATTATTGGGCCTCCCAGCTGGCAGTTATCAACCAATGGGTTTACGCCCCACCGTCGGAGCCGTCATATTGGACGGGCAAATGGATAATGAGCCCGGGTGGTTACCAGAGGGCACTTTACTCTAACCCTAAATACCAACGCCTTACAGACCCCACTGCCCAAACAGTTGCAATTTGGCACCAAGCGACAAAAAAACTGGGGTGGCATAAGAAAATAACACTGACCACTCCTTTATGGGAGACCGAGCAAATTGGTACACTGAGTATATGCCCGGGGTTCGATAAATGGGACGTAATTGGTATCTCCTCAGTTGACGACCTATGGAAGCGAAACAAGATGGTCCCATTCAGAGACCTTCAAGCAGAATACCAACTGGCTGGGTCGGAGGCTTTCCGTTATTTACAAATACGACATGCCATAACAACCGCTATAACAAGCAGTGAAGCTCTACCTGAGGCGTCTCCACTAGAGGACAGACTCTTAAGGGAACCCATGTCACGCAAAGCAATATCTCTCACATACCGCAAATTAATAAACAATAAGCTGGATCCGCTAATACGTCTGCGGCAACTTTGGGAAATTGACGTTGGGAATCTGAAGGAGGATGACTGGCAAGAAGCACTTTCTTCCCCCAAAGAAGTCGCCATTCCAATGAGGCTAAGATTAATCCAATTAAAAACCCTACACAGGTCATATCTCTCGGCAGGCACGCTGGTTAAAATGGGACGGAGACCCGATCCCGGGTGTCTTGGGAAGTTCGCTGAGGAAGGCACATTCTTCCATGTATTCTGGGATTGTCCAAGCATCCGCCCATACTGGGAGAGGATTATCTCCACACTTAAGGAGGTAGGTGGGAAAGATATCACCAACTCCCCATGACTCTGCCTACTAAATATATGGGAGGCCACCAACTTAACCCAAACCGAACGCACGTGGGTCTCACTGGGGTTCGCCCTTGCCAAAAGGAACACTGCTCAGAAATGGGGAACGGGGGACTTTCCAACATACCGAGGATGGGCGAATGATATGGAGAGTGCAATGATTGCGGAGAAAGAGGTATTTAAGCACAGGGGTTGCCCTAAGAAATGGGATCAAAAATGGCCTAAATGGAATGCATCGAGGGGTGATTTATGTGTCTCCACAATGGAGGAGCTACGAAGAGAAAGGGTGGGAATTGATCTTCTCCAGATGTGATGGGGAAGGAGAACTACGTTCCAAACCATATGTACGAACTAATCACTGCTGACCTACTGTATTGTCTTGATATTTCTAGATCTTGTACTCTTTATCTGCTGTGTTGTCACAACTGTTCAATAAAAGGTTTAAGAAAAAGAAATATAGACGGGTTCTGTATATACCCTTGTGGAACTCAGCACCATGCCAAAACTCTCTCTCTGAACAGAAAAGAGAACAAGAACTGGCTTTCCTCATGAAATGGAACAGAAATGAAAGCCTGACACAAGTCCACAACAGTGAACCATTCTACAGTGCACAGAATTAGAAAAAGTATGGCGGCTGGATTCGGTACCACAGGACAACATGGAACAACAATGCTGTACATCTTTTGAAGGTCTTTCACAATACGGTATTTGCCATTAGGTTTCTATAAACCCATACTTGGAGAGTTGGAAGGGCTTCCAGCAACTTCTTTTAAATCCCTTTCTTCAACATGTCTTCAATTACAGGCATTATTCCTGCATCCGTTTCTGGGGTCAAATCATATGGCGGTGTTCTCAGATACATATCATTTGGATTTACTATCATTTGGGCATGTTGTACACCTTTAATTAGTCTGATATTTTTCCCAGTAAAGACTTTTTAATCAGGAGGCAAGTCTTCAACTGTCCTCACTGGATACAATCCTACTGCTGTTTGTTACCAGGCCATTTTAAAATCAACATCTTCATTATGAGTCTTGAACTCCACACCATCCAGTGTACAATAAATCGTGCAGTTTAACTTGCACAATAGATCTCTCCCTAACAGATTTACAGGACTAGAATCACACACCACAAATTGATGATTTTCCTTTAAATGACCCCATTTTTACTGGGACATTTTCTGAAACTGGGTTTCTTATCTGTTTATTTGTAACTCCTACAACTTGGATTCTCTTTCCCGAGAAGGGTGGGTCCGGGACTTCAGCTGTTCTAACAGTGGAATGGATTGCTCTGGTGCCGATCAAAAATGACACTTGGTGGCCATTAACTTCTCCCTCTACCACTGGTCCACTCTGGTCTACTTCTAGGACTGCGCCAAGTACCCAATGTTCCTCCCCACTCAGGCACCATCATTGGGAATTATCGGTAACAAAACTGTCATTGTCTGGCATTGGCAACTGTTGGAATGGGTTCTGATTCTGGTTCTGAAATGAGTTTGGATTTACTAGGGGCATCTGATTCATATTAAATCTGGGATTTCCCATGTTTTGTGGGACCATGGAGGCTTGTGGATCCAGCATCACTGGAACCTGTCTCTGCATTGGCACTTGCATTTGCTGAACATACCCACTCTGCATTTGATTTCCTCCTTGCATTTGAACATATCCTCTCACTTTATCTGGACCCAGCCTACACTCCCTCTTCCAATGCCCAACCTTATTACAGAAATGACAAGGGGTAATTTTATTCAGCATTGCAACATCTACACCAGAATTCGATCAATTGGAACACCTCTCCCCTGTGAAACACTAAATCCTCCTTGAAGACCTTGAGTCTGCACTCCAACACCTTGCATTCCACCAGAATTTTCTGCAAACGACTGATTCCGAATACCTTATTGAGCCACCCTCATCTGGGCTATCATGAATTTATCCTTAAGCTTTTTCTGCTTCATTTCTTGTTTGTCACTACAATATTTTGCATACCTCAGGATCTCATCTAACGCTTTTTCCTACCTGTAAATCACACTCTGTTGTATGTGCATACTGATCTCTGGTCTTATCCTAAGTACAAATTGAAACACAAAGAATTCCATACCACTCTGTTTGGGATGTTCTTGTCCACTGTGTTGTTGAAACACTTGAAGCAATCTCTCATAGTAATCATGCACTTGCTCTTTCGGCTCTTGTGAGGTTCTTTTTGTCTTTATCCAGTCAATATTTTTTTTTTCCGAAGTTTTATATAGCGCGAACTTGACCTGAAATCAGGTATCAGAGCGCTTTACATGAGCACCAGTTGCGTTACATGAGGACACATTCAGTTTTGTTAGGCACAGTGAGATTAAGTGATTTGCCCAGAATCACAGGATATTCAGCGTCATTGCCGAGACTCGAAACCGGTTCCCCAGATTTGAGGTCGACGGCCCTAGCCATTTAGCTACATCCTCTTCCCAACCTTGCCTTTCATAAATGTAATCCCCTCATCGTATTTGTCCATAACCACAGGAGATGGTGCATTAGTGCAGGCATCTCTCGTCAGTTCTGCACACAGCCATTGGACAGCAATTTTACACTCAGCCCACAAATCACTTGGCACTACAATATCAAAGAACGTATTCAAATCAATCCACAGCACTTTCGGAATTTTAACAAATCTATCAACTTGTTTGTACCATTATCCAGGCTTCTCACTCAATTTTGGAAAATTATTCGTAAACGCTGCAAGATCTTCTCTGCTCCATTGTACATGAACATACCCTCCACCTAGTATCTCCCTCAACACAAAAGCTTAAGCTTCACCTTCATCTATCAGTGGCTTATTATTTTCTTTTACTGCCTCTAATTGTTTCCTTTTTGTTTTCATTCTTCTTTGCCCATTTGCTCTCTAATTTATCATAATCACTCAATCCATGAATGCATTTTACTAATTCAGTGATGTGTAATCGCATTCCTGAAGAACGCATTGTTTCAATAGCTTCATACTCCAATTGCACCCTGAAACTTTTCCTAAATGGAAAACTTTTTGAAATATCAACTTCATGTTTTCTGGCTAATTCAGTTAATTTATCATGAGTAGTCTCTGCACGTCTAGTAATTTCTTTGATCAAATATATCAACTCTTTTTCTTGGTACTGATTCACATGTTCAAGACCTAAATATACTTTGATTATTTTTTCTAATTCTGTTTTTAATCTTAGGATATTTACCAGCCTCTTCTTTTCTGTCTGCTGTGCAATGGGAACGTGATTTTCTATGTGTCCTGCCTTTTAATTCTCTGCAGCTTCTTCAAACCATGTGGAAAAATCCCATCTTCAAATAGGTTGGGCTCACCCTGAGCTATTGGTGTCATACAGACTATCCTTCTCCCTTCACTCAATGATTTAACTGTTTGCGGTGGTGTCCAAGCAACAATCTGTGAATCCTGTGATATTGGTATAAACCCAGTCACAGGTGAGCCCCCAAACTACTGCATTTCGGACAACATTATTCGGAGTAGTCGCTGTGTGAATCTCTAATGGCTGTGCTCTTATAACCCTAGTAACAGGTGCTGGCACAGTTACAATACCTGGAGGCATCACTATAGGAACATTCTCAATGTGTGCAGGCACAGCATTTGATATAACAGGTTGTACAACAGTCTGTGTCATCTGTAATGGTCTTTCAGTTTGATCCACATTCGGGTCAACAGGGGCTATAGCCACTGTTACATTAGATGTTGAAGCGTTCTCAGCATTTGTTACAGGGGCCATATAAGGTGGTGGACGTGTGGATAACAATGCATCCAAAATTTCATCCCCTGAATCACTAAAAGTATCTGATTTCTTTGCAGCACCCTCATCATCTTTTCCCTGTGTCTTATTCATTATCAACTTCTCGATTTTGACAGTAGTAATAGGTGGATACAGTCTAGTCCCTTCAACTATAGCTTTCCTCCACCGCAGTGGTGGCTACTCGCAATGCCAAGTAGTGGGGCAGAGCAGGATAAATACAAAAAAACAAAAAGCACAGACAAAATAATTTAAAAAAATATAAATGAGTACTTACAAGTCGCTGCGGCTGCCGCCCTGTTCCTCTCCCGATCCTCGACTCCCAGCAGGCCACGTTCTGATGCACACTGTGCAGACTCCCAGATGCCAATCCAGATGCTGCTCTCATGCTGTGAATACTATGACCCAGCATGAGAGAAGCACTGGGCACGGTCTGAGTGGCCTGGTTTGGCACTCAGACAGGGCCTGGGAGCCTGTGTCTGTTCTCCACCTGGCTGTGCAATACAGCTTGGGTTGGAGAAATGGTAAGTGCGTATTCCAGTTTGGCTGCCCTAAGACAGCCATCCAAACCAACACGCGCACTTACTGTGCACTGAGAATGGCCCCACCCACCCTATGACTCTGCTGGCTCTGGCTCAGTAAAAAATAGAATGATAATACATTTTTTTATTATCATTTTATTTTTCATGTTAGCCTCTGCTGGCTATCAGCAGTGGGGTGATGCTTCACTGCCATAACGGAGGAGCCGCCCTTGCTCCATCTCTGTTGCTCCTCATTCTATCGAGCATCTGCATAATTATGCGCAGCTCTTTTAGTTTTATTCTGGTATTTTTCTCTCTCCTTAACATGTGCTGTTTTCTCCCAAATATTTAATGCTTTGTATTGTGCGGATCTAGGTGGCGGCTTCATCTCATATAGTTTGTCTCTCAATCTTTCAATTATTCTTAATTTAAATGTACCGTATCTTGGAAAACTCAAACGACCCTCATTTCCAGTGATCTTGCACTATTGACGAAGCCACAAACATGTATGCAACCCCATATTTGTTGTCAAATAATGTGCTGGCGTACTCTCGGGTGGCGCCTCTTCACCTTCCCATACTGGAATTGTTACATCACCTCTCACAAGACTCTTAAAACCTTAAAAACATTTAATTATTCTTGTTTTTTCAACAAATAGCAAACAACGTAATTCAAATTCTCAAATGTTTTTGTTCTATTCCGTAAACATCAGATTTCTTTTCTCTAATTCTGTTATAGCTCTAATACTTGAAGACCCGTTAACCAATTTCAATGGAGCACTTACGCAACAATTGACCTATAGCAGCGTGACACTCTGTATCATCATCAACCAATTGCAATCTGACAGTACACCAACCAACCAATCTCAACGCAGCACACTATGACGTATAATCTCACCGTTCGAAGCGGCTCACACTTCTTTACAATTTCTCTCGTACACACAATTCTTCAACTTTAAGAGAACATAAGTATACAATCTTTGCCTGCTCCTCTAAAGACAAACAAATGCAAGTTGACAATCGAAATATTAAGGTTTTGAAACCATTTGACTTTTCCACACAGATATATTTTCACACACACAAATGAAATCTCGACCTGCGGGAAATCACCCTAATCAATATAGCTTCATATTTTGCACAATTAGGTTCTGCCAACACCAGTCATTATTAGTACATGCAAAACAATTTGTTATAATCCCTATCTCAATTGTGTAGTCAACTGTATCTCACGACTCACATCACAAATCTTTAACAGACAAGAAAATCATAAATCAACTTTTATTAATCTATCATGGGATCTTAGACTACTTCGGAGTCCCATAATCTCTTCAACTTCTTCACAATAAGCAATTAAACATCACAAACACTCTCCTGCAACATGCAACAATATCAACAATAACAACTGCAACTATGATGCTGTTGTGTAGTCCCTATAGTACCCATGCAGGACCTGCGCGTTTGGATAACATAAACTGCGGGCTTGGTGGCAGACTGGCTCTGTGCACCCCCACCGCGTATGTTAGCCGGATTTGCATTAGCTAGCTCACAGTGCCACTAGAATCTCCTCTTATTGGGGAGAGATTAGTTTCTGGCAACCTTAGATCATGACAACCCTGATCCCTCAGAATCGTGGAAACAATGTACTACTTTTCGCTCAGTCACTTGTGCTTACTTATTCGGTTTGTCTCAGAGAGTTACACAGAATAAACAGTCTGGGCGTTTGAATAAGTATTTATTAAACAGTTGTTATTCTAGTGTAAAATATATGTTCTGTAGCAACCAGCAGACAATAGCAGAGATATATTATCAGCAGTACAATAAAAGTGAAGGGATAGAACAGTTCTACCATATTGCAATAATCATGAATACAAACATGAATATAATAAGCATTATGAAAAGTGCGCATACTCCTACGATGCCTAACTAGATGTACCTGAGTGTACCTAGCATATGTGTAGGTCTAAAAGCCTAAGAGCCAAGAATCCTTCTAGGATTTAGTCGAACCCCCATACCTGAATAGAGAGAGTGTGGGACCCCGTCCTGGTCTCGAGTTGGACACCCCGCAAGGGCTGTGTTAGACCGCTGTCAGCTGGAGCGACTGCATGCAGGAGCCTCAGCGTCTCTGGTCAGTGTGTCAGCATGGAAGTCTCGGTTCCCTCTATCTTACCATGGCAAGATGTGGTGTATTTATACCTTAAAGTATCTCGTCCCTCGGTATGGTTTGTATTGGTCTTTGTTAGACATGAGGAAGACATCAGGGGTGAACTTTGTACATACATATTATGCGGGAGATGTAGCTGGTGAATGCTCATGCATAATTTATGAGTACATTGTAGGCCTGTGTTCGGGAAAAAACCTGCAGTGTTCTAACCACAGACTAGATAACGTTCAACCCTCAGAGCTCGTTGTGTACTGTAGGGAACTAATATAGGTGAAAGATCATGCCTATATTAGGGCATAGGAGATTATGACCAAAATAGGGCATATACGATTATGACCATAATAGGGCATATGCAAATATGACCATATACGGCATATCTGAACGCGTCTATATTAGGGCCTCTATATGAAACATAACACCCACTCCACTTTCGAATTGGATGACAATGACCATACTTAAAAACTGGACAATTTTAAAATTCCCTTAAAAACAGCTAAAAACATGGTTTTAAAAAGACATTTAAAAATGATTAAAAATGTTAAAAGTCAGCTATTCTTTTGTTGCCACTTGAAAAAGTCAATTCTGTCTCACTTATAAAAGTTCCATTACTACAAGGAGAAGAAGGCCACTCTTTCTCAAGTGAAAGTGTCAATTTAGGAAGTGTTCCAAATTTAGTTTGTTTATTTATGAAACGAAGTGGAGAAGCCGAATTATTTCCTAGGACGCGATGAGCCAATTCCAGATTAAATGTCCTGGCCGGGAGATATAGCATTATCGGTGTTAGCTACTGCTGACGACAAATCCAACGCCTCACAGAGAACGTCAATCGCACATAGATGGAATTCAGCACTGCCAACAGTCGGTGCTGTGGCAGCTTGTGCGGCAGTTGTTACCTGAGTGCCTGTGGATTCTCAAGGAATGCAGCAGGAGCAAACGGCACCTGTGAATTCTCAAGGAATGCATTCATCAGAATTGGAAGACGCTGGGGACAACCCAGAGCATGGGCCTTTAGGGGGTCCAGCATAGCATCCATGTCCGGAGGCGTATCTGATGGAAATGTTAGACACAGATCCAACGTGCATTCTTCTCTGCAAAACAGGCTTCGAAGAACAGGTAAGATGCAGTCCACCCAGACTGGTCTAAACGATAGAAACCAAGAGGCGTTCAGTTCTCTTAGGCAAGGTATTCCCAGAAGCTGTACCATGCGTTCACGGTACTTCCGCTCCATGAGTACGTTCGCCATTTCCTCGGCAATTGGGCCGTCCATTGCGTAGCAGTAAGATTACAATCAGGACTCCTGCAATTAGGAACAGGATAAGCGGGAGACCTCCAAACACGCTTCCCAATATGGAGTGTATAAAATTTGGGATTACTCCGAGGACTGTCTGAAAGGTGCTTAATAGTCCTGACCCTATGCTCTTAAATAGGTGTACAATACCGCTCGTATCAGACATGTTAAAGATACGACCCACCATTTCTGCGAAATTAAAGGGGCAGTTCGTACGTATAAGCGCCTGTATCTCAGTCGAGGTCCTTGCAACTTGAAGTTCAAAGGTTTCTCGAGCGGAGGTTAAGGGCACGGGTTGCTGTAAAAGCATGGCTTTCAGACTGCTCAAAGTATCAAATTGTATAAAGGAAACATTCAACGAAGGCCGTAACGGCGCCTCCCTGACTGTTCAGTGGCGGAAACAATACTTGCATACAGCAAGTAACCCTGGAGTTAACAGTGACCAGATGGGCGACGCCCGGAAGCATCCCACAGCAACCTTGATCGTTTAGCATCAAGTAACTCCCATTCGAGAGCAGCTGGAAAACCGGCGTGATCATGGCCGCTAGGGTCCCTGACATGTGACAAAATAGATTCGCTACCGAACCACTACATGCTCCGTGCAGAGAAATATCCTGACACATGAGAGAACCGCTTAAAGCGTTCTTGCAGTTTGTACCACTCAGATACACTTCTCGATCCCCATTCCGGCATCGATATCTATATTGTAACTCCCAAGTTTCCTTAATGTAACCCTTACCCATTTTCATATTTGCCTGCCTGCCTTTGCTCAAGGCAATATTGAAACTGAAACATAGTGACCGGCAGAGTGATTTGGCCATGAATTAGCCATTCAGTTGATGGTAATTCGGCTACAGTGAATGGTAACCTTTCCAGTTTCTCAATACGCAGCATTGTATATTTGGCTCCCCTTTGTGCCATTTCTGTCTGTTTATCAGTTAGATTGTATTCTGAAAACAGAGACGTGGTGTTTATAAAACGCCAGGGCACATAGCCTGCACGCAAAGATTGCAGCGTCCAGCTTAACATCATATTAGAACGTAGTTGGGATTGCCTGTGTTGTAACAAGGCCAGATCTTGTTCTAATATGTTGATTGCCAAAGACACAATGTTGCCTAAGGAGTAAATCCTGGAGGTCAAAGTTGTTAACCCATTATCCGCTACAGCTAATGCCTTCTCTAAGTTAATACGGTCTATTTCCCGTATTCTTTCTGTGGCCTCCTGTTGGGATATTTTCCAGTTTTCATTATAATAGGCGTAAATGCCAGCATATATGAAACATTTCTGACGTGTTTTCCTTGGGCCTGACAAGAAATCCCTAAGGTCCACATCAGGTGTGAGTAAGGTCAAGTGATGTTTTACTTCTGTGAGCGTTGAGGTCCCTAGCCAATCAAGGCACAACTTCCCAACACTATAGGATGTCACTACCCCTGGGTGTTGTCTCTGTACATAGTGTGTATCTGGCCTATGGATACTAAACCCCTCGGTTATACCTAGGAATCTCTGTTGACATGTGTTTGTGTCAATGGGCCAAATCAGCCATTCTGTCCAATTGAGATCTGACCTGCTGTACTGGAGAATGTCATCTAATCCTACCCCATGTGTAGTTGAATTCTGCCCCCCACCCATCTGTGATGGTGATGGAAATCGAGGTGTGTTCATTTCCTTCTTCTTGGCTAGTCCAAGACAGGATGTCTGTTGCACAGTTTCATTTAGAAATATCATCTGCTGTGGAATGAGGGATGCTCTAAAAAGCGCTTCTGTTCCCTGGACCTGCCAGTCCCTAGAACCCCAGATTGATTTTAAATCTATAGTGTCCTTCCATAGGTCGAAACCCTGTGTAGACAACTGGGCCATGAAAAACAAACCCATAGGCAATTATAGAATTACAATTGTTGCAAATCTCACAATACACACATCATATAAGACGTACTACTTTAATATGAACTGAGTGTAACACTCAAAAAAACATAAGGATTACAATAGTTAAAACCATAGTTTATTACAATATAAAGGCCAATATTAATTCAAACAATACATAAAATATCTCTTAATACCGTATTTTATATGTCAATAACACATAAATTCTTTACAATACACATAATCAGTAACATAAAATGCACAAACTTAAACCGTGGCAACAAAATATGTCTTCGACGCGCGTTTCGGCGCAATCTGCGCCTTTGTCAGGAAATGCCACACAATTACCTAAAACATAATATTTGAAAGTTAGACTGAGATTCTTGATAAACAGGGGGTCCTTGTTAATTTCACTAGACAACTGGGCCATAAAGGAAGCAGAGTAAATCTGTTTGGTGTTAGTCAACATAATTTTCTCTGCTGACGTTGTTGCCACTTTGTAATAAAATAACTTCGGATCAGATGTATTAAACCCTGAAAAGTATGTGAATTTCTGTGCAAAAGTTTGCGAACTCCCTTTTGGAGGTGTTGGACAGTGTTCCCACTGGTGGTATTCAAATACATTTCTAGGTGTTATGGATTTATGCAAGAAATGATGACCATAATGTTGGTAATAGTACAATGTATCATAGTATAAAGTACCTTCTAACATTTCATTGTTCGGAAATGCTGCCGTTTTTTCTAAATCAGACATCATATTATTCACAGTTTCAGTGTCCCAATCATCAGAAAATTTACTGGAGGTAATGATATCACTTAAAGACATTTTAAATGCATGTTTAAGCTTTAAAAGTTCAGTCGGACCGAATATATCAAAATCAATCTTGTCCCATACTATATCGTCCGGTAAGGGGAACTGCTGTGATGTTCACTGAAGACAAGTCTCTTGGTTCACGATGTGAAGACTGGTGTGGTTTTAAAATTAAATTGACTCTTTGGGCTGTAGAGCTCTGCTGGAGATATCATCCATTAATAAGCATACTAAAAGTTATAATTAAACCTAGCCAGAAAAGAAAAAATAGAATCCCAGTGATATACCATAGTTCTATCCAAGGTGACACCAGGTAAGTCTTTCTAAAAAGTTCAAAAAGTCAATGAGTTTCTGTTTGTGTGATTTTTTAGCTGGCGTCGTTTCCGGCTCACTTGGATCCAGTGAAAACGTATCAAAGTTCATGAAATAGCCAGAAGCAGTTCGATCAATTGTTAGAATTGCATCGGGATTTGTTGAAATTGGATTTTGCTCTTGACGAGGCATGTTGACATAGACGTCTGTAGTCGGTCTTATTGCAACTTGGTTGCCAAGTTGATTTTCTTCTTGTTGAAGTGGAACGAGTTCCATAGTATTGTTGCCTAGTCCTTCATTCCGTACAGGTGGCTCTTCAAACGTGATGAGTCTTTCTGTTTGAACTTCTTGGATTGTAGTGAGAGGAGGGCTTCTGCTACTGTGGAGTCCACGTGGCCTACTGTTTAGTATCGGCCACATAGTGTGGTTTGATTAAGTCGATTGAGACAAATCTTTTCTCCTTTTTTCCGGCAAGAGGCGGCAGAAGTACAGTTCTTGTTAAGGGTGGGCGTAGTTCGCGAAGTAGCGCTACGCGAAGCTACGCGAAGTGCACTTCGCACTATGCGATCTACGCGTAGCACTACGCGAACTGCGTAGTGCGCTGTTCGCGATGATTGCACAGTGCCGGATGCTTGTCCGCACTGTGCAATCATTGAAAACGGCATCTTGCACAGTGCGAGCTGTCTTTTACTGCCGCTCGAGTAGATTTTTACTCGAGCGGCAGCTTTCTCAACGCGGACTGGTAGTTTCTCATCGCGAGCGGTCGCGAGCATACGCGACCACTCGCAATGAGAAACCTGACCTCCCCGCGTTGAGAATCTCGCCGGGAGGTTTATTTTCCACGCTCGCGATCGGCAACTTGATGTTGCTGATCGCGAACGAGAAAAAGTCTCGCCGGGATGTCATTTTGCTTGCTCGCGGTCGCCAACTTGACGTTGAGGACCGCGAGCAAGCAAAAATGACCGCTGCACTATGCTACGCATGTTTGCACTGTGCTACGTGCAATTCGCGTAGTGCGAAGTAGCGCAAACTTCGCAAACTACGCGAGCGTAGCGTAGTGCTTTGCCCACCCTTAGTTCTTGTGCCGTGGATTGCTAGGACCGGTACAGCTGTTCTGTAGGATGGTTCGAATTTTTTTTGTCCGCAATCTTCTCTCTGACGAGATCCCCAACTTTTGGGATCCAGACAGGTCTTGCCGTTACTGCCTTGACTTCCTCAGTGGCGATCTGTTTTAAGTGGACGTTGCTTTGTTGTGTCCTGGATTAATTTAGATCCTGTAAAACAGCCAAACGATCATGGATATCAAATTGTTTTTCATCCGCCACTGCGCCTTCACAATCAAGATCAGGTACCCACATTCTTGTCCCAAATAGGACCTCGTAAGGAGTGACACCCCCTAGAGAGCTTCTTGGCTGATTGTTTATTGCTCTTTGAGCCCCATAAAGGTGATCAACCCATCTACCGCCTTTGCCTAATACCCTAACTGTTAAAGATTGCTTTAAGTCTCGGTTTTTCCTCTCCACAACCGAATTTCCCTCAGGATGGTACGGAGAGGAGTACCGCAATACTACGCCCATTCCTTCCATGGCCTCTTTGTAAGCCTGAGAGCTAAACGCCGGGCCACGGTCAGAATGTAACGTGCCAACTGCGTATGTGCCGATAAAGACTCGCAAATCTTTTATAACAGTTCGAGCGTCAGCACAGCGCTGAGGCCAAACCCATAGGAATCTAGAGCAGGAATCCACTGCAACCATGATATATTTCTTGGCCCCATCTGATTGTAGGGGTCCGCAGTGGTCCAAATATACACATGCGAGAGGTTTGTCTGATTTTAGTAATGGTGTCTGCGCTGGGCGTGTTACTGTGGAGCCCATCATCTGCTGGCAGATGTTGCACTTTAAGATATAGGGGCCGATTCCCTTGACCTTGCCAGGTAGGTCGCTCCCCCACCACACAGCTCCGCCTGTGTTGTCTGCCCGCTGCTTCTGCAGGTAAGATCGCCCTCCGCTTGTGGCCCCGGTGCCCGTTTTTTTCTGCCTGTCTCCCCTTTTCCTTTCTGTGCCCCTCGCTGCCCCATTGTCGTTGTGCCCGTGATTCTGTCTGCTTTCTCCCCTGTTTTCCTTTTTGTGCCCTTCGCTGTGCCCGTGATTTTGTCTGCTCTCTCCCCTGTTTTCCTTTTTGTGCCCCTCGCTGCCCCATTGTCGCTGTGCCCGTGATTTTATCTGCTTTCTCCCCTGTTTTCCTTTTTGTGCCCCTCGCTGCCCCATTGTCGCTGTGCCCGTGATTTTGTCTGCTCTCTCCCCTGTTTTCCTTTCTGTGCCCCTCGCTGCCCCATTGTCGTTGTGCCCGTGATTTTGTCTGCTCTCTCCCCTTTTCCTTTCTGTGCCCCTCGCTGCCCCATTGTCGCTGTGCCCGTGATTTTATCTGCTTTCTCCCCTGTTTTCCTTTTTGTGCCCCTCGCTGCCCCATTGTCGCTGTGCCCGTGATTTTGTCTGCTCTCTCCCCTGTTTTCCTTTCTGTGCCCCTCGCTGCCCCATTGTCGTTGTGCCCGTGATTTTGTCTGCTCTCTCCCCTTTTCCTTTCTGTGCCCCTCGCTGCCCCATTGTCGCTGTGCCCGTGATTTTATCTGCTTTCTCCCCTGTTTTCCTTTTTGTGCCCCTCGCTGCCCCATTGTCGCTGTGCCCGTGATTTTGTCTGCTCTCTCCCCTGTTTTCCTTTCTGTGCCCCTCGCTGCCCCATTGTCGCTGTGCCCGTGATTTTGTCTGCTCTCTCCCCTGTTTTCCTTTCTGTGCCCCTCGCTGCCCCATTGTCGCTGTGCCCGTGATTTTGTCTGCTCTCTCCCCTGTTTTCCTTTCTGTGCCCCCGCTGCCTCTCGCCATTCCCGCCGCTGCGTCCCCTGCGGCCCCGCCCCCCTGACCGCCCATTCGCTGCCCCTGCCTCCCGCCTCCCAGCTGCTCCTCCCTCCCACCTCCCCATAAATGGCGGCCGCTGCGCGGTGAGGAGAGCGACCCTTGACCTTGCCAGGTAGGTCGCTCCCCCACCACACAGCTCCGCCTGTGTTGTCTGCCCGCCGCTTCTGCAGGTAAGATCGCCCTCCGCTTGTGGCCCCGGTGCCCGTTTTTTTCTGCCTGTCTCCCCTTTTCCTTTCTGTGCCCCTCGCTGCCCCATTGTTGTTGTGCCCGTGATTCTGTCTGCTTTCTCCCCTGTTTTCCTTTTTGTGCCCCTCGCTGCCCCATTGTCGCTGTGCCCGTGATTTTGTCTGCTCTCTCCCCTGTTTTCCTTTTTGTGCCCCTCGCTGCCCCATTGTCGCTGTGCCCGTGATTTTATCTGCTTTCTCCCCTGTTTTCCTTTTTGTGCCCCTCGCTGCCCCATTGTCGCTGTGCCCGTGATTTTGTCTGCTCTCTCCCCTGTTTTCCTTTCTGTGCCCCTCGCTGCCCCATTGTCGCTGTGCCCGTGATTTTGTCTGCTCTCTCCCCTTTTCCTTTCTGTGCCCCTCGCTGCCCCATTGTCGCTGTGCCCGTGATTTTATCTGCTTTCTCCCGTTTTCCTTTTTGTGCCCCTCGCTGCCCCATTGTCGCTGTGCCCGTGATTTTGTCTGCTCTCTCCCCTGTTTTCCTTTCTGTGCCCCTCGCTGCCCCATTGTCATTGTGCCCGTGATTTTGTCTGCTCTCTCCCCTTTTCCTTTCTGTGCCCCTCGCTGCCCCATTGTCGCTGTGCCCGTGATTTTATCTGCTTTCTCCCCTGTTTTCCTTTTTGTGCCCCTCGCTGCCCCATTGTCGCTGTGCCCGTGATTTTGTCTGCTCTCTCCCCTGTTTTCCTTTTTGTGCCCCTCGCTGCCCCATTGTCGCTGTGCCCGTGATTTTGTCTGCTCTCTCCCCTGTTTTCCTTTCTGTGCCCCTCGCTGCCCCATTGTCGCTGTGCCCGTGATTTTGTCTGCTCTCTCCCCTGTTTTCCTTTCTGTGCCCCCGCTGCCTCTCGCCATTCCCGCCGCTGCGTCCCCTGCGGCCCCGCCCCCCTGACCGCCCATTCGCTGCCCCTGCCTCCCGCCTCCCAGCTGCTCCTCCCTCCCACCTCCCCATAAATGGCGGCCGCTGCGCGGCCGCGCCGCTGGCGCGCCAAAGGCGCGCCTAACGCAAGCCCGTCTGCGCCCGTCCGCGACTGGACCGCGCCCAGCGCCAGAACCCCTGGATCCCACCGATGCATCACCACTCGACGGACCTACGACGCCGCCACACTCACCGCACTCAATGCCGGCCGGAACCCTGCCTGCTACCGAGCCTCACCGAGACGCACCCACGGACCCTTCACCTGCCAAACCTGCCGATTCACCTGCCCCCGGACGTGCACCACCTCCGCCAAGTCGAGCACCAGCAGCAACCACCTGAAATGCATCCTGCTGAACACCCGCTCCGTCCACAGGCACGCCGTGGAACTCTGGGACCTGCTCGACGCAACAGCACCGGACATCGCCTTCCTCACCGAAACCTGGATGAACGCCTCCTCAGCGCCCGACATCGCCATAGCCATCCCGGACGGATACAAGATCACCCGGAAGGACCGCGTCAACCAGACGGGAGGAGGCATCGCCATCGTACACAAGAACACCATCCGCATCTCGACTAACTCCGACGAGACCTTCACCGCCGCCGAACACCTACACTTCCAGATACACACTGACCCCAAGACCACCCTCCGAGGCACCCTCATCTACAGACCCCCGGGACCACGCACACTATTCAGCGAAGACATCGCAGACTTCATCAGCCCGCACGCCATGCCCTCCGCCGACTACATCCTCCTAGGGGACCTCAACTTCCACCTGGAGAACAACAACGACAGAAACACCACCGCCCTGCTGGACAACCTCGCCAACCTCGGACTCAAGCAACTGGTGAACACGCCCACCCACTACGCCGGCCACACGCTTGACCCCGTCTTCTCGTCCAGCAAGCACATCTCCTTCAGCCACGCCACCGGACTCCACTGGACCGACCACAGCTGCGTCCACTTCAGCTTCAGAAAGACTACGACCCACCACCACCCGCAACAGGCTCCCCGCCGGAGCTGGAGCAAGATCACCGCCGAGCAGCTCACCGCCTCCCTCAGCCAGAACACACCCACCAACACAACGGACCCAAACGAAGCAGCCAGCAACCTCGCCAAGTGGCTGACCGCCTGCGCCGACGACCTCGCACCACTAAAAACCCTCCCAGCAGACCCGGAAGCAAGAAAACCCCTTGGTTCACCAACGAACTCAAGGAATCCAAGAAGAACTGCCGCACTCTCGAGAAAACCTTGCGACTCGACCAGACCACAGACAACAGGACCGCCCTCAAGCACCCCACCCGCAAACACCACCAGCTGATCCGTGCCACCAAGAAGTCGGCACTCAAAGAACGACTGGACAACAACGCCCATGACAGCAAGGAACTTTTCAGCATCGTCAAAGAGTTCTCCAACCCCAGCGCCGGAAACAACGACATCACCCCTCGCAAGACCTCTGCAACTCACTCTCCGCGTTCTTCCACCGCAAGATCACCGACATACATAACAGCTTCGACGCACAAACAACGCACCCTACCGCCGAACCAACGCCCGCCACCACCACCCTCTGCAACTGGACCCCGATCAGCACCGAAGACACCACCCGCACGATGAACTCCATCCACTCCGGATCACCAACCGACCCCTGCCCACACCACGTCCTCAACAAAGCCGACGCCACCATCGCACCCCATCTCCGGGACATCATCAACTCCTCCTTCCACACCGCCACCTTCCCGGAGAGCTGGAAGCACGCCGAGCTTACCGCCCTCCTGAAGAAACCAACGGCGGACCCCACCGACCTTAAGAACTACCGTCCCATCTCGCTCCTTCCGTTTCCGGCCAAAGTCATCGAGAAGACCGTCAACAGACAGCTTGCCGCCTTCCTCGAGACGAATGGATCCCTCGACCCCTCGCAGTCCGGGTTTCGGGCCAACCACAGCACCGAGACCGCCCTTATCGCAGCCACCGACGACATCAGAACCCTAACCGACAACGGGGAAACAGCTGCCCTCATCCTCTTGGACCTCTCCGCGGCGTTCGACACCGTCTGCCACCGCACCCTAGTGAAGCGCCTCAGCAACATCGGAATCCGAGAGAAAGCACTGGAATGGATCATCTCGTTCCTCGCCGGAAGAACCCAGAGAGTCCGCCTCCCCCGTTCAGATCCGAAGCCACCGAAGTCATCTGCGGCGTTCCACAGGGATCCTCACTCAGCCCAACCCTCTTCAACGTCTACATGAGCCCCCTCGCAGCCATCGCACGCCGACACAACCTCAACATCATCTCCTACGCCGACGACACCCAACTGATCCTCTCCCTCACCAACGACCCCACCACCGCCAGAGCCAACCTACACGACGGGATGAGAGACGTCGCCGACTGGATGAGGAACAGCCGCCTTAAACTGAACTCAGACAAGACGGAAGTCCTCATCCTGGGCTCATCACCCTCCGCCTGGGACGACTCCTGGTGGCCCCCGGCCCTGGGCACCGCGCCCAAGCCAACGGACCACGCACGCAACCTGGGCTTCATCCTGGACTCCTCCCTGTCGATGACCAGACAAGTCAACGCCGTCTCATCTTCATGCTTCAACACCCTGCGCATGCTCCGCAAGATCTTCAGATGGATCCCCACTGAAACCAGGAAGACCGTCACCCAGGCACTCGTCACCAGCCGACTGGACTATGGGAACACCCTCTACGCCGGAACCACAGCCAAACTTCAAAAAGACTCCAGCGCATCCAGAACGCCTCCGCACGACTCATCCTGGACATCCCCCGACACAGCCACATCACCGGACACCTGAAAGACCTGCACTGGCTCCCCGTCAGCAAGAGAATAACGTTCAGACTCCTCACCCACGCACACAAGGCCCTCCACGACCTGGGCCCAAAGTACCTCAACGACCGCATGACCTTCTACACGCCCACACGCCAGCTACGATCAACCAGCCACGCCCTCGCCACCGTACCACGCATCCGCAGAATCACCGCCGGAGGAAGATCCTTCTCCTACCTGGCAGCCAAGACCTGGAACTCCCTCCCCACTCACCTTCTGCGAACCCAGGACCATCTCTCCTTCAGGAAGCAGCTCAAGACCTGGCTGTTCGAGCAGTAACTTACCCCCTCCCCCAGCGCCTTGAGACCCTCCCGGGTGAGTAGCGCGCTCTATAAATGCCGTGATTGATTGATTGATTGATTCCGATCTCGGCCGGTAGGGCTCCGAATCGGATTCGGCTTTACTGGATCCGATTCGGAGGCCTTTTTCCCGACCGATTCGTACAGTCGTCCCAGCGAGCAAGTACGATGCGAGCGCTCGCGAATTCGCCGACCGACTCGTTCCCGGGTCCGAACCGCTCCGACTGACTCCTACGGACACGGCTCGCACCACGCAATGGAGACGTTTCCCGACCGAGCAAGTACGATGCGCGCTTCGAACAGCCCGACCGACTCGTAGAGTCCAGCTCCAAAGAGCTGTCAGAGCCAGACTTCGGGGGTCCGTGTCGGACCCCCCTGCACGCGTAGCCGCACGAGTCGCACACAGGGGGGACCCAAGGGTCCCCCCTAAACATGCATGTACGGTGCAAGTCGCACCAACGCGTACCCACTGTAGGGGGCCCCCCTGTTCGCGATGTACCCATTCAGTCAATGGGAGCCCGTGTACCCGTTGTACGACCGGCTCCCATTGACTTCAATGGGAGTCCGACCGAATCGAGTCGGGCAGCATACGGCCGCATCGTACTCGCTCAGTCGGACTGGGGGAGTCCGGCTCGGTCGGAAATCTCTCCGGATCCGGCTCGGTCGGAGAGATTTCCTGCCCGAATCGGAATCGGCCCCATAGTCTTTGGTCTGCTTTGTTAACCCTGGCCACCAGTAGCGCTGTTTCAGTAAAGAAATAGTCGCTGTGACGCCTGTATGCACAGAACCCAAACCCTCGTGTGCTGCTAGAATTAAGCCTTGCCTACGATCCATATTTGGTATGGATCGTAGGCAAGGCTTAATCCAGGAATCCAGGAATCTGAGCATATGGAATGTTTTGTGCATCTAACTTGTAGGAGTACTTGAGTGGAAATTGTTTAGCTACTGCTGTGCTGCCTTTGCGTGAAGCATTGACAGCTACCATAATCTCACCGTCTATTCTCATTTTTGAACGAGTGATTGCAGCTACGGACGCTGTGCATACAGCCCCCTTTGTGGCTTCATCAGCCAATGAATTCCCTTCAACGTGAACGCCATCACGCTGATGACTCAGTGTATGTATCACGTGAGCCCTTGGTAGTTCGTTTCTCAACTCCACTACCTATTCCCATGGCATTTTATGCTTAATTGTGCCACCTTTTGCATCTTTGAACCCGTTTTGTTCCCAATGATGTAAATATTCATTGTACGACTGTACACAGTAAAAGGAATCACACACAATTAGTGTGGGAAATTCGTGTTCCATATTTACGAGTGCCAGTATCAGTGCTTTTAATTCTGCCAACTGAGCCGTGCAGTCTCCTAGAGATTGCGTTTTAGTGCAACTTGGATGGAATTTTCCATCGCGCACGTGACCTTTAACGATTGCACACGCTGCGCTGTAAGCTTGCTTACTCCCTATGGCCGGTTGAGCAGATCTGTCAGTGTAAATAATGTATTCATACTGATCTAGAGGCAAAATCTCATTTGGAAGAGGATATTCTTGTTCGTAGTGCAGAAATGCTTGTGTTTTTAAACTTGGATCAAATCTGTATTCAACATCCGTTGCAGTAAGAGAATTAGCCCATTGAATGCATCTGGGATGTAAGGCTTTCACATTTGGAATGCTAGCTTTTGTAACAGCCTCTAAGGCTGGTACTGGGGTCACGACTATTATGTGCTTTCCCTGAGCCAGAGCTCTTTCTCTTGCTACAGCGGTCTGCACTGCTGTCAGGATTTTTTCTGTTGAAGTGAAATGCATCTCTGCGTTTGTGTACAGGTGTGATTTGTATGCGATTGGTACTGTTTCGCCTTCATTGAAAGTTAAATAAGTGTACCCGCATTGACCCGCTATTACTTGGATCACTAAGTTGCGTATGTTTACGCGTGTCTGTAAATGTTTTGAAGCTATCTTGTCTTCCTGTAGTGAACGTAGGATATTTGTATGTTCCTGTGCCCATTGTCTGACTGAAAAATCAGGTTTTATTAAGTCGTAGAAAGGTTTTACTCTTTCTGCGTAATCCAAAATGTATGTTCGACCAAAATTTAGGAATCCCAGAATTGATTGTAAATTCTTTAATGATTTTGGAGGTTGGAGCAGCACACACTTTTCTAAAAAGTTAGCTGCTAGGCTTTTTCCTTCACTTGACAGCTCATATCCCCAAAACAGGACATTGAGCTGGGCAATTTTTGATTTTTTTAAATTAAATTTATAGCCCTCAGAGGCGAATCCCATAATAATGGTGCTCACCCTGGTCAAGTGCCTCGGTAAGTCATCGTCCGTCAGATAAATATCATCTACATAGGACAATGCTTCTTCATCCAAATTTTGGAGTAACTCTGTTACCCTTGCTGAAAACAACCCCGGGCTATTCTTATACCCTTGGGGCAAACGACAAAATTGCCGTTGGGACCCTAGCGCTGAGAAAGTCAGCAAGCACCTGCTTTCAGGTGCTATATTTTGGCAGAAAAATCCATTTGAGATATCAAGTGTTGTTTTGTATTTTTGTTGCACAATGTTATTCATTAATGCGGCACTGTGTGCATTTTGAACTACAAATGTTTTTGTGTAAGTGTTTAAATGTCTATAATCTAAAACTAAACGATATGTGTTGTCAGGTTTTGATACGGGGAACAAAGGATTGTTCATTGGTGAGGTGCAATTTTCTATCACACCCTGGTATTCTAGGTGATCTAGGATCTCCCTGACTTGTTTTTTAGCTTCCTGCTTTATAGGGTATTGCCTTTGAGCATTTGGGGAAACTTTTAATGGGATCACATGGTGGGTTGAATCCTCATCCCAACCAGCATGATTTTTGTACAATGCTGGAGGTAGGGCAACCGCCCACTCCTGCGCATATGCATGTTTTAAATGTATGGGAACGAGGTGGGAAAATGCTGGAAAAATTACCTTTTCTCCCTTAGGGCACTCCATGACGAATGCTGGTGGCCAGTCTTGCTCTGCTAATAGGATGTCATATCGAGATGACAGATTTTTCCAAAATAGACCTTTAATTTTTCTGGGCTTGTCCCCCTCCATCCGGAGTGTTATCTCATGTAACTTATGTGGGACACTTACCCGAGTATCAGGTGTCTCCACCGTGATATACTCACTCAACTCCGCTGTCACCAGAAATTCCTTTAGGTTCTGGCGAGCTATTGTTACTTCTGCCGCACTGTCTAGCATCATCAGAGCCCATTCCCCGTTCAGAAACTGTGTCCTCAGAATTCTGGGCATGTCTGATCTTGAGACCTGCTACCTTCTTCTTTTTGAACTGAGGTTTTTGTTTTTGTTTATCTTCTTTTTTAGGTGCGTAGTCCGCAGCGCGTTGCGTGTCTCTGGACTTTGTACACTCCTCTGACCGTCCTTCCCTCTCAGAGTTTTTTGATGAACCCTGAAAGGAACGAAAGGAACATGTATCAGTATCCTGATACCTGTCAGGTTTTTAATATTATCCCAATTCCTGAGGTTATACCTCCTTTCAAAGGGCTCCTGTTGAGGAGACCTACCTCTGTATTGAGATCTGCTGTCTTTAGACTTTTGTTGTTTTTTGTTTTCCCACTTCTTTTTAGAAGAAGTAGGTGTCTGCTTTGTAGTGTCCTTTTCAGGACTGCCCACCAGTTGTGGTTTTAATGCTTTCCCACCTAAGCTGTCTCTGCCTAGTTCTGCATATGCAGTTTCAATTATTTTGGGTAGTTCGTGTTGTTGATCCACTGGACTGAACTCCCTTAGGCGTTGGCGGATCGCCACTGAAGCTGCTTCTCCTTTAATATTAGCTAGTGTTATGGCTGATACCTGGTCAAAGTTATTTAGTAGCTTCATCCCTAAGTTTACGGCAGGTTCCGCTCTGTACTCATTTTGTATCTGTCTCAATACGTCAGGTACTACTGCTAATGACGGGATACCATGCGTTCTGGTATATATGGCAGCAAAGACTGAACCCCAAGAGGTGCAGTCCTCTATTTGTGGTGTGATCCCCATGGGCAAGCAGATTGTTAGTATTCTGTGTTTATCATAGGTGGTAGTATTCGGGAATACTGCCTCAAGCTGAGTTATTTTCTGAGCTATCCAGAATGGTATTTGTTCGCGTTTTGCGGGCATTTTGCCCATTACCGCGTGTAATGTTTGAGGAGTAATTTTCATTGCTGTACCCTGGAATTGGGTCCCATTTATTGCAACTTTTGTTGGTTGAACTGTGAGAGTCCTCATGACGAACTGTGTCAAGTTCCTGTAGATTTTAATTAATTCTTTGTGTTGTATGAGTAATTCTGGCTGTGGCATTGTGTCAATGTCAGGGTGCGGTGTGTAAGCCGCAAGTATTGGCCATGTGGCCCGTCTCCTCCGAGCGGGCCTAGTCTTACTCTTGCTCTTAAGTGGTGTAGGGCGCCTTTAAACCAGTATAAGTGTTCCTGGTAAGTGAGTGGAATCTCTATGTCATTGAATGGACAGTATTCCTCTGGTGCATCTCCTTCTATGTAGTAGTGAACTGTCTTTGTGACGGCATCTGCTGCTGGGAATGTAACCCATGAATAGAATACCTCTGTTTTATTTGATTTGTGTGCCTCAATCACGAGAGCTACTACGCCACCCCTTGTTGGTAAACCATTTTTTAGTAGTTTCATGGTGAGCGTATGTCTGAATTTGGGTGCAATTTCAATTGCATTTTTGGGTTGTTCTCCGGCTGAGACCTGCAGATTTACTCTTTCTTCATCGCTCTCAGTCATTTTGAAAAGAAAATCTTTTCCAAGAGAACTAAGATAAAGGTTTTATGCACAATTTAGGAACTAAATGTCCTTCAAGCTTCATTAACCAACAGCCGATAAATAGGATATCTCGCCTACTCAGCTGTGGCGGAGTTTGTGCCCACCCACTCCAGACGTCTCTGGGGTTTTGTGAGTAGGTTCTCTGAGAATAGCACGACTGAACTACTCAGATTCTACTGTTAAATAAGTACCCAACCAACGTTGGTGGCGCCATGTTGTGTAGTTCCTATAGTACCCATGCAGGACCTGTGCGTTTGGATAACATAAACTGCGGGCTTGGTGGCAGACTGGCTCTGTGCACCTCCACCACGTACTTTAGCCGGATTTGCATTAGTTAGCTCACAGTGCCACTAGAATCTCCTCTTATCGGGGATAGATTAGTTTCTGGCAATCTTATATCATGACAACCCTGATCCCTCAGAATCGTGGAAACAATGTACTACTTTTCGCTCAGTCACTCGTGCTTACTTATTCGGTTTGTCTCAGAGAGTTACACAGAATAAACAGTCTGGGCGTTTCAATAAGTATTTATTGAACAGTTGTTATTCTAGTGTAAAATATATGTGCTGTAGCAACCAGCAGACAATAGCAGAGATATATTATCAGCAGTACAATAAAAGTGAAGGGATAGAACAGTTCTACCATATTGCAATAATCATGAATACATACATGAATATAAAAAGCATTATGAAAAGTGCGCGTACTCCTACGATGCCTAACAAGATGTACCTGAGTGTACCTAGCATATGTGTAGGTCTAAAAGCCTAAGAGCCAAGAATCCTTCTAGGATTTAGTCGAACCCCCATACCTGAATAGAGAGAGTGTGGGACCCCGTCCTGGTCTCGAGTTGGACACCCCGCAAGAGCTGTGTTAGACCGCTGTCAGCTGGAGCGACTGCATGCAGGAGCCTCAGCGTCTCTGGTCAGTGTGTCAGCATGGAAGTCTCGGTTCCCTCTATCTTACCGTGGCAAGATGTGGTGTATTTATACCCTAAAGTATCTCGTCCCTCGGTATGGTTTGTATTGGTCTTTGTTAGACATGAGGAAGACGTCAGGGGTGAACTTTGTACATACATATTATGCGGGAGATGTAGCTGGTGAATGCTCATGTATAATTTATGAGTACATTGTAGGCCTGTGTTCGGGAAAAACCCTGCGGTGTTCTAACCACAGACTAGATAACGTTCAATCCTCAGAGCTCGTTGTGTACTGTAGGGAACTAATATAGGTGAAAGATCATGCCTATATTAGGGCATAGGAGATTATGACCAAAATAGGGCATATACGATTATGACCATAATAGGGCATATGCGAATATGACCATATACGGCATATATGAATGCGTCTATATTAGGGCCTCTATATGAAACATAACAATGCATAACCCTATTAATACGCACAACTCCATTACAGCAACCACTTTCAAAACCACACCATGTCAGTCTTCAAATTCTGGACTTTGGGCTATGGGACTCGGGCATTACTCTAACTCAGGGTAATTATTTTGAGCTCTTCTTCTCATAAGCTAGACAGTCCTGCAACCAAGTTTGCTGGAGTGGAAGGAATTGTTTTCTATTTAAAAGTCTCAGTTTACCAGCACCAGAGCTAACCCATGCCGCTCACTGTTGCGATGGATCTTTGCCATTGTTTTAGAGAAGATTAGGAGTTGTGCTTCACATAAATTATAATCACGATGAATAATTTATTTTCAGTCAATAAAGAGAGTTTGGTATGTGTTTAATGGTTTTTTAATTACATCTTTTAGTAACTCATCTTTATTAGATCACAAGTTAATTTGTATTAATCTTAATCATCAATATATGAATAGAAATTGATGATCAATATTAGTCAATAAAAATCATAATAAAACATATTAAAGTGCATCCCATAAAGGAAGGAATCCCTATTCTTAGAATGGGGAGAAGATGGTATCAGTCAGAACCCATAAAGCAGTGGTTCCCAAACTTTTTCGACCCATGGCTTATTGACCATTGGCTGCGGCTCCCCATTATGTCACTTTTTTTATGGGTGGGGGGATGTAAGCCAGACCTTGGGATCACTTTCATTTTTCTCCCTGAAAATAATTGGGATGAAGCAGATGAACGTATTATTATCATATTTGTAACAAAATAAAAATATAACAGTTGGAACATGGAACATCGGGTCCCACAGGCGCTGGAATGTACAGTGATTACTTCGATGTAATAAAGGAGAAAAAGTTATGTCAAATTTCTACTATTGGTATTGGAGGCATACTGGTGTTGCGGCAAACACCTAACCATTTTGCAAGTTGTACCCCTCTTTTGCCATGTGCTTTCTGCTCACGGTACCGGCTTTGTCTTGTAGCGCTGCATTTGTATGTAATGGGTCTTTGGTGGTGCCTTTCTCTTTTGTAAATGGGTACCCCATCCCCAATCATGTGCTGTTGAACCTCAATTGGATCAACGGCAGACCCTTCAACAGTTCTGACATTGCAGAAGGTCTCTTGCAGACATAGCCTTATTCTCAGAGCTTAGTTTAAAGGGTTAGCTTTTGGAATGGAATGGTAAGAAGGCTGCAGATTAAACAGTGATTTTTGTGTGATGAATGTTAAGAGCTGGGTTGCACTACTTACTTTACCTGTTTTCCTTAGTTGCGATAGAAGGATGATAGGGTTACTCTCTCCTAATGCCATTCTTCCAAATTGAAGAAAACAGGAAGATTACGGAGAGACCCTTGTCCAAGGTGCTGAAAATAAATATGACCTTCAATGCACAATAGACTGTTCCATCTTGCACAAAAGCGACGCGCAGCTGGGAATGGAAAATAAAAGCACAAAAATCCTTTCAGAATATTGCAGAGCAACAAGAACAGCAGCAATATATGGGAACAGAATACAGACAAGAACCCAGGTGCTGGAATTAAAAAGGGTTGGAGTGAAGTCGGCGACGGATGCAGTGACAATGACATAATTCCACAAAGAGCTGCAGCGCAAGAAAGTATGTTTTACCCTCTATACATCCTGAAGTACTTCCCCTAGTGGCAGAGGCACCCCCTCCTTTCCCGAATGAACCGAGAGGCAAGCACAGAGCCCCTTAGTGTATTGACGTAGCTTCCACTCGAGCACCTGCTGCTAAACATTCAATTTGCTGCTGGTTGCTAATTACAGCACTGCCTGTGAGTTATCAGGCAGATCTTTCACTTTAGTGAAAGCCATCAGTGCCGTAATGTAATGGACACACGTAAGCACCCTCGGTGTATTGTACCTCCCCCTCCCAGCTGTAGGCTTCACCTCTATGGGATGGTTAATCATCTGCCTCGCAGGCAGGAGCGTCCCCACAGCCCGGGGGCTCCGCTTGATGCAGTGTGATGACTCAACAGTGCTGCAGGGCATCACGTTAAAATACTTAATAGAACTTTTCTCACGTTCCCAAGAAGGGCACGGCACCCCTGGTGAGTTATGATAGCGCACAGAGGTGCTGCGGCGCTCCATAAAGTGTTCCAGTTGAGAAAGTGAGAGAAATAAGCATAAAGCTTTAGGATCAAAAGCCTGCTATATGAATTGAAATATCAATAAGAGCAGAACTTCTCATAAAGAGAGGTTCAGGAAGCTCAGTAGAGTCTCAGAGCAATTGGCATAAGGTATGGGTAAAATGGGTCTGGACCAGTGTTAACCTACTGTAGGAGCATGCACTATTATAGACAACACATTTTATCAATGTTACATCTTGCGGTCTTCTTTCTTCTTCAACCAGCCAATCATCAGGTGATGCTCTCATGGGAACAGGGGCACTTCTCATCTTCTCACAGAAATTCAATAGTCCACAGACAGCAAATGCTGAGTTTGCAACTAAGTTGTATCAATTCTAAGTTTCATTATAGGTCATTCTCCCATTCAGGTCTACTTTTCCAAGTAATAACTACATTTTTAATCTTCCAATATATCAAGTTTATTCATTAGTTTAACAATGGTCTACTTAGGAGTTGAAACATCAGTATAAGGAAAAGAAAAACATTTAGCAGAGCAACCAATAATTCTCTTCAAGAATACTGCATCTTCCTATATGAATTCTTCACTACTCCATTAAAATACTAATTTCTAATCATTTGTTAACAGTGATCTTTGTGTAAGTAGAAACATTCTGCGGAAATGTATGAAAACATGTATGCAACTATTATGTATTATGAAAAACATCTTCATGGAAAGGTCAAGAAATAAACATTGTATGCACATTTAGCATTTCTAGTCAGGTCAGCTCCTCAGGTAAAGTTGCTTTAGCCATTTGAGGCCTAGTATGAGTAAATATGGTTGCCTACTACAATTTTATGCATTTTAGTTTCCATAAAACCTATACGTTAATTTCTGTACATTAATTACTACACATTACTAAAAATATTATTTTTCAATATTTTCAAAATGCTACCCCAACATCGTTGCAGCAGAGCACTCAGGGCAGGGGTGCAAGTCAGTCACCATGCAAGAGATTTTACTGTACCAACAAAAGGTGTCGGCTAACACCAGTCCTAAAAAGCAGTGCTTAATTCGAGCCAGTGGTTTCCATTGCTCATCACAGGCACTTAATTGGTTTCCAGTGCTTAGCACCCACACTTAATTGTCAACACCACATTTATGACAGTCTGCCACATGGTGGTGATGCTCACCTATTTTAAAGATGAGCAGAAAGACTACTATAGTTTATGAATACTATACACATTAAAAATTACTATTACCTGCCTCCCCAGCCATTCCTTTAGCTTCGGGGACCTGGAATAACCTGAACTAGTGCACTTGCAGGCGATAGAGATGGTTAGTAGTTGTTTTGGCAGCGATGACAGGGGTGATGGGTGGTGCACGCTGCAGTGGCCTCCTGGTCAGGGACATGGCACTTATTTGACAAATTAAGCACTGTTAAAAAGAGACAGGGGAAACAGTTTCCTGCTTACTGTGCGCAGCACGCCATGAGTGCAGTTTGAATCTTCAAGAATTCACGCATATGATTGATGTGAAAATGGCCTTGCAATACTGCATTTTGCCCTGCTAGAGGTTGGCATGCATGCAGTTCCAGCTCGCACCCTGCTAGTGGCAGGTACGGCAGTGATTATTAAACAGCTATGGAGTCCTGGCTAACGCTGAGCAGTGACTGCTGGCTGAGAGCCACGCGCAGATAAAATATGATTAGAAGAAACAACAGAAATCAAAGAACGCTTTTTCAATCCAATACATTCTTCGGCATCGCAGCTGAACACATTATCGTAGCCTCAATTCTAAGGTGATAGGGCAATTTTGTTATTCCTGATGTTGACCTATTAGTCTATGAAACGGTGACCCCAAATACGGTTTTAAATTCAATATCGCTATGGAAACTGCAGAGTTCCCCGTCCTCATAGATATTCGAGCCTAGAGGAGTTTGAGGCAGGGTCCGGGTTCTCTCTGAGTGCGGTGTATAAGCGGCGTGCCCCACTGTTATACAATTTACTCCTATTACCCCCTGTGCCGTGCATCGACACACAACTCATTCAGCATAAACTTCACAATGAACTGACGATCACAGCATTATCCAGGGCCTTTTCGAACATTGACACGATTGTCTTTGTTCCCATCCCATCATCTGCGTGGTTGCCACAGCAACAAATACATTTTCTGGTGAAATGTTCTGAGACTGTGCGCTATTGAGCAAACGTGATTCTAAACCTGTCAGTCATCATATTTCCAAGACAAATACACGAAAAGAGAAACTGAATTGTTACCTGCCACAACCGAGCGAGACACTCTTTGTGAGCATTGTGTGTACGAATCTTACTGCCGAAAACTGCACGGTGTGCACCACCTTTCATCAAGCAGGGGCAAAAGGAACCTTTTGAATGGAAGGTGCAATTCTTTTTAAGGGCTAGAGCAAAAAACATGACAAACTATGTGAGCGCCATGTCAGTGACATGACTTAAAATATGTTAAAAGTCACGAATTGTTTGTGCATGATCGCCAATTCAGTTCATGTGGGGGTTGGAGGCTGGGTGATGCTGGTAGAGAATTGAGGGATAAAACGCGTGTTTATTGCGACTAACTGACTGCATTTGTGTGGAATGTCCACAATGCCCGACTTCCCTATGAGGAACGTAGGGGCATATTAACAACCAGGCGATAGTCAATTATCGCCGCTTTAGCGTCCGTTTTCGGACGGAATGCGGCGATAATTCTATCGCCTAATCAGCAAGGTCACGCTATCGCGTGAATCCCTGCACTATCGCCCTTTCCCCCAACGCCCATCCTTGCATCTCTAATGAGATGCAAAGTGGGCGTTACTGGCGTACCCCAGATGGGCTACGTTGTAAATATCGCCGATGTGCACATCGCGATATTTACAAGGCAGCTCACAGGATTATAGCAGACGTTAGATTTTGGCGAAAACGGCCGTTTTCGCCAAAATCTAACGTCTGCTATAATCCCGACTTACCTATGTTAGCCATAGGAGGTGGATTCTGCTGATACGACCCTGTGGGTCGTATCAGCAAGGTAGCTCGCCTTGCAGGGAACATCGCTGGAAAACCAGCGATGTTCCCTGCAAAAGGGCGATAACATCGCTATCTCTGGAATTTTTATCGCCCTGGAGTAACGCGTTGTTAATAACGCGCTACCAGGGCGATAAATGCCAGAGATAGCCAGCGATAATATAATTATCGCTAAGCACGGCCAGCGATAATTATCGCTGGCCGTTGTTAATATGCCCCGTAGTGTTTGATGAATTTATCACAGAAAACTCACTGCTGGATGAAGCACTCCGCCTTGTTCCTGTGGCTTTCCTCAGTTGTTTCATATTTTTGGACTGATTTCTTGGAGTATTGCCAAATGCCTCCCAGTGCAGGTGCTCTGACCCTAGTATGTGGGATGTTATAGTCTAGCTCAAGTGGCATATCTGACGTTTTGGTAATGCCGTTGTACAGTTGCACAGAAACTGCACATATGGCATACTAGTTACCTGTCACATGTGGGTCAGCACGTGCCTCAGTTCCACCCATCCACCCATATGAAATACTTTAAAAACATTATGATCCAGCGCAATATTAGCCAACAACATTCATACACCATATACTCACTTGGGCCCATACATTCACACTACACTAATACTTACGCTGGGTGTCAGATGTACTCTTTTATCAAAGTCCCTGCTACCAATTACCTTCTGATTGAAGAGTAACAACTTACCAATGGATCCTTTGCTAATTGGGAAGTTTAAAATGAGTGACATTCATTATAGTACATAATCCTGAAATAATCACTGAGTCAGGAAGTTTTAAAATGTTTATCTAAAGTTTTAGCAGAGTAAAATACAGAAAACACGGTACTTGATTGAAATACCCAAGAAAAAGCATAGAAATGATTTTGCTAATTATTGACGGTGTTTAAGAAAGAGGAGAAGATAGAGACAGCAGCGCAACTAAAGGTTGCAGTATAATTACCTAAATGCGAGAACCAAGCCCCTTGGCCAAGGAGTTGGAAAAATAGGACCCAGGAAGGATGAAGAGCAAAGAATTCTTCCAGGATCAGGACAGGACCGGTGACCTCTCTACAACGACGCCTGCGCCGTTCCCCTCTCTGATACTCGACTTCTCTCGATTCTCCCGTGCCTTCCTTCTAATGGACTCCGCCGCCCCCTCCTCAGGACCTCTTCTGGACAGGGATTCAGTCAGCAACCGATCAGCATGGCAGTCTGGAGCTCTTCTGCGTGTTCTGAGAGACAGCTCTCATGGAATCTTGCTCTGACTAATTAACTAATGCTATATTCTATTATACCCTTCTACGCCCATGTACCTCCCCTTAATGTTGCTAAAATATGGGACCACTCCTTCTGATTGGACAGGGACAGGGGGTGGATTCTCGCACCATATCGATTTGGCCTAAATTGTAAAGCCTATTGTCTTTACGTTCCCGCCCCTTCAAATTAATACATTCGCTTTATTTCCCACCCGTCTCACGACAAATGTTATACATTTTCAGGGGAAAAGTATCATTTTTGTCCTCCGGAAACATGAAGTACAGCATCTTCGGCCAATGGGTCATGGCCTTGGAAGACGTCCAAGTTGACTTCACTTGGCAGGCACACAGGACACATGCGCAGAACCATCTGTCTCTCGAGTTTCAAGTCACCAACCCAGGCCCAAGTTTACGAATTACTAAAAGTGCAAGAAGAAAATATTAAAATCACAAATAAAATGTTTCACTGTATACCCACTTTCCCTACTCTATTCCCAATTAGTTATAATACTATCCTGCATTAGTAGCATTAAGAAAACGACAATTTAATAATGACATGAGAGCAAGCTTACGCATGTGAAAACATTTAGCGGCCATTTTAGTGCACACTGCGCAGAAGCAGAAGTTTCCCACCAAGCAAAGAAAGACGTCACACCATGTGATCAGGTTGCGACATGCGCATTGAGGTTCCCGCGCTTTAGCGGACATTTTGGATTACAGACAAGCGTTATTCATTAGTAAAACACATAAGCAAGCTTCTGTCCCTCTTGTGTTTGTGAATGCAAAGTTTAGTTTTGACAATACAAGTTTAATAAATTAATATTATGAGGAAGATTGCGTACAAGCAAGTTTCATTTTTGAAACCTTGCTCCATCAATCCCCTCTCTGATGGCGTATCTGAGCCATCAAAAATACTACCCTCAATCAGATGCCAACTTCTAGCAATTCGTTTCATTCTCATTTTTACATTTTCTGTTTTTCACATCCCCTTTCAACTTTTTGTATAAATCACTTCTCCATTCTTCAAGTTCTATTTCATCTAGTTTTCTCTTCTTTCCTTTTCCTGTCACTTTATATGTTCCATTCTTTCTACAGCATTTGCACCATATTGTTATTGCCAATATTATTATTGCTATCCCTGCTAGGGGTACTAATATTTGACCTATAAGTCCTTTTCCTACATTAGCAAACCAGGTTCCAATTGACGCAATACTATTTGTCAATCTTTCCCATACACTATCAACTTCCAGTGGTTTAAGTTCTTTCTCAAGTTTAGTTATGTTCTGAATATACGTTCCAATTTCTGCACTCTTATCAGGAATATAAGTGCAACAATGTTTCGTCTTCAATAATTTACAGACTCCTCACTCTTTTGCCAATAGAATGTCAAGAGCAAGTCGATTTTGCATTACCATAGATCTAATCGCAACCATCTCCGTATTAATCATTAGAAAACCTCCAGCAGTATCCGTTGATAAACGATCAACCACTGTAGACAATTTACATATTTTCCTTGAGTTCAGAATTATTCCCACTGAAGGTATCAATGCACCAAATATATCACCTACAATTTCTGAAAAACTAGCTCTTTTACTACGTATTAATTCATTATTGTTTTCATTGCTTCCAGTGTTTCTTTTTACGTGATATATTTTTGGAATAACTATTCCAAAATAACAACTTCCATACCACCGTGCAGGAAGCTTAAAGTAAGCCTTATTCCCGCATACATAATAAATTCCAGGAAAAACTGAATCTGTTCCTCCTTTTAGTCCCCAACCTCCCAGAATTAAAAAATTGTGTTCACATTCACTGGTACCGATGAAAACATTGTTATAATCAGTCTTTAACCTATGAAGACAAATTTTCCCTTTCTTTACGAAATCCAGAGCCATTGCAGCTTGAGCTTTACCAGGTGTATAACTCCCTTCCTTCTTCGCCCAAGGTGGCAACTGAGCCTTATGCTCTGAAGCTTTCTTTTGAAAATCATGTCTTCTATCTTCTACTAAATTCAAAAATATCTTTTCTTCTTCTAGTAAAGAACATGTTAGATTGTGTCTATGTGCATGTGTTATGTCTATCGATTTCATTGTTAAGAAAAATTCTCCCATAAACTGGGCGTCTTGACTACTAAGCACTGGGTTCATACTCTTGCGAATCGGAACCTCTGAAAATATCACATCTAAGTTTGAATAATAATACTGTAGCCTACCTGTTCTATAAAATAAACTTGTTAATACACTACATGAGATGCCATATGTCAGTGGTAAATGATGGTATGTTAATCCTTCCGCTACTGATTCAGGTAACTTCATACAGACATAACAATTACTAACTTCCATTGTCTCTACATACTGAAACAATAACTTTTTGAAAACATTTAAACTAGTGTCGTTATCAGCTATTTCATGATGAATTTCTGCCTCATCTTCTGCCATTAATTCTACTCTATTGCCCTTCATGTTTGCTGTCCTCCCTTTAGTTTCATTATCAATCTTCTTATCTATTATCATAAGGTAAGGAACTGCTACAATCAGGACTAACCATACTATAAGCACCAATACTAGACTACATATGCAGATTGCACAGCATCTCCTACAACAATTTCGTTTTGGTCTCCCAGTAACTCTATCGTCAGGCATTTTTCGACAAGGAAGATTGCTCTTCTTATCTCTTCTTTTTTTTAGAGGATTCTTTTGTTTAGTCAGGGTGGTCTTGTTTCTTCTTCGTATGTTAGTTCTGCACTTGTTCCTTCGTCACCACTGTCACTTGACTCTGAGCTTTCAAAATCTTCCAGAATAATCTAAGTCCAGTCAGGACCCTTGAATTTGTTATTCACAAGTCTCAGTCTTTTACTTTTTCTTTTTCCTGACTTTTTCTCTTGTTCAGTTTGACTTGTCACTTCAGGAACTTGTTCTGGATCTTCACTTCTGGTTGTTATGTGGTACTTTACTCTTTTAATGACACTTGGCCAATGATCTCCTTTTCTTGTTTTCTTTGTTGGCACTGTTTCTCTGTTTACGTCTTCAAAGATCTCGTTATTTTCACTGCTCAATACTGTTTTGTTTTCTTTGATTACTGCTTCTTTTGTTTGTTCTTTTTCAGGTCTGATTGGTTTCTCTTCAGTAGCTCCACAATGACTTTCAAGATGTTGGCTTTGTTCCTTTTTTATTTCTTTATGTTCATTTGTATCAACCCCTTTTTCTTTAGTGAATTCTTCTTGATCTAACTGCTTCTGATCAGGGCTTATTGCACTGTGAACTTCTGCAGCCTGACCTGATTCTTCTAAACCTGTCTGTTCCTGTGTAAAGTCTATTAAATTTTCACTGTTTTGTGTCCAATTTTCTTTCCCTATCTGACCTTGCTCAGGTTCTCTTATTGTCTTTTCTTCTGGTACCTGAGCTGCTTCTTCTTCACCTATCTGATCTTCTTCTATTTCTTCCAATTTCGCTTGACTTCTTGTTCTGTGGTATACTTCAGGAACTTCTACCACTGGTATCCAATCCTGACTTGTGCTCGGTTGTTCTCCGTCAGCTTCTCTCGAACCTCTAGCCTGAGATTCCTCAGCTGGGCAACCTTCAGCTTCTTCAGTGATTGGTGTTGTCTGTGGATTCTCTTCTTCAGGTTTTGGTACTCTCTTTGTGTGGCTTACGTGAATCCAATTAGGAAATCTTGCACACTTCACTGCTGTATTGGTGGTCAATATAACTTGACAAGGTCTGCTCCACCTGGGTGATAAACACGTTTCTCTGGTGTGATTCTTCACTACCACCCAATCACCAGGATTCAGATCATTTTCTAGTTCAGGCTGCCTGGAAACTGCGTCTTCTCCAACCTGATGAGAGACAGAACGCACTAGATCAGCCAATCCTTTGCAATAATCCAGAACCATATCATCAGATATATTTACTAATTTGTTTGTGGGAACATGTGTTTGTCTCATTGCTCTTCCCATCATTATTTCATGGGGGCTCAATCCTGTTGTTCTGTCAGGTATGCTTCTGATTCCCAACAAGACAAGTGGCAATGCGTCTGGCCACTCTAATGATGTTGATGCACACATTTTTCCCAATCTTGACTTGATAGTGCCATTCAATTGTTCAACCACTCCAGATGCCTCTGGGCGATATGCACAGTGCAATTTCTGTTTAATTTGAAATGCTTCACAAATTAGTTTGATTACTTCACTGTTAAAATGTTTTCCTCTATCTGATTCCAAAGATACTGGGAAACCAAATCTAGGTATAAGCTCACGTAACAACAGTTTTGCAACTGTAATACTATCATTTCTCCTAGTAGGGTAAGCCTCCACCCACTTTGAAAACAGACATACTATGACTAGTACATATTTTAGTCCTCTGCATGGTGGTAACTGTATGAAGTCGAACTGGAGTCTTATAAATGGGCCCTCTGCCTTTCCAATCTTTCCAAACCCAATTATTGTTTTCCTGCCTGGATTATGCATTTGGCAAGTTAGACATCTCTGGCAAAGACTCTCCTCAACAGCCCTGAATTTGGGATTGTACCAATTTTGTCTGAAGTGCCTAATCATTGCATCTCTCCCTATGTGTGTGTCTCCATGATGCATTCTGGCCATTTGTGAGAGTAAACAGTCTGGCATGACTGGTCTGCCATCTGCACTGATCCACACTTCATCTTCTCCTCTTTGGGAGCAACCCACTTTGATCCACAAATTCTTCTCACTTTCATCAACCTCATCTTGCAATTTCTTCACCTCATTCCAAGTTTCAGGTGGCATATACAGTATAAGTTGGCAGCTGATTCCCATTCTTTCCACCCTCTTATTGACTGACGTTCTGGTTTTGGCACAATGTTGAGCCACCAAGTCTGCATATCTGTTGCCGACTACCACCCAGTCATCTCCTGACTGGTGTGCGGCACATTTCACCACAGCCAATTCTTTTGGTGATTGTATTGCTTCTAGCAATTCCCTTACAAATTGTCCATTTTTAATGGGGGATCCTGAAGAAGTCATGAAATCCCTCTGCATCCACAGTTGGCCAAAATCATGCACAACCCCGTAACCATATTGACTATCTGTAAATATGGTCACTCTCTGATTCCTCCCAATTTTGCAAGCTTTTATTAAAGCAATCAATTCAGCTACTTGTGCAGATTTTACTTCTGGTAAATAGGATGCTTCGACTATTCCAGTTAATTCACATACCACATAGGCAGCAGTTAGTTTACCATCTTCATGTCTTTGACATGAACCATCGACAAATAGCTCCCTGTCTGGCTTTTTAAGAGGCTGTTCCTCTATGTCTGGGCGTGGTTTTGTACATAATTCTGTAATTTGTACACAATCATGTTCATCTTCTTCATCATCTTTATTTGTTTCATGATATGGGTCCGGCAATAAAGTTGCTGGATTTATTATTGTACACCTTACTATGGTCACATTTTCAGCACCCATTATTATCCTCTCATATTTAGTCAGCCGACTAGGAGTAAGATGCTGAGTTTGGGTTCTTGTCAACAGAATGACAACTGCATGTGGAACATACACTTTTACAGGATGTCCCATCACAATTGACTCGCTTTGTTCAATGCTCAAACAAGTTGCTGCCACTGCTTTTAAGCATCCTGGCAACGCGGCTGCTACTGGGTCCAATGTAGCAGAAAAGTACGCTATAGGACGTCTGTCTAGTCCATGTCTCTGAGTTAGGACAGAAAGTGCACAATTTTCTCTCTCTTGACAGAATAATGCGAATTCTATTTTATAATCAGGCATGCCTAAGGCAGGTGCTGAACAAAGTGCGTTTCTCAATTTTACAAAAGCTTCTACACTTTCATCCTCCCACTCGACAGGGTCCTTTGCTTTCTTTTTCGTCATGTTAATTAAGGGCTTAGCTAACATGGAGAAATTTGGTATCCATTGTCGACAGTAGCCTACTATTCCTAGGAACATTCGCACTTGTCTTTGGGTTACAGGCATTTGCATTCTCTTTATTAATTCTACTCTTTCAGAGGTTACTCTTCTTTTTCCCCTCTCAATTTGATGTCCCAGATATTTAACAGCTGTCCTGCAAAACTGTAACTTTTCAGGTGAGACTTTATGCCCTTCCTCAGCCAAAAGATTTAATAATGCTATGGAATCGACAACACAATCTTCTCTGGTGGTTGACGCCACCAATAAGTCAGTCGATATATTGGACTAAGACTGAGCTTCCTGGCATCACTAGTTTTTCCAAGCACTTTTTCAGTATCTGGTTGAAGATGGAAGGACTTTCTGTGTACCCCTGAGGAACACGATTCCACACATAGACTTTGTTCTCAAATTTAAATGAGAAAAGATACTGGCAGTCTGGATGCATTGGTATTGAAAAGAATGCTTGACACAAATCAATTACTGTGAACCATCCTGCATTCCAAGGGATCTGGTATAGAATTACTGCAGGATTTGGTACTATGGGACAACATGGTTCCACAATCTTGTTTATTTTTCGCAGGTCCTGAACAATCCTATATTTTCCACTAGGTTTCTTTAGTCCCATGATTGGTGAATTACATGGGCTACTCATTACTTCTTTTAGGATGTTTTGTTCTACCATTCGATTTATTTCTTCAATGACTCCTGCTTTTACTTCTGCACTCATTTTGTACTGTCTGGTATTTGGGAAAATTGCACCTTCTTTTACCGTAATTTGAACTGGATCCATTTTTGCCATAAGTCCTACTTCTTTTCCGGTGAAATCCCATACTATTGGGTTTACTGTACCTTTTAATTCTTCTGGTATCTCATCTCTTGTTATTAACGAAAACATTTAGTCTATTTCTGTACCTTGTTTTGCAACCATAATTTTATATACATGGTCCTCATCTGGTGTCTGAACTGCCACACCATCTGGCGTGCAGAAAATTGTACAGTTCATTTTGCACAATAAATCCCTACCTAATAAATTTACTGGGCTAGAATCGCACACTACAAATTGGTGCATTTCTCTGAAGTTTCCTATTTTGACTTCCATTGGTTCTGTAAGAGGCGTTCTAATTCTTTGATTAGCTACCCCTACTACTTGGATGTCTTCACCAGAGAGAGGAAGGTCTGGGATGTCTGCTGATCTCACCGTAGACCTGGTAGCACCAGTGTCTAAAAGGAAAGTAATATCATTACCTTTCACATTTCCTTCAACATATGGACCAGACTGATCTACCTGTAAGGATGCGCCAAGTACGCACTCCTTCTTCCCCTCTCCTAGGCACCGTCATGAGTTGAATTCACAGTAATTGTCCTGCAAAAGAAATTGTGATGTCATATAATCAATCTTACCACTCCCTCCTGGGTATCCAATGTCTGTACCGTGCTTTGCTCTGCTTACATTACCCTGAACAGGTGGAGGTGGTAATTGACTCTGGGGATTTACACCCTGCTGTGAGTCATTCTGCGTCTGTGGATTTATGTTTTGATTTGGGCCATTATTATTCCGAATCTTTTTACATTCGTCCTTCCAATGCCCCAATTTTCCGCATCCATGACAAGGAAATTTCTTTTTAGCTTCTTCTCTACTCATTCGTCCTCTAAATTTTCCACCATTTCCCGTATCACCACTCGTTCCAGAATCTTTTCCTTGAATTTCACTCGGATTTTCCAAATTAATTCCCTGTTTCTCAGCCATTTTCACCTGTGCCCACATCACTTTTTTCAGCAATTTCTTGTGTCTATCCTCAATATCGTCTCCACAATATTTTGCATACTTCAGAATCTCATCTATGGGCTTTCCCTGCCAACACAGCATGTGTTGTTTAATCATCTGGCAAATCTCTGGCTTCAGACCGTAAACAAATCAATACACAAACTGACTCATGTTTTTGTCTCCAATGTCCTCGAATCCACTATACTGTTTAAACACCTGCAATAAACGCTCATAATAGGAATGTACTGTTTCACTGGCTTCTTGGGTGGTTCGATCTATTTTCACCCAATCTGTTTCTTTCGGGGGTATTTTCCCTTTCAGGTATGTTATCACCTGCTGATACTTTTTCATCACATCATTTGACGGGGTCCTGTTTTCGGATCTCTGGGATATTCATCACTAGGCCAATCGACTGTGATCTTACAATCTGTCCATAAATCGGCAGGTACCACTATGTCAAACAGACCATCCAAATCCTTCAACAATACCTTTGACACCTTCACAAACCTTTCAACCTGCTTGTACCATTCAATTGGCTTTTCCCTCAGTTTTGGAAAATCATTCGTAAATGATAAAATATCCTGTCTGCTCCATGGGACATGTACATATCCTCCTCCCGCAACTTCTCGCATTGGATACATTTGATCTGCTTTTCCTGCTTCCTTCATCACATATTCTGATGCTGTTCTACTTGTTCGTGCTTCTTCCTTTTTCTTGGCCCACCTAGTTTTCCATTTATCTAGGTCTCCCCATTTTTGTAAAACTAACATTAATTCTCTTATTTGTAATCTTCTTCCAGAGGCATTCATATTTTCTAAATCTTTGTCTGAAAATTCTGCTCTATAGGGTTTCTGTAGTACCTTTGATCTCCCTATTTCGATTCCCATCTGTAGTGCTAAATTGGACAATTTTTCATGGAATATCTTTACATTTCTGGTGATACTCCTGCACAGGAACAATAATTCTTCTTCATCATAAGTATTTAATCGTTCTAGTCCTACATTTCCTGCTATTATTTCTTCTAATTCGACTTTTAATTTATGAATGTCTATTATTTTCGGAGGTGTGCACTGTTTAACTGACCCTTGCACCCATCTTTCTAGATCTTCAGGTGTTACTATGGTAGCACTTTTTGCTCCCGATGAAGTTACTAAACTTACATCTTTTGAACCTCCAGGTACATCTTTTCTTGGAGTACTATTTATAGAACCTCGAATAGGCAAGTCCATAAGTGATATTGTGGATTCACAGTCACTAAATTGATCCTCAATTATAACTGGAGCTTCAGGTCTGGGATTACTCACAGGAGTATGTGCAAGTATGGGTTGAGGACAATTTCCCTGAGTACCATATAATGGAACCACTGGACCAATTGTTACAGGTATGGTCAACGAATCAGGATGTACTTTTATCTGAATTATTTTCTGTATTAATTCTGTTCTGGTCTTTTCTAGGGCTTTTTTTTCTTTGTCATGAAGTATTCTAGTCGGGGTGAACTCATGCATTACCTGTGGCACTAATGGAGTTTTTGGTGGTGCACTTGGGGTGCATCCACTTGTCCCTTCCTGATATGGTGGGGGATTTCTTAACATTTCTTCCATAAATTCATCTTCTGAATCCTCATTTCTCATTAAATGTTTTGTCTTTTCTGTACATTTGCCTCCTGATTTCTCTCCTTCTGTAAATAATGGATATAGTCCCTCTGTAATCATTGCCCTTCTCCATTGTTTCATCTGACCCTCTCTAGACTCACGTAGATATCTGGGGAAAAATCCTGGGTAACTCCTATTACTTCTAGATCTATCCCGCTCAAATGCCTCGGTTTCCCATTCTTCTAGAGCTTCGTACTGGGTTAATCTAGATCTAGGTTCTAAGTCATTCATCCTCAATCTCAAGTTCTGAAGAATTCGTCCATTGAACGTGCCATTTTCAGGAAATGCTAATATTCCATCATTTTTGGTGTATTCTATCCAATTCTCCATCCATACACAGGTATGATAACCTCTCTCCATCATCATAAATGATGCTGGCGTTTTAGCTGGTGGAATAATAATTCCTTCTCTAGTTTTGATTGTTTTGTCCTTTTTAAAATAATTCTTAATCTTTTGTAAGAATGACATTTTTCTCTTTTCTCCGTACATTCTATCTAATCTTCGGTGTACAAAATTATTTTCTGCAAAACCTAGGAATCTCCTATTCGGACAAGTTCCTGTTAAAGTCGGATCGCGTTTTAACATGCAATCTTTATCCACTAAGAATTTTTCTTCTATATTTTCGACCAATCAAATGTCTGCTATCTTTTATTTCCGAGCCAATCCTTGCGCGGCACTTTGGTGACGTTTCTCTGTCAACCCCTCCTTTACAATCTGCTCTTTTCTGTCCTCGCTGGTTTAACCAATCCCAGCGCGGCACCTGTGACGTCAATACTACTCCTGACTACTGACCCCTCCTTTACAAGGGTTTTCCACACCCGCTGTTTCAACCTACCACAGCGCGGCGTTTTGTGATGTCAGCTCCCTCTCCGGCAACTGACCCTCCCTTTACAAAACTTTACGCAAACTTATTTTCTCTATAAATCTTAATTAAATTTCAGTAACAACATAAAACATTCGCTATCGTGCCAGTTTCCACTAATTTTGAAAAGGATAGTTTCTTCCACACTTTAGTAAAACCTTTCCGTTTACTAAAACATACTATGAGTAAAACACTTCCGTCTACTCTTCACACAAGCTCCAGAAGTACCTGTTACTTCTCCAATGTTACCCTTACTAGGTGATATAACATCAAATTTTTATCAGCGTACCCTTTTTGCTATTACTCACACGCATAGAGTCCCTAACGAGTACTGAAAGTCCTGCTTAACTTCTCAGTACTATTTCTGCCTGACAGATAACCTCACTGCAGTATGGCTTCCACTTGCCACCCACTATTCTTTTTCCCTACCCCGGGGTATTCTGGACAACATATAACAAAACTCAAAAATAAGCGGATGTTAGTTCATAAAAATACAAATAAAATTCTCATTACCCAATTAACAAAGAGTAACAAAAACCGTACTCTGCTTACCAGAAAACTGATCCAGCGCAATATTAGCCAACAACATTCATACACCATATACTCACTTGGGCCCATACATTCACACTACACTAATACTTACGCTGGGTGTCAGATGTACTCTTTATCAAAGTCCCTGCTACCAATTACCTTCTCATTGAAGAGTAATGACTTATTAATGGATCCTTTGCTAATTGGGAAGTTTAAAATGAGTGACATTCATTATAGTACATAATCCTGAAATAATCACTGAGTCAGGAAGTTTTAAAATGTTTATCTAAAGTTTTAGCAGAGTAAAATACAGAAAACACGGTACTTGATTGAAATACCCAAGAAAAAGCATAGAAATGATTTTGCTAATCATTGACGGTGTTTAAGAAAGAGGAGAAGATAGAGACAGCAGCGCAACTAAAGGTTGCAGTATAATTACCTGAATGCGAGAACCAAGCCCCTTGGCCAAGGAGTTGGAAAAAATAGGATCCAGGAAGGATGAAGAGCAAAGACTTCTTCCAGGATCAGGACAGGACCGGTGACCTCTCTACAATGACGCCTGCGCCGTTCCCCTCTCTGGTACTCGACTTCTCTCGATTCTCCCGTGCCTTCCTTCTAATGGACTCCGCCGCCCCCTCCTCAGGAGCTCTTCTGGACAGGGATTCAGTCAGCAACCGATCAGCATGGCAGTCTGGAGCTCTTCTGCGTGTTCTGAGAGACAGCTCTCATGGAATCTTGCTCTGACTAATTAACTAATGCTATATTCTATTATACCCTTCTACGCCCATGTACCTCCCCTTAATGTTGTAAAATATGGGACCACTACTTCTGATTGGACAGGGACAGGGGGTGGATTCTCGCACCATATCGATTTGGCCTAAATTGTAAAGCCTATTGTCTTTACGTTCCCGCCCCTTCAAATTAATACATTTGCTTTATTTCCCACCCGTCTCACGACAAATGTTATACATTTTCAGGGGAAAAGTATAATTTTTGTCCTCCGGAAACATGAAGTACAGCATCTTCGGCCAATGGGTCATGGCCTTGGAAGACGTCCAAGTTGACTTCACTTGGCAGGCACACAGGACACATGCACAGAACCATCTGTCTCTCGAGTTTCAAGTCACCAACCCAGGCCCAAGTTTACGAATTACTAAAAGTGCAAGAAGAAAATATTAAAATCACAAATACAATGTTTCACTGTATACCCACTTTCCCTACTCTATTCCCAATTAGTTATAATACTATCCTGCATTAGTAGCATTAAGAAAACGACAATTTAATAATGACATGAGAGCAAGCTTAAGCATGTGAAAACATTTAGCGGCCATTTTAGTGCACACTGCACAGAAGCAGAAGTTTCCCACCAAGCAAAGAAAGACGTCACACCATGTGATCAGGTTGCGACATGCGCATTGAGGTTCCCGCGCTTTAGCAGACATTTTGGATTACAGACAAGCGTTATTCATTAGTAAAACACATAAGCAAGCTTCTGTCCCTCTTGTGTTTGTGAATGCAAAGTTTAGTTTTGACAATACAAGTTTAATAAATTAATACTATGAGGAAGATTGCGTACAAGCAAGTTTCATTTTTGAAACCTTGATCCATCAATTACATCAGAACTGACTGGGTAGCTCTGAATGGTTGTAGGCCAAGCTACAGCAACCGCATGGCATAATAAAAACTTGTTAATATGTTTAAAAGCCTACTTCTAAGCCACCTATAAAAGGTGCCCTAGAGCACACAAGGAGTAGGTGCATAATGTGTAGAAGTGAGACATGACAAGTATGTGACTGGCATGTTTCTGCAGTAATAGGGTTCAAAACGTGCTTTTTCACACACAGGCTAAATAGGCTTTTTAATGTGTAAAATCAATTACAATCCATTACAAATCCATTAAATCCTATAGAATACTCATCTTTGCAGTACTCTGCTAGTAATTAAAAACCTACTCCATCGGTGAACATAGATTATTTGTGCAGATGCCATATAAAAGTTGTTTATAGTCTCTTCATACACTCTAGCAGCCCCCTAAACTGTATCTGCAGGCTCTCATCTCGTGATTGCAAATAGATTTATTTCCCTAGCCCAGAGCTCTCCCGGGAAAGGTGTGAACAAATGTCATCAGGGCCCACCTGAAGAAAAAAGGCGCCATCCGAGGGAGTTATCCTGCTGGAAGATTCCTATCAGCATTACATAAGGAATATATAATTACATGGAAACATCTGTTCATACGTTTCTGAGGAATGTGTGGGGAGGCAGGGGTAGTTGAGAAAAATGGCACAAAACAAAGGACTTTCAGGAACTTAGGGACATTTCATATTTGTGACATTACTTTCCATAGCCACCCTGGCACTGCGCACAGAAGGGGTACCAGAGGGTCACGAACGATATATGTATGTTCTCCGCTGGTATGCAGAGGATGGTATGTCATTTTAATTGACAAGGCTGTTAGCAGGCTTGGGAAGCTTCAGCAACTGAGACAGTATTCTGCCACTTTGGAAGACACCTGGAAGGGTGCTCTCTGGGATTAATTTAGAAATATTTTATGAAAGATAAGGTAAAGTTGAGAAGGGGCCACCATCGGAACATGGTTTGGTTTGATCAGGGCTAATCTCCAACCACTGCTGAGATTCCATTACACCATGAAGCTTGCACCACCTGAAAAGAAGAACATTGCTGGAAATTGGGGAAGGAGGCAGAAGGGCACAAGGAACCTTTAAAGCATGAAAACAGACAAGGTTTGTTGTTGACCTCTGTCAGAAAGGCTACCCGAAGTTTCATATTCCTGACTTTTATACCTCCATTTTTTTAATTGATTCTTTCCCCAAAATTGGTTGTGCCATTTCCCTGATTCTCCTTCATGACCAATGAGTAATGGACTTGCTGGACTATGGAACCCTTGAAGAGTGAACTACTTTTCACCTTTGCTGCTAAGCACATGTTTCTTTTGAAGAAATGGATGAGCCAGAGTAATGCTTATATGATGAGTTTGTATTCATTTGAAGCTGTTGATGCTTATCTTCCTCTGTGAGTTTCATTATTTGCATTTTTGATCATATGCAATGAGCATTACCACATTATTTTATGAGATAAAGTTTTATTAACTTTACTGAGAGTCTGTGATTATTTTATTGACTGAAAGGAAGTTAGAAATGTCTTATCATTATCATCATCAACTATTCAACTAATTGCTCCATCGACCAAATAGAAGGAAAGTTGATGCATAAATTAGAATGGTATATATAGAAAATTCATACATGGATTTTAGACGAGAAAATATTGAACGAAAGTAAAATTGACCCCAGCGCATCAGGGATTCTGGGTGAATGTGTATGGGCCATTGTTCTGTGATAGTATTGAGTATTGATCCCTGATCAGGTATTGACCTTCGCGCTGGATCAGTTCTTGGTAGCAGAGGACGGTTTAATTATTGATTTGTTTGGTAATGATTATTGATTATTGATTATATGTTCTTAACATGAAAAGTTAGCGTCCCGTTTTATGTTGTCTGGAAGTTCAGGTACGGAGATACCTGAGGAATCCTGGAAATGAAATTTAGCCTGAAGTAGGCAGAAGAAGAGTGTGGTAAAGAAGCCACACTGCAGAAGTACTTTGTCTGTTGTAATAATACCTAAAAGCTACGGAGGGCTGTAGGTGTTATATTAGGGAAATTTCGTATATAAGTAGGGTGACTGAAATAGTAAAGGGTCCGCTTCTGAAACTCTAGCCTTATCCCCAGGAGAGTAACAAGACCTCTTTTCACGCCAAAAAGTCCTCTTGCGAAATCTGGGCCTTATCCCTCGAGGAGTAATAGGTCCTCCCCGAAGCTTGTTTGAAGAGTAAAATAACGCTGGTCGTTATTAGGACTCGTATTGAGAATAATTTCTTGAAGGGTGAAAACTATCTCTTTATTTAGTGGAACAGACAAGGTAGCATTTTGTGTTGTTACTAACAGAAATTTCGATTAAGAAAAATTTAGAAAATATTGCCGTAAATGTTTGTGAAGGGAGGGTCAGTAGAAGGAGTAATACTGACGTCAGAAAAGGCCGCGCTGGCATTGGTCAGGCAGCGGGCGTGTATTGAGCTGCGATTGGTTAGTTGGTGTGAGCCGCGCTAGTATTGATTGAGACATTGCTTATGTAACAGGGTTCTGATTGGTTGGTTAGTGTGAGACGCGCTGGTATAGGACGAGAGCTGACAATTAGAATACGTAGAATTACGGAAGGTTTTCTTTGTTTATTTTGGTGAGGTACATTAACGTAAAGGTTTAGAGAAAAATGAAGCTGTTAAAGAAGATAAAAAAAAATTTCAATAAGGACAAACCACTTGTGACTAGGGAAGGAATTCCTATTCCACCCCCAAAGATGCCTGCTTCTTATATGATGTTGGAGCGAGGCTATGATACGTGTATGTGTTTAGAGAATTGGGTGGAATATACAAAGGACGATGGTGTCATAGCTTTTCCACAGCATGGTACGTTTAATGTAAGGATATTGCAGAATCTGAGAAATCGAATGAATGCACTAGAACCAAATCCTAGATTGACGCAATACGAAGCATTGGAATAATGGGAAGTTGAGGCATTTGAAAGACAGAGATATAGAGGAGGTAACAGAAGATACAGGAATTGGATGCATGGATATCCTTTTGAAAGTAGGGAAGAAAAGTTGAAAAGATGGAGGAAAGCTGTAGTAACAGAAGGTTTGTACCCAGTTTTAGTTGCTGATGATCAGACAGGAGGAAAGTGTAAGGAGAAAAAGAAGAATATAGAGACTTCCAGAGTTAGAGATTACACGAATAATTCTGAGGATGATGAGTTGTTGGAGGATATGATGACTGAAAGACCTGCGCCTTATGAATAAAATTCAGGAGAAGTAACCCCGAGTGCTCCACAGATGGGAACTCCCTTGACTCTCCAGGTTACTGAAATAGCTAGACTAGTGCAAGAAAATGAAGCGAATTTGTTGAATAAGGCAAGACTAGAGCAGGTTCAGAAAATGAATCAGCTAAGCCTGAATGCAGAAGCACTGACAGTACCAGTAACAATTGGTCCCGTAGTTCCCCTGTATGGGGAAAGACAGAATTTGTCAAAAGTACATTCATTGACAGTTCCGAGAAGTGGTAACAGGAGTGGGGTAGTAGCGGTAATGAATGAGAAGGATCAAGATGATCAGAATACCACCTTGTTAGATCTTCCGGTTTGTGAGATGATAACGGAGACCCCTCAAAGAGGTATACAATTAGATCCGAGGAGAATAGGGCCTAATGTTACTCCAATAGCAGGGAGTTCAGCAGGTCCTTCACCAGAAGAATTTAATAATTGGATAAAGGAAATGACAAAACCGAAACCACAGCCACAGAGTATTAATGTGAGTCAATTAAAAGTAAATTTGGAAGAAATGATTATTGGGACAATAAGTCCAGATAGATTAGGGACTTACCGAGATGATGAATTGTTGTTTTTATGCAAGAGCATTACCTGGAGAGCAAAGAATTTACATGAGAAGATATCCGAAGCTGCTAGTGAGTATGGAATAGACATAGAAAAGTCGAAGTGTTACAGAAATCATACAGATTGGCTTTCACTGACAAAGACCTAGAGAGTTTGAATGCGTCTGGAAAGAGATTGCAGATAAAAGAATTGATGAACATATTGAAAAAATGGGGAGATGTAGATAGATGGAGAAATAGATGGACGAGAAAGAAGGAAGAAGCAGCTAGTAAAGGAGCATCCATGTTTCCATTAAAAGAGACAGAACAGGTTGAAAGGGTGTGTCCGATGAGAGAAGTACCCGGTGGTGGATATGTTCATGTTCCATGGTCAAGACAGGATATATTGTCTTTCACAAACGATTTTCCTAGGTTAAGAGAGAAACCAGTTGAATGGTACAAACAGGTAGAGAGGTTTGTGAAAGTCTCGAAGGTTTTGTTAAAAGATTTAGATGGGTTGTTTGAGATTGTTGTTCCAGCAGATTTATGGACAGAGTGTAAGATCACGGTTGATTGGCCATAGGAAGAATATCCTAGGGACCCTAAAACAGGTTCACCGTCTGACGAGGTGATGAAAAAGTATAATCAAGTAATCACGTTTCTAAAGGGAAAATTTCCCCTAAGGAAACAGATTGGGTTAAAATTGACAGAACAACCCAGGAACCAAAAGAGTCAGTACATGCCTGTTATGAAAGGTTGTTACAGGTATTTAAACAGTATAGTGGATTTGAGAATATTGGAGACAAGGATATGGGACATTTTGTGTATCGTTTTGTGTTTGGTTTGAAACCAGAAATTAGTAATATGATTCAACAGCATTTGATTTGCTGGCAGAGCAAGACAATCAATGGAATTCTGAGGTATGCAAAGTATTGTAGTGATGATATTGAATCGCGACATAAAAAGTTAAAAGAGAAGATGATGTGGGCACAGGTGAAAGTGGCAGAGCAGCAAGTGGCGAATAATAATCCTCAAACTGGTATTCAGATGAATGGTCAGAATCAAAATGGGCAGAATTCCAGCGGAGGTAGAGGAAGAGGAAAAATTAATAGAGAGGAAGCTATGAAGAAATTTCCTTGTCATGCGTGCGGAAAGCTTGGACATTGGAAGAACGAGTATAGATCTGCTAAAAAGAATAACAGGGCAAATCAAAATTTTATTCCACAGATGCAGAATGAGGTGGGTGTAAATCAACAGCAGCAGCAGCAGATAGTTATTCCACAGTTACAGGTGCCACAAGCTCCCTTGCCAAATAATGTGAATGCTCAAGTGCAGAGGTACAGTGCGAATACTGGATTTCACAGAGGTGACCAAAGTGGTAAGAATCAAACTGTGCAAATGGTTCCACAATATTGGTTGCATTGCAATGAGAATGATTCAGACGGTAGATCAGTCAGGTCCATTTGTTGATGGAAAGGTGGAAGGGAATGACATTACATTCTTAGTGGACACTGGTGCTACCCGTTCTACTGTGAGAGCAGCAGAAATTCCAAACCTACCCCTCTCTGGAGAAACTATCCAAGTTGTAGGAGTCTCAAATAAGCATATTAGAACGCCAGTTACAAATCGGATAGAAATTCACATTGGTAACTTCAAAGACATGCATTGGTTTGTGGTATGTGACTCGAGTCCAGTAAATCTCTTAGGTAGAGATTTACTACGTAAGATGAATTGCACCATCTATTGTACGCCAGGTGGTATTGCATTTCAGACACCTGATGAGGATGTCGAATTTAAAATGATGTTAGCGAAGCAAGGAACAGAGGTGGATGAGTTGTATTCACTTCTTACAGAAGAAAATTTGCCTGAAGAATTAAAAAGTGCAGTGAGATCAGATGTGTGGGATTTTTCAGGAAAGGAAATTGGCTTAATGACAAACGTAGATCCCATTCAGATTACAGTAAAGGATGGTGCTGTATATCCAAACACCCCTCAGTACAAAATGAGTCCAGAAGTAATTGCAGGAGTCACTCCTGTAATCGATCAAATGATTGAACAGGGAATTCTGGAAGAAATACTGAGCAGTCCTTGTAAATTGCCTATCATAGGTATTAAAAAACCCAGTGGGGAATATATAGAATAGTGCAGGATTTAAGAAAGATTAATAAAATCGTAGTGCCCTGTTGTCCAATAGTGCCAAATCCAGCAGTGATACTGTACCAGATTCCCTGTGATGCTGAAGGGTGCACAGTGATTGACTTGTGCCAAGCCTTTTTCTCGATTACCTTACATCCAGAAAGCCAGTATTTGTTTGCATTCCGGTTCGGAATCCGTGTTTTGGCATGGTGCCGAGTTCCTCAAGGGTACACCGAGAGTTCCTCAATCTTTAACGAGATCTTGAAAAAATGTCTGGAGACTTTGGTTATGCCAGGAAATTCGGTTTTGGTTCAATATATTGATGACCTACTGGTGGCATCAAAGATACGAGAAGCATGTGTGACAGACACAGTTGCTCTATTGAACCATTTTGCAGAAGGAGGACACAAGGTGTCCCCAGCTAAACTACAATTTTTCAAACAAGAAGTCCAGTACCTAGGACACAAAATAGAAAAAGGAGTAAGGAAGGTGACACCTGAAAGAATTAAAGTGATCAAACGGATGAATCCACCCAAAACTCAGAAAGAAGTACGAATGTTTCTGGGAATGGTTGGATATTGCAGGCAGTGGATCAGTGGTTTCTCACTGATTGCAAAACCTCTACAGAGGTTGACACGGAAGGATGTGAAAGATCTGATTGATCTGGATGATGAAAGTATGGAAGCTTTTGTAAAATTGAAAAGCAGTCTTTGTCATGCACCTGCATTAGGAATGCCAGATTATACAAAGGATTTTGCGTTGTATTGCTGTGAGAGAGATGGATGCGCACTTTCAGTCCTGACTCAGAAACATGCAATGGCACGACGTCCAGTAGCATATTTTTCTGCTACTTTGGATTCAGTGGCTGCAGCATTACCAGGATGTTTAAAAGCAGTAGCTGCCACTTGTATGAGTCTGGAACAAAGTGAAGCGATTGTGATGGGATATCCAGTAAAGGTGTATGTGCCGCATTCTGTTGAGATTATTTTGACTTGTACCCGTACACAGTACCTGACCTCTAGTCGGCTGACTAAGTACGAGAGGGTGATTCTGGGTGCTGAAAATGTGACTGTGGTGAGGTGCACAACTGTAAATCCGGCAACTCTGTTGCCGAATTCTCGTTGTGAGGAAGTGATAGAAGAAGCGGATCATGATTGTTTGGATGTGACAGAACTGTGTACCAAGCCCAGGCCTGATATAGAGGATGTTCCTTTGGAAGAACCAGACTTTGAGATTTTTGTAGATTGGTCATGTTTGAGAAATGGGAAAGGTGAACTATGCACTGCCTATGCTGTTTGCACCATAGCGGGAGTTCTTGAAGCATCCTGTTTAAAAGGGGTAAACTCCACCCAAATTGCTGAGTTAATAGCTCTAATTAGAGCGTGCAAAATTTCCAAAAGCCTGTAGGTAACCATATTCACTGATAGCCAATATGGGTTTGGGGTTGTCCATGATTTTGGACAGCTATGGATGCAAAGGGGATTTCTGACTTCTTCTGGTTCCCCTATTAGGAACAGCAAAACTGTAAAAGAATTATTGGATGCTTTGAAATTGCCCAAAAGAATTGCAGTGATCAAATGTGATGCACATAAATCAGGAGATGATTATGGGCCATATGTATCAAAAAAGAGTTTTGCGATTCTCAAATTGCGATTTTTAGCGAATCGCAATTAGAGAATCACAAAATGCAATGTATGTAGGATTTGCTAAAAATTTAGCGAATCCTACATATTCCTTATTTGCGAATCGCAAATTGAGATTCGCAAATAAGGAATACCTTCCCATTCATTCCTATGGGCTAGGAGGCCCATAGGAAGGAATGGGAAGACATTCTCAATTTGCGATTACCAATTAGAGAATCGAAAATTGAGAATGCAACTTCAGGGTTGCAAGGGTGCCAAAAGGACACCCTGTTGCACCCCTGAAATATGCATGTGTGCACATTTTGCACACATACATGCCCTAAGGACATGTATGTGCGACATATGGCACTTTTAAAAATCAAAAAGTGCTTTTTAAAGAAAATTGCAAATTACCACCAACTTGAAGTTGGTGGTAATTTGCAATTCCTTAAGGCCAAATAGCAAATTTCTGGTGCTTCCAGAATTGCATTTAAGGAATCGCAATTTGCAATTCCTTAATTGCATTCGCAAAATAGAGAATCGCAAATTTTGCAATTCTCTATTTTGCGATGGCCTTTTGGGATGATACATCCCAAAAGGCTTTTTCCAATTCGCAAACGGGCCGATTCTGAGAATCGGCCTGTTTGCAAACGGGAAAAAGGCTTGATACATATGGCCCTATGTGACAAAAGGCAACAGTTACGCCGACCTGATTGCGCATTTCTGTGCACAAAATACTATGGCTTTGAACAGATCAATTGAAAGGGAAAATATCGAATGCCATCTTATGTTTACCACAACATTTGAAACTTGGGAAGAAGTTAGGCAAATGCAGGAAGAAGCAAGTGATGAGGAAGATGAAAGATGGAGTAATACAGGATATAGAAAGAGAGCAGAAGATGAACTATGGGTCTATTTTGATGAGAGACCAGTCTTGCCAGATTCTTTGATTTCTCATATGGACAGAGTTTACCATGGAATTGCACATATTGGAAGAGATGCAATGATCAGACTCTTCAAGCTGTCATGGTATAACCCAAAGTTCAGGGTCATTGCAGAGAGCCTTTGCCAGAGGTGTGTCACATGTCAGCAGCAAAATCCAGGCAGAAAGACAGTTGTTAGTTGGGGACGAATTGGGAGAGCAGGAGGACCATTTACCCGTCTCCAACTGGACTTCATCGAGCTTCCCCCATGTAATAGGCTGAAGTATGTGCTAGTTGTTGTCTGCTTGTTCTCTCGCTGGGTGGAAGCCTATCCCATGAGAAGAAATGATAGCCTCACTGTAGCTTAACTGCTTTTGAGAGAACTGATTCCTAGGTTTGGAATTCCAGTCACTTTAGAGACAGATAGAGGAACCCATTTTAATAATGAGATAATTCGGCTGATTTGTGCAGCATTTAAAATTGACCAGAAGCTGCATTGTGCCTATCGACCCGAAGCATCTGGAGTGGTTGAGCAAATAAATGGCACTATAAAATCCAGGTTAGGAAAGGTGTGTGCATCTACATTACTGAAATGGCCTGACGCTTAACCCCTTGTATTGATGAGTCTAAGAAGTATTCCTGACAAAAAGACGGGATTGAGTCCTCACAAAATTCTCATGGGAAGAGCAATGAGACAAGCATACATACCAGCGAACAAATTGATGAGTATATCTGATGATCTGGTACTCAATTATTGCAGAGGATTGGCTGACCTGGTACGTTCTGTGTCTCACCAGGTTGAAGAAGATGCCACTACAACCCAGCAAAATCAAGCTCATGATCTGAGTCCAGGTGAATGGGTCCTTCTCAAGAAGCATGTGAGGAAATCATGCTTAGAGCCCAGGTGGAATGGACCTTATCAAGTTATACTGGTGACGACAACGGCAGTGAAGTGTGGTGGCTTGCCAAATTGGATGCATGCGAGCCATACCAGACGAGTCCTAAGTCCACTTGAAAGACAAGAAGAGCAGCAACTGGTAAAACAAGAACAAAGACCAGTGGTTGAAGTGTGTGAAGTTGATGAATCTAGAGTGACGGATTCTGAAGAACAACCAGATGATGAACAGCCGAGCACAAGTAAAGTAAAGTGGGTACCTGATACTAGGTCTCAAAAGACTGCTGTTGAGCCAGAAGAAAGTGAGTTCACTGCTAACCGAGAACCAAGTTAGTTCACAGCTGAACCAGAAACAAGTGAAACTGCTATTGACCAGAGGAAAGTGAGCTTACAGTTGAAAGAGAAATTACTGTTGAATCGACAGAAATAGGAGTTGCTGAAAGTCAGGAAGAAGAGCAGAACTAAGAGAGGCCAAATAAAAGAACCTGTGAACCAGACACAGAAGGTGAAAAAGTAGTTCAAACTAAGAAACCAAGAAAAGGTGATAATTGGCCAGGTGGAGTGAAAAGACTGAAATACACCCTGGTGAGAAGAAAGTCAAAAAGAAAACCAGAACAAAGTAATGAGGTCACAAGTCAAACAGAACAAGAAGAGTCAGGAGAAGAAGTAAGAAAAACCAGGAGGATAAGAATTCCAAGCAGAAAATACAAAGCACCAGAATGGACCTACTTCATATTGGAAGAAATTGAAGTTCTGATCCAAGTGAAGAAAAAGACAGTTCTGACACTGAACAAGTTGATGAAAGCAAATTGAGACCACCTTAAAAGAACTGTGAAAATGTAAATTGTAAAAATTGGTGACGAAAAGAAAAACTGAATGACTCAGAAGATCAAAAGAAAATAAAATAAAAGAAGGGGGTAAAGAAGAAAGCCTATAGGTGTAGGATTACACCATTATTTTTCCTGAATTTTTTTTTTTTTAGTGATCTTAAGTTTAGATAAAATTTATTTTTATAGAATACAAAATGGCTAAAGCAGAAGTGACTGAACGTCCAAAATCTAGTCTAAAACGTAGATTTATTAAAACTTGCTTATGTAGTGTCTTGTTATTATCATTTATGCGGATATTACTAACTGTCCTTGTACCTATTCTAATGGTAACTAATGATGGAAACAATACTAATGATGTAACAAGAGAAAGGATGAGTGATGTCACTAATGAAACTCCTAATACTAAAATAGAACCATTGGATGGAAGTATTCTCCATCATGATAAATCAATTAGTGATTTCTCGTTAAATGTGTTTACTAAATTGTTGTATGAATATACTGAAACCATGAATGTGAGTGATTGTTATGTGTGCATGCGATTACCTTCATCTGTCTCAGAGGGGGTGACTTATCACCACCTACCTTTAACATATGGTGTGTCTTGCAGTATTCTAACCAGCCTATTTTATGTGACGGGGAAACTCAAATACCACTATTCTAATATAGATTTAGCATTTTCAGAAATACCGGTTATTAAAGAGCTAAATAAGGTTTTAAGTTGCAAAAATGCACGTTATATGGGAGAGTTCTTCCATATCACCAAAACTTTAGATATAGAATAAGCCTATAGAAATAACCTGACTTGTAGTTTGCGGGTGGAAGAAAAGATTTTTATAGAAATGGTAGAAGATAGAAGAGGAAGTTTCCAAAGAAAGGCTGCTGAACAGAAGTCACGGGTGCCACTGTGTGCTTTTAGAGAAGGAGTTTATGAGAAAGGCGGGACATACGCTGCGATGTCCCTGGACTTGGCGGAGAAAGGGAAAATATGTTTGCTTAGAATGAAAACTAACTATAACAATTATTTCATTGGTAGTAGTGAATGTGAGCATAGTTTCCAAATTACTGGAGGTTGGGGATTGAAGGGTGGAACTGATCCTGTCTTTCCAGGAGTTTATTATGTGTGTGGCAAGAAGGCCTACTATAGGTTGCCTGCACATTGGTATGGTAGTTGTTACTTTGCAATTGTTTTTCCTAAAGTCTACCATGTAGACTGAAATAGTAACCAACTAAGTGAAATAAAACATGGACTAACACGTAACAAGAGAGCAAGTTTCTCCGAAATAGTAGGTGATATTTTTGGTGCACTGATACCCTCAGTTGGAGTCGCACTGAATTCGCACAAAATTCGAAAGTTGTCCACAGTGGTTGATCGTTTATCAACAGATACTGCTGGTGGGTTCTTGATGATTGGCACCGAAATGGTTGCAATCAGATCAATGGTTTTGCTAAAATAGACTTGCCCTTGATATCTTATTAGCAAAAGAGGGTGGAGTCTGTGGCATGTTGAAAATCCAACACTGCTGTACCTATATCTCTGATAAAAGTAAAGGAATTGAGGGCTATATAAAGAATATTACGAAATTACATGAAGACTTGACCCAACTGGAGGTTGCTGGTGTTTGGGAGAAACTTGGTAAGAGTTTCTCTTCTGTGAGTAAATGGTTTTCTACCCTTGGAAGTAGTTTATTAAGGAAAATAATAATGCCAATTGTTTCTGTAGCTATAATAGCCTTAGTGATAATAACGACATATAATTGTTGCAAGGGTAAAAGTAGAAAAAGAGAAGTGACAGAATCAAAGAATGAACGTAGAGCAAGAAAGAGAAAAAGAGAGAAGATAGAATTAGAAGACATGAAAGAAAAATACTATGATATGATGAAAGATCTAGACGAGGGTGCCATAAAAAGAGAGAAGAGTACTGAGTTTTAGATAAAATAAAGATGGCACTCGGTATGATGGGTATGTTATGATGGCTCCTGAACGCCATCCGAGGGGGGATTGATGGAGCAGGGGTTCGAGAAAAGAAACCTGCTCGAATTAATACCCCCATAATACATACTAACAGTAAGTAGTAAATGAAACTAACATGCACCCTACACAAACACGTGGGAAATAGCTCTGCGCATGTATACACTAACGAGAAATAACATGTGAAAGAACTAAAATCGTATTTACATTATGCTTTGAAAAGTAACGAAAATAATGCATGACTAGGCCGCATGTGTGTTTCGTAGTTTGCATGTTGCATTTTGCTTTAAAATATAAGTAATGCTGCCTTTTGCTTAAGGCTTAAGCTAGGTAACCCTAAATGAGGAATAGTGCAGGGAGGGGGGGGGGGGGGTAAACAGTGAAAACTACATTGTCATATAATTAATGAATGTACATTTTCCATTCACTATAGTGGGCTGGATGAAACTCCATTTTGCTTATATTGTCCGAAGAGGGAGGGGTGAGCTGAAGAGTGAATCTGATCTGTCAGAGGCAAGACAGATGCGCTGTGCACAGCAGAAGAAATGTACGAGTTGAAGGCCAATGTGACGATTGTCTGCCAGATGATGAAATCAACCATGGGACCGAAGTCTTATTCTGCGGACGTTGTCAAATTTATGAATAAAATTGTTTAAATGTATCTTGTATAAGAAAACGTGAGAACGAATTAAGAACCAAACTGTGAGAAAGGAAGCAAAACAGTAAATTGACTAAATTGTACGTGAGGCCACTGTGGTGTGACAGAGACACCTCCTGGGCTCTCCAATCATCTGTCTAGATTTGAAAATTGTTGCAACTGATGTGGGATGGACATATGGGTTTTAGGGTATAACTGGGGTGCCTTTAGGGGTGTGGTTAAGTTAGGCTGGTGAGGCTGAGAGAGAGGGGAGATGCATCGCTGTCCATCGGTTTGCAGAGAGGCCTAGGTGATTCCTGTCCTGTCCCGTTCCTGTCCCTGTAATCTTTGTTCCCTGACTCTATTCAGGAAATCCCTACCATCGCCTTGGCCAGGGTAGTGGTTTTCTACAGACCGTTAGGTTTGTATGTTTCTGACTCATACTGACATATTTCTTGCAAATGTATTTTTGTCTCTGAAACTTATGTCTCTTCGCCTATCCACTCCGTCATAGATACATTGAACGTATTATTTAGATGAAACTTTTGTCTCTTCATCTATCCCCTCCGTTAGGTGAATTCTGTTTCGCATTTGAATTTGCTGAAACTTTGTCTCTTAATCTACCCACTCCTCCATGCAAAATGTCATTGCTTATATGATGAGTTTGTATTAATTTGAAGTTGTTGATGCTTATCTTCCTTTGTGAGTTTCATTATTTGCATTTATGACCATATGCAATGAGCATTACCACGTTATTTTATGAGATAAAGTTTTATTAACTTTACCGAGAGTCTGTGATTATTTTATTGACTGAAAGTAAGTTAGAAATGTCTTATCATTATCATCATCAACTATTCAACTAATTGGTCCATCGACCAAATAGAAGGAAAGTTGATACATAAATTAGAATGGTATATATAGAAAATTCATACATGGATTTTAGAAGAGAAAATATTGAACGAAAGTAAAATTGACCCCAGCGCATCAGGGATTCTGGGTGAATGTGTATGGGCCATTGTTCTGTGATAGTATTGAGTATTGATCCCTGATCAGGTATTGACCTTCGCGCTGGATCATATGTCTCTTGCAAAACACATCATGTAACATGCAGATGACAGATTTTTATTTTATGCAGATGGGTAAGTGGGTTGCTGCTTTTAACACAGAGTTCCTTTTGTTCCTTGCAGTTCATAAATTGCAATCCTTCTAATATAGCACAGTGAGCTATGCAGGGTATGTCACTCCTACGCCTTGTAACCCTCACTGTCTTATGTAACACATCATGTACATTGGTTTACACACTTTCATGATTTATTGTCAATATATAATATGTATCTTACCAAAAATGCTCCGGCTCCCTGTATTGGGATGAGTAGTGCAATAAAAGAAACAAAATAGTGTTATTTAATCAATTGTTATTTGTGTAAATACTGGGACAGACCAACACATCTAACATTCTTACAGTGTGTGCATATCTCTTATATACAAGGACTGAACAAAGTCAAAAGCACTCCTCCCTCCATTAAGTATCTGGGAAGCACTACAAGCTGTGTGCCTTTGTTTCACCTCCATTGCATTTGCATCTAAGTGTGAAGCTCCAGACCAACCAGGATCACATTGGAACCAAAGGATGCCTGATGGCCCCTTAAAGTCGGCCTTTATCCTTGGCCCAGAAGGAGGTGAAAATAAAAAAAGCCCCCTCCTGCCTACATGTTGCTGCTGGGAATGGAAAGCAGGCTATGTGCTGCCTCTGCTTAACGTGTCCGGTGTCTGAAAATTACACCAGGACGAGTTCATCAGATTTCAATAGGGCCTAACGTCTTGGCAGGGTGGATTGGAATGCGTGTACACAGGGTAGAAAGATAAGTAACTCTGCCTCCGTTCTGCCAATCTGTTGGAGGCAGAGCGGTTTGCTAGTAATCGATTTCGATTTTTTTGTGCAAGAGTGGCCTCCTTTGGCCACTCTTGATGACGCTATACTATTAGATTCGGTCGTTCGGATGGGTGTTTTGAACACATTCAAAACTCCTCATCGGCTCATCCCCTTTAGCCATTTTGTAATTTTAATATTCCTTTACTCATTATATTTTCCTTGTTTTCACTGAGTTAGTTGGGGAATGTGTTTAATTTCTTGCTGTTAGTATTGTGCTGTTGCTTCTAAAATATTTTCCTCGCAGTTTCAGGCAATCAAAGAACTCCTCCTTGAAATCATTCCTCATTGAAATCTGCTTTTTACTTCTTAGGTACCGAATTTCTTACATTTGTGAGTAATCATCCAGTGCTTTGTCTGGTAGCTAATAACCCAGTTTCTCACATTGGGGAATTTCTGTGCCTAAACAATACCAAATAGCAGAATTTCCGATTCCTAATATTCACTGTTGTAAATACCCTCATGTCAGTGAAGCACAAGCTTAAATGTTAGCGTTCCTTTTGAAATGACATTTTCAACATACCCAAAAATCCGCTACCATTTACTTTCCTTCTTATCACGACCATCAATTTATATAGATGTGCACCAAATGATTCTCTATCATTCCTATGCATTATGACAGAACTGCAGACATCATTCTGAAAGGGCTCTGCATCAGAGGACTTAACTGCTATTGCATTGGTCTCCATTTGAATGCCTGAAAAACCTGATGCTGAAACAAGGCTGTGTTTTCTAACCCTACAGTCTGCTAGCATTAAAAGTCTCATAAACCGTGGGTGATCCACAGCAGTACTGAATACGTGAAAAGGTCATCTACCCATGGAAATGAACAAGAATTTCGATAGTTGCATTTCATAATATAGAGATGTTAGTAATTACAGCTCCAGAAAACTAGTCAGTTCATTTCATTTCGCTTAATAAAACATGTTTACTGACTTCCTTAGAATATTTTTGTGCTTAAACACACAGAGGTCTACTTAATTGTAGTTGTGACTGCCTGTAGGAAACTGGCTTAGTATATGGTGCACACTTATTTAAGTGTAGCACCCTGCACTAATCCAGACAACGCTTATGGTGATTTTAGTGGTCTTAGACAACCATAGAAAGCTTTCTAAGTGGTAGCTGTGGAGAGCAGCCTTCAAGCTTAGTCCAGAAGGAGTGTAAAGCAGCTTGTTTTACCAGTACTAATCATATAGTGTAGGTTAAGTGAAAAAGAACCACACAGTGTAGTAATAAAAATAAGTATTTATTATAAACACTCACTAACACATTGCAATATCTCCTCCCCATAGATATAAGCACAATACACACAATAACTCAACAATAGACCAGGTAAGTAGCACAAACACACATAAGTCTCCAGGGGGAGACCGAACCATATACTATTAAAGTGGAATGCGAACCACGACCTAAGTCGAGACTGGACCCAGAGACGTAGAAGTATTGGGGAGCCAAGGAATCACCCAAGGAAAGTACCCAGGAACCCCACGGAGGCCGTGTGCAGAGTCAGAACTCGACTGTGTGATCAACACACGTCAATAGGGAAGTCGTGATTGCAGTTTTCAAGAAAAAGGACCCTTCCAAGATGACCCTGAAGAAACCCCATGGGGGATGGAAGATTGGAGAGTCACCCCACTCATGGATACCCCGAGAACCAGGATACCTACACCAGGGAAGCCGGGTGCATAGGTGCGAAGTGACGTCGGAAATCGCCTTAGACCACAATAGAGGACTTCAGTAAAGATGCCGCTGGTGAAGACGCTGAAGGAGTCCAGTGGAACCCAAAGATGGATTCAGGATGAGAGGTACCTACAAGCAGAGGAGACAGAGTCTATGCTCCTCAGGAGTGACCAGGAGCCACGGAAGACGAATGCCCTCCTGTGTCGGAAGATGCAGCAGAGTTGACGGTGATCTTGGCACTGTAGCTGTGCGGACCAGGTGATGCGATGGAAGACCAGGAGCCATTCATGAGCTGTCGGATGTCAAGAGCCAGGGGGTCGGTGTCCAGCGGGAGCACCATCAAGCCTTAGCAGCGGCAACAAACGTGGCAGACAAAAAAGGTGCAGTGCTGGGACCAGCAAGGTCCAAGTGACTCACCATGAGCAGGTATGTCAGAGCTGGCCCCAAGCAAGCAGGGGAGTCCACTGGAATCAAAGAAGACCCTCAAGAGGACCCACAGGCCAAAGGCACAGGAGTCGCAAGAAGATCTCGATGATGAAGGCCCACGGTGCAGAGGATATGGTGAGGACAAAGATCTTGCTAGCAAGGGATGCTGGTGGCTGGAGCTACTTGGAGCCCGAAGATCTCTGGAGAAGAGAGTCAACAAGCCTTGGCAACGGCAAGTTGAAGCGGTGCACAGGGGTTCCGACGAGGGATACTGGCTTTAAAATTGCTATGAAGACAGTGCAGGCTTCGAGGGAGTTGCAGAACCACCACCTGTGTTGCTGAACCTTTCGGAGTGTGTGGGAGCTAAGGAACAGCAGACCGATCAGCTTTGGGGTGAGGCCTGAAGATGCAGGGGAGTGACTCCTTCACTCCAAGGGAGATTCCTTCGGGTGTCTTGGATGTCCACATGCCGGGTGAAGGACCTGTATGGAGCACAGGTACAGATGACGCAGAAGACTGGCAGGACAATGAGATCAGAAGCAGCAGGAGTCTTTCCGGTGCAGACTCGGTTCCCAAAGCGAATGCCCAACGAGGTCCTAAGTGCCTAGACAGTTGAAGATGAAGTGGTTTTGGATCCGAATCTTGTCCCATGACGAATCTAAAGAACTACCCACAGGAAAGCCCGTGAGTACCCTAAAGAAAGGGTTGGGACAATTGAGGTGTCCCTCCCAGAGGAGGGGCTGGACAGTGGGACGGATACTCCCATGTCCTTTGTCCAGTTTCACGCCAGAGCGGGAGCCAACGGCTCCCTGAACTGGTTCTAACTGCAGTATGCAAGGAGGGCACCAAATATGCCCTTCAAAGCAGTCTAGTGGTGCTGGCTAGTGCCCCCACCCTGGCCCAATACAAAAAGTCCTATCTGGGAGGTGGTCACACCTCCATGTGACAGGAAACCTATTGTCTTGCCTCCACCTGTTTGAGCTTGGCTCAGCAGCAGGAGGGCAGAATCATGTCTCTGGTCGGCTGCAGCCATAGCTTGCTGTCTGGGTCTGGAAGACTGGTACCAAGAGCCCGGAGGAGCCCCCCAGTACATGGAATTATACCTCCAACACCGCTTACGGTGTTGGGGTATGATTCCAACATGTTTGATACCAAACATGCCAGGGTTCGTGACAGCCAGTTTAGAGTTAGCCATCGAGTAATGACGCACGGCCACTCTATGTATCGTAAGGGCTGATGCACTTACAACCCTGGAGAATGGACCTAGATGATTGTAAGGGTGTCCTCCTCATGCAGGGGCACCCTCACATTTATAATAGAGCACCCTGCCTTCATGATTGAAAGGCCTACCTTAGGGGTGACTTATAGGTTTTAAGTGTATGGACCTCATAGAAAACGTATATCTGTTGTAAGTGGTGCTAGCACCAGCTTACACAGGTTGCAATGGCAGGCCTGTATTCACAATTTGAGTGGTCTCCTATGGGTGGCATATAGATGCTTCAGCCCATAGTGGACCCCTGGTGTACCTATGCTCTAGGTAATTTAGTACCATGTACTGGGGTCTTATAAGGGTACACCAGTAGCCAATCTGGGGGGTACCTGAGTACTCACCAAGGTCCAATTTAGGGAGGAAGCACCGAGACTGGGGTCTTGATTAGCAGGATCCCAGTCAGACTAGTCAGAAAAACATAATGATACCAGCAAAAAGTGGGGATAACCATGAAAGCAGATCGTACTTTCCTACACAACCCTCCCCAAACGTAAGGAGATGAGACTAATCTTGCCAAGCTGAGCCTTCTTTTTCTAAGTGGAAATATCTGGAGAGACCATCTGTGTTGGCATGGTTACTCCCAGGCCGATGTTCCACTGAAAAGTCCATCCCCTGTAGGGAAATGGACCACCTCAAAAGTTTGGGATTTTCACCTTATGGTCTGTGTGAACAAGGAAATTAGTACCAAACAGGTATGGCATCAACTTCTTCAAGGCCCATACCACAGCAAAGGCTTCCCTCTGTATAGCTGACCAACTTTTCTCCCTGGGGGTCAACCTTCTGCTTATGAAAGCTACCTGTTGGTCCTGGCCCTCTGCATTAAGTTGTGAGAAAACAATCTGTCTGGACAGTGAAGGTTTGGAGTAATCAGGACTTTGCAGAATAGGAGCAGTGCACATGGCCTGCTTCAGGTCAACAAATACCTTTTGACAGCTAACGGTCCACTGAACTTTCTTTGGCAATATCTTGGAGGTGAGATCATTAAGGGGAGTCACAATAGACCCATACCCCTTAAAAAAACCTCCTGTAGTACCCAGTCAGGCCCAAGAAAGCTCGGACCTGAGTCTGGCTAATGGGAGCAACCCAGTCGATGATGGCTTGGATTTTGCTCTCCAATGGTTGAACTTGGCCTCCACCTACCAGGTGACCCAAGTATACAGCCTTGCTGTGCCCTATCTGGCACTTGGTGGCCTTGATAGTGAGGCCTGCCTTTTGTAGGGCCTCCAAAACATTTCTGAGGAGGACCGGGTGATCCTCCCAGGTGGCGCAAAAGACAGCAATAGCATCTAGATATGCTCCACTATAGGCTTCCAGACCTGTTAGGACTTTGTTTACCAACCTCGGAAATGTGGCAGGTGAAGAGGTGTGGCGCCGCGGCCAGGGCGACTGACGCTGACATCTGGGGCTCACGGTTCGATCCCTGGCACCGGCGGCAGGTCAGCCCAGCACCATGTGACTCTGGGCAATAGCTTGCTTAATCTTCTCGACGGCCCCCAGCGCTGGGATGCCTTCGGGTAGCTGTTCGTGCTTTACAAATACTGGATTTATTTATTTATTCTTCAAGCCAAAATTCATCACCATAAATTGATAATGCCCACTGGGAGTTGAGTATGCTGTTTTTGGCTTGGCTTCCTCAGCAAGTCTTATTTGCCAGTAGCCAGCAGTTAGGTCAAATATGTTCCGATATTTGGTTGAGGCCAAAGTATCTATGAGCTCATCCACCCTTGGAATAGGATGGGCATCAGTCCTAGTGACTGCATTGTAGCCTCTGTAATCCACACAAAACCTCATCCCTCACTTGCCACCTTTGGTGTGAGGTTTTGGTACAAGGACTACTGGATTAGCCCAAGGGCTATCTGAAGGCTCAATGACCCCCAATTCCAGCATCTTCTGGACCTCAGTCCTGATGCAGTCTCTGACATGGTCAGGCTGTCTGTAAATGTTGTTCTCTATGGGCAGACTGTTACCTGTGTCCACTTCATGGGTACACCAGGTGGTTTGACTGGGTGTCAGAGAGAACATGTGGTTGAACTGATTGAGGACTTTCCTGCAATCAGCTTGCATCTGGTCAGCGAGGCTGCCTGCCAAGGCTACTCCTTCAACTGACCCATCAACAGGGTTCCTTGAGAGGAGATTAGGGAGAGGGTCACTTTCTTTCTCCTGTCCTTCATCAGTGGCTATGAGCAAGCTTATGTTAGCCCTGTCTACAAAAGGTTTTAGGTGGTCCACATGAAGTACTCTGTGGCGAGTTCTTGGAGTGCCTAGGTCCACCAAGTAGACCTCACCTTTCTTCTCAAGGATTGTGTGGGGGCCACTCTACTTGTCTTAGAGAGCTGCTGGGGTCACAGGCTCCAACACCCACACTTTCTGTCCTGGCTGGTAAACAGTCAGTACAGCCTTTTGGTGATGCAAAGCTTTCTGAAGCTCCTGGCTGGCCTCAAGGTTTTTGCCTATATACATGAATGCAGGCCAAGGACATAGTCCACAATATCCTGTTTAGGAAGTTTAAGAGGTTGCTCCCAGCCCTCCTTAACTAGACATAATGGGCCCCTAACTGGATGCTCAAAAAGAAGTTCAAATGGGCTGTAGTCAACCCCCTTCTGTGGAACCACTCTGTAGACAAAGAGAAGGCAAGGTAGGAAGACATCCCATGTTCGCCTGAGCTTTTCTAGGAGTCCCATAATCATACCCTTTAGGGTCTTGTTGAACCTTTCAACAAGCCTATTGCACTGTGGATGGTACAGTGTGGTAAACGTATAGTTTACTCTACACTCTTTCCAAATTGCAGGATGTAACGAGACATGGAGTTGGCACCTCTGTCTGTTAAGACCTCCTTAGGCAAGCCCACCCTGGAAAAGATTCCCAGGAGGGCCCTAGCCACCACTGGAGCTGTGGTGGTCCTAAGGGGAATTGACTCTGGATACCTAGTGGCATGGTCCACTACTACTAGGATGTAACTGTGTCTAGATGCAGTTGGAGGGTTCAAGGGAACAACAATGTCAATCCCTACCCTCTCAAAGGGAAACCCCAACCACTGGGAGTGGTATTAAGAGGGCCTTTGTAGTGCCACCTGATTTACTACTTGCTTGGCAAGTGACACAGGAGTGACAAAACTCCTTCTTGTCTCCAGACATATGGGGCCAGTGAAAATGAGGAACAATCCTGTCCCAGGTCTTGCTTTGCCCAAGATGTCCTGCAAGGGGACTATCGTGTGCTAGGGATACAAGAAAGCATCTGAAGTTCTGGGGTATTACTAACCCCAGGCAGAGCAGGCGTAGTGCCTCTAAGCGGAGTTCCACGGAGTTGGAAAAAAACTCCGTGGAACTCTGCTCCACTCCTTCCACCCTCCAGCTCTCCTTCCATCAGAGAAGAAGGACGGTGAGGACGAGGAAGGAGAGAGGCCATGGCGAGAAGGAGGCAGCCACGGCAGGTAAGTGCCTTTTTTCTTACTTTATAATTACTTTGGGAGGGTGGAGGGGCCGGCCAACTACGCTCCGCCACGGAGTCGTAGTTTTGCCTAAACTCCGCGTTCGCAACAGAACGCGGAGTATGCAAAACTACATTATCTCCGCTGGCGGAGCATAGTTACCTGCACGGGCATTGGTGTTGCCAACCTCCTGGTGGCACCAGGCTTGGAGTCTCTACCTTCAGAATACAGAAGTCCATCTTCCCAATAGATCCTAGAGGACCCACTGACACTCCCTGCTTCCTCAGCAGCAGCTTGCTATCTGAGCTGTTCAAGAGAGGGGAAGGATTGCTGCTCCAAACTCAAGTCTGCCCTGGAAGGACCCCCTGCCCCCAAGAACTCTGCCTGGTCAGGCCCAAGTTCCGCTGGGACAGTTCCTTCAGGAGACTGATCCTCACTGGGAGTTTGGGAGGAAGATAAATCTTTACCCTTCCTGCTCCTTTTATTAGGAGCCTGCTGGTCCATTCTTCCAGGATTCAGTGCTCCCTCAGTGCTAAGCTGTTTAGCCTGAGCCCTTGTGACAGCAAATACACTGGCAGAGATGTCCATCATCTCTGCATATGTCCTGAACTCCCTTTCATACAAGGCTGAAGTTTCAAAATCATTGCCCAACAGACAATCTACAGATATGTCTGGGGAAACTACAACTCTTTTAGGGCCAGTTACCCCTCCCCAGCTGATATTCACAACTGTCAAGGAAGGATCAGTCCTGACATTGCTAGCGTTGGTTACTTGGTACAACTGACTAAATATGACCTGCTTAGGGAACACAAGTTTCTCTGTCACCATTGTGACACTGGCCCCTGTGTCCCTGTAAGCCATAGCTTTCTATCCATTGATTAAAGGCTGTTGTCTGTACTTGCCCAAGTTAGTGGGACTTACTAGCAAGATGGCAAGATCTATACCACCATCACAGGCAAGGACAGCATGAGTTGCAGTTCTGACTAGGTCAGAATCCACCTCAGAACCCAAGGTTAACCCTACTGGTCCCTTGGTTGCTGTACTATCACTTGTATTGGTGCTAGGAGGAGCAGTTACCTTAGCCTTAGGGGCAGTGGTAGTAGGTTCCTTGGCCTTTTGACAATCAGCATCTCATGTCCAATGGGTTTGTACTTTACATAAATGACACCAAGGTTTCTTTTTACCCTTCTTGGAATTTTGGGACTCACCTCCAGACGCAGGTTTTTGGGGACCTTGAGAAGACTCCTTTTTGTCTTTGCCCTTCTCCCCACCCTTCTCCTCGGATTTAGAAGAATCGTGCTTCTTTTGGTCACCTCCACCACCAGGTTTTTTTGCTTATCCCTGGTGCAGACCCATTCGTCTGCCTTCTTTCCCAATTCTTGGGGTGAGGTTAGATCAGAGTCCACCAGGTACTGGTGCAGTAGTTGGTTCTGACAGGTATAAAGGATGTGTTCCCTCATCAACAAATTGTACAATACCTCATAGGCCTGTACCTTGCTTCCATGAAGCCAGCGTTCCAGAGCCTTAATCGCACTGTCTATGAAATCAACCCAGTCTTGAGTGTGTGCCTTCTGGGTGTCCCTGAACTTAATCCTGTACTTTTCAGTGGTTAAGCCAAACCCATGTATGAGGGCACTCTTCAAGACTGAGTAATTGTCAGCATCCTCTTCTCTAACAGTGAGGAGCTTGCCTCTACCTTTGTTAGCAATGGAGTGCCACAGGATAGCTGCCCACTGCCCTTGAGGGACCTTCTGAACTTTACAGGCCCTCTCTAAAGTAGTGATCCATTTATGGATGCCATCCCCCTCCTGGTAAGGAGGGACTATCCTGCTCAGGTTTCTAGTGTCAAAGGATGGTTCCCTGATTCTAGGTACACTATTGCTGTCAGCATGGGACTCTAGTCCCAACTTCTTCCTTGCTCTCTGGACTTGCAGGATTTCTTTATCACGGGCCAAGTGTTCTTGCCTGAGCTTGAGTCTAACTCTCTCAAATTTGAAAAGGTGGTGTTCCCTCTCTAAAGAGTCTCCTATCTTGCTAGAGATGGAGGTCCCTGTGGAGTTCCCGGAAGCATTGGAATGAGCAGAGGAGGACCTAGACCTCCCCTGTGTCCTCTGCACCCTCCCAGGAGGGACAAAGGGGGTCCTAACTCCAGGGACACCCTCTGTCTCATCTGCCCTGTTCCCTGGGGGGGAGGTCAGAGTTCACCAAAGAGGAGTCATCAGACACCTCCTGGTCATGCTCAGAATTAGGGTCACCAGGGGTAACCCCTCCTGACCCATCTTCTGAATCATTCCCTCCAACTTTGTCCTGTTCCTCTGACCTATCAGGATTCTGGTGGTCATCTAGGATAAGCAGCTCCAAGACATGCTTTGTGGTGGGGTTACTACCTGTCTTCAACTTTCTAGAGATACACAGGGTCCTTACTTCCTGTAACATAAGACCACTGTGTCTAGAGGACTGGGACCCATTGAGTTCCATAAGTAAAGACATGGTGTCTAGGTGTAGTGTGGTTTTGCACCTACCCACCCTAGCGGAAACTAAACTTCCTAAGATTGGAGAAAGGGTTGCGCTAGACCCTTAACAACCAATCTAAAAGTTCAGTAGAACTTGTCTAAAAAAATATATGTGCCTAATGCTAGTGATGGTTTTTCAATTAATCTACACCTAGATTAGCTGGTAAAACAATGCAGGCTTGAATCCCAACCGCTGCACACCAATGTAGGATGCTGGCTTAGTATATGGTGCACACTTATTTAAGTGAAGCACCCTGCACTAATCCAGACAACACTTATGGTGATTTTAGCAGTCTTAGACAACCATAGAAAGCTCTCTAAGTGGTAACTGTGGAGAGTAGCCTTCAGGCTTAGTCCAGAAGGAGTGTAAAGCAGCTTGTTTTACCACTACTAATCATATAGTGTAGGTTTACTTAAAATAAACCACACAGTGTAGTTATACAAATATTTATTTATTATAAACACTCACGAACACATTGCAGTATCTCCTCACCGGAGATATAATCACAATACACACAATACTTCAACAATAGAACAGGTAAGTAGCACAAATACACAGTAGTCTCCAGCGGGAGACCAAACCGTATACTAATAAAGTGGAATGCGAACCACAACCTAAGTTGAGACTGGACCCAGAAGACGTAGAAGTGTTAGGAACCCAAGGAACCACCCAAGGTAAGTACCCAGAAACCCCACGGAGGCAGTATGCAGAGTGGGAACACGACTGCTTGATCATCTCAAGTCAATGGAGAAATCGCCGTTGCAGTTTTTAAGAAGAAGGATCCTTCCCAGAGGACCCTGAAGAAACCCAGTGGAGGATGGAAGGTTGGAGAGTTACCCCACCCCTGGATACCCCAGGAAACAGGATACCTATACCAGGGAATCCGGGTGTATAGGTGCGAAGTGACATCGGAAACCGCTATAGACCACAATGGAGAAATTCAGTAAAGATCCCCCTGATGATGAAGCTGAAACAGTCCGGTGGAATCCAAGGATAGATTCAGGATGAGAGGTACCTGCAAGCAGAGGAACAGAGTTTATGCTACTCAGGAGTGACCAGGAGGCACAGAAGATGAATGCCCTCTGATGTTGGAAGATGCAGGAGAGTTGACAGTGACCTTTGCGCAGTAGCTGTGCGACCAGGTGACGCTGTGGAAAACCAGGAGCCATTCACTTGCTGTCCCACGTTGGATGTCAAGAGCCAGGGGATTGGTGTCCAGCAGGAGCCTTGGCAGCGGCAACCAACTTAGCAGACAAAAAAGGTGCAGTGTCGGGACCAGCAAGGTCCAAATGACTCGCCACTAGCAGGAAAGTCGGAGCAGGCCCGAGCAAGCAGGGGAGCCCACGGGAACTAAAGAAGACCCTCAATAGGACCCACAGTCTGAAGGCACAGGCGTCACAAGAGGACCTCGAGCAGCCCACCAATGATGGAGACCCACGGTACACTGTGAGGATGAAGATCTTGGTAGTAAGAGATGCTGGAAGATGGAGCTTCCTGGAGCCCAAAGATCTCTGGTGAAGGGGTATTGCCCCAGCGCTTCAGACGACGGATACTGGCTTCAAACTTGCTGTGAAGACAGTGCAGGACTCGAGGGAGTTGTAGAACCAGCACATGTGTTGCTGAAACTTTCGGAGTCCGTGGGAGCTCAGGAACAGCAGACTGGTCAGCTTTGTTGCGGTGCCTGCAGATGTAGCGGAGTGACTCCTTCACTCCAAGGAGATTCCTTCGGGTGTCTGGGATGTCCACAGTCCTAGTGAAGGACCTGTATGGAGCACAGGCAGAGATGACGCAGAAGACTGGCAGGACGACGAGACCAGGAGCAGCAGGAGTCTTCCTGGTGCAGTCTCGGTTCCCAAAGCGAAGTCCAACGAAGTCCAAAGTGGCACATCTGACAAATTTCTCTGTGCAGGACCAATCCTAGGTATCGGGCTTGACAATTGAATAAACCTAAGCTTCAATTGCAGAGCCCAAAAAATATGCCCCAAAAGCTCTAGGTTCAGAATGTACCTCTGAAACAACAAGGAACCCACCTCAATTAAGTCACTTTTGATTTTCAAGTCTTTTGAATTCCAGTGTTCACAATAGTCCTGGGCGGTAAATTCCGTTCCGCTTGCAGAATTTGCGGAATTTGGGTAATTTCGCGTTCCGCGGAGAACGCGGAATTGCCAAAAATTCCGCGATCCGCGGCTTAGCGGAATTTTTTGCTTGTTCGCGTTTTCAAAATGCGTGTTCGCAAGATATTTCTCCCCGAGCACGCAAACAGAGTTCGCGAACAGGAAAAAAGCATCGCGAATGGGCGGAACAAGCAATTCCGCATGTTCGCGGAACTTTTGCGTGCTTGCGGAGATTTTTTACCGTTTTGCGGAGCTTTGCATAGCGCGACTACGCAAATTCCGCCCACCCCTAGTTCACAATCAGTGTTTACTCACTGATGTCTGGTTCAGGACACAGTTAACTGAGCCCAATAAGCAGTTAAGGGCCCAACAAATTTTTATTGATTTGAATGGGAACAAATGTAGAAGTGGTCCCCCTGTGTTATCTCAAATTTAAGGTGTTAAAAATTAAGCAGAATATGTTGGAAAGCCAAAAGTCCATCTAGCGTTTAATGGAAAATAGTAAGCAGTGCAGCAAAAGACAATTATCATTTCAGCCAACCAGGGTTCTACATAGAAAACTGTCAGTTGGAGCTTAAAGCTAAAAACACATAGAAATTTAGACCAGTACATATGCTTTCTCTCAATGGAGTTTAATCTGTGGCAGAAACGTGTTAGTCTCAGCAAAAACGTATCTGATGAGCAAGTGTCAGGATGTTCTTCCCAAAAGCAATGGACAGTTTTGAGGAGAAGATATTATTCATACATAAAATACTGGTCCTAAAATCCTGCTTACACTTGCCAGATTCAAAAGTGAGGTTGTGCTTCTACAAAATGTGCAAATGCACAACTCTGAACTTTCTGCTTCCGGGCCTACTTGAGTCATGAAAAACTAGAAAGCAAATTCTGTGCTTGAGGAAGTTTCAAACTAAAACAAAACAACATTCTTATTTGATTAAAAATATTAGTATGGTATTAGGTATGTAAATATTTATTAACACTGTTGTACATAGAAGTACAGGCAGAAGCCGAAACGTTGTGGTGGAAGCTTATTTTTACTCTTTGACGAGCCCAATTTTTTCATATATATTGAGCGATCAGGAGACAGAGGGGTGGAGGCTTAATGTAAAAAATAATCACTCAAAGCAAGGATCTAATGGAAGATCTGAAAAAAGAAACACAACAAAAAACAATTCAAGATTTTCCAATCAAATGAAGTAACAGTTGAAGAAACAGAAACAAAAGATAAAGATGTGAAGCAAAGAAAGTTTCAGAGCAACAGAAACAATTATGGATCAAGGAAAGTCTTAACATTCACCCTCATCTTTGACAGCATAAGAAGTGAAATGGTGAAAAATCAAAACCTCCAAAGTTTTGAAAAACTAGTGAAGTTGCAACATCAGAACTACACTCAGATGTGGATTCCACGGATAACAATGATGTTTCAAGGGAAGCAAGTAGAATCACTTTTTTAGAGGAATTTCAAATCCTGTGCCAAAACAAGGAAGCATAGGAAAGGCATCAACCGAACCGAGTAAGAGAAAGAAGAGGCCGTGGACTAGCCAGAAATGGAGGAGACACAGACAGAAACAAGCTTTTGCAATGCAATAGGTCTCGCATTTGCGAGAGTTTGAGCTATTGGCATTATCCAATGCCTTTTATTGATGTCTTTTGAAATACCGCAAGCAGTGCATAAAAACGCACTTTGCACTTCTAGTCCTTACTTACGATAAGCAAGGCTGGCAGTAAAAGAGGTGCAGTTCCTACCAGCCTTGCTTCTCATAAGCAACTACTATAAGTTCAAAGTGCATGTTTATTCACCGCTTGCAGGTTTTCAAAACACATAAATAAAAGGCATTGTCATTTACAATGCCAATAGCTCAAGCTCTTGCAAATGCGAGACCCATTACATTGCAAATAATTTTAATGCAGGCCTTTCTGATTTTCTATTTTCTATTGGCCCCTGTATGCACTTAAGGATTAGACACTAAGGGGTGATTCCGATCTCGCTAGGAAAGCCCTCCGTATGACTCGGATCCGGAGGGCTTTCCGAGCGAGATGTGCTCCGGGAGTCCGAACGAGCAAGTACGATGCTGCTGTATGCCTACGGACTCGGTTCGCTCAGTCTCCCATTGAACTCTATGGGAGCCCGTGTACAGACGCGTACACAGGCTCCCATAGCAGAAAAGGGGTGGGTGGGAAAAAGGGTAAACCCTGTGGCGGGCACCCCACAGTGCCCGCCACACTGTGCATGCTTGGATTTGGGGGACCCATGGGCACCGCCCTGTGATAGATTCAGAGGGCCCAGGGTGAAGGGGAGCCTGGTACGGCCCCCCAAAGTACGCTTACAACAGCCGTTTCGTCTCGCTGAGACTGAGGCAAAGCGGCTGTCTGCATCGTGCATCGTACTCGCTCGGTCGGAAATCGGCTCCATTGCGCGGCACGATTCATCTACAAACGAGACGTACGGAGCGGTTCGGGTCCGGAAACGTTTCGGTCAGCGCTTATGCGATCTTTGCATCGTACTTGGTCGTTCGGACTTGTGTACGATTCGGTCGTAAACAAGGCTATGAATTGGATACGGTAAAGCCAAATCCGATTCGGAGGCCTTCCGAACGACATCGGAATCAGGCCCTAAATGTGCAGATTCCAAACAGCAAACTTTTACATACATACATCAGGGCCTTAGAGCAGTGCACTTAGGAGACACAGGGATACCACTCCAAAAGCTACGCAGCCTGCATGCACGAATAGCAGCATACTTTAAAGGCCCTTAGAAATAATCACCAGATCAACATAGCGTGCATGCCAGTGCACATTGCAGGTGCTCGAGGGTAAAAACTTTTCTGGAACTAAACAGCCCACTTTGTTCTTACCTACTTTAGCCAACTTTTTCCACTCCACGATCAGGACATGAAGTTAGCAGAGCAGCAAAAGTGGTGTACTTTATGGGCAACATAAGCAGCAAACACTGTAGCTATCAAGAACAGTGCCCTTTGGAGGAAGTAACATCACAATACTACAGTTTAAGCTCTGTTCAGTCCTCAGCAAAGGAAGAAGTTACTCCTCTGTAACTTGGACTTCAAATGTCTACAGGTGAATTAATCTACTGCTCTCCTTTGCCATTTTTTAAAGGGGGTCCCCAATATACGTTAAGTGACTAAAGTTCAGACCAGTCAGATTAATAAAACATCAGAAGCACAATCCAGCCCCACTTCATTCATCTCATTTGAAACTTAAAAGTCACTGGAACTGCTTCCAACTTGTCACACAGCTCTCTTGGAGTTAGAATAACACATTCAAGGACAAGAAAGACAACTTAAAATGGCTCAGGAAAAGCAAGAGTATACAGGGCTCATTTGACCAAACCATAAAGTGTGGGTCAATTGTAACAGGCAACAATAAGTTCTTCACCACACGGCTTAAGCAGGGTAACTATATGTAAGTTCAGTAATAAAGCAGTGACAGCCTTTCCTGTGGGACCCTTTAGAGACACTGACAGAAAAAGCTCGGTAGAGGTAATGTACCTGCATAGAGCTTCGTGCCGATGTGCTGTGAAAGTATTCACTGACTTCCACAAGGGCTCTTGTAGCTCTCAACCATGTGAAAGTTAGTGAGGCTATGTGTACGAGCATTGCATTTCCTATAATGTGCTCTTAACTCTCTTAGTGCTCTATGACCTTCACAGAACAGAAAAACACAGTGCAGTACAGTCATTTGTTTAGTGCTTTGAAAACGTTGCCCTCAAGCAACTTAACTTTTACTGTAAGCTGGTACCGATCTTTCTCATTGCCACCTTCTCCCCAGACAAATATAGCCACTAACAATTTCAAACAAAGTTTTCTGCCTACTTTACAAAAAACAGGTTTGCAGAGAGGAACTGAAGGCCTAATGTTGACAGTTGGTAAAATATTTTAGAATTAATGGCACTTTGCAAGCAGGAGGAGCGAAGTTATATCAGTTGAGACCATCTGGACATTTTCTCCTGAGTGTGAACATGTCAACCCAGCAGATAAACTTCAGCATTAGCCCCTCTGCTGTCCGATGAGTGGTATAAAGTCAGGTCTACAGATTTATGGTATCTGGTGGACAATAAAGAGTTTGACAGAGAGGAGAGGTGTTTGGATGCGATGCTCCCGGGAAGAAATCAATACTTTATCCCCCTCTAGTTCTTTTGATGTCGCAAGATTAAGGGGGAATAAAGACGACATGTTAGCAGCTCATCTTTTTGGGTGCAAGGTGAACACTAATTATTATGGGCCGGTGCCAGCACTGCCCGTAGTAGGGAGTCTGTAAGAAGCCAAGAGTCGCTTGCTGTTTGTTTTAGTGACCTCAAAACCTTTTTCCAAGTAATTCTATTAAAGGCTCCCTTGAAGGTCAATCAGGGTTATGTCCGTTCTGATGCAATGCGACAATAAGCAGCCACTCTGTTCTCGAACCATGTGTACCATACATGCACTCTGCTACTCGCAATAAATGCAATAGCTAAGCCTCTACTGCCGAAATCAGGGCCCTGCATACAGACAAAGGCATAAAATGGGTGCAAACCTCTTAAACCGGACCTGCCGGCGCGAGTATTGTTCTTGCACCTAACTGTTGTTGATCGGGAGTATTTCGTAACAGTGTCATATTTACAGCAAATTTGGAACGTTAGGTGGCTAGTCACGCTACACCGTTTAAAAAACATGAATTGGTAACTTATTCAATCTGATGTTGTTACCTGTTTGAGGCACACACTGAAAGCAACAAATGTGAGGACCCTTGCTGTTGTCACCCGGACGGAAGGAGCGGATCGCAGGGTAATGGTGGTGAGTGGCTGAAGACAGTGGGGGGAGAACTGGGCGGGCAGCTGCGAGTGAGTGTTACATGCCGCTGCCGGCCGAGGAGAACCTGCGGGCTATAAACCGCGATCTCTGCATGTTACATGAGCTGCTGGGGTCCGATGACCCATATTTCAATGTGCAAAAGTGGGCGCCTGCTGAAATATTAAGTGTGGCGCCCGTGTCAATCTGAAGCTCCATGCTCGAACCTAAAGCGTGGCATTTGGGGGCGGGACGGGGATAAGGGACTGCAAGCGGGGGGGGCATTGTTGACATGTCTTGCAGCGCAGAAAAAACGGGAGTGCGGGCGGGGGGGAGGAGGGCGAGAAGGCACGGACAATGGGAGTGCGGGCAGGGGGAGGGGGCGAGAAGGCACGGACAACGGGAGTGCGAGCGGGGCGAGGGGGCCAGAAGGCACGGACAATGGGAGTGTGGGCGGGGGGAGGGGAGGAGAAGGCACGGACAACGGCAGGGAGGGGTGGAGTAAAGAAGGCAGTAGGAGAACCTCATTAAAGAAAATAGTGCTCACAGTCTAAATAACAGGTACCGTGTAACACTCGAAGTAAAGGGGCCAGTCGCCATGGGAGGTGACAAATGAAGAAGAGGCGGTACTAAGGAGGGACTAACAAGCGGATTGACAAATCAGAAGCCAGCATTTAAGACAGACAATGACACAAGCCAATGGCAAACATGGGCGGAGAGTGGGCGGGGCTTCTATTCGCTACTCGTCTACAATAAGTCTCGCAGAGCAGCGCATGCATGCTGGCTCAGGCTCGACCTAAAAAAAGAAGTCCAGTTGGAACAAGGGGACATTGCTGAACAGAATGTACTGAGAGTAGTGAACCTCTTAAAGAGGACACTGAGCGACTCTGAAACAAAGGTAGTGTCCATGGATTTATCGTTTCACTCTGATATGCCTCTGAACTGAACTCAGAGCCATATAACCATTTTCAGATTTTCTAGGAACTTGAAATTGTAAAAATTTCACAAGACTAAAGAAACAAAAAACTATTTGGACATTGAACATTGAGCTCAGTACATATGTGAGTATATCTAACTTGTTAATTATAGATATAGAATTTTAAGTCTTCTATACGATCTGGAATGTGATATTAATGAACTTGGTGGTCCATCAGAAATTAAAATGAGTGTAAGGATAGGTAATGAATTTGGTATTCACACACATCTGACACCTGCAATACACTTTAGACCTACCACACAGTGTATCTCACAAATAGCAAAAGACTGCGTAGATGTGATTTGGAAAATGTTAATAGAGATTTGTTAAAACTGAGCATGAAACATAAGAACAAATCACATTATCTCACATTTGCACAGAGACAGGCTGTACTAATACTTCAGAATGACACTGAAATTGTAAACAAACAGTCAGATAAGGCTGGGAATGTTGTGGTCCATTCTAAAAGTCATTACATAAAAGAAACTTTACAACAACTAGATGATGACCAATGCTAAGATAAGATGTCTAAGCAATACTATGTTACCCTCCAAAGCAAGTATTCAAGGATGCTAGCAGAGTGGAGGACCCAAGAATTATTAAGGTGGGACGAATACTGTTTCCCAAAAAATAATACACCCACCAACCCACCCTTTATTTCTTGCCAAAATACACACAACTCAGTACAGGCCACTGGGGAGGCAAAATAATCTCATATAAGGGCAGCCCATTTGAAAAGACATCCATTTATGTAGATTAATTCCTGCTTCCCTTTGTAGAATCTTTACCATTCTTTCTATGAAGTAAGACATATTTCATATTAAGGATTCAGGTTATCACATGGGAAGAGAATTACAGGCTAGTCGCCATGGATGTCAACGTCCTCAACACAAGTATCCAACACCAAGATGGGATGAGAACATGCAGCTATTTCTTGAGAATGGAAGGCCTTAATTATTTACAGCACACACACATGTTTTTGGAGATGAGACACATCTGCTTATCAGAAAACATTATTGTATTTCACAATATTATAGACAGATTCAGGGCATGGCAATGGGTGCTTGCTTCATCCATAACTATGCCAATTTATTCATGGGCTGGTGGGAGTATCTAGTGGTCTGGACTGATACTATGGAGAAACACACTATGTCGGTAGTAATATGGCTAAGGTATATTGATGATCTTTTCTATGTAAGGAAGGGATGATAGAAAGCCTAATTGAATTTCTAGCTGTCCTAAATTGTAACAATCTTAATTTGTAATTTACAATAAGTTCCAGCTGTGCATCCCTTGAGGTTCTTGATTTGAGACTGTACATCAGACACCACAATCTAATTTATACAGGAAATAGTTAGCAGACAATTCTATTTTAAACTTTAACAACAGTTATAGACAAGTGTTTATGTCCAGTATACTTTAGATTTAGGTCCATTACTTACAGTGAGTTCCTGAGGGCCAAACAGAATTGCAGTGAGGAAACAACTTACATGTATACATGTACCAAAATGGTTAACAGGTTCAGAGAAAGAGGTTATGAGGGAAAAGCATTAAGGAAAGCGATTGAGAAAGTACACAGGAAACATTAAAAAGAAATACTATCAGGGGATGTTGGAAACACCAAGGGACCAAATGATACTAGAACAAAGTTAATTACAACATACAGCAAACAATCACAAGAGGTGAAAAAAGAGCTTAGGAAGACACGGAAAAATTCTTAGAAATAAATCTACTCTAAGAGACATTATTTCAGACAAGTATCTAATAACTTATCATAAGAGTCCATCCCAAAGGAACAAACTTTCGACTGAAACCTACAGGCTTCCTCAACACTGACCTGGCTTTTCACTCAAACCAGGAATCTATAGATGTGGGTGCAAGGCTTGCAAATACAGTGAAACTATCACAGAATTCTCAGTACATAGCAGTGACATAATGTATAAAATGGAAAACCGCATCTTTAGACTCACAGACTACACTGTATATTTAATCTCTTTGCCAGGCCCCAAAATGTATATTGGCATGACAGTTTTTTTCTGGTAAAGAAATCCTCGAGCATAATTGAGCAATAACCACTGTGGATTTAATGTACAGTAAAGCGTTTCAAAGAGAAAGATGAACGTTACTCGACCAAAATGCAATGCTTTGTTATTGATCATGTACAAAAACTCACTAGAGGAGGTGACAGTATCTTGACCCTACATAGGTTACAATCAAAACACATAATAGGTACCAAGAGTATTGTTCTATCTGGCCTCAATTGTGATGAGGACTTAGCAGCACATTTGTAAATATCTTGAGGGAATAACAAGTGTATCTACAAACTGCGATGTTTTACAATTAGAGATTAAGTTACAGCAGTATAAATTTTAATCTATCTAACCAAATTGTTACTGTTAGTTATAAATCAACACATTTTTCCTTTTTCAGGGGGTATCATGCAACAAATCATGAAATCAAAAGGCGAAACATGAAATCGATTTGAATGTGAAAGAAATATACAAATGGCTACTACAGCCATAGTATAATCTACAGCACACCATTACTTATGACAGCATAATCAAACTGACATGTGAAATTATAAATCATGGCCAATTAAGCCTTGATTTCTGATGGTTGTGATTGACCAAAGGGTATATACTAGTTTGTGGGTTCCCAAACTCCTGCAGGTGCACACAGCTGGCCATGTGATGTTACAATATAAAGCACGTCATTTTAAGTAAGGTAGACCGACTGACTTTGTCAACAGGCGAGAACACCAAAATATAAAAAGAAGGCCTATATTAAGAAGGGCTTGGCATTTCAACATATATAAAGCAGACCTATTGTCTTTGTCAAAAAATCACCAATAATTATAATCAAATGTATATTTCATTCACACAGTGCAAAGTTTAATAAAAGTGATTGTTATAAAAAATGTTAATAAAGTTTTACTAAACAACATGCCTTTGAGTCTTTTTTTAACAGTTTTTAAACTACAAAGTGCAGCCATAGAGACAATCATAAGGGGTCTCTGCACTCCAGCAGAGGAGCATAGAGCTCCAGCTAGAAGTGTTTTAAAAATATGGTAAGCTCTCCTGGGGTCATTGATTTAATGACCCACAAGACTTACTCTTGTTTTAACTGTTGCTGGGGGGTTGCTGCACTCTTTGCAACCCCCATAACAGTAGACAAGGCTTGGTTGTGATCTTGCCCCTTCTAGGGACACCACCAGGCTCCAGAAATATATTTAAAAAGCCCTTGCAGGGCATTTCGGGGCGCTGTTTGCTACAGCATTCCTTTTTCCTTGTTTATTTGTTTGTGTGTCCTACCAGGGACACTCAAATTTGTCACTTTTCTTGGGGGCTGCAGCGTGAGCTCCAGGGTCCTCGTGGCCCCAGCTGGCTCCCCAGTGGAGCCATCATTTTGTTAGCCCCGTGCTCCTGGGACACCCACAGCTCCTTTTTTGTTGGGAGCTGCGTGGGAGTCACTGGGTCCCCCAACGACCCAGCTGTCTCCCTTTGCGGGATCCATCCACATCAGTTGTTGGTGGCTGCCCCAGTGCCCACTGGGAACACCCACATCTTGTTGTTGGCAGCAGCAGGTGGGAGCCTAAGGCCCTAGCGGCTCCTGCGGCTCCCCTGCCAGTCCCATACTGGGTGGTGTTGGGAGCCAGTACCATTCCTTTGCTCCTGCCAAGGCAAAAGCAGCATTTTTCACTGCTCTCACCCAGGGGAGAGCAAAGTCTTGGTTCATGCCCGGGAGAGAGTGGGCAGGGTATGACCACACTCTATCAAGCAGGGAACATCAGTGTCCTGGGGGATGGGGCCCTTGGAACCCTGTGATCATCCTCTAGAGGAGCAAAAATACACTGGCCCCGATTGATGGAGTACCTGGGGCCTATTCTAGGCTTGGGGGGGGGGGGCACTGCATGCCCACTCCTCAAAAAATACAAATGTGCTGTCCACCCAGGCCATCGTCCACCATGTTGTTTTTTTTCTAAATGGAAGGCAGAAGGGCACTGTTAGAAATGAGGTTTCTAGTTAGCAGAGATATGCACCCTATCCAAGTAGGGACCACCACTCTAGTCAGGGTAAGCTAGACACACACTAAAAGATAACCTGTGCTTACCCTGTGGTAGCTTAGCACAGAGCAGTCAGGCTTATCTAAAGAGGCAAAGTGTAAAGTATTTGTGCAACAGACACACACACACACAGAGTAACACAATGAAAACACCACAAAAATACTCTACACAGGGTTAGAAAATTGACAATAATTTAATGGGTAGATCAAGTCCAAAACGACCAAAAATCCAATAAGTAGAAGTTGAGTTATGAATTTTTAAAGACTAAGAAGAGTTCCAGCACTTAGAAGCAATAAGCGGCAATGTGGGTTATCTGGTCGTGCTGGACCAGGGCAAAATCAACAGTTCAGGCCAACCAGGATTAAGCGTAGGCCAGGCACAAGAGCCATGCAGTCCGGTGAACAGAGTTCCTTGATCCTGGTCGCAACAGTGAGATGCAGGGTGCAAACAAGCGATGCGTCGATGTCGAGCCCTCAGTCAAGCTGATGCATCGATTTTCTCCAAGAAGTGGTGGCGAAGCATTGGTTCCGAAGACAAAGTGCTGAGCAGAGATGCGTTGGTTCTGAAGCGCAATGTGCGGGGTTTCTTTATGCAGTCGAGGGGATACGTCGTACTATGCCCACTTCTGCGGCAGCGATGCGTGGTTGCGATGTGTCTGACTCTCAAGGTGATGCATTGGTTCTGTGAGCGATGCACCGATTCTACTACTGCAACAGGGTTGATGCAGCAGTTCTGCTACATGCTTACTTAAGATGCGTTGATTTCTCTAGTGCAAGTATCTGGATCCACATCCAGTGAACCAGGCACAGAAGCAGGAGTAGAGACTTTGATATCCCTGAGTTTCAAAGAACAGGGGGCAAGCCAACAAGACCTTGGAGATCACTTTGGTTGCAAGGCAGAGTCCAGCTCTCCCTCAGTAAGGTCAGAGAGCAGCAGCTCAGCACAAAAACAGGTCTCCCAGATCAACAGTTCAGCAGAGTTTCAGTCCTTAATGCAGCACAGCGGTTCTTATGACAGCGTTCAGTTACAGGTCCATAAGTGTCTGGTTTGGAGGGGTCAGAGACCCAGTACTTATACCCAGTTGTGCCTTTGAAGTGGGGATGACTTCAGAGAAGGGCCTTTGAAGTACACAGAAGTCCTTTCTTCCCAGCCCTGGTTCAGTAGGGGGTAATCAGCTCTGTGTGTGGGGGACAGGACCCCCATTCAGTGGCAAGTATCAGCTCTGCCCTCCTTTCCTGCCCAGGAAGGCCAATCAGAATGCAGATGAGTAGTTCTCAGACACACCTAACCTTCCTGTGTTTGTGGCTGCCTAGAGGGAATGCACAAAATGAAGCTTTCACCCACCCCGGACGTGTATTGGAGACAGGCTGCAGGCACACAGAGCAGTAAGAGCAATGCCCACTTTTTAAAATTGGCATTTCTTAAAATAGTAATGTTAAATCCAACTTTACTAGTAAAACCGATTTATCATTACCATTCCAATGATATAAAACATGACACAGACACTCCTTTCTAATCAGGAATTACAGCTTAAAAGTGTATGAAGGAATTCCCAATGTTCAACTATGGGAGGAGGAGGCCTCACAGTAGTGAAAAACGAATTTGGGTGTGCGTGTAATTTGCAGGCCCTGGGTATATGGTATACCACTTTACAAGGGACCTGTAGTAAACTAAATATGCCAATTGTGGCTACACCAATGTTACTATTTTTAGGGGAGAAGCACATGCACTTTAGTACCGGTCAGCAGTAGTAAAGTACTCAGAGACCTAAGACCAGCAAAAATAATCAGCAAAAAGAGGAGGTAAGCAGGCAAACAGTTTGGGGAAAGACCACCCTAAGGATGACAGGTCTAACAACCAATTTTTTTTTTTAATCAGAGGATCTCGATCTGCTTAAACAATAAAGAAAATTGCAGTATTTGGCCCCAGAGGAGGGGGGAATCCCTCTGGGACTTCCTCACCAGGCCTAGAGGGGCAGGGTATATCTAGCCTGCTCCCATATATCTTTTGTTTCACTTCAATTTAGGACAGGGGACTGAGTCCCCGAGTCCTAAGGTGGCTGCTGTCACCTTTCTTGGTGTGGTAGCAGCCAATCAAATTTCATCTTTAGATGTTTCGGCTCTGCAGATCCTCCACGGCATGAGATATACAAAGTATTTAAGCCTCAATTTCTCCACAATCACTAAACGAATTCACACCAAATCACAAAAAGCACACTTTCTACACCAAGGGGCTGATTCCGATCCGGGTCAGAAATCTCTCCGACCGAGCCGGACCCGAGAGATTTCCGACCGAATCGGACCCTAGCAGCCTGACCGAACGAGTACGATGCGCACGTATGCCATCGGATTCGAGTCGGTCGGACTCCCATTGAAGTCAATGGGAGCCGGTCGTACAACGTGTACGCGGGCTCCCATTGACTCAATGGGTGCGAGGCGAACAAGGGCGCCCCCTACAGCGTGTACGCGGTGAAGCGACTCGCGCCGTACACGCACAGGTAGGGGGGACCCATGGGTCCCTCCTGTGTGCGACTCGCGCGTCTACGCGTACAGGGGGGTCCGACACGGATCCCCAAAGTACGGCTCCGACTGCTTCTTCGAGCCGGACGGCGCGAGTCGGTCGGACTGCTCGCGGCGCGCATCGTACTTGCCCGGCCGGGGAACGTCTCCATTGCGAGGTGCGCAGCGCATCCGTGCGAGTTAGTCGGTGCGGTTGGGACGGGCGTACGAGTCGGTCGGCGAATTTGCACGCGCTCGCATCGTACTCGTTCGCCCGGACGCACGTACGAATCGGTCGGGAATAAGGGCTCCGAATCGGATCCGGTTCAGCCGAATCCGATTCGGTGCCCTACCGGCCAAGATCGGAATCGGCCCCCAAGTGCTAGCTTTCTGCCATATTTGGTGTAATTTTACGTGTCTCATTTTCCTACAGAAAAAGTCATAGGGAAAACGTATTTTGGGACCCCTTTTTTGAAAGTCATCCCCATGTGACACATTATCCTCCTCATCCACTTTTCCCTCCACTTCCTGCATTGGCACATCAGTGGAACTGGCCAGCTATGATTGGCGTTTTGACCATATTGCAGTTGGTGGTGGTGTTGGGCAAAGCTGGTTGAGGGTTTTTCAGAGTTTTCCTGTTCTCTGTTATCTGCAAGGATAATTGCAGCAAATTGTTTAATGTTCTCAATATGGAACTGGAAAAATGCAACTAAATTGTTACAATTTCATGATACTTGGAAAGCACTTGGTTTGCACATGGCCCAAGTACCTTTTACTAAAACTATATTGCTGTGAGACATTTTTACAGCAAGCCTAATCTTTGCATTACATTATATTGCATTATGTTGAAAAGCGTAACCCTGTCTAACACTTACATGGAGCATCTGCTCCTCCAACCTCACTTCTACCTTCTGTTCTGTTTGTACTGGTGAAGTTAATTATGGAACACACTTGTTTCTCCCAGGGTGTTAATGTTAGTTCAGGTACAGGATCCCCTCTTGTTGCAAGAATCTCACATTTGTGCTTGGAATGTACGTTTCCTATGCAATGTTTAAATCTTGAAAGTGCTTATTGCAGTCTACAACTGTCCTGGGGTGTGCTGAGACTGTATTCTATGTTTGTGTGATTCCTTATTAAATCGTTGATCTGGTGTAGGCACCGGTTATGTAACAAATGCCCCATTAGTAGTGTCTCTTCTTTAACATTAACAACCTCTTCAGCCAATATCTGCAATTCAGGCTCACTGAATGTATGTTTGCACACTTTTTTAAGAGTCATGGAGCCATTGTGTTGGGTTGGGAGGTAAGTCTGGATGATAATAGATTGAAAATCCACAAGATGGCTGCCAGAAGGTGAATGAATTGGTTGCCTATATTATACAGAATGGAGATTTGGATGGATTTGGATGCTCTAAGATGACAAGGATGAAGTATGTGTGCCCTGTCGTGACCTGTATGTCATTTTTGGCAACAGGAAATTACCTATTTCCTGTGTAAGCATGTCATTGCCTGTTGATCAGTGTTTTCTGGTTAATTTCAAAGGCTCGTAAAACCGCATGTGGAATACCCGCATGTGATAAAATTTGGGGGCATATTTACAAGGAGCAATTACCGCCGGAGCGTAATTTTTTTGACGCTGCAGCAGCTTTCTTTTTTCCGCCATATTTACAAAGTGACACCAAAGACATAAAGCGTCACTTTTTCATCTCTAGCTGCAATGTATTATAGACCCAGATCCTGTTGTGGCAGTTATCGCTAATGATATGTAAGGTAGGCGTTCCCCCTGAAAAAGTCTCGCAAAACTGACTGAGCCTTATTTACCACAATTTTGGGAAACTGCACTTCTTTAGAAAAACAGGCGCAGAGTCCAAATAGTGGCAGAGTTTTACCACTACAGTTAAGCAGGCGTAATAATGACGCATTGCCACTGGTATAAAAGCAGAACATACCCAGGTCATTCTGGCAAGCTCTATGGCACCATGGACCTACTCCTACTGCAGCTTGGAGCACCAAGAAGACCACCATCACCTCCACCATCACCACCACCATCACTACAGAGGCAGTGCAGGAGAAGGGAGCAGACATACTGCCAGAGGATCACACTCATTGACCTCAGGGAGGAGGAGGTCATTGGCCATTACAGGCTCAGAAGGGAGTTCATTGTCCGCCTCCTGCATCAGATTGCACCAAGGCTGCAGCCAACATCACAGCGCTGCACCAACATTCCTCTGCAGGCCAAACTACTGGCTTTACTGCACATGCTGGTGTCTGGAACTTTCCAACCCACCACAGCCAGGGTGGCAGTGGTATCCCATCAATCCTTTTCAGCATTCCTCCCCTCTGTCCTAGATGCCATCATCAGCCTCACACCCCAGTACCTCTTCTTCCCCAACAACAACACACATGTGCAACTTGTTCCTCCAGCGGTTGCATCACACCTGTACCGTAATAGGAAGCACACCTATTCGATGAATGTGCAGGCAATCGTGGATTGTGTGGGACTCTTCATTTATGTCCTTGCAAAGTACCCAAACAGTGCTCATGATTCCTTCATCTTCTGGCATTCCACCATCAATGAGCGCTTCCAGAATGGGACTTATGGGAATGGCCTACTGGTTGGTAAGTACTTCTCAAGCACATGATAGACCATATGACAGTCAAATATGTTGGAATATGTTGCCATGTTAGTCTTGGACTGAATGAGACAGTGCATACGTAGTTGGTGTGGGCCTCCAACCTTTCGCCATACTACATGGCTTATGCGCAACACAATCGTGCAAGTCACACATGTTGAGACCACCTATGCCACTGTGGTCACATGTACAAGTGAACTGCGCTGATTGAGCATCACTGGTCATGATGCTCTGGTGGAGCAGGTCTACAATTCATATCAATGAGGTAATGCAAGGTCTGTCTGCACGCCATTGCATGGCCTCATAGGTATGTAGTAAGGCAAGACCGGGAAAAGTGCAGCATTCATTCACCCTATGTTAAGGATGTGTACCATGGGCCTTGCGGTGGCCTTTCCCATGCAACAACAATTATTATCTCACACATTTCCACACATTCAATGTTCAGGGACCCTGGGACTGTGTGCAAATAGTGTGCTTCCCAAGCGGAGGTGAAAGAGGATACATATTTACACATAGAAGGATGGAATTTCATAGATTGCTTGCTTTTGGTGCAGGAATGTGTCCCTTAAAGCATTGCGTTATTTGAGGACACACCGCTGACACACATGCACCATTTTGCAAGGGGGGAGTGTTGGCAGTAGTCACTACCATATGACTGTGCCTATTCGGACAAACCATGGATGTGCTGCATGTTAGGAATATGGCACATTTCACCCCTTCACTTTGGATGTTGGTCAGTGTAGCCAGGCAACATCCAGTGCTGCCCAGTGGCAACAACTGCTAAATGAGGCCATATGTGTGCATTCAATAGTGTCAAAGAGCCTCATTGATGCAATACCCTGTGAAATTCTTTGTCCAAACACCCTGTTGAAAGAAGGAAATCCCTGTCTTTAGTCAGTGTGTACACATTAAATCCCATGGTCATGAGGCATGTGATTTTGATTTGAGTTTATAAAGCGCAAACAATTACCCTAAGGCGTCTCAGCGCTAAAAAGAACCAGGGAAGTGATATCAGTTTTGGTTTAGAAAAGAGGCATATTTTTAGTAACTGACTAAAGCTCCAAAGAGAAGGAGCAGATTTTTTCTCTAAGGGAAGGCAATTCCAGTTGTTGGTCGTGCAGCGTATAAAGCTCCCACCTCCCCAAGACGAGTGCTTGTAAGATGGTACAATAGAATTCCTGGCTGAGCAGGACCTAAGCGTTCTGTTAGGGACGTATCATCTGAATTTTCCTTTGAAAAAGGTAGGACCTTGCCCCAATAGTGCCTTATACGCAATACAAGGCATTTTAAACTGAATCCTTTGGTGCACAGGTAGCAGTGAAGTTTCTCCAGAGCGTGAGAGGCCGGCAGAGACCTCGGGATTTTCAGCAGCAGCCTTGCTGCTGTATTTTGCAGTCTGCAGCTTTTTCAAAGGAGCTTTGGGTAAACTAACATATAGTCCATTACAATAGTCTAGTTTGGGCATTACAAGGCAGAGGACCACTGTTTTCTGCAAGTTTGGGGGGAGAAACAGTGCAATTTTTCTGATACTCTGCAGCATAAAAAAGGATGTAGACGTTACCTTATTGACTTGTTCTTTATATGTTAATTTATCGTCAATCAGGATAACTAGATTTCTCAACTTTGTCACTGGGACCAGGAGTGAACCCAATTCATCAGGCCACAATGAGGGATTCCAAAAGGAGGTGTTTTTCCTGAATAAAATGACCTCTGTTTTAGTAGAGCTCAGTCTAAGACAGTTTGCATCCATCCACGCACCAACCTCCCTTATGCAGTTCTGGAATGACTCATTTACGTTGGGGCCGTTCCTTGAAAGGGAGACAACAATTTGAGTATCATCCGCGTACAAGATGATGGACAAACCGAATGATTTAACCAGTGCGTTCAGTGGGGTAACATAAATAGTAAAAAGAGTAGGACTCACTGAGGAGTCCTGTGGGACTCCACACAGCAGGGAAAAAGGGTTGGATGTAACATCACCCATGGACACAGTCTGACTGCGCTCTGTATGTGATGGGATGTGTCCCAGACCTGTGAAACTGAGAAACATAGTCATATGTTAACCATGCAAGATCATGTCTACCATGCCACATTACATCACTCATCATATACATACATCACATCCTAAGTGCACACAGTTTTATAGCGCACAAACCTCTCTTGGTGCAATGCTGCACAGTTTCTGCAAGCGCAGGCACCAAACCATAGACACAGAATAATGTGGCAAATATGGCCTACACTGTCCACAAGCAGTGTGGCACTGAGGTGTAGTTAGTCTACCATTTGCACTGTACAGTGCAAGTTTAACACATACCTCAAACCCCTTGGTTACTGTCAATATAGTGGACACTGTGCACTGCCATGTGTACACTATCATGTCCCATATTGATATCCACTCACTATCCTTTCCATGGCAGTACACAATGAACAACATTGACTCCAAATCCAACAGCCATATATGTGTGACTGAAGTATGCCACATCACCTGCTCCAGCTACATGTTGTAAAAACAGACATGTATCAGTTCAGGAATGGCAATAGTGGCCAATAACAGACACAATAGATGAGTGTGAGAAATGTGTCTACTCAACGGCTATTTGACTCACCTTACTGGTGACAAATCATCACCTGCATGACTTTGGCACTCCCAAGTATGACAAATAGAAATGAATCACAGAGGACAGTACACCTGTATGTGTAGCACAGGGTCAGTCATTTCAAATTCCTACTTGCGTGTATGCCACACAATGTCATAGCATGTCTCTTACAGTGGGCAAGGTGTTTGAGTCCTTCAGGACACATAACAGAATGAATTTGAATGTGGAGCCATCTCTTGTCATGACTGTTAACTAATTGTACCCCTCCTTTTTTTGCAGCTGACGAAGGATACACTCTGGAACCGTGGGTCATGTCTCCTCTTAAAAACCCACAGATGAAAGCCCAGCAAAGGTACAATCATGCCCTAAGCAGGACCCGGTCCATAGTTGAGAGGACATTCGGTGTGCTAAAATCCAGCTTCAGGAGGCTGGACATATTTAAGGCTAATTGTTGTACTCCCCCCCCCCCCCAATTGTGTGCAAGATCACATTGTCTGCAGTAAATTGCACAATATTTGTGTAAGGACAAATGTACCATGGACTGATGGCACTGAAGAGCAGGAAACTCTGGGTGATGAGGATAAGGAAGATGAGGAGCCTCATCAAACAGTACCATCAGTAGCCGCAGCACGGTAGAGGGACCATATCATCAACAATTTCTTCACAGAAGCATGAGTGATGTACATGGTGTCACAAAATGATGACAGATGTAAATTTGTACATATTTGTAAATAAATGTATGAGCACAACAACTGTGTATGCATTTTGATTTCATAGTCACCGTAAACATAAAAATATTCACATTACAACTGCTACTAATTGGCACACAGAAAATGTATGTAGCTTTGTCTTACAAACAGCATTGAACATCATCTGGAACAAACAAAATAGTCTGCATGCCAACTACCTGTGGCAAATAGTCCTCCATTGGCAGCCACAATTAACATAGTGTGGTAACGTAGATAGTGTGCTATGACTGTGTGTGTGCCTCTCCTACAGCTAGCCATTTGTATGGTCTCATACTTGTGGACGATAGTAGAATCTACTCATAGTATGATGACTGTGAAGTGTTCCACATAGTATGTGCATGGGAACACAGTCCCAAACCTACAGTCTACATATGCTACATCAAAAACGGTATCCACATATGAAATCCATTAGTTGATCTCATTTCATACATGCAAATGCTACATACTATACTTTGCCAGTGCAATAGTGTTGCAAGTGAACACCCACTGCTATGCACAAAGAACACCATCTTGATGCAGAGTGTAGTTTTGCTGTGATTTACACAGCCTTACTGTCAGCAATATGTAGGAGGTCACACCAAGGCATGCCTGGTGATCTAGGAAAAACATCATCAACATAAGTGAGAATCATGCTGGCCACCAATGATAACACTGTCACTTTCCTTCGGGGTATGACACTGGAATAGGAATGTCCTTTACTCAAACAATCATATGGCGCCATCCATACATCCCCTTCCATGTGGGTGCAGCCAATCGCTGCACTCGCCTGCAAGGGAAATTGTAACCTTCCCAAGTTTCCCCATAGCCTGATACCTTCAGTGTGGGGCGCAGCACCTTTTGGCAGTAGGGTGCGCTGTCATGGATGTGCGTGCGCTGTCATAGACGTGCAAACATTAACCCCATGGCAGTGCTACTTTGTTGCATCCCTGGGGGAATGCAATGTCAATGGGTGCTAAGCCTAACTTAGCACTCGGGGCACCTCTTGTAAGGTGCACCCTTGTGCTACCAGAGTATTTGGGCACTATGCATAGTGTGATCCCTAAACAGCATTAGCTCACATGTATGTACAGTCCACACACATAGTAAACACATGGAAAGACAGTAAAGAGGTCAATGCCACTATTCACTTCCAACACTGCAATCCCCGTATATTATCACATGCATTGCAGGTCCCGATACAACCAAAAACACACATTTGTGCTATTGCAGAAAAAAAAACAGATGCATGAGTCTAAAGCGTGATTTTTGCAGCCGCTAAGTCAGCCGAAAATAACGCTTCCCAGTCGACGTGTCAAAATAACTGCATGGTGCCTTGTCAGCTCTTGTGTGAAATTGACGCATTGACTGTTAGAATTTAAAAAAAGATGCATCGGCTGAAAATGTGATGCATCCAGCCAGGATGTGATGTTATGGATAAAGGGAAGTGATGTCATGGATCCTGCTTGCTGCAAACCAGGAACTGTGAAGTTACTTCATGGTCACTTTAAGTCAGAGTTTTACTGTCTGAGCTTGGACGTGTTTGTGTTTTGGCTGCGCTGGAGAGTGTTTTGGTGTGTTTGAAGCTGGTTCATCGTGTCTGCTGTCCCTTTCATGTCCCTCAAGTCCTTGTTGTGCCTTACTGTTATGTATTGTCCACTGTGCTGTCGGGTGTTCGTCTTCTGGGGTATATTTGTCATATGGGTAGTAGTGGGTTTTTGGGGTGTTCAGATGTGTTTGGGTGTTCATATTTGGGTGGGATCATCCCTGGGAAGAGTCGGGCTCGCCCCATGAGTGACCAGGAGTTTTGCAGCTTCATGTGGCTGGTCACCTGTTACCTGCCTGACATGGTAGCCAGTGGGGAACGTATCATCCAGGGCTACCCCGTGAAGGTGCGCAAGCATCAGTGGAAGAGTGTACGCCTCCAGATGCTGAGGCTGTTTGGAGTTGACCGCAACATCCATCATCTGAAACATCACTGGTCAGATGTGGTTGGCAGGGAGTTTGACCTTCTCAACTATGTTGGCATCAAAATTGGTGTAGCAATTGGTAGGCACACATGATTTGTGTGCTTTCCTATGTGTCTCATTTACCCATTGATGATTTGTGTTAACATTAAAAATGGCACACATGACTTTTGGTTCAAAATAGACATGCCCCAATGCAAAAGAGGGAAATGCTGTGGCGATAGTGCTGTCACGATCTGTGCACCAGTGCTATCTGTGACACTGAGCGGGCCACACAAGTGTTAGTCTCCCTGTAGGTGATACAAATGAGTTTCAGGGAAGCATTGAGCTGATGTACATGCCCATAGCCCATCCAGACAATTCATATGATGACAGACCAGGCTGTGCAGATCAGCTCCAGAGGTGCTGATTTCACAACAAGCATTTGTCAGGTACAGTTGGGATGGGCCATTACAGAACTGAAGTTACACATAAAGGGGTTCATTTACAAGCTCATTGCACTGCTGGAATGTCACTTCTTACATTTTCAAAAGTTATGCACCGGCCGTGCAAGGGCCTTCTAAATAAGTCCCACAGTGATGTGCGGATGATCCGCTTTGGCAAACCTCCCTTGGGTAGCCAGCCATTAATGAGGCCTGCCATGGCTTACACAGCTTAGTGAACTTGTGAATGTGGCAAAGCACATATCACTGGTCTTAAACAGCATTTCCTATGGAAAAGGAATGGCTCCTCGATGTCCACTATGACTACGCTTGTGCTTTGCACTGGCTTGCCTGACTCCATACCTCTGAATGCATAGCTAATCCCACATGCTGCCTATGCATGGCCTCATGGAGGTGTTTTTTTCTTTTAGGCCAGAGCCACTGGAGATGTTCTTACATATGAGACCTGCATTGTACATGACTCTTTTATGAGAGGCCCAATGTATGTCAGAGGGAAGCACACTCACATGGCACTGTATCCAAGGGTATTCCAGCCTGAATATAATGCATCTTAATATATCCCATAGGTGTTATTGTTCAATTTTGCTATTAAAAACATAGGGATGCATGGAACATATCTGAACAATATCTGGTACCCTGCAGCACTGATAGGTACAGAACTCACCTAACTGAAGTAACAAGTACGTAGAGGCAGATGTGAGTTATAGGGTCCACCCTGTCAGAGATTATCAGTGATAATGTGCCTTTGACCCTTTTCCAAAAATGACTTATCTTGGAGCAGTGCCATGCGAAGTGTAAAAAGTCTGCCTGCATTGCTCCACACCTTACACATCCTGCTCCACACTTTACACATCGAGCATTTGAGTAACTTTACTGGGGTGTGAGAAACTTGAGGTAGATATTTGAAGTGTATTATACGCAGGTTGCAATTAGACGGCATAGCCCCGGTGTGGGAACAACAGAACTCTCCCTCTGCTTCTGATAGAGGTGGGTACAGTATTTTATTCCAGCGCTACATATTTAACTGGTGCACATTGAGGTGTATAATTTGGTTATCAGTAGACCTGGGTGGAGCTCAAGGAGTTTCACTCTGCGGAATTCCGCAGAGTTGCCGAAAAACTCTGTCAAATATCCAGAGTTCCTTAAGTGAGATGTGTATTGCTCAGCCACCCCTAATGAAGTACCCTTGGCTGCTGAGTGTCATTGGGGGCCATGAACCTCTAATGTTGCCACAAGTAAGTCCCCCACAGCCAGATTGCTGAGATGTCATCGGAGGCCCACCCCCTTTCTCAGCCACTCTGCAAAGGGGCCTCCTGGCACACTACTGGTTGGGGGATGATGTCCCCTTGGCTGCTGAGGGTGGTTGGGGGACAAGAACCCATATTGTTGCCGCAAGTAAGTCCCCCACAATGGCATTGCTGAGACTAGGGGTTGGCGCACCAGTAAACTCCGCTCGGCCTGCGGGTTGGAGGAGCTTTTGCCAAACTCTGTATTCCAAGCAGAGCACGGGGTGTAGAAACTCCACAAACTCTGCCGGCGGATTGGAGTTTATCACCCACCCCTAGTTATCAGTCCTTTGTGCACTATGGTGGTTGTCAGTATATGCAGTGCCTAGAGAGTTGGGGGCTCAGTGGGAAACTGGGGAGTCAGTAATATCTGAAAACTAGCAGCGGAGTGTGAGGTTGTATATGGGAGGCATCCTCCAATTTGATAGATTTGCCATTTGAGTATATGTCTTTCATTTTATGTAACTTAACCTTCCTCATTTCCTCCACTGCCATCTCTTCACATCATAGAAAGTAACGGTGATGCCCCAGAGGGAGTTCTGGTGAGTGCAGTATCATCATTTTGGTCCCTGTGCCCTTTCACTGCCAGGCTGTGATCGTGCAGTGCACTGTATTAAATTCTTTTTTGGTGCCTTCATCTTGTGAGTCAGGATGGCTGTCAGTGGTTTTATCCCGCTCCACGGGTATATGTTGTAGGTAGTTAGGGGGGTAGTACCACTACAAGGCGAACTGCGCTTGAGCACATAAATGATATAATTCAAAGTCTGGGGCTTCAAATCCTCCTTGTGTGTGCGAAAGTATAAGTATCACCCATTTCACACTAGGATGTTTGCATTCCCACGCCAATGTGAAGAGTAAGGTCCTCAGCGTTCTAAATAATTCTTGCATTAGGGGGGCAGGGACATTGTGGAGCAAGTACAGGTAGTATAATCTTTTTCATAATGGCCAATCTGTCAGCAATGGATAATGGCAACCTTGTCCACCTTTGCACTTGGCCTTCGAGCTTGATCAAAGCCACTCCATAGTTTTCCTTTAGGACTACCTCTGAGTCTTTGTTTATCCAGATTCCCAGGAATTTCACAGAGTCCTCACTAAATGTCAAGGGGAACACCATGACTCGTGGGTTGGTTCCTGGGGTCAGAGGGAATATGAGGGATTCAAAGCGGTTTATAAATAGCCCCAAATAACCCCCACATCCCATGTATTCCCGTATTATCAACGTCAGATTGGTACCAGGATGTTTTATGTATAAAACCATATCTTCTGCATGCATAGATACAGAAGGCTGAATTAGAGTATTTTTTGGGTGAAATAGTTTTTCAAGTGCCAGTGTAAAGAGTATTGGGGAAAGGAGATAGACTTATCTGGTGTTTCCCCATATTGATATGTTCGGATATTCACCCGTTAACACGTACAAGGCCTAGTATAGAGCACTTTCAACCAGTCTTGGAAGATGGGGGCATTTGCATTCTCCTCAGCACCGTGAACATAAATTCCTCTTCCAGGGAGTCGAATGCCTTGGTGACATCTAAAAGCACTGTCACAGCATCCAGTTTGGGATTGAGTAGATGAAAAAGAGCAAATATGGTGCGTAAATTGTGGGTTGTGCAGCAGACTTGCACAATCCCAACTGGCCCGATAGAACCAAATTCAGGAGCAGGGGCGTCAGTCTGTTTGCTATTATTTTTTAGAGAATTTTGGAGTCGGTGTCTATGAGGGTTAATAGCCTGCAGGATTCAAAGCATCCAGATGGTTTATTAGGTGTAAGGAGTGTACTTATGAGTGCCTCTCTTAGTGTGCTTGGCAGGACGTGGCTTGCTCGCGCCTCTTCGTAGACTGCCTGCAAGCGGGCGCTAGAATGGATGCAATGTCCTCATAAAACTCATTTACGAGGCCATCTAAGTCCGGGGCCTTATAATTCGTGAGATTTGTTATTGTTTCCGTATTTCATTTAGAGGGATGGGTTGCGCAAGGAATTCACGCTGATCACTGCTCAGCGAGCACAGGCCAATGCCATCTAAATATGTATTGATCTCCGTGCTGGATGGAGATGTTCAGGCGTGGGACATATAAAGCTGTGCCAAATTCTGTGAAATCTGCAAGTATATTTACTGTGTTATAATGTGGGTGATGATGTTTAAGCGAAGTTGAAGTTTGCCCAGGGTGTTTTCAGTTTATTTTCTAGATCGCTTCTTAGCCTCCCTCCCTCTCCATAAGTCCTCGGTGTGGATCGTCTGGCCAGATGTTTAATTTCCCTATCCACCTTCTCATTGTATTTTGATACCTGTGCTCATATTTCAGCTAATATTTTCGGATACGGTTGAGACCCCCAACATTCCAGGATTTCAGTGACATCCTGTGTCTATGTACCTCTGACATCTTTCAAGACTGTGAAGTGAAATATTAGAGCCAACCTGATCCTGGTTGTATGCCCTTTAAACGATCCAATATTATAGATTCGAACTTTACTTATCTTGAAGCTGTGTTGTGTATTATGTTGATGCAATTAACATGTAAACAATCCCTCCCAGCCCCTCCCTCCACACACATCAGCATCCCAATTATGCTAATGACAAACCCCATATCAGTTTCTAACTTAGTAAAAAAACAACAGCACAAATAACAGTAAAACTAAAATCAGCCAGATAAAACAGAAATGCCCAGTAGTAATGGACCTGTGGTATTCGTGAAGTCCATAGGTATTGCCCCATGGTGCGGCTATCAAAGATATTGGAAATCCCTCTGCTGGCGCAGAAGTGATCAGGCCGTAGTGATGTGGGACCAGCTAGCCATTCGAATAGTCGTTTTTGGAAAGTGGATTATCAGTAGGGGCAAATGTATATCTGCCACTGGCAATAAGGCCACTGACACAATATAGGGCTCAGAATAGGTCTTAGAAAATTATTCCCATGCTCAACCCTTGGTAGCTTGGCTGTGAGCAGGCAGGCTTAACTTCAAAGACAGGTATGTAAAGCATTTAAAAACACCATTTTAGTAAGTAATTAAGACACAATACAAAATAAAAATCCAACACCAATTTATATAAATAGGAAATATTTTTATCTTTAAAATGACATCAAAAGGATAAAAATCCAATGTAGGGAACCGGAAATATGAATTTTCAAAGATTTAGCAATTTCTAGCACATAGAAAACTATAGCGCCTTATCGGGACATCTGGTCGCGATAGACCGGGTCAAAGTCAAAGCTTCAGGCCGACCGCGATGGAGCCCTGGGCGGCTACCCCTTGCGGTAGGTCTGGGTCAAAGTTTTTACCTTCAGACTTAGAAACTTTTCTGGAGCTTTTCTTCCCAGGGTCTCTCGAAGCTCTCAGCCAGTCCGGATTCGGTGAGGGTTCGCTGGAATGCCTTGTGACAAGCTCCCGGTCAAACTTATGGAAGTCCGACCTCCGGAGCGTTCCAGCGGGACAAACCAAGGATCCAGGCCGACACGCGGTTGAAGGCAGGCGGCTTGGCTTGCGCAGTTACTCCTGGTCACCTTTTCTTCGTTCGGACTTAGAAACTTTTATGGAGCTTTTTCTCCCTGGGTCCCTCGATGCTCTTCACCAGGCCAGATTTGGTGAGGGTTCGCCGGCCTCGGATTTCGACTACTCCCAGTCAAACTCTGGAAGTAGGACCTACGGAGCTTTTCAGTGGGGCAAAGCTGGACGGCAGGCCGACTCGCGGTTGAAGGCAGGCGGCTTGGCTGGCCAGGTTGAGTCAGTCCCCTTATGGAGCTTTTTTCCAAAGTTGCTCCAAAGTTCTCCAAGCTTCTGGCACTTCATCCTGAAGTTCCCACAATCCACTTGGACAAAACTCTTACAAATACACTGATAGTTACCCAGGTTGAGGATTTTTGGTGGTAATATTCCAGGTGAGCTCTGTTAACCTGTAGCTTGCAGGGAGTACACTCTTCAGTCCTTTTTACAGCAAGGTAATCCACAGGCTGTAGTTTTAGATGGAGCAGAAGGTGCAGTCTTCAGAGTGCAGGCCTTAGGAAATGCACATCAAACTTCCAGCATGGCCCGTCTTGCTTTCTTAAGTTTCAAGCAGCAGATCTGAGGGGCTCTGCCCTGCTCAGATACTTATTCCAGCTTCTCTGGGTCAAGCAGGAGGTCACTCCTGTTCAATGGGCTGCAGGGTACCACCCAAAGGCTGACCACTTCCTGCTGAGTGTGGCACTATTTTGTCCCAGAGTGCACCAATTCTTCCAAATTCATAATGGCTGATTTTCCAGCAGGGAGAGAAGAGCTGGCTAAACACACCCCATGGATTGCTAATCTCCATAGTCTCTCACCCTTGCATCTGCTCATTCCTTCCTTAACACTATCATCTGGCTGGGGTTCACAAGGGTAAAGTTGTAAATGACAATGGGGTCCTCCCCTTCTCTTGAAGTCCATTGTTTAAGACTCCTCCCCCTGCTCTGGCATTCCTGTGCAACAGGACTCTGCCCTCCCAGCAGAGCTGGTCAACCCCAGGGGCTCTTTATCACCTCTTCAAAGAAGCCTGGCTAATCCACTTAACTCTGGCCAATCAGGACAGACCACTGGAAGGCTGAATCTGGACTTACAAACAAGAAAGTCTTATAACTTCTTGTATGTACCTTTTATGAGAAATTCAACAATATCATATTGTTGGATTCATTAATACCATTCTGGGAAGTCTTTGAATGGTACTTTTAGCCTTCTCCTATCAAGAGTTATTAGTTAATAACTTTCTGCCATGTTAACCTATGTGGCAGGGGATTTGCAATGGGAAAAATGACTTGGGCCATTTTTCCAGCACCAGGGCTTATAAAAACATATTTTATTAGTACTCTGCCTATATCTACAGGACCCCCACCCCTGGTATATCTAGGGGAGACTCTAGGGGTTCTGAATATGCAGAAATATTGTAGATCCTCCCTCCACTGTGCTCCTAGCACCAAAGTCGAGTTTGTGCAGCACATTATCCAATGTGGGGAGTGAAATGTGCAATTTCACTTAACCCAGGGCATATAAAACTCATTTTATAAGGGTCCACCTTACAGATACCTGACCCCCCCCCCCCACCCCTGGGATACCTAGTGGAGACCCTGGGGGTACCTAATATGCCCAAACATTGTAGGTTATCCATTTTTAAGTGCCCCAAACACCAAAGTCGAGTTTGGGCACAATTTACTTTTTAAAAGCAGTCCTGGAACACAGGGCTACTTTTAAACTGACCTCAGGCTCAGCAGTGCACACATGCAAGTGCAGAAAAGGGCTGCTGGCCTCTAAACTGCCATGCCCTATTATATGCTAGGGACTGATAGGTAGTTTCAATCCCCCTGCCCTATTATGTACTAGCGCCCTATGTGGTAGGTCATGCCAATCACAGGGGTACCCCAACCCATAATGTACCCTAGTGTATGTAAGTATGTTCACTGTATTCTAAGTGTCTTGTAGTACAGCACTGGCCCTGGACCTGGTTAGGCAGAGCCAAGGGTCAGTTAGAGTCAGTTATCACCAGTACCAGTCAGCAAAAAGTTGGGGGTGCCCAGGGCACAGGATGGCTTTGTAACAGTCGTGCAATCATAATGTACCTCTTGTGCAGTATTAGCATATCCTCTATGGTATAACATCCTTAACAGTATCACCATACAATATTGTCAAATGGTTCATCTTTCTCTTTCTGCCCGCTCTGCCTATGCCCCCTCCCCCCTCTGAGTCTCTCCCCCCCTCCCCCATCTATCCTTCTAGTCTTACTCTTATCCCCCCTTCTCCCTCTCTGCTGCCTATGATTTGGCATTCACTTTGAAATGTTCGTGTAAAATGTTTAATTGATTATTGTTGTACCTTGCTGCTGTTCATAATGTAAAGCGCTCTGATACCTTCGGGTCCAGCCAGCGCTATATAAAACTCAATAAATACAAATACAAATAGGTCCCTACAGTGTGTATACGGTCATGCATTTAGGGAGTATCATGGTAAGACACATAGCATTTGATGACTGTCAGTTCTGCAATTCTGTGCGTTATACAGTCATTCTGAGTCACTGTGCTGGGTCAGGTCCATTGCTGCTGGGGAATCAGGTGCATGGAACTTACTAGATAGTTTACCATTCTGTAAAACAGTAGCAGCCGTTTGTGGGTTGTGGAAGATGTATTGTGTGCTATCTTTTTTGACTTTGGGTCTTGTAAGGTAAAGCATGGTGAACTCTATTCCCACTAGCTGTAATTTCTTCTTAACTAGTAGGAATGCATGCCTTACCTCCTATACCACAAGTGCAAAAGCGGGGAAAGATTTTATGGAGAGATAGTCATGGTTAATGTCTCCTATTTCTCTTGTGAGTCGAAGGGCATGGTCCCAGTCTCAGACGTTTAGAAGATGGGCTATTATCAGGCGAGCTGGCACTCCAGGGGAGCGCGCTGACCAAGTGAGCAGTGGGCCCGCTCCACCTCAAACTGTGGAGAGAGGTGCTCTATTCCAAATAAAGGCTTTAGCAGGTTCTCCAGGTAAACCTCAAGCTTACTGCTATTTTTTGTTTCTAAAATGTGACGTATGCAAAGGTTATTCCTCCGGGATCTTGCTTCCAAATCTTTGGACTTTACTTTGAGAGTTGACAAGATTTTCTCCATGTCCTCCATTCTGTTCGTTCTCATCTGTATGGTGTCCTCCACAACTAATATACTCTGTTCTTTTGCAATGATGCTGTTAACCTGTTTATCTATTATTTTAGCCACTATAAGATCCATTTTGGTGGCTATAGCATCAATCTTATTATCGATTGAGAGGAGGGTATGTTGCATAGTTTGAAGGTAGGCTCTCAGGTTGGACGGCACTTCCTGAAATTTGTGACTTGATGTGTCCATGATATGTTCCGGTTGACCCTGCTCTAGCAATTTGTTTGTGCATCACAGCTCAAAGGTCAGCGTCAGTTGCTTACTATCAGTTTTACCCATGTTAGTGCCACTATGTTAATCTCTGCCGGTTGCCACTACGGATGCAGTGGCTCAACTTGAGCAGTGCATACACCCTCCTCCAGTGAGCTCAAGAGACGTGGTCTAGTTAACGCAGTCGATGTCCAACCAGCCAGTCACACATAAGAACAACACAGATGGGCACCTGTCAAATGCATGAACCATCAGTGTTGTAATAGAGTAAGGGATGCCACTGAATTAGTAAGTTTTATTCCAGATTCAAATTCAAGAACAGATTAATTTACACCAGTCTAAGCATTATTGTATAGAAATACAATGGAAATAGTATGAAGCCAAACCTTCGGAAGCAATTCACAGTATATAACAAAAAGAAAACAACTAATTCTATTATGGCTATATAAGTAATAAGAAAGCAAAACTTCGCATCAGATTGCATCAATTTGTCATTAAAGATAAGCATGAACCCCCATCTGTCCCTACTCTAGTCTACTCTAAAGTGACAACCCTAAACTAAGCAAGGTTAGTCAGAAGGAAATAGGAAAAAGGTGCCATCTGTCAATGTCCTCTGTAAAAGAAGCTCCAACATGGGTCAAGTAGCACAAAGCCACACTAATCAAGGGAAAGGTCTGTACCTCAAGGCGTCCTAAGTCAGAATGCTACCTATCCCTCACTACATTGCATCATAACATCAGTTGCATCCAAAGTACGTCCCACAAGTCCACTCGGTGCTTTTCCATTCTACCAGCACACATTGACTTTTTTACACCATCTTCCCCTAAATCTTTACTCCAGCTGTCCTTGGTCTCGTCTCCTTCTCCTATGAGAACTCGCCTCCCATCTTGTTACTGCGTTCCTCGTACCAGTTGCTGCTCCACATGCCTCACTATCTACTAATAACAAAGACCCTTTTCTCTCTACTAATGAAGCCTTGTTCACCTGCAGTGGGAACACAAAATACATGCAACAATTCTACTGCAAAGATAAAATTTGAATTCAAATGTTGAACTGGAATGTGAGCATGAATCCAAATGCATTTCAGGCCCACAAGTTTTTTTTTTTAAATAATTTTTATTGATTTTCCGCAACAGAACATTATCAGCTTCTGCATTACAACACATTTCAATAGTGATAATTCAATAACAGTAGTTTGAATGGCTTGGGCGGGATGTCCGGGTAATTCCTGCCACCGACAAGGAAGGCCCATTGCGCACCCTGTAACATCACACATGTACTTATTAGAGTGCCCTTTTTTACAACTTAGATACAAAATTTCTGTGCATCATATGGTCCTTCTCTGAAACACAAAGCAATTCCGACATGGATCCACGTGCAGGAATCAATATAAAATAATACATATAAACAAAAACAAAACTATAGGTCGACCTCTACCTATGGGTACAGAACAGTGCGCACCCATCAGTGTATCGTTTCAGTGGGTATCGCATACGTGGATAGTCGCAAGCCGTGCACCACCCAGCTTGGGTGTGTCAATGGAGGGGGGGGGACAACGGGGGGAGAGAGGGGAAAAGGAGGGGGGAGAAAAGGGAAGAGGGAGGGAGACACCGCCTATGAGGGGGGGTCCATCTCGGCCAGCCTGATCTCAATCAGTGACAGGTAGTCCCCCCACTGAGTAAGGGGCCGTCGCGGGGGCACCGGCGCTCATGAAATCTGTGATAACTGGTTTGTGTGCTCTGATACCAGCGCCCTCCGGAGATCCAGCAACCACGAATGCACGCTGGGGCCCGGCTGGCTTTCCATGTCATGGCTATTTTGCGCTTGGCAAGACCCAGAGCTAGGTCTAGGAACTTATTCAGGGCTTTACGCAATGCAGAGCACTTTGTAGCACATAGTAGGAAATTAATGGGTTGTACCGAAACCTGGGTTCCGGCTGCTTCTGCAAGTACAGTGTCTATTGTGCTTCAGTACCTTTGTATGCTTATGCAGGTCCATACCATATGTGTGCATGTGGCCTGCGGGTCGTGGCATCTGGGGCACCTGTCAATAGATGTTGGGTACATGCGGGCTAATTTGTAGGGAGTGAGATATGTGTGGTGTAGGTAGTTAAATTGGGTGTTTTGCAGCCTAGCATTGGTTGAGACCGTTTTTGTGTGACCAAGGCATTGCGCCCGGTCTTTGTCCGTGATAGTGGTTGACAGCTCGGTCACGCAAGGCCATCAGCGCAGGAGTATCGTCCAGCTTGAAAGAAATATATTTGGCTGTTACTGCGCGCCTGCCCCTTCCATGTGTCAGCAGTGTCTGCAAGAGATGTGATGTGGGCGATTCTGCTCGATCGTTATCCCACGTTTGTAAAAAGTGGCGTGTGAGCAGGGCATGTAGGAGAAAGGAACCCTGTGGTTTGCCATACGTGTCCACTAGCTCGTCGAACGTTTGCAATTGGGAGTCTGCGTACATGTCCCCCCACGTGTCCAACCCCCTCTCCCTCCAAGGGCCAAGCTCTGAGCATCCGTGGCAAGCGAATGTGCCCGGAAGCACCTCCAGTGGTAAGCTCGAGGCATACGGGGCAGTTCGGCCCCTGGAAAGCACTTATCTGGACCAACTGCGTCTAGCCGCCATCATTAGCATGTTACCATGATGTTTCTGGGTCGGCTTGGTAGTTCCTGACAACCATTCCAGGACTGTCGGTCAATCCCAGGAAATGGCCTCCGTTGTCAACTCCGTGAGATTACTCTTACCTAGCCATCTCATTGGCCATATCAACTGTGCTTCAGCGTAGTAACGCTCATAATTCGGAGCGCCCAGATCGCCCTCCGACAATGGCAGATACAATTTATTTAAAGCCACCCTGGCCCTAGAGTGACCCCAAATGAGGGAGATCAAAAGAGATTCCAGATCTTTAAAAACATTCTGTGGTAGGCTATAGGGGAGTGTAGAAAAGAAATATAGGAGACACGGAAGAACCAGCATCTTGGAGATCGCCACTCGACCCATAGGAGACAAGGGTAGGCTTAACCAGAACGGGAGAGTAGATTTGGGCTCTGGTAATAGCACGTCCCAGATTACCATCTATGGTATCCATCTCCGAGTGGTAGACCTGTACCCCCAGATATTTAAAGGTATCAAATGCCCATTCTAGCGCCGTTTGTGGTGCGGCCTGTCTCTGGGTCGATGACATAGGTACCATCGGGAACACCACCGACTTAGACCAATTAACTCGTAATCCCGAGACCAGTGCATGATTGTTCAACAGGTCCATTATCTGTTGGAGTATTTCGGTTCGGCCACGTAGGTAAATCAAGGCGTCGTCTGCGTATAGCGACACTATATACCATCGGCGGTCTGTGTGCAGGCCCCACTCCACCACCCGCTGTCTTAGTTTACACGCCAATGGCTTCATAGCCAAGGCAAAAAGTATCGGCGATAAGGGGCAGCCCTGATGCGCTGGCCTGTGGCCTGTGATATAGCAACTGGATCCATCTCAAAAAATTAGGGCCGATACCAAATCCCGATAACACCAACAACAAGTAATCCCAGCTCAATGTATCGAACGCCTTCTCGATATCTAGGGAGGCTACCCAGGGTATCTCTGCCTCTTCACCTCTCGCCCACTGCAGCAATGTGAATAGACGTCTCAGGTTCAATCCAGTATTTCTCCCAGGTATAAAACCGTTTTGATCTTCATGGACCAGCAAGGGGATGGACACGAGTAACCTGTTCGCTAGTAACTTTCCGAGAATCTTATAATCTACGTTCAGCATGGACAGGGGATGATATGAGGCCATTAAAAGAGGGTCCCGGCCTGGTTTCGGTAGTACCACCAGTGTCGCCTCCCTCAGAGTGGGCGGGAGTTCACCTTTCTCAAAGGCGTCGGCATACATGTCCGCCAACCGCGACGCTAGTTGTTTAGAGTACATGGCATAGAATTCAGACGGCCAGCCATCTGTTCCCGGTGTCTTCCCGGTTGCGAATTGCCCGATTGCCTCCGCTATCTCAGCCACCGTGATGGGGCCTTCTAGTGCATCATAATGCGCTGAAATAATTTGCAGAAAATGAAGCCCATCAAGAAAATCTTGCGTGAGGGCAGGATCCCGGAGGGCAGGAGTCGTGTACAGTGTAGTATAATAGTCTAGGAAGGACCGATTAATCGCCTCCTGTGTATTCACAAGAGTGCCGTTGGGCGCACGTATGGCGGTAATGGGGGGCTGAGAGGAGTCAGATTTCAGTAGCCATGCTAGCAGCTTGCCTGGTTTGTCTCCCTCTACATGGCGTCGTGCTAGGTATGTCTTGTAATCCAGCGCGCAGAGGTCGTCCATTGCACTCTTGTACGCCAGGCGGGCTTGGGCCAGGGATGGGCCCACCTGAGGGTCATTGGGGATGAGTTGCTCACACCTCCGTATTTCCGTCTCGTGGGTCTGGAGTGCATCCGTCAATGATTTACGAGCCCCATACGTGGCTTTAATAGTGTGTCCACGAAGGACCGCCTTAAAAGCTTTCCATTCTATACCTATGGACGAGGCAGTACCGGTGTTTGCCGAGAAGTATGAGTCAATGGAGTTCGAGAGAATGGCCTGGTATGATGAGTCAGCCAGCGCGGCGCATGGCAATCGCCAAGTCAATATCTCCGGTCTGTTCGCACCCCAGGACAGACTTAACACTAACGGGTTATGATCAGATAGTGTGTGCGGTAAATAATCCGCCTGTGAGACTTTGCATAGTGCACTATCCGAACAGTATATAATGTCCATCCTAGTATAACGTGCGTGCAACGCTGAGTAATGCAATCATGTGCGTGTCAAAGGGTGTTTACTACGCCATGCATCATGGACTTGCATGTTAGAGACCCATTCTTGCATGTGTTGTGCCAGCTTGATGGATTGTGCCCCCAGGAGAGGGGGGCGGGAGCGGTCCAGGTCCAGGTCACACACTCCGTTAAAGTCTCCCCCCCCAATACATAGGGACCGTGGGATCCACGAGCAGGGATGGCGTAAGTGTCTGTAGAAATAAGGATTGCCCCGAGTTTGGGCGTATAGGGATACTAGCGCCAGTGGTGATCCATTCAATTGGCCCTCCATGACAACATATCGGCCCAGTGTGTCCACCCAGGAACGTGTGACCTGGAATGGGGTCCCCGGAGCCACCCATACCAACGCACCCGTAGCATAGCCCGAATACGTGGTGCCCACGACCATGCCTCTTCAGCGCTTACCAAGCGATGCAAGTGTTTGTGCGGTAAGGTGCGTTTCCTGCAATACGGCAAACGTAATCCTATGACTGCGCAGGTACTGGTATGCTTTGTGTCGCTTAGCGCAGCCTGCCAAACCCCTCACATTCCAGGTCAACAATTTATGGTCCTCAGTCATCATTAATCAACAGTGAAGAAAACATTTTTGCACCGCGGCCTCTACAGGGTGCAACCAGTTTCCAGGCCTGGCTGGGGTCTGTAGGTGGCGGTGGCGGTCCGTGTGCCAAGCCCTGCTGTTCTATCCATGCCCATGCCTCCTCGGATGTGTTGCAGAACACCATGTTCTCCTTATGGCGTATGCGAAGACGTGCCGGGTACTGGAGCGAGTACTGGATGTCATTGTCTCTCAGGCACTTCTTAACCTCCAAGTATGAGGAACGTCGGCGCTGCACCATCAGAGTATAGTCCAGATAAATGTGGACTGTCAAGTTATCAACCTGCCATGGGCCCCGAGCCCAAGTGACCTGCAGTATGTGGTCCCTGTCTCGGTAATTAAACAGTCTTGCCACCACCGGTCTGGGGAGAGCGCAAGGGCGCAGTGGGCCTCCTGGAACCCTGTGTGCGTGTTCTACAGAGAAGAATTTTGAGATCTTGCCTTGCAGGATGTCTTGTGAGAACCATTGTTCCAGGTAAAGTTCCATGTTGGGACCCTCCGCTTGTTCGGGGAGACCCACGATACGTATGTTGTTTCGGTGTGAGCGACCCTCCTGGTCATCCACGCGCTCTCTTAGGTAGTCCACCTCCTGTTGGAGGGACTGCAATTGGATGGTCGTCGCGGCCACCGTGGGGCGCAGTGTCGCCAGAGTAGATTCGGACTCCTCTACCCTGCCCTTCAATTTCTTGTGATCTTCCCGGAGATAACCCATGTCAATGCTCAGGGAGTCGATCTTCGTGCTGAGGGTGTTTTTTATATCTAGGATTGCCGCCAGCAACTCGTCGAATCTGTGCGAGTGATCGTGTCGCTCCAATTGTTCCGCGGTCTTCTCACGCGAAGGAAACGGTTCCACTTCCGGTGGTTGTGCCTGGGGTTTCTCCGCTCTGGGTTTACCCATCGTGCCTCTGGTATTGGGCCAGGTGCAAGGGGCCGACTGGGGCCGAGGGATTAGCGCAAGGGTCCGGGTTCTTATGCTAGTCCATGCAGAAAGGTCTCACTCCTGGCCGGGTAAGAAATGCTCCTCTGGTATGGCGGGCTTGTCGTGGAATGAATCTGAAGCCGCACCACCCTATGAAGTGGGGAACATGTAGTCCAGTGCCCCGTCACCACCAACCAGGGCCAAGCGAGGGACTCATCGACGCCACCAGCAATTCCGTGGAGGCGTAAGGCAGGGAGTCAATGCCGGCAGCGTGGGTGGGGCAAAAGCAATGGCCATGTACCTCTGTTATGGATCTAAGGTCAGGCCAGACCATGTTGACATCAAGTGAGGAATAAAGCTGAGGCAACGGAATTAAGCTCTCCGTGCCGCCCCGTCGCCACCATAGGGAGGGTCTCAACGTCTCTTCAATTCCCGGCTGGCTCTAAGCTGCCAAATCGTCGCAGACTCGGGACGCAGGGCCCAGTAGCGTATGCAGGGCAAAAGTAGTGCACGACTACCTCTACTACATACCATAGGTTAGACCAAGTCACTCTGCAGTGATTAGTGAGGAATGGGGCCGGGGGGACGAAGTCAAGTCTTCTGCCTCCTCCGCAAGGGGGGGCTGCAGCGCCTCTTTGGTTATACGATGCCTCTGCCCCTCACCTCAGCGGCGGGGCCCAGGTGCCTGCCCAGGGTCACTGCGCACTGGTGGTTGACAGGTGGCCAGTGCAGAGTAGGGGCTCAGTACAGGGTCACAGCAATGTGTACGTGTGTCCCCGCCTCTCGCTCGGGCGCTGCCCGGACGGCCGCTCTGCCCCACGAGCGGTCACGGGTGGCAGAGATCCTGCGTATCCAAGAAAATGTGGCAGGCTCTGTAGACAGAGGAGCCGATGCGACCGGACTCACAACCTGCGCCTGCCTCTGTCACATCAACACACACGCCCCGATACCTCCGTGTTCGCGTCTCTCAGTGATGAGGCCTCCGACGTGCGTCCGGCAGGAGTGTCGCAGGCCAGGCCTCACAGCTCTGCACACCAGCGGGGCCGTAGCTTGCTGCCCGGCGACCCGGAGACGCAATCAGGTCCGCAACGATAGCCTTCAGGTCCCCGATGGGTCAAGGGCCCAGCCGAGGGGGGTTGGCGTCACAACTGGGGAGAGGCAGATCAGCGGAGCGCAGAGGTGCCTGCCGATAGCGGAGCAACGTGTCTCTGGCCGTCACACAGCTCTCCCGCCTCCTTCACTGTACGGCAGCTTGTATGTGCACAGGAAACTGCCTTGGGGGGCCTCCGGTGTCGGAACAAAGGAGTTGCCACGGACAGGCACAGCGTTTTCAGGATATATACAGCGGGCTCGAAGCAGAGCTTAAGTCAGTGCAACCGCCCTCGCCGCCATCTTGGCCACGCCCCTTCAGGCCCACAAGTTAGGCTAAGTTAACAAGTGCACGAGTTACATTTCTGTGCCTCTTCTACACACAAATAAATCAAAATTTCTCAACGTGTACCTTTAGAATGAATACAGTAGTAACACGATTATTCAGTTAGGGTTTCTAAGCACACAATCTTTCATTTAGTAAACACATCACTATTTCTTCTATCTGTGAGCACGTTCACAAACATTTTCATGAAGAACCACAATTCTATCAGTTATGCCTCTAAACACGCATATATATTGCATTAGCCTGCAGGGATATCTTTATATAGGGCAATACCCCACTTCTATTAATGACATTAGTCACACAAAATATGTGAGTGCAAACTATATTTAGCTATAATGCACTCCTAACACCTCTATTGGTGAAGTTAATTTTACGCTCCTCCACTTGCTAACCTTTTTAATGACAGCTTTGTTAAGTAACACTATTTCCCACAGTCAAAAACGTCATCGAACTTTGGTGTCCCAACAGTTTTTTCTCTGTTTTTAACTTTGAATATTGTGTCTGCTAGGAACTGAGGAGTACAAAAGAAGCCTCAGACACTATGTTTGTTTTAAAATTAATTATCCTTCACCCCCATTATCATTGAATTGGACTGGCATTTGCAATCCTCACTGGGGTATGAATTATGAAGACCTAGTGCAGTGTACAAGTTATTGTACATGTATGGCGTTACACTTCTCTCATAGATGTGAATTAGTGTTGGTGGAGCAGGGGTCTAAGTTACATTTATTGGTTTACCACTCATTAATCAAGGAGAAATCCCAGCTGTTACTACTCAATGGGCTGATGGCAGAGATTATCCAGGAGCTGCACATCACATAAATTATAACAGCATTTTCTAATCTATATTTTAGTCAATAATGAGAGTTTGATATGAGTTAAATGGTTTAATTAATCAAATCTTTCGTAAATCATCTTTATTAAGGTCACAAGTTAATTTCATCAATCTCAGTTATTAGAATCTCAAAACTCAATAACAATCAATAGATTGCAATAAAAATGCATTAAGCATGTTCCATAAGGAAAGAATCCATATTCTAATGAATGGGAGAGAGAAAAAGGTGTCAGTCAGAACCCATAAAAATGTCTAATGTTGAGAGAAAGAATAAAGCATAAAGATAAAGCATTAAAAGTCAGTTCAATAAATCAATAATCAATCAAAGCAGAACTTCCCATAAAGAGAGGGTCAAGGACCTCAGTAGAGTCTCAGAGCAGCATGGAATCGGGATAGATGTGGAAAAAGGAAAAGGTAAGTCTGAGTGTGCTCTAGGAACATGCACTTATGCAAACATTGCAGTCTGAAGCTTTTTCAACATGTTGCCTCTTCCGTCTCCAGTCTGCCAATCTGTTTTCGATGCTCTCATTGGAACAGAATCACTTCCCATCTTCTCACAGGAATACAATAATCCAAATACAGCAATTTCTAAGTCTGCAACTATGTTTTATCACATCTAAGCTTTCCCATGAATCATTCCCCCACCTAGAGTACTTTCCCATGATTGAAACTACATTTCTAACCTTCTAAATTGCAAACCTATCCATTAGTTAACAATGGTCAATGTAGAAGTTGAAACATCTGTATAATGAAAAGAAAACATTTTCAGTTAAAAAGGTCATTAGTTAACAGTGATCTTTGTGTGAGTAGAAACATTTGCAGAGTTATATGAAAACATTTATGCAGCTATTCATTATGAAAAACATGTCCATGGGAAGGTCAGAAGAACAAACAATTGAAGTTATGTCAGTATCCTTTAGTTATGTCAATGTTTTGTCAACCAATGGCATTTCAACTTTTCAGGCCTAGTGAATAAATGTGGTTACCTACTACAATTATGCATTTAAACACATCCTGTTTAAAGCCTGCATATTAATTCTACACATTTATTATAAACTGTATTATTTTCTCATTTTTACTAAAATGCTCCCTCAATTCCCCCCTCTGATGGTTATCAATCATTATAATTTCTCCACAAAATAATTGTTTGATTTCAGGGCATCTTTTTATTAACATATTTGCAAAATAGATAAGCCATCAACACAGCACTGCAGTGCATAGAAGAGCATCAAACAGCAAGTATGCAGTATATCAATTGAATAGATAGGTTCATTAACAGCAGAAACAAATAGAGGTGCAGTCTAAACTGCAAAGTAAGCACAGCATCAGATGCATATTGGTGTTGGAGCAACATTATATAGCAGAGATGACACAAATGATAAAACATAGCAAGGAAAAACTAAGAAAAGTTCAATAAAAATATATATGCATAATTATCTATATATATCTATATATCTATTCACTGAAAAAACCATAGGTTTCAGGGAAGTTATAGTTAGAAATTAGCATTTAAAAAAACCTTACAAATTCACTGAAAAAACCACAGGTTTCAGGGACGTTATAGTTAGTTGGACATTTCACTCGTACAAAACCAAAGAAATTCGACCGTTATAGTTAGTAGAGCTAACTATAACTTGCGCCCCCGCAATGCACTGCTGATGACGTCACATATTACATCACTCATGACATGATCAGTGACATCACTGATGACATCACTGATGACATCTCAAATGACATCACTGATGACATCATCCAGTGAATGTGTGTTTCTGTAAAGTTTAAAAATGTTTTATATATATATATATATGCCAAGGTGTTTTGAAGAATGAGTGGGTGTATAAGTGTCTGAATGGATAATTTAGTAGGTACGTGACTGATTGTATAAGTGACTGATTAAGCGTATCTTATTGAATGCATGGGTTAGTGAGTAAACTGTGTAAATGTCTGTATCAGTCTGTCAGTTGGTGTATAAGCGGCTGCATGGGTTGCTGAGTAGCTACATGACTGTCTATTTGGGTTATTGATTGGTTGTCTGAGTATCTGTATGGGTGCCTGAGTGTCTTTGTGAGTGGGTGGGGGGTTGGTGACTCTGTGCATAGATGTGTGAGTGGGTGATTCACTGGGTGTATGGGATCAAGAGTGCATCTGTGAAGGGCTGTATGGGTGGGTGAGTGTGTGTATGGGTGTGTTGGTGAGTGAATGGATGTCTCAGTGATATTTATGTGAGTAACTACATATGTGAATGGCAGTATATGTGAGTGTTGGAGTATATAAATGACTATACGTGAGAGTGAGTGATTGTGAGAGTGGCTGTATGGATGAGTGTGTGCTTGTATCAGTGATTGTATAAGAGAATAAGTATGTGTTAGTATTTGTATAAATAAGTGAGGTGGTCTGTGTATAACTGTATAGGTGAGTAAATGGGTGTGATTGATTCTTTGCATGATTGAGTAGGTGTGTCAGTAAGTCTATGGATGAGTGGTGGTGTGTGAGTGTATGTATAGGAGTATGAGTGCATATGATAGTGTTGTATTGATGAGTGACTGCATGTATGAGTTACTGTATGGGTGAATGAGTGGATGTGTGTGGGTAGACCTATGAATCACTGAGTGGGTATGTACTAACTGCTATTGGTCTGTCTATGCTTTCAATATTGGTAGTCTGTATTTTAGAGTGGGTGTATAAAAGGGTTTATTAGGCTGTGAGGAGGTGTTTCAGATTATCACATGGATGATGTCATCAGTGATGTCATTTGAGATGTCATCAGTGATGTCATCAGTGATGTCACTGACCATGTCATGAGTGATGTAATATGTGACGTCATCAGCAGTGCATTGCGGGGACGCGAGTTATAGTTAGCTCTACTAACTATAACGGCCGAATTTCTCTGGTTTTGTATGAGTGAAATGTCCAACTAACTATAACGTCCCTGAAACCTGTGTTTTTTTCAGTGAATTTGTAAGGTTTTTTAAATGCTAATTTCTAACTATAACGTCCCTGAAACCTATGGTTTTTTCAGTGAATTTCATAGGTTTTTTGAATGCTAATTTCGAACTATAACATCCCTGAAACCTATGGTTTTTTCAGTGAATTTCAAAGGTTTTTTAAATGAGAATTTCTAATTATAATGTGCCTCAATCCTATGTTTTTTTTTATTGACTACATATATATATATATATTAAACAAAAGTTGAGAATAATTTATAGTTTGGAAAACTATATTCATTCTTTCTTTTTTTGATTATTTCACAGAAGTCGCGCACCCTACGCGCACCCTACACGATGGCTGCGCGCCCCTCGTCGCATATTTCAGAGGTCGTGCTGGGGTCGCGATCCGTCCCTGCACGTATTCCTCACTTCGCGCCGGGGTCGCGACTTCGGCGCAATTTGAAAAGTATGAAATATCATTATAGAAATTATCAATACATTTTTGGGTTATAGTGTTCGACTAATTTAATTTAGAAAACTATTTATAAACTAATTTTTTCAGTATACTATTAACGATATGAAATTTCACGACTGCACAACGTATGCGCGTACGATAAGCAACCCCTCCCCGCACGTATTTCCGGGGTCGCGCCGGGGTCGCGACTTCAGCGTATTTCCAAAGTTTGAAATCTCACTATATAAAGTTCAAATATTAGATTTGTATAAACACTTTCACTAGTATCCTTTGTAAAATATTGTATAAACATTTATAGTTTATAATTATGTATAATATTTTACGGGTGCGCGATGCGTAAACGACGGGTGCACGCACCCTACTCGACGTCGTGTCAGCATGAAAAGAAAGACTCTGATTGGTTTAAATCATTTTCATTCTGTATGAGGGAGGATCCATCCTTGTGATATTCCTCTTATTATTTGGCTGTCTTGCTAGCAACACCTGTTCTTTGTTGCTCACCACTTTTTTCCAGTTTTTGTGTGTTTTGATTTGTTTAAAAACAGTATGGCATCTGCTCATGGAGACATCGATCCATTGGATCTCGAGGAGGACGACATCGTGGAGACAGTTAAAAAAAGGAAGGAGAGTGTTGTGTGGGCCTTTTTTACGGTGCCAGAGGGCGAGAAGAAGGTGAATGCTCGCAAAGTGACTTGCACCATTTGTCAGCGGATTTTCTCACGGAGCTCAGACAAGAAATATTCATGCGGGACATCTAGCATGAAGAAACATCTTGAAACTCTCCATCCCGTACACTTGGCCAGAGAAGAGAGGAGAAGACAATTGAATGAAGCGGCACAGCAGGACCTAAATGCCCCTTCTACCTCTTCTCAACAAGCTCCTCCTGTACCAAGGCCCCATATTTTTCCTGAACTGTTTGAAGTGGCCATAGTGTGCAAAAGTGTGATGCCAAACTGTGCATTGCGGAGCAGTGCATGGGCGTTATTACGAGTGCCATCAAAGCACATAAGTGTTAATTTTTTTTATAATGTACTCCAAAATGTCCTTTTCTTTGCATTTTGATAAACAGCTCGTTTGCTGTTTTCAATCTTCTTTTGTTTAAAATAAATCAAAAACACACAAAAAAATAAAAGAAGGTTAAAAAATACAATTTTTTTTAAAATTAAAAAAACCAAAAAAAAACGGTTCTTACGGAACCACATCTATTGGTTAAAAAAAGAAACATTTCATTCTTGATTGCATGAGAGCAAGGGCACTGTGTGGGTGATTGGAGAACTGCAAAGGTACTGGATGTGTGATTGCATAAGTGCATGGGTAATGCTTGGTTTATTGCATGAGTACATGGGTAGTGCTTGGGTGATTGGAAGAGTACATGAGTAGTGCATGGGTGATTAGAGTAGTGTATAAGTAGTGCCTGAGTGATTCCATGAGTGCATGGGTAGTGCTTGGGTGATTGGAGGAGTGCATGAGTAGTGCTTGAGTGATTTTATAAGTGCTTGGGTAGTGGCAGAGTGATTACATGAGCGATTGGGTACTAACTCGATGTTTAGAGGATTGTATGGGTACTGCATGAGTGATTGCATGGGTAATGCTTGTGTTAATCTATGAGTACATGGGTAGTGCTTGGGTGATTGGAAGAGTACATGGGTAGTGCCTGGGTGATTGTATGAGTGTATGGGTAGTGACAGGGTGATTGCTGGAGTGCATGGGTAGTTCCTGGGTAATTGAAGGAGTGAATGAGTAGTGTCTACGTGATTAGAGGACTGCATGGGTAGTGCACAGGTGATTGTAGCAGTGCATGGTTACTGCCTGGGTCATTGCATGAGTACATGGGTACTGAATGGATGATTAGAGTACTGCAAGGAGAGTGCATGGTGAATTTATAAGTGGTTGGGTATTAGCGGAGTGATTGGATAAGTACATGGTACTGGCTGGGTGATTGCTGGAGTGCACGGGTACTACCTGGATAATTGAAGGAGTGAATGAATAGTGTCTAGGTGGTTAGAGGACTGCATGGGTAGTGCAGAGGGGATTGTAGCAGTGCATGTGTTAGTGCAAGTTCATTGCATGAGTACATGGGTACTGACTGGATGATTAGAGTACTGCAAAGAGAGTGCATGGTGAATTTATAAGTGCTTGGGTATTGGCGGAGTGATTGGATAAGTACATGGTACTGGCTGGATGATTGGAGGAAAGCATGGGTAGTGACAGGGCGATGGCTGGAGGGCATGGGTACTACCTGGGTAAATGAAGGAGTGAATGAGTAGTGTGTAGGTGGTTAGAGGACTGCATGGGTAGTGCACAGGGGATTGTAGCAGTGCATGGTTACTGCCTGGGTCATTGCATGAGTACATGGGTACTGAATGGATGATTAGAGAACTGCAAGGAGAGTGCATGGTGATTTTATAAGTGGTTGGGTATTAGCGGAGTGATTGGATAAGTACATGGTACTGGCTGGGTGATTGCTGCAGTGCATGGGTACTACCTGGATAATTGAAGGAGTGAATGAATAGTGTCTAGGTGGTTAGAGGACTGCATGGGTAGTGCAGAGGGGATTGTAGCAGTGCATGTGTTAGTGCAAGTTCATTGCATGAGTACATGGGTACTGACTGGATGATTAGAGTACTGCAAAGAGAGTGCATGGTGAATTTATAAGTGCTTGGGTATTGGCAGAGTGATTGGATAAGTACATGGTACTGGCTGGATGATTGGAGGAAAGCATGGGTAGTGACAGGGCGATGGCTGGAGGGCATGGGTACTACCTGGGTAATTGAAGGAGTGAATGAGTAGTGTGTAGGTGGTTAGAGGACTGCATGGGTAGTGCACAGGGGATTGTAGCAGTGCATGTGTTAGTGCCTGGGTCATTGCATGAGTACATGGGTACTGACTGGATGGTCAGAGTACTGCAAGGAGAGTGCATGGTGAATTTATAAGTGCTTAGGTATTGGCGGAGAGATTGGATAAGTACATGGTACTGACTGGGTGATTAGAGGAGTGCATATATAGTGACAGGGCGATGGCTGCAGTGCATGGGTACTACCTGGGTAATTGAAGGAGTGAATGAGTAGTGTCTAGTTGGTTAGAGGACTACATGGGTAGTGCATAGGGTATTGTAGCAGTGCATGTGTTAGTGCCTGTGTCATTGCATGACTACATGGGTACTGACTGGATGGTCAGAGTACTGCAAGGAGAGTGCATGGTGAATTTATAAGTGCTTGGGTATTGGCGGAGTGATTGGATAAGTACATGGTACTGGCTGGGTGATTGGAGGAGTGCATGGGTAGTAACAGGGCAATGGCTGAAGTGCATGGGTACTACCTGGATAATTGAAGGAGTGAATGAGTAGTGTCTAGTGGTTAGAGGACTGCATTGGTAGTGCACAGGGGATTGTAGCAGTGCATGTGTTAGTGCCCGGGTCATTGCATGAGTACATGGGTACTGACTGGATGGTCAGAGTACTGCAAGGAGAGTGCATGGTGAATTTATAAGTGCTTGGGTATTGGCAGAGTCACTGGATAAGTACATGGTACTGGCTGGGTGATTGGAGGAGTGCATATGTAGTGACAGGGCGATGGCTGAAGTGCATGGGTACTACCTGGGTAATTGAAGGAGCGAATGAGCAGTGTCTAGGTTGCTAGAGGACTGAATGGGTAGTGCACAGGGGTTTGTAGCAGTGCATGTGTTAGTGCCTGAGTGATTGCATGAGTACATGGGTACTGACTAAATGATTAGAGTACTGCAAGGAGAGTGCATGGTGAATTTATAAGTGCTTGGGTATTGGCGGAGTGATTGGATAAGTACATTGTACTGGCTGGGTGATTGGAGGAGTACATGGGTAGTGACAGGGTGATTGCTGGACTGCATGGGTACTACCTGGGTAATTGAAGGAGCGAATGAGTAGTGTTTAGGTGGTTAGAGGACTGCATGGGTAGTGCACAGGGGATTGTAGCAGTGCATATGTCAGTGCCTGGGTCATTGCATGAGTACATGGCTACTGACTGGATGATTAGAGAACTGCAAGGAGAGTGCATGGTGAATTTATAAGTGCTTGGGTATTGGCGGAGTGATTGGATAAGTACATAGTACTGGCTGGGTGATTGGAGGAATGCATAGGGCGTGACAGGGTGATTGCTGGACTACATGGGTACTACCTGGGGAATTGAAGGAGCGAATGAGTAGTGTGTAGGTGGTTAGAGGACTGCATGGGTAGTGCACATGGGATTGTAACACTGCAAGTGATAGTGCCTGGGTCATTGCATGAGTACATGGGTACTGACTGGATGATTAGAGAACTGCAAGGAGAGTGCATGGTGAATTTAGAAGTGCTTGGGTATTGGCGGAGTGATTGGATAAGTACATGGTACTAGCTGGGTGATTGGAGGAGTACATGGGTAGTGACAGGGTGATTGCTGGACTGCATGAGTACTACCTGGGTAATTGAAGGAGCCAATGAGCAGTGTCTAGGTGGTTAGAGGACTGAATGGGTAGTGCACAGGGGATTGTAGCAGTGCATGTGTTAGTGCCTGAGTCATTGCATGAGTACATGGGTACTGACTAGATAATTAGAGTACTGCAAGGAGAGTGTATGGTGAATTTATAAGTGCTTGGGTTTTGGCGCAGTGATTGGATTAGAACATGGTACTGGCTGGGTGATTGGAGGAGTGTATGGGTAGTGACAGGGTGATTGCTGGAGTGCATGGGTACTACCTGGGTAATTGAAGGAGTGAATGAATAGTGTCTAGGTGATTAGAGGACTGCATGGGTAGTGCACAGGTGATTGTAGCAGTGCATGTGTTAGTGCCTGGGTCATTGCATGAGTATATGGGTAGTGACTGGATGATTAGAGTACTGCAAGGAGAGTGCATGGCGAATTTATAAGTGCTTGAGTTTTGGCGGAGTGATTGGATTAGTACATGGTACTGGATGGATGATTGGAGGACTGCATGGGGAGTGACAGGGTGAATGCTAGACTGCATGGGTACTACCTGGGTAATTGAAGGTGTGAATGAGTAGTGTCTAGGTGGTTAGAGGACTGTATGGGTAGTGCACAGGTGAATGTAGTATTGCATGGGTAGTGCTTGGGTTACTTAATCTTACCTTTTTTATAGTAGATATGAAAGTCATTGAAACAATTTTTTCAGTTCTTTTTTAATAATCTAAATTTAAAAAAGTTTCAAACTTTAGAATTTGGGTCTGTAAAAGAGAAGAAAAAATACAGTTATAACATATAATATTATAGTTTTAAGAACACAACATAATTTTACAATTACATAACATATTCAGTTTGCCTTTTTTGCTGTTTTCAGATTCTATTGAATTTCCCCATACACAGTGATTTCAATGTTGATCATCATGTAACAGTGGGCAAAAAAATACAATCAATATGATTGTTAAAAAAAACCAAATCTGTGTTCAAAATATTTACAACAAACTCAACTATCTGTTTACTTTTCCTAAAATAAACACCCTCAATAACATTGCATATAATACAAAGATCAAATATATGAAATGCTTCTTTCTAAAACAATTTTCTAAATACAATATCAAAGAACAGAAACAATAATTGAATCAGCAATTCTTGATATCTTCCCTATAGGCCGAATGATGTTTCCGAAATCATTTGCATTGAGAATATCCAAAATAAACTTCTTAATTCATATTGACATCTTCCCAATAGGCCGAATGATGTTTCTGAAATCGTTTGTATTGAAAATATCCAAAATAATCTCATTAATTCATGTTGACATCTTCCCAATAGGCCGAATGATGTTCTCAGAACTTTGGCATAAAAATATTAGGTATGAATTTGGTAATTCATTAGGCAACCGATATTTGAATAGCAAATGGGCATCATTACAATGTGTCCATCCTTTATTGCACTTTAAATACACAGTATAGTGTCCAGATGTTGTAGAAGGTCCATCATGGAAAATAATTGCCACTGCTTTGAAAGTTCTTCCTGAAATAGACAGTTGACTTGCCACAAAAGTTTTAATTTTAGTTTCCAATTTTCTTCCATCTGCTCTACAACGTTGCATCATTAAAATGACATATTGTCCAAATCTTTCTATAAATAATGTTGATAACATTTCCGATTTGCAGTGACTACATTCCATATTTTGATTAGCTGATTTTACTAATTTGTTAAAAGACACTGTTTTACAATCTGGTATTGTCAAATATATGAATCTTTCAGTGTCTATTTTAGTGGTAGAAGTAAATGTACAATCTTCACATTCATGATCCCATCTGTAATGAAGTCCAAACAAATTTTCAATTTGTATTCCTTCATCTTCCAATACTGCAAGCATAAACATAAGAAATTCTTGAGCATCTTGCTGTACATTAAGTGTAAATTGTGAAGAACCATAACATATATCCAGAAGATTCCGAATGCCAGAAACACTTTGGATTTTAGTTTTATCAGTTGTCAAGTTTTCAAAAATAGAATGCAATAAAGAACAAAACCTTTTTTCTCGATTCTCCATAATTTGCTGTTGGAGATTTTCTAGAACAAATACGACGTTCAAAACTACATTAGCATAGCAGTTGATATCTGAACTATTTTCTAACTGATATCCTACAATATCTTCAACACTGTCCATTTTTTTTTTGTTTGGAACCTCAACATTCTCTTGATTTTTTTTCTCATTTCCAACCTCACTACAGAGTTTCTCATATGTTCGTTTTCAACATACTACACGCTTTTCATATAAAGGATATTCAACTAAGTTGGGAGCATACAGTCTTCTTAACCGATTATACTCTCTTACACAATTTGCATCTGCACTAATCTTTCTCTCATCAAAATCAATTAAATACAATCCAGATAAAGTTCTGACTCGGGACAATGCAACATATGCCATTCCCTCTTTAAACACAGTACTACCAAGGTTTACCAAAGCACTGTCTACACTTAAACCTTGAGATTTATGAATGGTCACCGCATATGCTAAAGAAAGAGGAAACTGTTTTCTATGAACATACAAGTTTTTAACAAGCAAAAAACAAACAGAACAACGTCCAATCTGTTTTACCTCTTCAATCTGATCAAATTTAATCTTCAAAAATTCAATTCCATCTCTATTTTGATAATTAACAAAATCAACAACTTTTCCCATTGCTCCATTTACTAAACCTTTTTCCACATCCAAATTACGCCGTAAAATTTCCCGACAGTTTTCACATACATATAAATTCTTTTCTAAACCAGCAGTCTTAGATATAGAGTTTTCCAAAGAATCCAATTTTGTTTTTAATTTTTCTGTCAAAATAATAGTAATTCCTTCGTGCTCTATTTTATCAATGGCTTCCATTTTTATTATTTGTTGTTTTTTCAGCTTTAAAAGTTTTTCATTGAATGTAGAACACTCTCGCAGTGTTGGCATTAGGCAGATTATAGATTTCTTTTCTCCAATTTTTTTGTATATTATTTCCGGAGCGACATTTTCATTTGGAAACAAGTTTGTAAGTAGCCAACTTTGCAAAGCTTCTTTACCATGTTCTGTCAATACACCAATTCTTATATCTTGGAGAATGCTTCCATAATCTTCATCACTTGCCTGTCGCATATTTTTAATAAGTTCTTTGTATTCAAAATATGACCAAATGTTGACATTTCCAATACTTCCCAAAGATTTTCTGGTGTCTTCATGCGCAAGTGTTTTAAAAACTGGTTGCCCTTTTACAGGAGTAAGTTGCAGTAGATCGCCGAAAACCATCACATGTTTTCCTCCAAATATCACATCATATTCTGTTTTTAAAATTTGCTGCATTCTTAAATGTACAAAGGCAAGCATTAAGTTTGAGACCATGCTCACCTCATCAATGATCAGAAGTTTCATTTTCTTTAGTACTCTTGAAACTTCCAAACAAGCTTCTCCAGAAAGCTTGTGATATTCCAACTTGTTTTCATGTTCAACAGGTAGTATTAGTAAATGATGTAATGTAATCCCTTTAATGTTGTGTGCTGCTAACCCATTTGGAGCGGTTACAACACAAGATAAATGTGATTCAGTGGTTTTCTGTAAATAACTGGTCAAAACTTTAATTAAGAAACTTTTTCCTGTACCAGCTTGACCACTGATATACATTTCAATAGGTTTAAAAGATGTGCAGTTGCATTCTTTATTTTTATGAAGTAAACCATGGTCGATCTGTTGTGTAACTTGCTGATATATTTCTTTCTGTTCAATATTTAGTTGTTCTTCCAAGTTTCCTAAGTCCATAATATCGTGTTGAGCTTGATGCATTGCTGTTTCCACTTCACTCATGGCGATTGCTGCTTCATTCTCAAGAATTGGTTGTCCTAGTGGATCTTGACTCAGTGGAGCAGAACTTTGACTATCTTGAGAACTGTCTCAAGCAATCTCAGCTGCAATACTAGCTTCTTGTTAAATTTCTTTATTCAACATTTGGAGATAATTTGGAAAAACTGTGCATTCAATGCTATCTTTACATGCATTAAAAGAATCTTCATAGCACAGAAAATCACCAAGTAATTCCATTTCAGTACGCCAAGGCTTGAACAGTTGCAGAAGTGCTAAATAGTAAAATTCCCTTTTATCTGGAGTATCGCAACTCAGTTTCCTGTGATTAATGAGATTTCCTTCACTATGTTTCACCAAACATCCATCAGAACCAATCACTGCATATTTTTCTTCATTTATGTTCTCTGTAATATTTCTCTTAAAGCTGTAATATTGCAGTACTTCATAGAGACATATGTTTTCAATATAGGGACTTCTTTTAGGATAGTATGTATCCAACATGTTTGTTTTAACAATATCTGTGCTTTCCGGTTCATTTAATGCTAAATATTCGATTTCTTGTATAGATTTAAGTACTCGATTTCGTGTTGCAGCATGACCTAGACTAACCTAAATGATTCCTCTTGACTTTGAATATAAACTTGCAGAGGTCAACCGATCCGAACATTCGTAGGATCCAATCTCTCGATGGGACAGCATCTTCAAACTAAAGCTGTACAATTTCTTATAAGAGTCTTCTCTTGGGAAATTTCTTCCCACATTTCTTTCAACTCCGACTTTTCAGATTTTGTTATGTATGACGTAACATACCGAGCAACAGCAATGTAATTATCTGCAACATACTAGATATCCATATTTGCATTCCACATCGACAAAATCACTGGATTATAATCATTAATATACTTTGATTGTTCACTTCTTTTTAAATTGTAAGTATTTTTGGGAGATTTTCTAGTGATAGTATGCCTCACTGCTGACATGAAACTGTTGACTCTTCCTTTGGATATTACTGGACGTGGAAATCCAAAACGACATTTTGTATAAAACTTTTCCTTTGACTTGTATTTCCTTTGACAGTATTTGCCACATCGATGAGTTTGAAACTGTAAAACTTGTTGTCTTAAGGTATTTTCTTAACTTGTTTTTGGTATAGCACATGTAACATAGTCTTCAATAAAAGATAAAACAGTCTCATCCGAATCAGTTCCAAACTTAGGTGCATCCTTGATCCATAAAAGCATATGTATATGAGGAGCACCTCTAGCTTGGTACTCCTTTCTCCAAAAGAAATCAATAACTTCTCCAAGAGGTGGGTTGTTTTTATTGCAGATAAAAGACATCATAGCTTGAAACCTATGATTAAAATATCTGCACACATTTACAGGATCCAAGGAACACAGTTCTCCAGGTGTCTTGAATTCAATGTTTTTAATATTTGAATTTGCTTCTCAAAGAAATTCAAGTAAATCGTCCCATGCGTATTCAGCACAGCTTAGCGTAACAAACCACATAGGGGTTCCTAAGTTCCTTAACATACATTTAAGTTCTCCATGATGACGATATCAATACTCATTAGTACCACATTGACACGCCATCAAATTAATCAATTGAGATTCTAAATGATCGTCTCTCTGTTGTACTTTGTCCATGAATTCCTTTGCAGAAACATGTTGAAGATGAACTCCTGTTTTTAATATGTGGTTGACTGCATATGAAAGTCCAGACAAGTCACTTTCAAACAAAAATGAAATATATATGGAATACATTGTCGAAATCTTGGATCTTCTGAGTACAATCTTGTTGTTCGATATTCTGATGCTGGAATCTGTACTGGTCGTTCATCATATCGTCCTCCTTTTCCAGTGGGGAAAAGCTGTGGAAAACAACGAGCTTCCAAACTTTTTTCCCAAACACTCATGGGAGTCCCCTTCGCTTTCTTCATTTGGAATAATTCAATAGTATTTTCAATCACTTCCTTTGAATGTAAAGGATGTACACTATAATGTTCATAAATTTCTTCACTTTTGGAGATGTCCACTTTTTCAATTTGGCCACTTGAAATATCGCTATCATCTCCTAAAACTATTTCTTCTTCTTCCACATACATATTTTTGTAGTAAACATTGTTTTTTATGAGATATAACGTAGCCTTTTGCACTTTGCTGACATCTACTAATTCTTGCCATATTTTCCGACTCTTCGTAGGAACACCATTAACTAGAATAACTACAGGTTCAGTTTCCTCTTTCTCTACACCAATAGTTTCAATATTTTTCTTTAAATCTAAAGGTAAATACACAACTCTTCCTTTTAATCCTCTTTGTAAATCTGTGGGAGGCAACTTACCTGTTTTAGGCTCCATACGAACAATAGCCTGAAACGGTTGCACAGATTGAATCAGAATGGACTCATAAGTATTTAAATCTACCAGTTCTGGAGGAAAACCTACCAACTCTAGGTTATTATGTACAGCTCTAGCTGGCATTTTGTTGTCCTCTAATTTGGTATAACAATATTTACAAATACGTTGATCACTACCCAAATCAAAGCAATCTTCTACCAACAAATAAGCTCCAAATTCCTTCCACTTATCATTGTTTTCTTTTTTACTTTTTAAATACAGAGCAACATTCCTAGTTTGATTTTTATAGTAAGTTCGTCAACAACAAATACAAACAAAGTTTGGTCTTTCACAACAAATTACCTTAAACTTCGTAATTTCTTCTTCAAACTTCTCAGTACTACTATCTTCCACGTCTTCTCCAACACCTACACCTATCAAACTCTCACTTTCTCTACACTCTTGTTCAGGACCAAAGTAACGAAACTCTATTTCATCACAAACTTTTTTTACGTCTGATACTGACCCATGCAAAAGAGCACTGTTTAAGTCACTTAAAATTATTGCAGGACTTTTTACATAGTACAATCTTCTTACTAACTTCCGCATTTGAGAGTGATGTACTGCTAACATTCTCAAATGATGAAAAACACTTTTACATACTTTTCTAGAAAGACAAGCCAGAGAATGACCTTGCAAACCAGTATTTTTCTCACTTTGCAAGGATCTAGTCCTTGCAGCATCTTTATCTTTTGTTTAACACTTTTTTACTATACTCTCGCTAAGAAATTTTGTAAAATATCAATAGACTCCTGTCGTATACTACAAATACTACTACAATCCCAAGTATACACTAGGGCTTTAGTACGTCTCCCTAGAACTTCACCAGCTTTCACTTCTTCTACATTTCTAGGAACCACCTTTTCTTTATCAACTGCACAACCGTTCTTCACTTCATAAGCACGACCATTGGTATCAACTGCATGAACTAATGTATTGCTTTGAAAATAGCTCTCTTCATTAAAAAAGGCTCTGAACATGAAGTGTGCTTCCATTCACCCAAAAAAATATCACAAAAGTTAGTTCTGTTAATTAGTCTCTTCTTTTTACTTTTGTCCTTCATAAAATGCATTGGTTTATCTAATGATCGCATTCTGTTTAAAACTAAAATGAACAATTTTCTTTTTAATTCAAAAGCCTTTTCAACAATAGTTTCAATCTGTTTTTTCTTTTTATAAAATGCTGATCTTCTTTTATATTTCTTGCCATCTTTTAATACATTTTGTACTACTCTACTTTGAAACATACGTTTCATTATTTCACAAAATTGATTCATCCTTCTTTTAGCATAGATTGTTTTTTCAGAACGTGATTTGCCATTAATTTGTCCTTTTTTCATTTCATTCTTCTTTGTTTTAGAGGTATTCTTTCTATTTTCTACATTGTCAAAACCCTTTCTAGTCCTTGAAAGTCTTTTAATAAATTCTTTTGTTCTCTTACCGCAAGACTTTTTCTTTTTTCCCACATGTTGTAGTTCATCTAATTCTTGCTGTTGTCTTTTCTTTAAATAGTATTGTTTCTTTTCTTGTTTTCTCTTTTCTGTTTTTTTTGTCTTGGTAAGTCTTTCTTAATGATGATGAAGAATATCTGAAAAAAAAGTAAAATAAATTTAATATTATTAATATAACTATATAGAAATATACTATTCTATTACTAAAGAAACACGTTCTACATAAAAACCAATGAAATGCTTTCCTTTGAAATCACATGGGGTTTGCTGCACTACATGGGTACTACCTGGGTAATTGGAGGAGTGAATGAGTAGTGTTTAGGTGGTTAGAGGACTGCATGGGTAGTGCACAGGGGATTGTAGCACTGCATGTGTTAGTGGCTGGGTCATTGCATGAGTACATGGGTAGTGACTGGATGATTAGAGTACTGCAAGGAGAGTGCATGGTGAATTTATAACTGCTTGGGTATTGGCGCAGTGATTGGATAAGTACCTAGTACTGGCTGGGTGATTGGAGGAGTGCATGGGGAGTGACAGGGTGATTGCTGGACTGCATGGGTACTACCTGGGTAATAGAAGGTGCAAATGAGTAGTGTGTAGGTGGTTATAGGACTGCATGGGTAGTGCACAGGGGATTGTAGCAGTGCATGTGTTAGTGCCTTGATGATTGCATGAGTACATGGGTACTGACTGGATGATTAGAGTACTGCAAGGAGAGTGCATGGTGAATTATAAGTGCTTGGGTTTTAGCGGAGTGATTGGATAAGAACATGGTGCTGGCTGGGTGATTACAGCAGTGCATGGGTAGTGACAGGGTGATTGTTGGACTGCATGGGTTCTACCTGGGTAATTGGAGGAATGAATGAGTAGTTGTAGGTGGTTAGAAGACTGCATGGGTAGTAGACAGGGGATTGTAGCAGAGCATGAGTTAGTGCCTGGGTCATTGCATGAGTAAATGGGTACTGACTGGATGATTAGAGTACTGCAAGGAGAGTGCATGGTGAATTTATAACTGCTTGGGTATTGGCGCAGTGATTGGATAAGTACCTAGTACTGGCTGGGTGATTGGAGGAGTGCATGGGGAGTGACAGCGTGATTGCTGGACTGCATGGGTACTACCTGGGTAATAGAAGGTGCAAATGAGTAGTGTGTAGGTGGTTATAGGACTGCATGGGTAGTGCACAGGGGATTGTAGCAGTGCATGTGTTAGTGCCTTGATGATTGCATGAGTACATGGGTACTGACTGGATGATTAGAGTACTGCAAGGAGAGTGCATGGTGAATTATAAGTGCTTGGGTTTGGGCGGAGTGATTGGATAAGAACATGGTGCTGGCTGGGTGATTACAGCAGTGCATGGGTAGTGACAGGGTGATTGTTCGACTACATGGGTTCTACCTGGGTAATTGGAGGAATGAATGAGTATTGTGTAGGTGGTTAGAGGACTGCATGGGTAGTGGACAGGGGATTGTAGCAGAGCATGAGTTAGTGCCTGGGTCATTGCATGAGTACATGGGTACTGAATGGATGATTAGAGTACTGCAAGGAGAGTGCATGGTGAATTTATAACTGCTTGGGTATTGGCGCAGTGATTGGATAAGTACCTAGTACTGGCTGGGTGATTGGAGGAGTGCATGGGTAGTGACAGGGTGATTGCTGGACTGCATGAGTACTACCTGAGTAAATGAAGGTTTGAATGAGCAGTGTCTAGGTGGTTAGAGGACTGCATGAGTAGTGCACAGGTGATTGTAGCACGGCATGTGTTAGTGCCTGGGTCATTGAATAAGTACATGGGTAGTGACTGGATGATTAGAGTCCTGCACGGAGAGTGCCTGGCAAATTTATAAGTGCTTGGGTATTGGCGGAGTGATTGGATAAGTACATGGTCCTGGCTGGGTGATTACAGCAGTGCATGGGTAGTGACAGGGTGATTGTTGGACTGCATGGGTTCTACCTGGGTAATTGGAGGAATTAATGAGTAGTGTGTAGGTGGTTAGAGGACTGCATGGGTAGTGGACAGGGGATTGTAGCAGAGCATGAGTTAGTGCCTGTGTCAGTGCATGAGTACATGGGTACTGACTGGATGATTAGAGTACTGCAAGGAGAGTGCATGGTGAATTTATAACTGCTTGGGTATTGGCACAGTGATTGGATAAGTACCTAGTACTGTCTGGGTGATTGGAGGAGTGCATGGGGAGTGAAAGGGTGATTGCTGGACTGCAAGGGTACTACCTGAGTAAATGAAGGTGCGAATGAGCAGTGTCTAGCTGGTTAGAGGACTGCATGAGTAGTGCACAGGTGATTGTAGCACTGCATGTGTTAGTGCCTGGATCATTGTATGAGTACATGGATACTGACTGGATGATTAGAGTACTGCAAGGAGAGTGCATGGTGAATTTATAAGTGCTTGGGTTTTGGCGGAGTGATTGGATAAGTACATGGTGCTGGCTGGGTGTTTGGAGCAGTGCATGGGTAGTGACAGGGTGATTGCTGGACTGCATGGGTACTACCTGGGTAATTGAAGGTGTGAATGAGCAGTGTCTAGGCGGTTTGAGGATTGTATGGGAAGTGCACAGGTGATTGTAGCAGTGCATGTGTTAGTGCCTGGGTCATTGCATGAGTACATGGGTAGTGACTGGATGATTAGAGTACTGCAGGGAGAGTGCATGGCGAATATATAAGTGCTTGGGTATTGGCGGAGTGATTGGATAAGTACATAGTACTGGCTGGGTGATTGGAGGAGTGCATGGGGAGTGACAGGGTGATTGCTGGACTGCATGGGTTCTACCTGGGTGATTGAAGATGCAAATGAGTAGTGTGTAGGTGGGTATAGGACTGCATGGGTAGTGGACAGGGGATTGTAGCAGAGCATGAGTTAGTGCCTGGGTCATTGCATGAGTACATGGGTACTGACTGGATGATTAGAGTACTGCAAGGAGAGTGCATGGCAAATTTATAAGTGCTTGAGTATTGGCGGAGTGATTGGATAACAACATGGTGCTGGCTAGGTGATTACAGCAGTGCATGGGTAGTGACAGGGTGATTGTTGGACTGCATGGGTTCTACCTGGGTAACTCGAGGAATGAATGAGTAGTGTGTAGGTGGTTAGAGGACTGCATGGGTAGTGCACAGGTGATTGTAGCACTGCATGTGTTAGTGCCTGGGTCATTGCATGAGTACATGGGTAGTGACTGGATGATTAGAGTACTGCAAGGAGAGTGCATGGCGAATTTATAAGTGCTTGGGTATTGGCGGAGTAATTGGATAAGTACATAGTACTGGCTGGGTGATTGGAGGAGTGCATGGGGAGTGACAGGGTGATTGCTGGACTGCATAGGTTCTACCTGGGTAATTGAAGATGCAAATGAGTAGTGTGTAGGTGGTTAGAGGACTGCATGGGTAGTGCACAGGTGATTGTAGCACTGCATGTGTTAGTGCCTGGGTCATTGCATGAGTACATGGGTAGTGACTGGATGATTAGAGTACTGCAAGGAGAGTGCATGGCGAATGTATAAGTGCTTGGGTATTGGCGGAGTGATTGGATAAGTACATAGTACTGGCTGGGTGATTGGAGGAGTGCATGGGGATTGACAGTGTGATTGCTGGACTGCATGGGTACTACCTGGGTAATAGAAGGTGCAAATGAGTAGTGTGTAGGTGGTTATAGGACTGCATGGGTAGTGCACAGGGGATTGTAGCAGTGCATGTGTTAGTGCCTTGATGATTGCATGAGTACATGGGTACTGACTGGATGATTAGAGTACTGCAAGGAGAGTGCATGGTGAATTATAAGTGCTTGGGTTTGGGTAGAGTGATTGGATAAGAACATGGTGCTGGCTGGGTGATTGGAGGAGTGCATGGGGAGTGAAAGGGTGATTGCTGGACTTCATGGGTACTACCTGAGTAAATTAAGGTGCGAATGAGCAGTGTCTAGCTGGTTAGAGGACTGCATGAGTAGTGCACAGGAGATTGTAGCACTGCATGTGTTAGTGCCTGGGTCATTGCATGAGTACATGGGTAGTGACTGGATGATTAGAGTACTGCAAGGAGAGTGCATGGCGAATGTATAAGTGCTTGGGTATTGGCGGAGTGATTGGATAAGTACATAGTACTGGCTGGGTGATTGGAGGAGTGCATGGGGAGTGACAGTGTGATTGCTGGACTGCATGGGTACTACCTGGGTAATAGAAGGTGCAAATGAGTAGTGTGTAGGTGGTTATAGGACTGCATGGGTAGTGCACAGGGGATTGTAGCAGTGCATGTGTTAGTGCCTTGATGATTGCATGAGTACATGGGTACTGACTGGATGATTAGAGTACTGCAAGGAGAGTGCATGGTGAATTATAAGTGCTTGGGTTTGGGTAGAGTGATTGGATAAGTACATGGTCCTGGCTGGGTGTTTGGAGCAGTGCATGGGTAGTGACAGGGTGATTGCTGGACTGCATGGGTACTACCTGGGTAATTGAAGGTTTGAATGAGCAGTGTCTAGGCGGTTTGAGGATTGTATGGGAAGTGCACAGGTGATTGTAGCAGTGCATGTGTTAGTGCCTGGGTCATTGCATGAGTACATGGGTAGTGACTGGATGATTAGAGTACTGCAAGGAGAGTGCATGGCGAATTTATAAGTGCTTGGGTATTGGCGGAGTGATTGGATAAGGACATAGTACTGGCTGGGTGATTGGAGGAGTGCATGGGGAGTGACAGGGTGATTGCTGGACTGCATGGGTACTACCTGGGTAATAGAAGGTGCAAATGAGTAGTGTGTAGGTGGTTATATGACTGCATGGGTAGTGGACAGGGGATTGTAGCAGAGCATGAGTTAGTGCCTGGGTCATTGCATGAGTACATGGATACTGACTGGATGATAAGAGTACTGCAAGGAGAGTGCATGGCGAATATATAAGTGCTTGGGGATTGGCGGAGTGATTGGATAAGAACATGGTGCTGGCTGGGTGATTACAGCAGTGCATGGGTAGTAACAGGGTGATTGTTGGACTGCATGGGTTCTACCTGGGTAATTGGAGGAATGAATGAGTAGTGTGTAGGTGGTTAGAGGACTGCATGGGTAGTGCACAGGTGATTGTAGCACTGCATGTGTTAGTGCCTGGATCATTGCATGAGTACATGGGTACTGACTGGATGATTAGAGTACTGCAAGGAGAGTGCATGGCGAATTTATAAGTGCTTGGGTATTGGCGGAGTGATTGGATAAGTACATGGTCCTGGCTGGGTGATTACAGCAGTGCATGGGTAGTGACAGGGTGATTGTTGGACTGCATGGGTTCTACCTGGGTAATTCGAGGAATGAATGAGTAGTATGTAGGTGGTTAGAGGACTGCATGGGTAGTGGACAGGGGATTGTAGCAGAGCATGAGTTAGTGCCTGGGTCATTGCATGAGTACATGGGTAGTGACTGGATGATTAGAGTACTGCAAGAAGAGTGCCTGGCAAATTTATAAGTGCTTGGGTATTGGCGGAGTGATTGGATAAGTACATGGGCCTGGCTGGGTGATTACAGCAGTGCATGGGTAGTGACAGGGTGATTGTTGGAATGCATGGGTTCTACCTGGGTAAATGGAGGAATTAATGAGTAGTGTGTAGGTGGTTAGAGGACTGCATGGGTAGTGGACAGGGGATTATAGCAGAGCATGAGTTAGTGCCTGGGTCAGTGCATGAGTACATGGGTACTGACTGGATGATTATAGTACTGCAAGGAGAGTGCATGGTGAATTTATAACTGCTTGGGTATTGGCACAGTGATTGGATAAGTACCTAGTACTGGCTGGGTGATTGGAGCAGTGCATGGGGAGTGAAAGGGTGATTGCTGGACTGCATGGGTACTACCTGAGTAAATGAAGGTGCGAATGAGCAGTGTCTAGCTGGTTAGAGGACTGCATGAGTAGTGCACAGGTGATTGTAGCACTGCATGTGTTAGTGCCTGGATCATTGTATGAGTACATGGGTACTGACTGGATGATTAGAGTACTGCAAGGAGAGTGCATGGTGAATTTATAAGTGCTTGGGTATTGGTGGAGTGATTGGATAAGTTCACGGTCCTGGCTGGGTGATTACAGCAGTGCATGGGTAGTGACAGGGTGATTGTTGGAATGCATGGGTTCTACCTGGGTAATTGAAGATGCAAATGAGTAGTGTGTAGGTGGGTATAGGACTGCATGGGTAGTGGACAGGGGATTGTAGCAGAGCATGACTTAGTGCCTGGGTCATTGCATGAGTACATGGGTAGTGACTGGATGATTAGAGTACTGCACGGAGAGTGCCTGGCAAATGTATAAGTGCTTGGGTATTGGCGGAGTGATTGGATAAGTACATGGTCCTGGCTGGGTGATTACAGCAGTGCATGGCTAGTGACAGGGTGATTGTTGGACTGCATGGGTTCTACCTGGGTAATTGGAGGAATTAATGAGTAGTGTGTAGGTGGTTAGAGGACTGCATGGGTAGTGGACAGGGGATTGTAGCAGAGCATGAGTTAGTGCCTGGGTCAGTGCATGAGTACATGGGTACTGACTGGATGATTAGAGTACTGCAAGGAGAGTGCATGGTGAATTTATAACTGCTTGGGTATTGGCACAGTGATTGGATAAGTACCTAGTACTGGCTGGGTGATTGGAGGAGTGCATGGGGAGTGAAAGGGTGATTGCTGGACTGCATGGGTACTACCTGAGTAAATGAAGGTGCGAATGAGCAGTGTCCAGCTGGTTAGAGGACTGCATGAGTAGTGGACAGGGGATTGTAGCAGAGCATGAGTTAGTGCCTGGGTCATTGCATGAGTACATGGGTACTGACTGGATGATTAGAGTACTGCAAGGAGAGTGCATGGCGAATTTATAAGTGCTTGGGTATTGGCGGAGTGATTGGATAAGAACATGGTGCTGGCTGGGTGATTACAGCAGTGCACGGGTAGTAAGAGGGTGATTGTTGGACTGCATGGGTTCTACCTGGGTAATGGAAGATGCAAATGAGTAGTGTGTATGTGGTTATAGGACTGCATGGGTAGTGCACAGGGGATTGTAGCACTGCATGTGTTAGTGCCTGGGTCATTGCATGAGTAGTGACTGGATGATTGGAGTACTGCAAGGAGAGTGCATGGCGAATTTATAAGTGCTTGGGTATTGGCGGAGTGATTGGATAAGTACATGGTCCTGGCTGGGTGATTACAGCAGTGCATGGGTAGTGACAGGGTGATTGTTGGACTGCATGGGTTCTACCTGGGTAATGGAAGATGCAAATGAGTAGTGTGTATGTGGTTATAGGACTGCATGGGTAGTGCACAGGGAATTGTAGCAGTGCATGTGTTAGTGCATAGGTCATTCAATGAGTACATGGGTACTGACTGGATGATTAGAGTACTACAAGGAGAGTGCATGGCGAATTTATAAGTGCTTGGGAATTGGCAGAGTGATTGGATAAGTACATAGTACTGGCTGGGTGATTGGAGGAGTGCATGGGTAGTGACAGGGTGATTGCTGGACTGCATGGGTACTACCTGGGTAATTGAAGGAGTGAATCGGCAGTTTGTAGGTGGTTAGAGGACTGCATGGGTAGTGCACAGGGTATTGTAGCACTGCATGTGTTAGTGCCTGGATCATTGCATGAGTACATGGGTACTGACTGGATGATTAGAGTACTGCAAGGAGAGTGCATGGTGAATTTATAACTGCTTGGGTATTGGCACAGTGATTGGATAAGTACCTAGTACTGGTTGGGTGATTGGAGGAGTGCATGGGGAGTGAATGGGTGATTGCTGGACTACATTGATACTACCTGAGTAAATGAAGGTGCGAATGAGCAGTGTCTAGCTGGTTAGAGGACTGCATGAGTAGTGCACAGGTGATTGTAGCACTGCATGTGTTAGTGCCTGGATCATTGTATGAGTACATGGGTACTGACTGGATGATTAGAGTGCTGCAAGGAGAGTGCATGGTGAATTTATAAGTGCTTGGGTTTTGGCGGAGTGATTGGATAAGTACATGGTCCTGGCTGGGTGTCTGGAGCAGTGCATGGGTAGTGACAGGGTGATTGCTGGACTGCATGGGTACTACCTGGGTAATTGAAGGTGTGAATAAGCAGTGTCTAGGCGGTTTGAGGATTGTATGGGAAGTGCACAGGTGATTGTAGCAGTGCATGTGTTAGTGTCTTGGTCATTGCATGAGTACATGGGTAGTGACTGGATGATTAGAGTACTTCAAGGAGAGTGCATGGCGAATTTATAAGTGCTTGGGTATTGGTGGAGTGATTGGATAAGTACATAGTACTGGCTGGGTGATTGGAGGAGTGCATGGGGAGTGACAGGGTGATTGCTGGACTGCATGGGTACTACCTGGGTAATAGAAGGTGCAAATGAGTAGTGTGTAGGTGGTTATAGGACTGCATGGGTAGTGGACAGGGGATTGTAGCAGAGCATGAGTTAGTGCCTGGGTCATTGCATGTGTACATGGGTACTGACTGGATGATAAGAGTACTGCAAGGAGAGTGCATGGCGAATTTATAAGTGCTTGGGTATTGGCGGAGTGATTGGATAAGAACATAGTGCTGGCTGGGGTATTACAGCAGTGCATGGGTAGTAACAGGGTGATTGTTGGACTGCATGGGTTCTACCTGGGTAATTGGAGGAATGAATGAGTAGTGTGTAGGTGGTTAGAGGACTGCATGGGTAGTGCACAGGTGATTATAGCACTGCATGTGTTAGTGCCTGGGTCATTGCATGAGTACATGGGTACTGACTGGATGATTAGAGTACTGCAAGGAGAGTGCATGGTGAATTTATAACTGCTTGGGTATTGGCACAGTGATTGGATAAGTACCTAGTACTGGCTGGGTGATTGGAGGAGTGCATGGGGAGTGAAAGGGTGATTGCTGGACTGCATGGGTACTACCTGAGTAAATGAAGGTGCGAATGAGCAGTGTCTAGCTGGTTAGAGGACCTCATGAGTAGTGCACAGGTGATTGTAGCACTGCATGTGTTAGTGCCTGGATCATTGTATGAGTACATGGGTACTGACTGGATGATTAGAGTACTGCAAGGAGAGTGCATGGTGAATTTATAAGTGCTTGGGTATTGGCGGAGTGATTGGATAAGTACATAGTACTGGCTGGGTGATTGGAGGAGTGCATGGGAGTGACAGGGTGATTGCTGGACTGCATGGGTACTACCTGGGTAATAGAAGGTGCAAATGAGTAGTGTGTAGGTGGTTATAGGACTGCATGGGTAGTGGACAGGGGATTGTAGCAGAGCATGAGTTAGTGCCTGGGTCATTGCATGAGTACATGGGTACTGACTGGATGATAAGACTACTGCAAGGAGAGTGCATGGCGAATTTATAAGTGCTTGGGTATTGGCGGAGTGATTGGATAAGAACATGGTGCTGGCTGGGTGATTACAGCAGTGCATGGGTAGTAACAGGGTGATTGTTGGACTGCATGGGTTCTACCTGGGTAATTGGAGGAATGAATGAGTAGTGTGTAGGTGGTTAGAGGACTGCATGGGTAGTGCACAGGTGATTGTAGCACTGCATGTGTTAGTGCCTGGGTCATTGCATGAGTACATGGGTAGTGACTGGAAGATTAGAGTACTGCAAGGAGAGTGCATGGCGAATATATAAGTGCTTGGGTATTGGCGGAGTTATTGGATAAGTACATGGTCCTGGCTGGGTGATTATAGCAGTGCATGGGTAGTGACAGGGTGATTGTTGGACTGCATGGGTTCTACCTGGGTAATTCGAGGAATGAATGAGTAGTGTGTAGGTGGTTAGAGGACTGCATGGGTAGTGCACAGGTGATTGTAGCACTGCATGTGTTAGTGCCTGGGTCATTGCATAAGTACATGGGTAGTGACTGGATGATTAGAGTACTGCAAGGAGAGTGCATGGCAAATTTATAAGTGCTTGGGTATTGGCGTAGTGATTGGATAAGTACATGGTCCTGGCTGGGTGATTACAGCAGTGCATGGGTATTGACAGGGTGATTGTTGGACTGCCTGGGTTCTACCTGGGTAATTGGAGGAATTAATGAGTAGTGTGTAGGTGGTTATAGGACTGCATGGGTAGTGGACAGGGGATTGTAGCAGAGCATGAGTTAGTGCCTGGGTCAGTGCATGAGTACATGGGTACTGACTGGATGATTAGAGTACTGCAAGGAGAGTGCATGGTGAATTTATAACTGCTTGCGAATTGGCACAGTGATTGGATAAGTACCTAGTACTGGCTGGGTGATTGGAGGAGTGCATGGGGAGTGAAAGGGTGATTGCTGGACTGCATGGGTACTACCTGAGTAAATGAAGGTGCGAATGAGCAGTGTCTAGCTGGTTAGAGGACTGCATGAGTAGTGCACAGGTGATTGTAGCACAGCATGTGTTAGTGCCTGGATCATAGTATGAGTACATGGGTACTGACTGGATGATTAGAGTACTGCAAGGAGAGTGCATGGTGAATTTATAAGTGCTTGGGTTTTGGCGGAGTGATTGGATAAGTACATGGTCCTGGCTGGGTGTTTGGAGCAGTGCATGGGTAGTGACAGGGTGATTGCTGGACTGCATGGGTACTACCTGGGTAATTGAAGGTGTGAATGAGCAGTGTCTAGGCGGTTTGAGGATTGTATGGGAAGTGCACAGGTGATTGTAGCAGTGCATGTGTTAGTGCCTGGGTCATTGCATGAGTACATGGTTAGTGACTGGATGATTAGAGTACTGCAAGGAGAGTGCTTGGCGAATTTATAAGTGCTTGGGTATTGGCGGAGTGATTGGATAAGTACATAGTACTGGCTGGGTGATTGGAGGAGTACATGGGGAGTGACAGGGTGATTGCTGGACTGCATGGGTACTACCTGGGTAATAGAAGGTGCAAATGAGTAGTGTGTAGGTGGTTATAGGACTGCATGTGTAGTGGACAGGGGATTGTAGCAGAGCATGAGTTAGTGCCTGGGTCATTGCATGAGTACATGGGTACTGACTGGATGATTAGAGTACTGCAAGGAGAGTGCATGGCGAATTTATAAGTGCTTGGGTATTGGCGGAGTGATTGGATAAGAACATGCTGCTGGCTGGGTGATTACAGCAGTGCATGTGTTAGTGCCTGGATCATTGCATGAGTACATGGGTACTGACTGGATGATTAGAGTACTGCAAGGAGAGTGCATGGTGAATTTGTAAGTGCTTGGTTTATTGCATGAGTACATGGGTAGTGCTTGGCTGATTGGGAGAGTGCCTGGGTAGTGCCTGGGTGATTTTTCAAGTGTTTGGGTAGTGGAGTGATTTCATGAGTGCTTGGATACTAACTGGGTGATTGCAGAATATGGAATCAGTCAATCATTACTCATGTAGTTGTAAAATCACCTAGTCACTACCTTTGCACTCCTGTAATCGGTCAGGCACCTCTCAATAGTTCACTAAGCATACATACAACTGTATAAATACAATCTGAACACATAGATGAGTCATTACATATTATCTAGTTAAGTAGATAAGTACAACATGCCTGCAAGGGTAATATGTGGTGGTTTACTTTTGAGCTACATCTTGACCATTCTATCTACAAATATGCAACATCATTAAACTATACCTCTCAACAGACTTAGGAAAGAATGTTAATTAACAACACCTTTTATGAGCATTTTTAAAACCACACTTTTATTCTACATCTTCACCTTTGTTTCTAAAAATATGTGGCATCATTCAACTATACCTTTGTTCAGACTACAAAAAGAAGCCTAATTAACAGCACCTTATTTCACCATTCTATCTTAAAATATGTGGCATCATTTACTTTACCTTTGTACAAACTAATAAAACAAACCTAATTATTAACACCTTATATGATCATCTTTCAAACAGCACACTTGTGCTGCATCTTTACCAAACTATCTATAATTATGCAGTATCATTCAACTATACCTTTGTAGAGACAACAAAAAATGAAGCCTAATAAACTACACCTTATATGAACATCTTTCAAACTACACATTTGTACTGCATCTTCAACCAACTATCTAAAAATATGCGGCATCATTCAACTATACCTTTGTACAGACTTAAAAAATAAGCTTAATTAATAACATCAGTAATCATCTTTAAAAATACACATATTACTGTACAGACTCTTTTTTAAACAACATTTAAGTACAATGAAACAAACTCCAATATACATCTCTACACGTAATAATATATTTCAAACAACACAGCTTTAGAATAATGTCAATTTTTTTTAAATAAACCTCACAAATTTATAACTCACCTTGCAAATAAATGTGTTGAATAAAAAATCTCACAAACTCTGACAGGATTTTCTTTTACACACAATCAATATAATGCACCAGACTCAGCAAGGTAAAACCAGTAATGTCAAGGATTCCCTCTCTTTCTCCATACAAATACACATAGGCAACAAATAACATTGCTTCCCAGAGTTTTTCAAATTGTAAAACACATTTCCATTGGTTACACATCATAACCTTTAGCAACTGACTTCTTCCCCCATTCTGCTTAATGCCAGTTTCCATAGTAACAGTTCATGGAACATTCAACTTAACTGACAGGTCACAAGTTCACCATATTTTCAAGTTCACCACACAATGTTGCAAATGCAAACAGCAGGTGTGGTTGGCTTTGCAAAACATGACCTTATCCTTTCTACTGTACCTTTCAAACATTTTTTACTAACCAATAAGAAACATGCTTTTTAAACAAAGTAAAATGCACCCTATTTTTGAATGTACAATGTTCTTAAACAGCCAATCAATTCTCTACTTTCTTAAAAACAGCATCATCTCCACCATTTTAGATGCCTCTCATTCTACCAACTGACTACCTCAGCTACAGACATCTTTTGATTACTTACAAACATCCCTTCAAGATGCTTTCTGTGTGGATTGTTGGGCACAGCTATGTTTTCTGGTGCAAAAGGTATGCTGAACGCAGAGGTATTGACAAAGACCTAGCTTTGCAAAATGTAGACATTAAATGGATTGGACAGAGAGGATTAAAGTGGCATCAATTAATGCCTTTGGTTACAACCTTTTTGCACCTCCAACCCCCTGACCTCATGATTGTGCACTGTGGTGGCAATGACCTAGGCACATTGACTGGGGTAGGTCTGGAAATGCTAATAAAGGACACCTTTGCAGAATTGATGTTGCAGTCACCCACTGGGGCGGGTGACTGAAGAAATAAGTACTGCCTTTTGCTCCATGTTGTATGTTAATGAACTGCCTCTGAAGAAATGTTGTTTAGCATGAAACGTGTCAGGCTGCTGAATGTTTGGCAAGTTGTCTCTCCACTGCGCTGCTGCTTCTACAATTAAACGGGAATTTACCTACCTGTGTGTGGCTTTCCTTTATGGGCAAACCTTCGTTGTTGTATTTGTTACGGCTGGTCCCGGTCGTGGGAGAAGCCCTGCCACAATGGAGTGGATTGAGTTGGAGTCTAACGGCGATCAGCACGACAGACAGGAGGTCGTTTTGTGGGAGTTATATGTTGCAACGCGGTGAGACAAGGACTCTTTCCATACCCACTGGGGTCTTTTAATGTTTGAATTTTTGCAACGTGGAGCAGCTCACTTGAGTTGAATCGACGGCACTACATTGACCATCAGGCTCAGCGGGAGCCAACGCCCACTGGGGCGGGTGACTGAAGAAATAAGTACTGCCTTTTGCTCCAGGTTGTATGTTAATGAACTACCTCTGAAGAAATGCTATTTAGCATGAAACGCGTCAGGCTGCTGAATGTTTGGCAAGTTGTCTCTCCATTGCGCTGCAGCTTCTACAATTAAACGGGAATTTACCTACCTGTGTGTGGCTTTCCTTTATGGGCAAACCTTCGTTGTTGTATATATGTATATATGTATATATATATATATATATATATATATATATGTATCATAGTATCATACAGCAAAAGGTAAAAGGTTGTCATTAAGCCAAAGAGGATCAGTGTCAAGCCGGGGGACAGCATAGTCGAGAATAGGACAAAGTGGAAGCCAGCAGGCCCACTCACAGGAAAGGGAATGATAGGTCCATAGGTAGAAGGGCATCCCTACCCCATAAATGGAAATTCCCTAAACATGAGGAGGCAGTCAAGCAATTGAAGAGCCTTAAGTCTGGGAGGGTTACAGCAGAAATGTTCCAATCATGTAAAATAGGCTAACAGGGGCTGCCAGATGTATGTGAATTTATTGTCCGTGTAGGCTATCTTGTGAGATAAGAGTTCTATGGCCATGACGTGCCAGAGGCTCGTGAACCACTGGGCAATCGGTGGGGGAGGCGATGAGTTGTTTAGTGGCACTAAGCAAATGGACTATTAGTCGCCAATCCCCATGAGTCATGGCTTCCAATGTTAGAGGGTGTATGCCTAGTATTACTGTACTGTATGAGCCTGGAAGCGGTAAGTCCACAACCCCTTTAAAATGGCTCAGGATTTCCTTCCAATTTATAGCTATGAGAGGACAAGACCACCATGTGTGAAGAAGGTCACCAGTTGCCGAGGTGCATTGCAAGCAATGTGGGGAGGTGGAAGGATAAATAGAATGTAAGCGTGCCGGGGTATAGTACCACCTCATCATCAAACGTACTGGGTTTTTGTTCAGGTGAGCAAACTTTTCTGCATAGTGATGGACCATAACAGTTAAAGGATGTCCCATCACTATATTGTCACATGTTTCAATACTGACACCCACTACTGTGACTGCTTTAAGGCAGCCGGGCAGTCCTGTGGCTACAGGGTCAAGGGGAATTGAATAATAAGCCACAGATCTTCATGAATCTCCATGCATCTGACAAAGCACTGAGAGAGCGCAACCCTCCTCTCACTGCAAAACAATGTGAACATCTTACTGTAATCAGGCATTCCTATTGCCAGGGCATGACAGTGACTTTCTCTCAACTCTAGGAAAGCTGTTAAACACTCCTTGTCCCAGGGAAGCGGATCAGGCACATCTTTGTGTGTCAGCCTCAGTGAAGGCTTAGCCACTAGGGAAATGTTTGGTATCCACTGTCTACAGTAGTCAACCATTCCCATAAACATTCTGACTTTTCCCTATGCTATTTGTGGATTAATCTTGAGGATTGTTTCTACTCTTTCTTGTGACACCTTTCTTGTAACCTTCTCAATTATATGTTCCAAGTATTGAACTTCTTTTTGACAGTATTGCAGTTTACTCTGAGACACTTTATGTCCATTCTCAACCAGGTGATTCAACAAAGCAATGGCATCTTGTCTACAAACTTCTCAAGTGCTCAATGACACAAGTAGGTCATCGATGTATTGCACAAGAACTCAGTCACATCTGCAAAGAGTCAAGATTTTTCTTCTGGATCTCATTAAATATTGAGGGACTCTCAGTATACCCCTGTGGAGCTCAGCAGTGTGCCAAAACTCTCCCTCAGAATATAAAAGAGAACAGGAATTGACTGTCCTCATGCAATGGGATAGAAAAGAAGGCTTGGCACAAGTCCACAATAGTGAAGCATTCTACAGTGCACAGAATTTGGAAAAGGATGGTGATTGGATTCGATACCACAGGACAAATGGAACAACATTATTAACCTTTTGGAGGTCTTGAACAATTAGATATTTACCATTAGGCTTCTGCGAACCCATGATCAGAAAGTTGCAAGGGCTCACGACAATTTCTCTTAGAATTCCGTCCTCACCATGTTTTTGATTATTGGTGTGATTCCTGCCATTTTTTATGGGATCATATTGTATGGTGGTGTTCTCAGAAAGATTGCATTGGGCTTCAGTGTGATTCAGCCTGGCTCTACACCGTTGATTAGTCCGATATCTTTCCTTGTAAGATCCTACACTTCTGGGGTAAGTGTCTCTTTTAAATCAGGAGGTAAATCCTCTATTGTCCTCACTGGATACAATCCTACAGCTGATTCTTATTGGACCATTTTAAATTCAACATGTTCATCATGACTTTGAAACTCAACATCTTCTGGTGTACAGTAAATTGTGCAATTTAACTTATACAACAGATCTCTACCTAAGAGATTTGTAGGACTGGAATCACAAACAACAAATTAATGGTTTCCCTCAAATGTACCTATTTTTACCTGGAACTTTTCTGAAACTGGCTTTGTTATCTGTTTATAGGTAGCTCCTAAAACTTGAACATTCTTTTCTAATAAGAGTAGGTCTAGGACTCGCGCTTTTCTAACAGTAGACTGGGTAGCTTTGGTGTCAATCAAAAATGACACTTCTACAAATGGTCCACTCTGGACTACCTTCAAGACTGCGCAGAGTAGACAATCTTCCTCCCCCCTTGGGCACCGTCATTGCGAATTATCAGAGCCGAAACTCTCAATGTCCAACATAGGGAACTTTTGAAATGGGTTCTGACTCTGATTTTGAAATGGATTTGAATTTGCTCTAGCATCAGGTTTACCTAGAATCTAGGGTTTCCCATATTCTGTGGGACCCTCGGAGCTTGTGATCTCTGGTCTCAATCCAAGAACAAAGAACCCTATATCACTCTTGTCAGGATGATCCTGTCTACTGTGTTGTCTAAACACCTGGAATAATCATTCATAATAGTCATGTACAGATTCTTTTGGCCCTTAGGTTGTTCTTTTTATTGTCACCTAATCAATATCCTTCGCAGGAACTTTGCCTTTCAGAAAGGTAATCACTTCATCATATTTATTCATTACCACAGGAGATGGTGCAATGTGCATCTCCCGTTGGTTCTGTACATGGCCATTGTACAGCAAGTTTACACTCAGCCGACAAACCACTTAGCACTACAATGTTGAAAAACATATTCAATTCAGTCCACAGCATCTTCAAAGGTTTTACAAATCTGTCAACTTGTATGGACCACTGTACAGGATTCTCTCAATTTTTGAAAATTAGTCATAAATGCTGCAAGATCACCACTACTCTAAGCTACATGGACATACCCTCCACCTAGTATTTCTCTCAATGGAAAAGCTGAGGCTTTTCTTTCATCTGGGGACCTGACAGTGGCTTACTATTTGCTTCAGCCGTACCCGATTGTTTCTTTTTCTTTTCATGTTTCTTTTCCCATTTGCTCTCTCATTTCTCAAAATCACTCCATTTATGAATACATTTTACTAATTCAGTAATGTGTAATCGCATTCCTGAAGAACGCATTGTCTCAATAGCTTTATCATCTAATTGTGCCCCGAAACGTTTTTGAAATGGGACACTTTTTGAAAGATAGACTTCATATTTTCGGGCCAATCCAGTTAATTTATCATGTGAAATTGCTGCACGTCTAATAATTTCTTTGCTTAAATAAATCAGCTACTTTTTCTTGGTATTGATTCACATGTTCAATATCTAAACATCTTCTGATTATGTCTTCTAATTCCACCTTTAATCTTGAGACATTTAATGATTTTCCTTCTCTGTCTCTAGGGTAATGAAAACCTTATTTTCTGCATTTCATGTCTTTTTATTTTCTTTAGTTTCTCTGAACCATGGTGGAAAAAACCCTCTTCTAATAAAGTAGTCTTGTGCTATTGGTGTCGTAAAGACAACCCTTCTCTCAATGATTGAACTGTTTGCAGTGGTGTCCAGAAAACATTTTGTGAATTCTGCGATGTGGAAATGAACCCTGTTGCAGGTACTCCTCCAACATCTCCTTGAACTACAGCATTTGGAACAATATTAATCGGAGCAGTTGCTGTGTGAATCTCCAATGTCTGTGCTGTTATAACCCTAGCAACAGGTGCTGGTATGGCACAATAGATGCAGTAACACATGGAGGCATCACTGTAGGAACAGTCTCAAATTGGACAGGCACAAAATTAGATAAAAAAGATCGTACAACAGGCTGTGTCATTTGCAATAGTGTTTCAATTTGAATCGTATTAAGATCAACAGGGGCTGTAGCCACTGTCACAATAGATGTCAAAGCACCCTCAGTATTTGCAGTAGGGGCCACAGAAGGTGGTGGATGCACAGTTAACACTGCATCCAGAATTTCATCCCCTGAATCACTATTGATGTCTGATTTCTTTCCATCGTTTTCATCTTCATTTCCCTGTGCTTTATTCTTTTTCAACTTTCCAGATTTTTCAGTAATCCTGGATATAATCTAGTTCCTTCAGCTATGGCTTGCCTCCATCTCTGCTGCTCCTCATCCCATCTAGCATTCGCATAATTTCCCGCTGCTCTCTTAGCCTTATTCTGATATTTTTCTCTTTCTTTAGCATGTGCTGTTTTCGCCCAAGCATTTAATGCTTCGTATTGTGTAGGTCTGAGTGGTGGCTTCATTTTATATAGCTTTTCTCTCACTTTTTTAATAATTCTCAAATTAATTGTACCATATAGCAGGAATTTAAGTGGTCCCACTTTTTCAATGATCTTGCAGCATTGATGAAGCCACAAACATATGCAACCTCATACTCTTTGCCATATAATTGTTCTGGTGTACCCTCAGGCGGTGACTCTTCACCTTCCCGTACTTGAATTGTCACATCACCTCTCACAAAACCTTTAAAAGCTTTTAAACATTTCATTTTCGTAATATTTCAACAATCAGTGTTGAGCAATTCAATTCAGTGTTTTCAATTTTCAATTCCGTATACGTCAAACTTATTTCTCCAATCCTGTTACAGCTTTATTACTTGAAGATTCGTTAACCAATCTCAATGTGGCAGTTACACAGCAATTGACCTATGTCAGTGTGGCACTCTGTGTCGTCATCAATCAATAACAGCACAACAGTACACCAACCAACCAACCTCAGTGCGACACACTATGATGTATGATCTCACTCCTTGCAGCGGTTCACCCTCCTTTACAATTTTCTCGTACACACAATTCTACACCTCTCACAGAACACAAATAAGCAATCTTTGTCTGCTCCTCTAAAGAAACCCAAAGGCAATTCAACAACTGAAATTTTTAGGTTTTTATACCCTCCAACTTTTTCACACAGAAAGATTTTTCACACACGCAAATGAAATCTCAACCAGTGGGAAATCACCCTAATCAATGCAATTTCACCTTTGCGCAACTAGGTTCCACTAGCATCAATCAGCCTTACTAAATATAGCAGATGACACCCATAAATGTATGGATGCAGGTCGCTGCTGCCTGCTCATCCTCCTAGACCTATCTGTGGCCTTCGACACGGTGGACCATAAACTTCTTCTCAACACCCTTAAACAATGTATCGGAGCTGATGGCACGGTGCTGAAATGGTTCACTTCTTTCTTTCACAGCCACTCTCAACAAATCAAAATAAACTATGTAATTTCTGATACCTCCACTATAACCAGAGGGGTCCCTCGGGGCTCAGTCCTCTCCCCTACTCTATTCAATATCTACATGGAGCCCCTCACTACCATAATTAATCAAGCCAACATCACCTGCCACCTCTACGCAGACGACATCCAGCTCTACCTGGAAGTCTCCTCCCCAGAAGACATACGCCGTCTTAATGATACTCTAAAAAAAATCCCAAACTGGCTGTCACACAACCATTTAAAACTCAACCAAGACAAGATGGAAATCCTTCTCCTCTCAAACAATGGACAAACCCACCAGGCTCAAGAATGGATTAAGCTTATGGACTCCCTAACCTTCGACCAAACCCCGGCCTGCTCCGCCAAGTCATTGGGTGTCTTACTGGACCCTAACCTGAACATGAACTCACACATTAAGGCTACCGCAAGGAGTGCCCATTACAAATTAAAACTACTCAACAAAATCAAGCCCTTCCTCCTGCCTGATGATCTCAAGACTGCAACGCAAGCCCTGGTTCTATCCAGACTTGATTACGGCAATGCTACCCTCACAGGCTCAGCAAAATCCCACCTAGCCCCCAAGCGAACCACCCTAAACGCAGCAGAAAGGATGGTCACTGGAGCCAAAAGGCACAATCATATCTCCCCCTCCTGAAAGAGCTCAAAGGGCTCACTATCGAAGCTCGATGCCAGTTCAAAACTGCCTGTCTCACTCACAAAGTCCTTCACACTGGCAAACCAGTCTACCTGGCAGCCAAGCTCACCAAGGCAGGCCAGACAAGAAACCTGAGGAGCACCAACAACCTACTTCTCATCCCCCCAAAGAGGCGTAAACAAAAAGCCCTGGCCTGCTCCTTTTCGGGCAATGGCCCCGAAATCTGGAACTCCCTACCAGCAGATCTCAGAACTAACCCCTCCGTCGTGACCTTAAAAAAAAACCTCAAGGATCTCCTCCTCGCTCTGCACCTTTAACCTTCAGCTCAACACACTGTTAACCACCATCTCCATTTTGATATGCTATTTGATATGTGTCTGTTCTTTCTTATTTTCTGTGATCTTGCTGTAAAGCGCTCTGATACCCTCGGGTCCTGCCAGCGCTATATTAAACTCTCTAAATAAATAAAATCAATATTAGTACAATCACAACAAATAGTTATAGTCCCTAACTCAATTGTGGAGTCAACAATACCTCACGACCTGCACCACAAAACCTTAGCAGACAAGAAAAACCATAAATCAACTCTTATTTCTCTATTTCTATCCCGGGATCTTAGGCCATATCGAACCCGATAACCTCTTCAACTTCTTCACAATAAGTACATAAACATCACCATAGAATTCAATATGCATACTACAAGGCCTTAAACAAAAACCTCAGTAACCGAGACAATTGTGACGCATAACCCTATGGATACTCACTCCTCCAATTTGGCAACCGCCTTTGAAACTACACTCTGTCAATCTTCAAAACCTGGTCTTTGGGCTATGGGACATAGGCATCTCTTTAAATCATGGCAATTAATTACAGCTCCTCTTTCTCATAAACAAAAGTGTCCTCTAGTTACCAACCTTGATGGAGCTGGGATCCCAATTAAATTGATCAGTTTACCAGTCATTCATTAAGGAGAAGTGCCCGTTGCACCTACTCAACGGGCCGATGAATCTTTGACATTGGTTTAGATTAACTAGGAGCTGCACATCACATAAATTATAACACAATTCTCTAATCTATATTTTAGTCAATAATGAGAGTTTGGTATGAGTTAAAGGGTTTTATTATTCAAATCTTTCATAAATCATCTTTATTAAGGTCACTCACAAGTTAATGTCGATAACAATCAATAAATTGCAATTAAAATGCATTAAGCGCGTTCCATACGGAAATAATCCCTATTCCAAGGAATGGGGGAGAGAAAGGGTGTCATTCAGAACCAATAAAGAGTTATAATATCAAGAGAAATCACAAAGCATAAAGCTTCAGCATTAAAAGTCAGTTCAATAAAACAATAATCAACCAAAGCAGAACTTCCCATAAAAAGAGGTTCAAGAAATTCAGTAGAGTCTCAAAGCAGCATGGAATGGGGATAGATGTGGAAAATTGAAAAGGTAAATCTGGGTCTGCTCTTTGAACACACACTTATATAAACATTACAGTCTGAAGCTTTTGCAACATGTTGTTTCTTCAGTCTCCAGTCAGCCAATCAGCTTTTGATGCTCTCATGGGAACAGGATCACTCCTCGTCTCCTCGCAAGAATACAATAGTCCAAAGACAGCAATTTCTAAGTCTGCAATTATGTTTTATCACTTCTAAGCTTTCCCATGAATCATTCTCGCATTCTTGGCTACTTTTCCATGTGTGAAACTACATTTCTAACCTTCTAAATATCAAACTCGTTCATTAGTTAACAATGGTCTATGTAGAAGTTGAAATATCTGTATAGTTAAAAGAAAACATTTGCACAACAACCATTCATTGAAAAGGAAATACAAGTCAGTTAAAAAGGTCAAGACCAAGTTTAAATGCTGACTCCACATATGTGAACTTTATCATTACCCCTCTAAATAACAAACTTGTAATCATTAGTTAACAGTTAACAGTGATCTTTGAGCAAGTATAAACATGTCCATGGGAAGGTCAAACAAACATTTTAAGTTATGTCAGCAAACTTTAATCATGTCAACTTTTGGTTAGCTTTTCAGGCCTAGTGAATAAGTATAGTTGCCTACTACAATTGTTACATTTAAACACATCCATTTTTCATTAAAGCCTACATATTAATTATGGACATCTATTATAAACTGTATTATTTTCCCGTTTTTATTAAAATGCACCCTCGGTGTTATAAAGCTTGGGGAATGTTTGCATTTTTTCCATATCTTATTATTGGCTGCATGCGAAATTTACTAGGCACACAGCTAGGAAAATGTTGACCTTTGCCAAACCTCTCGCAAAGCATTTTTGTGAAAAAAGTATACATTCTGAATAGTGGCAACTGCAGCATTATTTTTGGAAGCATTAAAGAATAAGGAAAATTTCCTGATTGAATCCCAATCAGAATATCTCAAGTATCAAAATAGTTTTATATTGTTAAAAGTCAAATAATGTATCAAGACATTGGTAGAATAAAATAGAAAAATGTCAGTGTTGGGAGAGAAAAACTTAACATAAAATGTAAGTTCCTTTCCACCACAGCATTTCCACCACTGGTTGATAATTAAGGGCAGGAAACCCATGAACAGATAGCTAGCAGGACACCCAGATAGTACGTATATGGTACCACCATCTATGCACCATCTATATATGTTTATGTGGCTTTACTGGAGTGTAGCTTTATTCTCTGCAAGGTTCCTGCCTGTTACCATAAGTGGTGGAGGAGGCATTAGAAGTTACAAGTGTGATGAGGTATTGTTCTCTAGGACAGACCTTTGTAATCTTGGCTGAGGAACAGAGTATTCTTTAGGCTTTCCCTGACCCGATGTCAAGCATTTATTGCATTCATACATTAGGCACACGTGTCACTTTGCAAGAAAAGAAAACCCTAAAATCAGGAGAATACTCAAAGTGTAGAATGTACTTGCACCATAAAAATAGCACTGTTTAAAAACATTTAAGCAGATATGTGCATGGCTGGTTCTGGGAAATGGGGAAGTGGAGTTTAGGGATGAATGGGAAGGAAAAGCAAAACGTGGCAATACAGAATTGTGCCACGGGTACAATGTTCAGCTGACAGGCAATGGCACTTGTCTTCCAGATCATTTTGCATTTATCAGAGAGCTGATGTTTCTATTTCCAATTTTCCATCTCACAGAAAAACCTGGACATAAAGTAAACTACTCACACATAGAAATGGGAAACACTAGAATGCTGATTTACTCTACGAGTAGCATCAGGAAAAATCTCCATAATTCGTTTTCCTTAGTCGTTTAGTAACATAATGAAATTTAATGCAATGTAAGGTGGATTTGTAAAGTACTGCTTGTCACGCATGAGGGTATTCAGGTACTGAGTAAGTGAGAGTTGGCGTGTGGTGAGGCTGGGGCTGAGTACAGGCAGTCTTGATGGTTCCGCAAGAAGGCTAATTGAAAAGCCAGGTCTTCAGCTTCTTATGGTATTCAAGAAGTGAGGAGGAGACCGTGATGTGTTGGGGGATGTCGTTCCAGGATTTGGTGGCTTGGTAGGAGAATGATCAACCTTCCGTTCTGCTTCTGTGGATGTGGGGTGTATGTGTGAGTGATGCTGAGCGAAGTTGCCTGGTGGGTTGGTGGAAGTGAAGCCAGTGATTGATGTATGCGGGTCCTGTTTGGTGTAGTGACTTGAATGTGTGTGTGAGAAGTTTGAACTGGCAGCGCTTTTGGATGATGAGCCAGTGGAGCTCTCTGAGGAGAGGTGTGGTGTGCGATTGGAGCGGGAGATCGAGGATGAGTCTGGTGGCAGCGTTTTGGATGGTTTGAAGTCTGTGAAGAAGATGGGTTGGGATGCTAGCGTAGAGTGCGTTGCGGTAATCCAATCTGCTTGTGATTAGGACCTGCTTGATGGTATGGCTGGTGTCCAGTGGGAGCCACTTGAACATAAAATACAGAGGATGTGGAAGCATATGGAGTTGACAGCATTGACCTGGGACTTCATGGTGAGTTTGGAATCCAGGATGAGGCCTAGGTTCCTAGCATGGTTGGTCTGGGTGGGTGTTGGTCTGAGTTTGTGGGGTCATCAGGACACCAAGTGGAATCTCTATGTGAGCTCTTATTCCTGAAGATCAGTACTTCAGTTTTGTCAGTGTTGTGCTTGAGGCAGTTCTCTTTCATGCAATTGGCCCCGCTGGTCATGCATTGTTTGAAGTTTGTGTTGGTGGTGCAGTATCATCTGAGAGGGAAAAAATTAGCTGGGTGTCTTCACCGTAGGAGATGATGTTGATTCCGTGGAACTTTATAATGTTAGCCAGAGGAGTCATGTACTTGTTGAAAAGTGTGGGGCTGAGTCATGAACCCTGTTGGACCACGCAGATGAGGACCTTGGATTCTGATGTGAATGGCGTGAGACTGACTCTGTGTTCTGCCGACGAGGAAGGATGATATCCATTTGAGTGTTGGTCCTTGTATTTCCGCTGTGTGCAGTCTGGCGATGAGTGCATGGTTGGAGACAGTGTTGAATGCAGCGGAGAGGTCAAGAAGGATGAGGGCGGCGCTCTGTCCATGGTTGAGGATGCTGCGTGTATTGTCTGTGGCAGCAATGAGGGCTGTTATAGTGCTGTGGTTGTTTCAGAATCCTAGTTGCAAGTCGTCCTGGAGTTTGTGGCTTTCTAGGTGGTCAAAGATTTGTCTGTTGATGATCTTCTCAATGACTTTGGCTGGTAATGGGAGCAGCGAGATGGGTCGTAGTTGCTGAGTACTTTGTTATATTCCATATAGGTACCCTATATAGGCGCAGGTAACAGTGCAACCTTTCACCTATATTCTTCCCTACATTACATACATAACGGTTCTTAGGCACTGACCTTTTACCTAGATATGACACTGCATTCATAACACAGGTTTTTCCCTGGTTCGATTCTAATACATTATGCATGAGGCTTCTTGGAAGCACAGCAGGACTAACAGTAGGATTACTGTCTCCTGTATAATATCTCTGTATAAAGTTCAGGCCCAACGTCATCATCCTTTAGGCCGACACAGTAACACAGCAAGGTAGGACCCATGGGGAGACCTATGGGTATATATACAGCACATCGTGCTTAGGAAGATAGAGGAGACCGTGACTTCCAGGCTGACACACTGACCAGAGACGCTGAGGTTCCTGCATGCAGACGCTCCAGCTAGCAGTGGTCTAACATCCTTTGCGGGGTGTCCAACTCGAGACCAGGGCAGGGTCCCACATTCTCTAACTCTCGGGTAATGGGGTTGACTAGATCCTAGAGGGATTCTTGGCATAACACCTACATGGATGCTAGGTACATTTAGGTACATCTATTTAGGGAGGCATCGTAGGAGTACGCACTTTTCATCATGTGTTTTATGTACTTATATATATTCATGATTTATGCAAGATGGTAGAACTATACCATCCCTTTACTTTTGTAATATTGCTAATCTTATATCTCTGCTACTGTCTAATGGTTGTTGCAGCTCATATATTCTACACTAGAATAACAACTGTTCAATAAATTCTTATTGAAAACGACCAGCCTGTTTATTCTGTGTATCTCTCTGAGACAAACTAAGTGAGCACGAGTGACTGAGCGAAAGGTAGTATATTGTTTCCACGATCCTGGGGGTTCAGGGTTGTCATGTTCTGAGGTTGCCAAGAACTATTCTCTCCCCGATAAGAGGAGACTTTAGTGGCACTGTGAGCTAGCTAATACAGACAGGCTAACGTATCTGTGGGGGTGTACGGAATCAGTCTGCCACCAGTCCCACAGTTTATGTTATCCAAACGCACAGATCTTGTATAGGATATATAGGAACTACACGACATGGCGCCGCCAACGTTGGTTGGGTATTTATTTTACAGTAGAATCTGAGTAGTTCAGTCGTGCTATTCTCAGAGACCCCTACTCAAAAACACCAGAGACGTCTGGAGTCGGAGGGCACAAACTCCGCCACAGCTGAGTAGGCTAAAAAATTCTATTTATTGGCTGTTGGTTAATCAAGCTTGAAGGACACAGTGTTCCTAAAATTGTTCATAACACCGTATCTTGGTTCCCTTGAAAAACAATTTTAGTGTTCTAAAAACAATGACTAACGAGGTCTTAGACCCACTGCAACAAGCACTGCCCCTCACAGATGGTGAGGAAGATGCAGACGCAATACAAATTGCAGAAAATTTTAGAAATACAGTCACCCTGAGACTGCTAGAGAATGGTTTATTATCTAGGGGTGGCATAGTAGTTTTCGTGATTGAGGCACACGAATTGAACAGAACAGAGGTATTTTATTTGTGGGTTACATTCCCAGCAGCAAATGCAAGAACAAAAACATTTCACTCCTACACAGAAGGAGAAGCACCAGCGGAATATTGTCCGTTTGAGGACATAGAGGTTCCGCTCACGTACCAGGAACACTTATACTGGTTTAAATGCGCCCTACCACATAAGAAGAAGAGTAAGACTCGGCCCGCTCGGGAGAGAAGGGGCAACATGGCCAATATTAGCGGCCTACACACCACATCCTGACATTGAAACAATGCCACCAGGAGACTTACTCATACAACATAAAGATTTTATTAAAATCTAAAGGAACTTGACGCAATTCGTCATGAGGACACCTACAGTCCAACCAGCAATAGTTGCAACAAATGGTACTCAAATTCAGGGTACAGCAACTAAAATTACACCACAAACATTACACGCGGTATTGGGTACAATGCCCACAAAACATGAACAAATACCATTCTGGGTACCTCAGAAAATAGCGCAGCTAGAGGCAGTATTCCAGAATACTACCCCGTATGAAAAACACAGAATGCTAACAATCTGCTTGCCCATGGGGATAACACCACAATTAGAGGATTGTACCACTTGGGGTACAGTCTTTGCTGCCATTTATACCAGAACTCATGCTATCCCGTCATTAGCAGTAGTACCTGATGTATTGAGACAAATACAAAATGAGTACGGAGCAGAGCCTGCCCTAAACTTAGGGATGAAGTTACTAGGTAACTATGCCCAGGTATCAGCCATAACACTAGCTAACATTAAGGGGGAAGCAGCTTCAGTGGGTATCCGCCAACGCCCAAGGGAGTGCAGTCCTTTAGAACAGGAACACGAACTACCAATAATAATTGAAACTGCATATGCAGAATTAGGCAGAGACAGTTTGGGTGGGAAAGCTTTAAAACCACAACTGATGGGCAGTCCTGAAAAGGACACTTCTAAGCAGACACCTGCTTCAACTAAGAAGAAGTGGGACAATAAAAAACAACAAAACTTTAAAGGAAATAGATCTCAATCCCGAGGTAGATCTACTCCACAGGAGACCTCCGAAAAGAGGTACAACCTTAGGAATAGGGAAAATATTAGGAAACCTGACAGGTATCAGGATACTGATACACGTTCCTCTCGTTCCTTTCAGGGTTCATCGAAAAACTCTGAGAGGGACGGATGGTCAGACAGACAAGAAGAGCGTACAAAGTCCAGAGACAAGCAGCACGCTCAAGATTACACTTCTAAAAAAGAAGAGAAGCCAAAGCAAAAGCAACAGTTCAAAAAGAAGAAGGTTGCAGGTCTAAAGATCAGACATGCCCAGAATTCTGAGGACTCGACTACTGAACAGGGAATGGGCTCTGACGATGCTAGACAGTACGGCAGAAATAACAATAGCTCACCAGAACCTGATGGAATTTCTGGTGACAGCGGACTTGAATGATTATATCACGGTAGAAACACCCGATACTAGGGTAAGTGTCCCACATAATGTATATGAAATAACACTCCAAATGGAGGGGGACAAATGTAGAACAGTAAGAGTTCTCTTTTGGGAGAACCTGACTTTTGGCTATATTTTATTAGCTGAACAAGATTGGCCACCAGCATTCGTCATGGATTGCCCTAAAGGAGAAACGGTAATTCTTCTGGCCTTCTCAGACCATATTCCCAGGCACTTGCAACACACATATGCGCAGGAGTGGGCGGTAGCCCAGGCTCCAGCATTATACAAAAACCATGTTGGATGGGATGAGGATTCAACCCACCACATTATTCCTTTAAAAAATACTCCAACTGCACAGAGGCAGTATCCAATAAAGCAAGAAGCTAAAAAACAGGTCAGGGAGATCTTAGATCAACTTAAATACCAAGGGGTGATTGAAACTTGCACCTCACCAATGAACAATCCTTTGTTTCCTGTCATGAAACCTGACAATTCATATTTTCTAGTTTTAGATTATAGACATTTAAACACTTGCACTAAGACATTTGCTGTCCAAAATGCACACAGTGCCGCATTAATGAATGACATTGTGCAGAAAAAATATAAAACAACACTTGATATCTCAAATGGATTTTTCTGCCAAAATATAGCGCCTGAAAGCAGGTATCTGACAGCCTTCTCAGCGCTAGGGGCCCAACGCAATTTTGTCGAACAGCCCGGGGTTGTTTTGGCTAGAGTAACTGAGTTATTTCAAAATTTGGATGAAGAGGCATTGTCTTATGTGGATGATATTTATCTAACGGACGATGACCTAGAGGAGCACTTGAACAGAGTGAATACCATAATTTTGGGATTTGCATCTGAGGGCTGCAAATTCAACTTTAAAAAATAAAAAATTGCCCACCTCAGTGTCCAGTTTTTAGGATATGAGCTTTCAAGTGAATGAAAAATGCGCGCTGCTCCAACCTCCAAAATCACTGAAAAACTTACAGTCAATTCTGGGTTTCCTAAATTTTGGTAGAACATACATTTTAGATTACACAGAAAGAGTGAAACCTTTCTACGATTTAATAAAACTTGATTTTTCAGTAAAACAATGGACACAGGAACATACAGATACACTTCGTTCCTTACAAGCTGACATGATAGCTTCCAAACACTTACAGATACGCGTAAACGTACGCAACCTGGTGATCCGTATAGTTACGGGTCAATCTGGGTACACCCATCTAGCATATAATGAGGGTGAGACAGTACCAATTGCATACAAATCACATTTGTACACAAATGCTGAGATGCGCTTCGCATCTACAGAAAAGATTCTGACAGCAGTACAGACTGCTGCAGTGAGAGAAAGAGCACTGGCTCAGGGAAACGAATAATAGTAGTACTCCGGTTCCAGCCTTAGAGGCTGCGACAAAGGCAAGCGTTCCTAATGCTAAAGCTTTACATCCGAGATGGATACAATGGGCTAATTCTCTCACTGCAACAGATGTAGAATACAGGTACGATCCAAATTTAAAGACACAAGCATTCCTGCAATACGAACAAGAATATCCTCTACCAAACGAAATAATGCATCTAGATCAGTATGAATATATAATTTACACTGATGGATCAGCTCAACCGGCCATAGGAAGTAAGCAACAATATAGCGCAGCATGTGCAATCATTAAAGGTCGCATGCGGGATGGAAAGTTCCACCCAAGTTGCACAAAAACGCAATCTCTAGGAGGTAGCACGGCACAGCTGGCAGAGTTAAAAGCGCTGATACTGGCACTGGTAAATACGGATCGAGAATTCCCCACACTAATTGTGTGCAATTCTTTTTACTGTGTACAGTCATATAATGAATATTTGCAGCACTGGGTTCCAAATGGGTTCAAAGATGCAAAAGGTGGCACAATTAAGCATAAAATGCTATGGGAACAGGTGGTGGAGTTGAAAACCGAACTACTAAGGGCTCACGTGATACATACACTGAGTCATCAGCGTGATGGCGTTCACGTTGAAGGTAATTCATTGGCTGATGAAGCTGCAAAGGGGGCTATACGCACAGCTTCCGTAGCTGCAATCACTCATTCTAAAACGAGAATAGACAGTGAGATTATGGTAGCTATCACCGCAAAAACAGCGGAGCAGTACCAAAAAGGTTTCCACTAAGTACTCCTACAAGTTAGATGCCAATAACATTCCATTTGCTCAGATTCCTGGAGTGGGGGATAGAGTGATTCCAAACATTTATTTATTTATTTATTTATTTAATAAAGAGTTTTATATAGCGCTGGCCAGACCTGAGGGTATCGGAGCGCTTTACAACATACGTATCAAGGAAATAACACAGTAGCGCAGTAGTATGCATAATGGTTCATGGCGCTTCGGCGATCTGAGAGCGCGGCACAGTGTTAAGGCAAGGGGAACAGATAGAATTCTAGCAGTATGCACGTTGGCTCAAGCCGACCTCTTTCAGGGAGGGGGGATAGAGGAAGGGGTCCGGTGGCTTGGCGAAGGTAGCAGTGTTAATGTCAATGTATCGGTATGCTGTCTTGTGCAAGCTTGTGTGCTCCGGTGGCAGCTATCGATTCGGAGGCGGATGATTGAGGAAGAGGTCTTTGAGCTGCCTTTTAAATTTTGGAAAGGATGGGTTAGTTCTGATATGTACTGGGATGGAATTCCAGACTTTGGGCGCACTTCCAGAGAAGGAGCGGGCTGCGGTTTTTTGTTTACGGGTTTTCTGCGGGATGAGGAGAAGCGTATTGGGACTCCTGAGAATCCTTGTCTGACCGGCTTTCTTAGGTTTGGAGGCCAGGTAAGTGGGTTTCCCAGTGTACAAAGGGCTGTACCAGTGAGGGCTGCATTCCCATAGTCGAGTCTGGATAACACCAGTGATTGAGTAGCTTGTTTGAGGTCTTTGGGCGGGATGAAGGGTTTTATTTTGTTGAGTAACTTCAGATTGAGGAAGGCGCTCTTTGCGGAATTCTTGATGTGCTTGGCCATGTCTAGTTTTGGGTCGAGGGTGATTCCCAGCGATTTCACGGAGTCAGCCAGGGTGACATTGCTGTTGAGAGCATCAATGGCTTTTAGCCATTCTACGATTTGGGGGTTCTCCTCTTTGTTAGAAATGAGGAGGAATTCCGTTTTGTTTTGGTTGAGTTTCAGGTGATTTAGTGATAGCCAGTGTTGAACTTCTCTAAGAGTGTTGTTTAGTCTATGGATGTCATCGATGGAGGAGGTTTCGAGATAGATCTGGGTGTCGTCTGCATATAGGTGGAAGGGGATGTTGGTTCTTTTGAGTATGGTGGTGAGGGCTTCCATGTAGATGTTGAAAAGTTGCGGGGAAAGAACTGACCCTTGGGGGACACCCCTGCTGACAGGGTGTAGGTCTGACGAGAAGTTTTTGATTTTTATTCTTTGTGTGCGGTTCTGGAGAAAGGAGGAGAACCACTGTAGGACCACCTCTTCTGCCCCTAGCCTTTCTTGAAGTATTTTGATGAGTAGCTTGTGGTCAACCGTGTCAAAGGCTGCCGATAAGTCCAGAAGTATGAGTAGGCAGCATTGGTCCTTGTCTAGTGACTTGTGGATATCGTCTATGAAATTAAGGATTACTGTCTCTGTACTGCATCCTTTTCGGAAGCCCGATTGGTGGGGGTCCAGGAGGTTGATGCTGTCCATGTGTTCCGTCAGTTGTAGGAGAACACACCTTTCCAGGATTTTAGATAGGAGAGGAAGATTAGAGACGGGTCTGAAGTTGTTCAGGTCGTTCGTGTCCAGGCCTGGTTTTTTCAGAAGTGGCGTGACTTGGCCGACTTTGAGGCAATCCGGTATGGTTCCGGTTCTCAGGGAGCTGTTTATGATCATGCTCCAGAGCGGAGCTAGGGAGAGTTTGAGTTTTTTGGCCAGTTGGGCAGGTATAGGATCAAGGACATGTGATGAGGGTTTGGAGGTGGAGATCAGTTTAACTATCTCCGATTCAGAGATGAGGTTTAAGGCTTTCCAGAATTTTGGTGGGTGTTTGGGTGCGAAATCTTCCGCCCTTGGGGATGGGCTCCTGTGGGGGGGACGTAGGTTAGGTTTAATTCTAGCAGCACACAAAGGGATAGGTTCTGCACATGCAGGAGTTACGGCGACTGTTTCTTTGTTGAAACAACGCTATTGGTGGTCTGGATTAACAAAGCAGACTAAAGACTATGTCTTGAAATGCGACATCTGCCAGCAGATGAAAGGTTCCACTGTAACATGTCCAGCACAGACACCATTATTAATATCTGACAAACCACTAGCATGTGTTTACTTGGACCACTGCGGCCCCTTACAAAGAGATGGGGCTTACAGGTATATCATGGTTGCATGTGGATTCCTGCTCAAGATTCCTATGGGTGTGGCCCCAACGCTCGGCTGATGCTCGAACTGTTATCAAAGATTTGTGAGTCTTTATAGGGACATACGCAATTGGCACATTCCATTCTGACCAGGGCCCTGCGTTTAGCTCTCAGGCTTACAAGGAAGCCATGCGAGGATTGGGTGTAGCATTGTGGTACTCATCTCCATACCATCCCGAGGGAAATTCGGTAGTGGAGAGAAAAAACCGGGACTCAAAGCAATCTTTAACAGCTAGAGAATTAGGCACGGGTGAAAGTTGGGTAAAACATCTGTATGGAGTCCAGCGAGCTTTGAACAATATGCCAAGAAGTTCTCTAGGGGGGGTCACTCCATATGAGGTCCTATTTGGGACAAGAATGTGGGTACCTGATCTTGATTGTGAAGGCGCAGTGGCGGATGAAAAGCCTTTTGACATCCATGATCGTTTGGCTGTTTTACAGGATCTAAATGAATCCAGGACACAACAAAGTAATGTCCACCTGAAGCAGACCGCCACTGGGGAAGTCAAATCAGTCACGGCAAGGCCTGTCTGGATCCCAAAAGTCGGGCATCTGGTCAGAGAGAAGATAGCGGACAAGAAAGAATTTGGGCCATCATACAGAAAGCCTGTACCGGTCCTAGCAATTGAAAGAACAAGAACTGTACTTCTACCGCCTCTTGCCGGAAAAAAGGAGAAAAGATTTGTCTCAATCGACCTAATCAAACCACACTATGTGGCCGATACTGAGTAGTAGGCCACATGGGCTCCAAAGTAGCAGACGCCCTCCTCTCGCTACAATCCAAGAAGTTCAAACGGAGAGACTCATCACGTTCGAAGAGTCCTCTGCACGGAATGAAGGACTATGCAACAATGCTATGGAACTCGTTCCTCTGGAACCTGAAGTTCAACTTCAAAATCAAACTCAAAATGACAGACAAATTGCTATTCGACCAAATACAGATGTCTACGTCAACGTGCCTCGACAAGAGCAAAGTACGATTTCAAAAAATCCTGATGCAATTTCAACAATTGATCGAACTGCTTCTGGCTACTTCATAAACTTTGATACGTTTTCTTTGGATCCAAGTGAACCTGAAACGACGCTAGCCCAAAAATCACGCAAGCAGCGAGTTAAAGACTTCCTGAACTTTCTTAAAAAGACTTACCTGGTGTTACCTTGGGTAGAACTATGGACAATCACCGGGGATACTTTTCTTTCTTTTCTGGCTAGGCTTAGTAATAGTTTTTAGTATGCTTGTTAATGGAAGATTCCTTCGACAAAGCTCTGCAGCCCAAAAGGTGAACTTACTTTTAAAACCACACCTATCATCTCATCGAGAACAAAGAGACTTGTCATCAGTGAACATTACAGCAGTTCCTATACCGGATGGTATAGTTTGGGACAAGGTTGATTTCGATATATTTGGTCCAACTGAAATTTTAAGAATTCCTCATTTATTTAAAATATCGTTGAGTGATATCATTACCTCAAGTACATTTTCCGATGATTGGGATTTTTAAACTTAATAACATGTTATCTGATTTGAAAAAATCTGCTGCGTTTTCTAATAGTGAAACATTGGAAGGCACATCAGATTACGAGACTATGTATTGTTATCAGCACTATGGTCATCACTTTTTACATAAATCTGCTAATCCTAGACCGGTGTTCATATACCACCAGTGGGAAAATTGTCCAACACCACCGAGAGGCAGTTCAAAAACATTTACACAGAAATTTCCATATTTTTCAGGGTTCAATATGTCTGACCCAGCTTCATATTATTATAAGGTTGCACCAACATCAGCACAGAAAATTATGTTGACAAACACCAAACAGATTTACTCTGCTTCCTTTATTGCCCAGTTGTCCAAACAAGGTTTTGACTTATGGAAAGACACCATAGATTGTGCATCTAGAGGCTGTAGTGTCTTAGGACTGTGAGCACTAGGACCCCACGGCCCTGGGCGTACTCAATGGAAGAATTACGTAATCATTAGGGAGGTGTTAAGGTGTCGTCATCTGTAAATGCAACTGATCTTCACATTGAAAAAACTGTTATTTCAATGCTTTTGTGGCACATTCAATGATAAAGTTGATTGGAGTTATGGATGTCCAGTCTGATGTTCTACGTAATTCCTCTAACCTGTATGTTGGCATCCTGTGGTATGCTTGTAGTAGGAAATTAGGTTACTGGTTGAGGGGTGTGAAACTCTACTGAAGCAGGTACCACAGTTCTTGTCAGGGTGAAACACCAGCAAACCCCATATTAACTAGTGCTCAACCCTCTGATAGCTTGAAACAAAGCAGTCAGCCTTAGCATAGTGGCAATGTGTAAAGTATTTATACAGCACTTCAAACAATAATAAAGAGAAAACACAACACTAGAAAAATCCCACACCAATCTATAAAATAGAGTAAAATGAATAAATTATTTGAGACCAAAACAACCAAAATCTAATCAGTAGAACCGGAGATATGCAATTTTAAAGTTTTAAGTGAAAACAGTGAATAAGAGCATAACACGCTAACTGTGGTTATCTGGTCGCACCGGACAGGAACAAAGTCACAACTTCAGGCTGTTTGCGATGAAGCGCAGGCCAGATACAAGGACCATGTTAGGCCCAGCTGAACAAAGTACCTTAAATACTGGACCACAGTCTGCGCAGCATGCTTTCTGAGGCTTCACGTCATTTGGAGTCGGTTCCTAGGGGCTGCGAGGGCCGGGAAGCGAGATCCTGGGTCAGGTTGTTCACACTGCATTGGTTCCAATCAAGCTGTGCTGCAAGGCTTCACAATGAGTCGCATTGGATCCGATGAAGCAGGGAGCTGGGTGGCAAGGCTTGGCATGGCTTTGCGTTGCTTAGCCTCGATTCTGTTGAGGCTGGCAACTGTGCAGCGAGGTTTTGTGGGGCTCTGCACTACTCAGCATTGCTTCCGATGAAGCCTGTAGCTATGTGGCGAGGCTTTGTGGGACTTTGCATTGCTTCACAACGGATTTGGTGAAGACCACAGTTAGGCCAGCAAGCCACTTCTATTCTCACTTCCAAGGGTCCATGACTGGAAGGGCACCACTTGGGGAGTTAGGACTCCAGGTGCAGGGTGCAAGAGAGCTGTAGCCTTTTCTCTCCCTGAAGCTATGATCAGAAGACCAGCCAACCAGCCTTTGGAGTCACTCTGGTGGTCCTGGGTTCAAGATGCAGGTCCAGTCCTTCTCACTCAGGCAGCAGGGCAGCAGAGTAGCATGGCAGCAGAGTAGCAGGGCAACAGACTATCAGTCCTTCTTGAAGTCTGAGTTTTCCACAGGGCCAGAGATGTACTGAAGAATTTGGGCTGAGGGTCCAATATTTGTACCTGGTGCCAGCTTTGAAGTAGGAGAAGTTTCTGGAGGTTTCCACCCCCAGAGGTGTTTAGAATTTTCTTCTTCCTTGCCCTGACTCCAGCTTGTCAGGGGACACACAAGACTAGGGTCCAACCCTTTGTGAGTGTGCTTAGGCAGAGTCTTTGTGATGTGCAAGTGTGGTAGTTAACAGCTCCATCCCCCCAATCAGAGATGGCCCATCCTGCCAACACATATTCCCTGTTTGTCTCACTGTCTGGGAGTAATACACAAAGACCAACTTCCAGCTATACCTAGTCGTGTGACCCAGAATACAGGGTGCAAACACCAAATGTTTGGGACCCTGTCCTCTGTCAAAAAGAACCAAGTCAAGACAGCCTTACCTGGGGTCATAATGATGGAATATCTTCACGCTAATGCAGCTCCAACCATTCTCTTGGTGACCAATGAATTGAACCAAGGATGTTTTTAGATGACATGAGCTTTCGAAAAAACTGGGCAAAGATAGGCCTTGAAATGTACAATAGACTGGCTAATACTCATCATAAATGTAGCAAAGAGATTATTTGTTGCTATTCTGGTCAAAATACAGATTGCTGAAAATACATTGAAAACCAGAGTGCAATAATGTCTATACAAGTAAGAGCTAGAAGAGATAAACAGTGATATCAAACAAGGAATATCTTAACCAGCAAAAATAGCAAAACCTCAGATGGATATAAAAAGATTCATCCTAGACAAGATGTATCCTTGCACTAATGAGGAATATTACACTTCTCAATCCATCAACACCACAAATATCATTTCTCAGCAAACCAAACCAAAGGCAAATAGATGGAAATCAAACTCAGAGGAATAGAGCAGTGGATACAATTTTATAGGACCAATTCTTAACCCTGTATACCAGACAGGCACGCCTCGCTACCCCCACCACCATTTTGACAATTCCAAATGGGAGAGGGGGCTAACCACCAAGGTACATGCACCAACAGAGTTTACAACCATTTTTAGGAAGAGTTAGGGGGAGAGGAAGAGGCAGACCACGACAAACCCCACTTTCATTGGATGGAAACATCTCAAATACAAAAAAGGAGCAAGATGAAGGACAACAGCACCATGAAGACAGCCTAGTAATTAATTTATCTTAAAACCCTATCAGTGATACTGAAAGGAAAGTGCTAAGCTGTGGCTTAGAGTTCATACCCACACCAAAAGAAGTTTTGTTCTGACTGCACTATAAACTTTAATCTTTCTTCAGAAAGATACAGCTACATTCGTTTTTCAGAGAGAAACCAGAAAGAATGAAAAATCCCAACAATGGTCCGAGGAATCCTTCCACTTTTAATCTTCCACTCTCATTAATGCCTCATGAAATCCAAACCTTTGAACAAGCTGTTCTGAAAGAAATCTCCAGCATAGGTCAAAATACATCAAAAGAGAAATGGCCAGCAATCTACACCCTATCCAGTGATACTATGATCACAATAAAATCAGCAGACAAAGTGTAAGCAATAGTGGTTACATCAACAGAAGACCACAGAAAAGAATGTTTGCAACCTCCCTGACAGAAGAAACAAGAGAATTTCGAAAGGTCCCACCACTGATCTAAGAAACAGAATAAAAACAGTGGTTTAGGAAGCTGACACAATGGGTTGGGTCACTTAAAACGGAGAAGAGTTCCTTCAGACAAAGAATCCAAAGACCGCCTACTTCTATATGCTCCCCAAAATTTGTTAAGGAAGAATACAACCACCTGGGAGACACATTGTATCTACCATAGTCTCCATTCCTGAGCTATTATCCATTATTTACAACTCATTTCTGCACCCCCTGGTATGAGCCATGCCATCCTTTTTAAAAGACACCAAAGATGTGCTTAATCTCCTTAGTACTATAACTCTAGAGGGAGTGAATCACTTACTTATCACGTTTGACAGTGAAGCCCTTTATACAAGCATACTACAGGTTGCTACAATTCAGGTCATAGAGGAATTTCTTAGATCAACAGAGTGGATATCTATAACTCCAATCAACTTTATCATTAAATGTGCCACAATAGCATTGAAAGAAAACCTTTTTCAATTTGAGGTTCACTTTTATTTACAGAACCAGGGGACTTCTATGGGAAGCACATTCGTTCAAGTCTTGCTGGCCACTACATGCACAATTTCGAGAAGACTTTTATTAACATTGAAAATAATGCATACAAACAAAAGATCATAATTTGGTGCAGATTCATTGACAACATATTCATCAGATGGAAAGGAATGGAGTACAAGACGGATGAATTCTTTGACTGGATCAACATGCCGGATCCTTACCTGAAGTTTACTCATACGCTTTTGGACCGAGCAATTCCATTTTTGGATCTCATGAATAACAACATTTAAGACAGCATTCTCAATATCTATACACATTACAAGAAAACTGACCACAAAGTCTCTTGAGCTACAACAGCCACCGCCCTAGTGCTTTATGAATTAATTTACGACATGGGCAATTCTTGTGGATACACACAAATGGCAGCAGTGTGGAGGACTATGAAACACAGACAGAAATACTATCTAATAAAATCATTGTTACAAAATACCCACCAAAGATTATCTATAATGCAAATAAAATGCTAAAAATAACAATAGAGAAGTTCTTTTAGTAACCATGACTAAGGGCCTGATTTAGATCTCGTCGGATGGGTTACTCCATCACAACGGTGACAGCTATCCCGTCCGCCGATATATAAATCCCATAGGATGTAATGAGATTTATATTTCGGCGGATGGGATATCCGTCACCATTGTGACAGAAGAACCCGTCCGCCGAGATCTAAATCAGGCCCTAAGTCACCTACAGGATGGGCGTCCTGCGTAACAACATACACTTCTATGTCGAATGAAGTAAATCATAACTAGGAAATGGTATATATTGAACACCCGGAAGCTGAATTTGGAAAAAAACACTAGTCGCTTTCAAAGCCTCAGGCTAACTTCAAGACCTATTGATTCATGTGAGACCTAAGAATTAAGTAAAACAGATACTACCCTGCGGGTATTCAGTAGCATTCAAGGACACTATCTCTGTTGCGATTGCAACATATGCCACCTGACTGAACTGACCAAAGAAATTGACCTTGGTCTTTCCGAGAAGTGGCTACTGAGCGGCCATTCAAACTGCAACATGAGTGATTGTGTATATCTAATCCATTTATGTAATTTGTAATATATCCTCATGACTGCTAGACCAGTTATAATCAGGATAAATGAATATCAGAGCACAATCAGACACTAATGAACAGCTACCAAGTTAACCATTCATTGCATAGGAAACAAGCATACTCCCAACTATATGAAATGGGCCATTCTGGAGAGAACACAAGACAGGTCAAACCTACAAGAGAGATTGCGGAAGAAGGAATAGCGCTGGGTCTTCAAATTGCATACTGGTGTGAAACGACTAAATGATGATATACCTTGGACTTTGTTAGCCAAAAAACATTCCAAAACCTTAGGGCCCTCTTTTTGGGCACCAACAAGTAAATATCTATTCCACATATTGCAATTTATATGAGCATGACATGCCACAAAGGGCAATAAGAGTAGGTACTCCAAGGGTACAATTGCACAAGAAGACCTTTTATTAACTTACATACACCATAAATCATGATTGGCTCTATAATATTTCCTGACAGAACAGTCAATATTTCAGAATATATACTCCGGGTTCTAAAAGATTTTCACACCAACTATATGCCATTACCTGAAGCATGAATGACTATGGTAAAAAAACAATAAAGTTACAGTGACCCTTTTGTTTTATTTTTGTTGTACATATTTTAATTACTTTTAGACCACATCTTCCACTTGTAGCATTTTTTCGCAACATGAGTGCAGATATGTGTATGCGGCCACACATAAAAAAGACTTTCTCTTCCTTCTGCAAAAAAGATGCTGCAAAAAGACCCCAAAAAAACTAATTTTGACTGTGCACATGGTGAATGCTATACTATAGTAGAGGTTTTGGTGCTCCAATATGGTGCTTAGGTAACTCAACGCATCATCCTGACATACCACATCACGTCGGAGGGGCACATCATCCTTTAATACTGGTGTCCGGTACCGAGGAACACTTTAAAAAACCTTCCTTACTACATGGTCTCCTATTTCGAGAGACCTTAAAAGTAGGTAGACTACCCAAGATGTTTTTCCAGGACAATAGTTAAGTGTAATAACCACGTAGTCAAAGTTAATGCTTTCCACTTCAGCCTGAGTAACTTATTGTTTGGATGCAGCATCTGACTGACTATGTTTACTTAAGTTGTCTGAGCATATAGGAAGCTGCTTTGAGGGACTCTAAGGGGCTTTTGTATAATACAACACAGGTAAGAGCATACCCTCAATTTACATTAATGAGTCATTTCACCGCCATCATTCTGTTTGCAGTGATCATGCAGGTCGCATAATGGGGCTCCTAGAGTGCACACAAGCAGCATTTAAATCTATGGTTCGCTCTCTTTTATGTATGTCTTTATATATGTTTGCATGGTATTTTGTTATATTTTCTTGTCCCAACAGGTCTGAAAGGGAAAAAAAGGACTCCATTGTGAGCAATTCCTCTTTTGCAAGATTCTCATATGCTACTTTCCATATCTAAGGGTATTTTCCAGTTTGTTTTAATACACTAAAACCCTGTGTAGATTAGGGAAATAGTTTCGGTCCTGAAGAATTGCTGCTACCCTGTAAGGGCACAACAGCCTAAAGACATGCTGAACTTCACTAGAACCTAGGGTTCATTATTATCCTAATTGGTTCACATTATTATTTTTAATCTTGACATGGGCATTTTCTGGAAATAAAATACACAAAGAATTGTGCCATTTTTTTACACACCACCCAATCTACCACTTTCCTTCACACCTCAGAGAAAGGGCTCCGTGCCACTGTTGGGCAAAACCCAGACATTGAGATCAGAAGATCTCTGGCTAAGAGCCTGCCTGAGCTGAGGGGCCCGCTAACTACTGCAACGCACACCTAGCGAGGAGCACAACCCGATGATGAAGCCATTGGGTGAGGGCGGGTTCATCCAATAAAGGATGCCCTTTATGACCAGTTTAAGTACATCTACCTCAGTGAAGGGTTGATAAAGTACAATATTGTATGAATACTAATCATAGTAACCTCACACTTCTAACATTAGAATCCAATTTGGGGCAGCCACTTTACCCACAATTAACTCAAAGACTGAAGTCTGATAGAACAAAGCTGGGTTTTAAAGCAACAAGACAATGGATACACAAGAAATGTTTTGATATCTTGTGCTTGACCTTTGAAGTGTGCCCCATATGTTAAATGTACAACCCCAGCAGACCTGTCAAGCAGGATTTGACTTTCATGCAAGAGTTGATACTGCAATGTCAAATGAGGCCCACTGTGATTAGAGCCTTCCTGGTTGGAGGGGACAAAACAATGGCACTGTCTAGTTGTTAAGTCAACAAAGGAGAGAGGGGGGACCAGGAGCCTGTTTAGGTCCAGTGTCCGTGCTCCACAAATTACCGTTAAATCATAGGGGACACTGTTCCGAATTGAGGGTGCACAATGTCACCCAATCAACAAGAAGAAAGATTGAGAATAGAGTAGATGGTGAGAGGAGGAGGAAAGAGAGAGAAGCAAAACCCAGACATTGAGATCAGAAGATCTCTGGCTAAGAGCCTGCCTGAGCTGAGGGGCCCGCTAACTACTGCAACGCCCACCTAGCGAGGAGCACAACCCGATGATGAAGCCATTGGGTGAGGGCGGGTTCATCCAATAAAGGATGCCCTTTATGACCAGTTTAAGTACATATACCTCAGTGAAGGGTTGATAAAGTACAATATTGTATGGATACTAATCATAGTAACCTCACACTTCTAACATTAGAATCCAATTTGGGGCAGCCACTTTACCCACAATTAACTCAAAGACTGAAGTCTGATAGAACAAAGCTGGGTTTTAAAGCAACCAGACAATGGATACACAAGAAATGTTTTGGTATCTTGTGCTTGACCTTTGAAGTGTGCCCCATATGTTAAATGTACAAACCCAGCAGACATGTCAAGCAGGATTTGACTTTCATGCAAGAGTTGATACTGCAATGTCAAATGAGGATCACTGTGATTAGAGCCTTCCTGGTTGGAGGGGACAAAACAATGGCACTGTCTAGTTGTTAAGCCAACAAAGGAGAGAGGGGGAACCAGGAGCCTGTTTAGGTCCAGTGTCCGTGCTCCACAAATTACCGTTAAATCATAGGGGACACTGTTCCGAATTGAGGGTGCACAATGTCACCCAATCAACAAGAAGAAAGATTGAGAATAGAGTAGATGGTGAGAGGAGGAGGAAAGAGAGAGAGGCAGAGGTTCATCCCCAGTATCAAGGATCCAATCCCGAGAGAGGGCCGAGTCTTGCCTCTTAGTTGCCCTCACACACCCGAAGGATGTCATGCTTCATCATCGGGCTTTGCTCCTCGTCGGGCCGGCGCTGCAATGCCCGACGGGTCCCCGAATGGTCACTTTCACGGAGATCTTTTAAGAGAAAAGCCGTTAGGTGAGTGCGGGTGTGTGGGGTGGATCCAGTAGCAAAAGTGGTGAAGTGCGTGCAGTGAAAGGTGTCCAAAAATAAATAAATAAAACCACCTAGGAGCATCCACAGGAAGACCCTTTACTAGCGTGGTACCCTTGGTAGATAAAAAAAAAACGAAGGTTGGTGAGTTACTGTGAGGCTTAATGTGCACAAGTAACTGTTAAAAGGTTGACATGTTTCACGCCTGGTTTGTCGAAATGATCAATGGCGTGTCTTCAGGACCTAGCTGATGTGATAGTAGTGCACGTAAGAATGGGGTTCCGGATTGGAGATGGTAACCCGTATAAGTGAGAGGTGGCTTAGGGGTAACCACAGGGCTATGTTCCCTATCATGTGGTGCAAATCTCGACTCGTAGATCTGCCCAAGCCAAAGGTACCCTCACATTGACGGGAGGAGTCTCCCAAAGCTAGTGTCCGCTGGATGCCCGCACCTTATTGGGGCTGCGTCGGGTGCTGGGTAGGTGCTAATGAGCCGGCACCCGACGCAACCCCAATAAGGTGCGGGCATCCAGCGGACACTAGCTTTGGGAGACTCCTCCCGTCAATGTGAGGGTACCCCTTTGGCTTGGGCAGATCTACGAGTCGAGATTTGCACCACATGATAGGGAACATAGCCCTGTGGTTACCCCCAAGCCACCTCTTACTTATACGGGTTACCATCTCCAATCCGGAACCCCATTCTTACGTGCACTACTATCACATCAGCTAGGTCCTGAGGAAACGCCATTGATCATTTCGACAAACCAGGCGTGAAACATGTCGACCTTTTAACAGTTACTCGGGCACATTAAGCCTCACAGTAACTCACCAACCTTCGGGTTTTTTTAATCTACCAGGGGTACCACGCTATTAAAGGGTCTTCCTGTGGATGCTCCTAGGTGGTTTTATTTATTTATTTTTGGACACCTTTCACTGCACGCACTTCACCAGTTTTGCTACTGGATCCACCCCACACACGCGCACTCACCTAACGGCTTTTCTCTTAAAAGATCTCCGTGAAAGTGACCCTTCGGGGGACCCGTGGGGCATTGCAGCGCCGGCCCGACGAGGAGCAAAAGCCCGATGATGAAGCATGACATCCTTCGGGGTGTGTGAGGGCAACTAAGAGGCAAGACTCGGCCCTCCCCTTCGGGATTGGATCCTTGATACTGGGGATGAACCTCTGCCTCTCTCTTTCCTCCTCCTCTCACCATCTACTCTATTCTCAATCTTTCTTCTTGTTGATTGGGTGACATTGTGCACCCTCAATTCGGAACAGTGTCCCCTGTGATTTAACTGTCTAGTTGTTAACATTTGTATGTGACAGGGGTGTCCTCTTTGAAGTTAATTCAATTCCTGGGTGCAGCCCCACTACTCATACTGTCAAGGGAAATCAACACCTGCCTACACCTAGGCCTTTGTTCTCTGCTCTGGGAACAGTTATCCCACCTCTTCATGGACTAATTACTGGCTCGCAGGAGTGGGGGAACAAATGGCAATGGGCTTCCAGAGGCTTTAGGCAGGGAAAAGGTAGGGAATCTTTCTAAAAGTTCATTTTCCTTATTATTTATAAAACATCCAACTTCACTAGTGAATTGAATTTTTCATAACTATTAAAATAGTTGTTTAGTCATTTTTCTAGGTGTTTCCTAACCAAAGTAAACACTATTAAATGTAATAATGTAACCCATTTTTTTTATTAGGAAACAGCCAGCCTTACAACAGTAAAAATAGCTTTTCAGGCATTTTCACTATAAGGACATATTTAACTTTGAATTCCTACATGTCCTACTTTTAAATATCATGCAATCCTACCTTATGGGCAATAAGGCCTACATAGGGGTGACATAAATGTTTCAAATGAAGGTTTTGACCTTTCAAAAGGGGTTCATTTTGACAGGTTGAATTTGCAGTTTAAAACTGCAACAGTCTGGCTACAAATGGTAGGCTTGCAGTCATGTTTGCACTGTCACTATAGTGGATGGCACAGTAGGTGCTGCAGTCCTTTAGTGATTTTTACCTTACAGGCCCTAGGTACACTATGTACCATATACTAGGGATGTAAGTTAATTTAAACATTCCAATAAGGAGTATGCCAATTTCAACAGAAAGGTAGAGCCCAGGCACTTTATCACTGGTTAGCAGGGGTAAAGTGCACAGAGTTCTACAACCACCAAACCAAAATATAGAGTCAAGCAAAGGGCGGAACATCCAGGGTGAACTTGCAGAAAAGACACATGCTGACATGTCATTTTATTGTCATATATAATAGGCCTTATTTGTTTTAGTATTCACTACCTTAGGGAAGTTTGGTGACATAGCTAACGTTGCCCAATCTAGAATGGGAGTGAAGTACACACCGAAAAGATATTTAGAACAAATATAGTAAATATTTTGGGGATTATGCTGTTAGTGTAAAGTAGGCTTTAAATTGTATTTTTAAAAAGCGGAAGTATGTTATTTAAACATACTTGTAAAGATGGAAGGATCATTTTGAAAACTGAAAGGTTACATGCATGAAGTAAGGAATGCAAAATGATAAGAATGCTAGATGCTTGTAGCTTGGTTAAAGTCATTCTTTAACAGTATTTTTAAAGCAAACAGAGGCAATTTCGTTCCTTCTCTAAACCACCATCTTATGAAAAAGCTAAAAAAGCTGACCCACGAGACACATACACAGCAGGAAACATTTCTGTCAATAAATTACTTTTTAGACATGAGCAGTTTGTTCTCGTGGTAACTGGCGGTTTTAAGACCAAGGTTCCATCTTCCCACATACAATACCCAGAGACAGCTCTTGTAGACACAAGAAGCATTTTAATTCTTTTCAGGTCTGGCCAGCTCTGTGAATTAAAAAAAAAATCCTTAATAAAAAATATATAGATATATACATACATTGAGGGTCTTTGGGTTAGCCCTTTTTATCCACTGGTTTGTTCATTTGCCATTCATATTGTGCTTCCAACCGCCACAACATGCGTCACAGTGTAAAGGGTGGGCTATTGGATCTATTACACTGCGAGCTGTAGCATTTTACAGGATTACATGTGCACATTCACCTAATAAGAAGCACCTTTCAGTGCTAGGGCTGAAGAGAAAATATTTCAATTTGCCAATGCATTTTTCTTTCCATTCTTTATCCTTTTTTTTATTTTTGCTTAGTCATTTTTATGCGTTTAAACTGACTTCATGTTACAGTTCTTCAAAGCCAGTGGTCTTCTTTGCAATAACCTCCAATAACCTTTAACTGCAGCCCCACTACTCATACTGTCAAGGGAAATCAACACCTGCCTACACCTAGGCCTTTGTTCTCTGCTCTGGGAACAGTTATCCCACCTCTTCATGGACTAATTACTGGCTCGCAGGAGTGGGGGAACAAATGGCAATGGGCTTCCAGAGGCTTTAGGCAGGGAAAAGGTAGGGGAATCTTTCTAAAAGTTCATTTTCCTTATTATTTATAAAACATCCAACTTCACTAGTGAATTGAATTTTTCATAACTATTAAAATAGTTGTTTAGTCATTTTTCTAGGTGTTTCCTAACCAAAGTAAACACTATTAAATGTATTTTCCTGTGGCTAGCTTTACAACTGAAAAGAGCCCATATTCCTGTTCTAATTTCACTTGCCCAAGAATTACCTTTACTGATTTATTAAATTTATATGCAGAGGTTACTTGTTGCTTACATTTACATTTTTCCTGCAATCATATGGACACAGCGTTTAGTGGGTGGCATTTGTTTCCTCTTTTTATATTTATGTCATACACTTTCAAAGAAAAATAAAAAAATGTAACCATCACACCACTTGCAAGGGTTATTGAATTTGTAAATGCTTGTCTTACAATTGCAGCTACCTTCTAAATTCATAGTCAGAATAGACTTTCTTTTGTTTACATGTGATAACTTAATTTACGTTAACAGAATGTATTTCCTGTGTTTATCTCTGACCTATGATTTAGCATTTAATATAGCTTGGTTTAGAATATGAAAATAGAAAGGTACTATTCATACATGTGCCCGAAAAAGGGGAGAGGTGTGGCGCAGCGGCCAGAGCGGCTGACTCCGTAACACGAGGGTCAAGGTTCAATCGCCGAGGGCAGCTCAGCTCAGCATTATGTGACTCTGGGCAATAGCTCACTTAATCTCCTCAATGCCCCCCCAGCGCCTGGATACCCCTAGAGGTGATAAGTTTGTGCTTTACAAATGTGGAATTATTATTGTCAATATTTATGGGTTTCTCGATCACTGCTGCAAGTTGGCAGAGCTCCTGCATCCGCAAAATTCATTGTTCCCCATCCGATTCGGAGGAAGGGGGCCCGCTGATTATATACTGCTTCAGTCTCTTCAAGATCTACCAACTTACAATCATTGGTGGATGCCTGCCTGCCACATGGCTTAGAGCATTTGGAGGTCTGCCCTATGTAGGGAGGTCTTGACGATGTAGATTCTTCTTGCCCAGTCCTACCATACGAGGCAAGGTGGGACCAGGTAAGGAAAATAAACAATGGATCGCACATGCAAAGGAAACTCCCTGCATGGGGTATCGATTGTTTAATTATTTTTCAAACAGAAATACAAAAGAGAATGCTGAATGGGCCTCCTTGACATGGCATTCAGCCAGGTTATTAGGGTGACCACTTAACATAGATGCAAATTCTGTACAGGACTGTAAAAAATTCAGGACAAAGAGTCAAAATTCAGGACAAAAATTCAGGACAAAAGGTCAGTTTTATGGACACATCCAAGGAGAGGCCATACCCCACTACTTAAGAGTGCATTTATTTACTATTTTCTACATAGCACTATTTATTCACTATGGTCTCTTTGTGATTGCCTCTAGGTATGCTACATTCCGGTGGCACATTACATCCTTATTCGATAGTAAACTAATGCCCTTGAGAACAGTGTCAAGGTCATCACCGCTGCCCAAATCTACCCAATCTTTCTTGGAGAGAAAGCAACAGCAAAATTTTGATTATGTTTCTAAACATTTTAAAACCCATGGCAAACAGTTTGGGAAACATTAAGGTAAGTGGCCTTCTGATATTTTAAACAAAAACATCTGGCTCACCTCAACCTCCAGTGAATGAATGAATGAAGTAATTTTATAGAGCGCGCATTACCCGAAGGTGTCTTAGCGCTAGGCGAATCAAGGACTGAGGAAGGAGCATCAAGCCGGGTTAGGTCTGAGTGACTTTGTTGTTTACAGGTGGAAATAGCCAGGTCTTTAGCTGCTTTCTGAATAACTGCAAGCTGGGTTGGGACCGGAGGGCAAGAGGAAGGGAGTTCCATAACTTTCCCCCCCCGGAAGGTCAGTGTTCTACCGCCCCAGTTTACTTGTTTAATCCTGGGAATCAGGACCGTATGCGCCGAGCTAGATCTGAGTGTTCTACTGGGCGCATACCAGGTAACTCGCTCCTGAAAATAGAGCGGGCCGGTACAGTGAAGAGCCTTGTGCATTAGGCACAGAGGGCCCGATTCACAAAAGTAATCTGAGACAAAATGCTAACTTTACGACTTTCGGTATTCACAAAAAGCATTTAGGAGTAGTAAAGTTAGGATTTTGTCTTACGTTTGTCTTAAGTTTTGGTCTTAAGACAAAATCCTAACTTAAGTTAAACTTAAGTTAAACTTAAGTTAGGATTTTGTCTTAAGTTTGTCTTAAGTTTTGGTCTTAAGACAAAATCCTAATTTAAGTTTAACTTAAGTTAGGATTTTGTCTTAAGACCAAAACTTAAGAAAACTTAAGACAAAATCCTAACTTAAGTTTGACTTAAGTTTAACTTAATTTAGGATTTTGTCTTAAGTCCAAAACTTAAGACACACTTAAGACAAAATCCTAACTTTACTACTCCTAAATGCCTTTTGTGAATACCGAAAGTCGTAAAGTTAGGATTTTGTCTCAGATTACTATTGTGAATCGGGCCCAGAGTCTTAAATGAGATTCTCTTCTCCACCGGTAGCCAATGAAGGCCGTGTAACAGATGAGATACTGGTTTAAACTTAGGGATTTTCAAAAGAATTCTGGCTACCGCATTCTGTAGGGACTGCAATTTTTTCAACAGGTATTTCGATATGCCAAGATAGAGGGCATTGCAGTAGTCCAGTTTGGAGCCTATGAGGGCCAGCATTACGGTCTTCTGAAGGGATGAAAGGGAGGATTTGTTTGAGAACCCGTAACATCCCCCAGAGGTCACTGCATTGATCTGGGCAGCGAAGAATACTTTGGTTTCAAAAATGACTCCCAAATCTTTAGCCTTCTGCACCGGCTTAGGCACATCCCCCAGCTCCTGGGGCTACAGGATGCATTCCAGAAGGAGGTCTCTTTCCCAAAGAGCAGCACCTCCATTTTATCCGAATTCAATTTGAGACAATTCTCCTTCATCCAGCTTGCAGCTGCAGCCATGCAACTGCAGAAATTATTAGCATCATTTCCAAACTGAGACGAGACGGACACCATTATCTGCGTGTCATCTGTGTGAGATAGTACGGTCAGGCCGAAGCTCAGAATAAGCTTCACCAGGGGGGTGACATACACGTTAAAAAGAGTGGGGCTGAGCACCGATCCCTACGGCACCCCACAAGGGAGGGAAAAGGGGCTGGATTTTACATCTCCCATCTCGACCCACTGTTGCCTATTTTTGAGAAATGAGCTCAGCAGAGATAGTGCAGTGCTTCTAAAGCCTAAGGAGTGCAGGCGTTTCATAAGAAGTACGTGGTGGACCGTATCAAAGGCGGCAGAGAGATCAAGTAGAATTAATGCAGCTCTGCCGCCCTTGTCCACCCTCACTCTAATATCCTCCGATGCGGCCACCAGTGCAGACTCCATGCAGTGGTTCTCTCTAAACCCGTATTGAGCGGGGTCCAGCAATTGATGGGTGTCCAGAAAAGTTAGAATTTCCACATTCATGGCCTTCTCTAACACCTTAGCTGGGAACGGGAGTCGGGAAATTGGTCTGTAACTGTCCACCAGCTTGGGGCCCAAGGAGGGTTTCTTCACCAAAGGAAGAATAGAGGCCTTTTTCCAGATGTCAGGGTAGTGCCCCAAACTCAGTTCTTGGTTCAGTAGATCTTTAAGTGGCCCAACCACCTGACTAGCCAGCTTATTGATGATCCCCGGAGGGCAAGGGTGAGAGGGGCCCCGGACTTGATGGAACTCATGAGGCTGATTGTTTTATCCCATGTGAGAAGCGAAAACTTCACAAAGGGGGGAGATACCTCGCGACCCGTGAATGGACCCAAATTCGAGGCCTCTTCCAAATTAAATATAAGGTCAGTGCTAGGAGACTGCTGAAAGAATACCTGAAAGATAGAGTTGACCTTACATTGGAAGAAATCTGCCAGCTTGTTGCAGAAAGATTCGTTCAAGACAAAGGAGCTGCTGTTGCTCCAATTCGACAGATCTTTAACCGTTTTAAAAAGTTCCCTGGAGGAATTTGCTGCTAGTCTAATTTTCCCTGCGGAAAATTTAGCTTTTTCGGCTTTAATGAGCTTTTTATACTCCGCAAGGTTTTTTTTGTATGTGGTTTTTTTCCCGGGGGAATAGTCTACCCTCCAGAAGCGCTCTTCGCGCCTTCACCTCAGCTGTGCTGCTTTCAAAGCTGGTGAGAACCAAGGAGCAGATGGATTTTTCCTATGCCTCTTCAGCGTTTTCACAGGCACCACTTTGATGCAAGCTGTCTCCAGCCAGTGCGTATAACTAATTGCTGCATCATCAATGTCCTTGACAGAAGCGGGAACAGAATTGGAGAGAGCCTCCTGTAGAGCATCCACCTTGGTATCCTTCCATGGCTGGTACTTAATAACTCTATCTGTGCTATTTGATTCAGCTCTAATACACTGGGTCGTGATTGAAAAGAAAATGGCCATGTGGTCCGACCATGGAAGTGGAAGTATCTTATCTATGCCTAATTCGGCATTATTTGTAAAGGTACCATCCAATGTATGGTTGGCTATGTGAGTAGGTGCTTCAATTCGTTGGAGTAAGTTGAAGCTATTAAGAGTGTCAACCAGATAACCTGTGTCTACATTCGAGGACAACTCCAAATGAAAAGGAAGTCCCTACCAGCGTGAAGTTTGCGTACGTTATACTGGGTTCCATAAAGGATTGGATTTTATCAACTAAGCCCCTCCTTGGGCCAGGAGGTCGATAGACTAGCAATCCTTGAAATGGATAAGATTTGTTCAGATTAATACTGAACCTAAGTGCCTCACAATCTAAATGAGGCACCGGTGTGAAACTAGCCACAGTTAATTGTGATAGACACTCGCTAGCCCCCTCTTTTGTCTATTCTGTCTAGCCTTTCAATGTTGAACCCACACGGGACAGCAGCCTTGATGTCTGGGTCAGACACGTTGTCAGCCCAGGTCTCCGTGAGGAAAATAATGTCAGGATCATACTGGGCAATTAGATCTGCAAATTCATGTTTATGCTTAATAAGAGACCGAGTGTTGAGAAGCAGACAGTGGTGTGCCTTTACAGCTGTTTGCCTATCAGTTGTTGCTATGATAGGGGCTCTGGGGGGAACATGCCCGGTCCCAACACCAGAGCTATGGGAGAACCAACACAGATGGCACCTATATTCAATAGAGCTGCCGCACCAATCGTGAGGAAGGCAGAGACTCTTGGTAGCAGTATGGCGTAGAGCAAGGAGTTCACTCCTCGTGTAGACGGTGGCTGGAACAGGGTTCCTGGCGCCTGGCACCGTCCAGTGAACTCTAAACCTACAAAACTTTAATGAGTCAGAGCAGATGGGGTGGGCAACATGCCTCACTCCAAATGTCAGGAAGTGAGGTACCCACAACTTGTTTGTAGTCTCACTGCACTAGAGTGTGTGTCAGGGACCGCACATTTATCTCAGAGTTGGAAACCTGGACTACCAACCAAAGAGAATTAAAGAGAAGGTTGAAATTGAGATCATATGAGAGATCCATAGCAACTGATTCAAAGAGTTGTTGCTAAGAATTGGAGAAATAACGAAGAGAAGAACAAGGTGGGACAAATCCTAAAATCAGACAAGATAGGTCCACCATGAGTATCGGAAAATATTGCAAACCTGGGGAGTTGTCTCAGCAGAGAGGAGAGAAACAGAAGAGGCACTGTTAAATGGTTAAACAAGCAGGACCCACCCACCCTGGCAAACTCTTCTGGTGTACTGGTCCGCTGGTCATGCTTGTGAAGGATGAGCAGGAGCCAGACCCTCTGGAAGGTTGTGTTGGGCAATTGCCTATTCTGTCCATGTCGTTAAACAGCCTTATCCTCCATCAAAGAAGTCATCTCTAGTGTCGCTTTGAAGACTGGCTCTTGACAAGTTGTAATGCCACCAAACCATTGAGAATGCATCTCTCAAACAGTCATTGGCCATTTTACAACAAAGTTACCTGGATCCTCTGCGGCTGGGCTGATGGAGATGAAGTTTGATGGGAATTCCAAAACGTTTAAAACATTCCTGGACACCTGTCAAGTCCATTTCATGTTTAAGCTTCACATCTATGCCTCAGAACGAGCTAAAGTGTGCTTCATTATTATAAATAACATTGAAAATGCCCTAGCATGGGCAGTGCCTCTGGTTTCAGAGCCCAGTCCTCTTTTGGATAACTTTCCTGCTTTCTCAACAGCATTTTGACAAATGTTGGGCCATCAGGATCATAAGATTGCTGCTCATGCTGAAATCCTGGAACTTTCTCAGGGTTCCATGGACCTGCAATATTATATAGCAATGTTCAAAGAACTGGCCAGAGAAATCAATTGAATCGACCTTATTCCTTATACACACTCTTCTGGAAGGGGCGAAGAGGAGAGTTAAAGGACGAGCTGGCGAGAGTGGCTAGACCTCCAACTCTTCAAAACCTTCAAGATCTTATCCATTTGGACCTCCAGATTGACAGTCACTTTCAGAAAAGACGTTAAGAAAGAAGAAAGCAATCTCCTTTTAGAACACCTTTCAAACTATCACCCACGGTCACTGATTCGGAAGAAGAGCCTATACAGGTTAGGGTTACTAGAGATCCTTTAATAGAGGAGGAGAAGGCTAGAAGATGAACAATTGACTTGTGCATGTACTGTGGTCAGGATGGGACACCTTCTTAGTTCCTGTCCTGTAAGACCAGCCTGTCCAGCACCGAAGTAGGGAAACTAAAGAGCTTACAGGGAATAGGGGGGAGTGAGAAACAATGAACCCTGCCTTCATCATTGCAATCTTCTAGTTTTGTGCTTCTCCTAGGTGATCTTATCATCCAGCTTGTCCGATTACAGTACTGATCCTTATTGATTGTGGGGCCTGGAACGTCTATATTGACATTTAATGGGCTCCCTAATAATCAGGGGGCATATTAGCAAGGGCGTTATCGCCGCTTTAGCGGCACTTTTTGCCGCTAAAGCGGCGATATTTTTATCGCCCTAGTAGCAAGCTGTCGCTAACAGCTGTTAGCGACAGCTTAATGGCGATAGCGGCCGTTTTGTTGCAGCTTTGCATGTCAGCGATAATTATCGCTAATGACATGCAAAGTAGGCGTTCCCAACTAAAAGCAACTGCAAACAGTCGTAAACACAACTTCCCCCTATTATCAATGCCCGCAAAGCGAAAAAAAAAGTTGCGCAAACCGCGATTATCGCTGGAATTTAACACCTGATAAAAACTTGACTTAACCATCTTGTCAATGGGAGATGGATTGTAAGGTTAAGTCCTCACCTGCCTATTAGCAAGCTTTTCATTAGCGCAGTGAATTTATCGCTGGATTTCTGCGCTATTGCTGGGTTTCGCTCTATCGCTGGATTTTTATCGCCTTGGAGATAAGCGTTGATAATAACGCGTTATCTCCGCAATGAAATCCAGCGATAGCCGGCGATAAAAAACAGCGCTAAGCGCGCTTTGCGATAATTATCGCAAATCCTTGGTAATATGCCCCCAGATTCCTCTCCTTAGAAAGAAGCTTCTAGTGGTGGTAGAAGCTGTTGATGGAACTCTGGTGGAAGAAACGCAGCCATTGCCCTTGAAGTTAGGCATTCCTTATGATAATTCTGGGAATTAACTGGTTGGAAAGACACAATGCTTATATTAATTGGGCTACCAAGAAACGTTTTTTTAGGATCCAATTTCTGTGTCCACCATTGTAGCATGGATCAATCCATTCTAGAAACACCTGAACTTCATTCTGAAATTATTGTTTCCTCCATGGCTCATCTCACAGAAATTCCAAATGTCTATCATGAGTTCTAGGATGTATATCAAGAAACCACAACCAAGGAGTTACAACCTCATCGACCCTTTAACTGTGCCATTGAAATCTTACCAGATGCAATTCTTTCCTACGGGAGAACCTTCTCTTTCTCTTCCTCCGAAAGACAAGCTTTAAAGGATTATTTAGATGCCAGAGGGCTAATGGTCTCATTGTTCCTTCCAAATCATGAGTGGGAGCCTCTTTGTTCTATATACGTAAATAAGGATCATCTGAACTCCACCGCTGTATTGATTATAGACGTTTAAATAAAGTGACAGTAAAGGATCAGTTTACCTTTAATATCAAATATCTTGGAAGTCATACAAGGAGCAAAATTCTTTACCAAACTAGACTTAAGGGTCACATATCATTCGATTCAGATACGTTCTGGAAACAAATGGAAAACAGCTTTCAGAACCCCTTCGGACATCTTGAATATCTAGTGATGCCATTTGGCCTATGCAATGCTTCAGCTACATTCCAATGCTTTATGAATGGAGTTTTCTCACATCTTATCCTTCAGAGTATGGTTGTTTATCTGGATGATAATTTAGTCTTCACCAAAGACTCAACTAAATACATCGACCATGTGAAGCAAGACCTGTCAAGTGTGTGCCTAGAACCAATCTGAGTATCTGCAACAAATGATGGACGGAATGCTGAATGATTCAGACATTCTCCCCCAGTCAAGAGATCTGGGTTAAATCCATCGTTCTTTTGCCCACTACGCCACCCCAGTTTGGACCCAGCCATATGCAAATCAGTCTTGACCCTGTGCCTCATGGGAACAGTCCAGACCGAACTGCAAAGCCAGGTCCTCACGGGACCGGAAACAAGCATCCTGGGACCGGTTTCAGGGTATGTCACCCTTTATCAGCCAGGCTAGCTTGAATCCAGTGGCACAGTGAGCAAGGGACCCATGTCTGGGCATACCCATCCCACTTAGGGTGAAAAGTGTATCTGCAACAAATGATGGACGCAATGCTGAATGATTCAGACATTTTCCCCCAGTCCAGAGATCTGTGTTAAATCCATCGTTCTTTTGCCCACTACGCCACCCCAGTTTGGACCCAGCAATATGCAAATCAGTCTTGACCCTGTGCCTCATGGGAACAGTCCAGACCGAACTGCCAAGCCAGGTCCTCCCTGGACCGGAAACAAGCATCCTTGGACCGGTTTGAGGGTATGTCACCCTTCATCAGCCAGGCTAGCTTGAATCCAGTGGCACAGTGAGCAAGGGACCCACGTCTGGGCATACCCATCCCACTTAGGGCGAAAAGTGTATCTGCAACAAATGATGGACGGAATGCTGAATGATTCAGACATTCTCCCCCAGTCAAGAGATCTGGGTTAAATCCATCGTTCTTTTGCCCACTACGCCATCCCAGTTTGGACCCAGCCATATGAAATCAGTCTTGACCCTGTGCCTCATGGGAACAGTCCAGATTGAACTGCCAAGCCAGGTCCTCCCGGGAACGGAAACAAGCATCCTAGGACCGGTTTCAGGGTATGCCACCCTTCATCAGCCAGGCTAGCTTGAATCCAGTGGCACAGTGAGCAAGGGACCCACGTCTGGGCATACCCATCCCACTTAGGGCGAAAAGTGTATCTGCAACAAATGATGGACGGGATGCTGAATGATTCAGACATGCTCCCCAGTCAAGAGATCTGGGTTAAATCCATTGTTCTTTTGCCCACTACGCCACCCCAGTATGGACCCAGCCATATGCAAATAAGTCTTGACCCTGTCCCTCATGGGAACAGTCCAGACCAAACTCCCAAGCCAGGTCCTCCCTGGTCTGTAAACAAGCATCCTGGGACCGGTTTCAGGGTATGTCACCCTTCATCAGCCAGGCTAGCTTGAATCCAGTGGGACAGTGAGCAAGTGCCCACGTCTGGGCATACCCATCCCACTTAGGGCGAAAAGTGTATCTGCAACAAATGATGGACGGAATGCTGAATGATTCAGACATTCTCCCCCAGTCAAGAGATCTGGGCTAAATTCATCGTTCTTTTGCTCACTACGCCACCCCAGTTTTGACCCAGCCATATGCAAATCAGTCTTGACCCTGTGCCTCATGGGAACAGTCCAGACCGAACTGCCAAGCCAGGTCCTCCCTGGACCGGAAACAAGCATCCTGGGACCGGTTTCAGGGTATGTCACCCTTCATCAGCCAGGCTTGCTTGAATCCAGTGGCACAGTGAGCAAGGGACCCACGTCTGGGCATACCCATCCCACTTAGGGCGAAAAGTGTATCTGCAACAAATGATGGACAGAATGCTGAATGTGCTGAATGATTCAGACATTCTCCCCCAGTCAAGAGATCTGGGTTAAATCCATCGTTCTTTTGCCCACTACGCCACTCAAGTTTGGACCCAGCCATATGCAAATCAGTTTTGACCCTGTGCCTCATGGGAACAGTCCAGACCGAACTGCCAAGCCAGGTCCTCCCTGGACCGGAAACAAGCATCCTGGGACTGGTTTAAGGGTATGTCACCCTTCATCAGCCAGGCTAGCTTGATTCCAGTGGCACAGTGAGCAAGGGACCCACGTCTGGGCATACCCATCCCACTTAGGGTGAAAAGTGTATCTGCAACAAATGATGGACGGAATGATGAATGATTCAGACATTCTCCCCCAGTCAAGAGATCTGGGTTAAATCCATCGTTCTCTTGCCCACTACGCCATCCCCAGTTTGGACCTAGCTTTATGCAAATCAGTCTTGACCCTGTGCCTCATGGGAACAGTCCACACAGAACTGCCAAGCCAGGTCCTCCCTGGACCGGAACAAGCATCCTGAGACCGGTTTCAGGGTATGTCACCCTTCATCAGCCAGGCTAGCTTGAATCCAGTGGCACAGTGAGCAAGGGACCCACGTCTGGGCATACCCATCCCACTTAGGGCGAAAAGTGTATCTGCAACAAATGATGGACGGAATGCTGAATGATTCAGACATTCTCCCCCAGTCAAGAGATCTGGGTTAAATCCATCGTTCTTTTGCCCACTACACCACCCTAGTTTGGACCCAGCCGAATGCAAATCAGTCTTGACCCTGTGCCTAATGGTAACAGTCCAGATCGAACTGCCAAGCCAGGTCCTCCTTGGACTGGAAACAAGCATCCAGAGACCGGTTTCAGGGTATGTCACCCTTCTTCAGCCAGGCTAGCTTGAATCCAGTGGCACAGTAAGCAAGGGACCCACGTCTGGGCATACCCATCCGACTTAGGGCGAAAAGTGTATCTGCAACAAATGATGGACGGAATGCTGAATGATTCAGACATTCTCCCCCAGTCAAGAGATCTGGGTTAAATCCATTGTTTTTTTGCCCACTACGCTGCCCCAGTTTGGACCCAGCCATATGCAAATCAGTCTTGACCCTATGCCTCATGGGAACGGTCCACACCGAACTGCCAACCCAGGTCCTCCCTGGACCGGAAACAAGCATCCTGAGACCGGTTTCAGGGTATGTCACCCTTCATCAGCCAGGCTAGCTTGAATCCAGTGGCACAGTGAGCAAGGGACCCACGTCTGGGCATACCCATCTCACTTAGGGCGAAAAGTGTATCTGCAACAAATGATGGACGGAATGCTGAATGATTCAGACATTCTCCCCCAGTCAAGAGATCTGGGTTAAATCCATAGTTCTTTTGCCCACTACGCCACCCCAGTTTGGACCCAGGCATATGTAACTCAGTCTTGACCCTGTGCCTCATGGGAACAGTCCAGACCGAACTGCCAAGCCAGGTCCTCCCTGGACCGGAAACAAGCATCCTGGGACCGGTTTCAGGGTATGTCACCCTTCATCAGCCAGGCTAGCTTGAATACAGTGGCACAGTGAGCAAGGGACCCACGTCTGGGCATACCCATCCCACTTAGGGCGAAAAGTGTATCTGCAACAAATGATGGACAGAATGTTGAATGATTCAGACATTCTCCCCCAGTCAAGAGATCTGGGTTAAATCCATCGTTCTTTTGCCCACTACGCCGCCCCAGTTTGGACCCAGCCATATGCAAATCAGTTTTGACCCTGTGCCTCATGGGAACAGTCCAGATTGAACTGCCAAGCCACGTCCTCCCTGGAACGGAAACAAGCATCCTGGGACCGGTTTCAGGGTATGCCACCCTTCATCAGCCAGGCTAGCTTGAATCCAGTGGCACAGTGAGCAAGGAACCCACGTCTGGGTATACCCATCCCACTTAGGGCGAAAAGGGTATCTGCAACAAATGATGGACGGGATGCTGAGTGATTCAGACATTCTCCCCCAGTCAAGAGATCTGGGTTAATTCCATCGTTCTTTTGCCTACTACGCCACCCCAATTTAGACCCAGCCATATGCAAATCAGTCTTGACCCTGTGCCTCATGGGAACAGTCCAGACCGAACTGCCAAGCCAGGTCCTCCCTGGACCGGAAACAAGCATCCTGAGACCGGTTTAAGGGCATGTCACCCTTCATCAGACAGACTTGCTTGAATCCAATGGCACAGTGAGCAAGGGACTGTGGTGGTGTGGTGAGCAAAAGAATTATGGATTTAACTCAGATCCTTGTGACTGGGGGTGAATGTTTGCATTGTCCAGCATTCCGTCCATCAATTGCTTCTTTTGCATATGTTGCCCTAAGTGAGAAGGGTATACCCAGACGTGGGTCCCGTGCTCACTGCACCACTGGATTCAAGCTAGCCTGCATGATGAAGGGTGATGCCCTGAAACTGGTCCCAGGATGTTTGTTTCCGGTCCAGGGAAGACCTGGCTTGGCAGTTCGGGCTGGACTGTTCCCACAAGGAACAGCGTCAAGACTGATTTGCATATGGCTCGGTCCAAACTGGGGTGGTGTGGTGAGCAAAATAATGATGGATTTACCTCAGATCCTTGTGACTGGGGGTGAATGTTTGCATTGTCCAGCATTCTGTCCATCAATTGTTTCTTTTGCATATGTTGCCCTAAGTGGGAAGGGTATACCCAGACGTGGGTCCCGTGCTCACTGCACCACTGGATTCAAGCTAGCCTGGCTGATGAAGGGTGATGCCTTGAAACCAGTCCCAGGATGCTTGTTTCCGGTCCAGGGATGACCTGGCTTGGCAGTTCGGGCTGGACTGTTCCCACAAGTAACAGCGTCAAGACTGATATGCATATGGTTCGGTCCAAACTAGGGTGGTGTGGTGAGCAAAAGAATGATGGATTTAACTCAGATCCTTGTGACTGGGGGTGAATGTTTGCATTGTCCAGCATTCCGTCCATCAATTGTTTCTTTTGCATATGTCGCCCTAAGTGGGAAGGGTATACCCAGACGTGGGTCCCGTGCTCACTACACCACTGGATTCAAGCTAGCCTGGCTGATGAAGGGTGATGCCCTGAAACCAGTCCCAGGATGCTTGTTTCCGGTCCAGGGAGGACCTGGCTTGGCAGTTCGGGCTGGACTGTTCCCACAAGGAACAGCGTCAAGACTGATTTGCATTTGGCTCGGTCCAAACTTGGGTGGTGTGGTGAGCAAAAGAAAGATGCATTTAACTCAGATCCTTGTGACTGGGGGTGAATGTTTGCATTGTCCAGCATTCCGTCCATCAATTGTTTCTTTTGCATATGTCGCCTAAGTGGGAAGGTTGTACCCAGACGTGGGTCCCGTGCTCACTACACCACTGGATTCAAGCTAGCCTGGCTGATGAAGGGTGATGCCCTGAAACCGATCCCAGGATGCTTGTTTCCGGTCCAGGGAGGACCTAGCTTGGCAGTAGGGGCTGGACGGTTCCCACAAGGAACAGCGTCAAGACTGATTTGCATATGGCTCGTTCCAAACTGGGGTGGTGTGGTGAGCAAAAGAATCATGGATTTAACTCAGATCCTTGTTACTGGGGGTGAATGTTTGCATTGTCCAGCTTTCCGTCCATCAATTATTTCTTTTGCATATGTCGCCCTAAGTGGGAAGGGTATACCCAGACGTGGGTCCCGTGCTCACTACACCACTAGATTCAAGCTAGCCTGGCTGATGAAGGGTGATGCCCTGAAACCGGTCCCAGGATGCTTGTTTCCGTTCCAGGGAGGACCTGGCTTGGCAGTTCGGGCAGGGCTGTTCCCACAAGGAACAGCGTCAAGACTGATTTGCATATGGCTCGGTCCAAACTGGGGTGGTGTGGTGAGTAAAAGAATGATGGTTTCAACTCAGATCCTTGTGAATGGGGGTGAATGTTTGCATTGTCCAGCATTCTGTCCATCAATTGTTTCTTTTGCATATGTCGCCCTAAGTGGGAAGGGTATACCCAGACGTGGGTCCCGTGCTCACTACACCACTGAATTCAAGCTAGCCTGGCTGATGAAGGCTGATGCCCTGAAACCGGTCCCAGGATGCTTGTTTCCGGTCCAGGGAGGACCAGGCTTGGCAGTTCGGGCTGGACTGTTCCCACAAGGAACAGCGTCAAGACTGATTTGCATATGGCTGGCCAAACTGGGGTGGTGTGGTGAGCAAAAGAATTATGGATTTAACTCAGATCCTTGTGACTGGGGGTGAATGTTTGCATTGTCCAGCATTCCGTCCATCAATTGTTTCTTTTGCATATGTCACCCTAAGTGGGAAGTGTATACCCAGACGTGGGTCCTGTGCTCACTACACCACTGGATTCAAGCTAGCCTGGCTGATGAAGGGTAATGCCCTGAAAACGGTCCCAGGATGCTTGTTTCCGGTCCAGGGAGGACCTGGCTTGGCAGTTCGGCTGGACTGTTCCCACAAGGAACAGCGTCAAGACTGATTTGCATATGGCTCGGTCCAAACTGGGGTGGTGTGGTGACAAAAGAATGATGGATTTAACTCAGATCCTTGTGACTGGGGGTGAATGATTGCATTGTCCAGCATTCCGTCCATCAATTGTTTCTTTTGCATATGTCGCCCTAAGTGGGAAGGGTATACCCAGAAGTGGGTCCCGTGCTCACTACACCACTGGATTCAAGCTAGCCAGGCTGATGAAGGGTGATGCCCTGAAACCGGTCCCAGGATGCTTGTTTCCGGTCCAGGGAGGACCTGGCTTGGCAGTTCGGGCTGGACTGTTCCCACAAGGTACAGCGTCAAGACTGATTTGCATATGACTCGGTCAAAACTGGGGTGGTGTGGTGAGCAAAAGAATGATGGAGTTAACTCAGATCATTTGTGACTGGGGGTGAATGTTTGCATTGTCCAGCATTCCGTCCATCAATTGTTTCTTTTGCATAGAACCAATCTGAAACACAACAAAATAGTCTTATTAACTCCACAAATTCTTTCCAAACCTTGGGAAATAATATCTACTGATTTTATTGTTGATTAACCAGCCTCTGAGGGTTGTACAACCTTCATTGTTGCTGTTGAACCTGGCCCTCTCTGCAGGGTCACCCCTAATATTTTTTTGCCTGCACCTTCCTGTTGCTGAATTCATTTTTGTTGGCTTTAGGACTCTGCGTACTTTACTGTTAAGCAGTGCTAAAATGTTTGTGTTCTCTCCTTCAAAAATGGTAACATTGGCTGACATCCAATTGGCACATTTAAAATGCGTGTAAGTCCCTAGTAAAGTGGATCTACAATTATCCAGAGCATGTAAATTAAATGCTTCTATTGGGCCTGCAGCACTTATTGTGCCACGCACCTCAGTATCCTTTCTAAACATGTCTAAGGCCTGCCATTGCAGCCTGTGTGTGCAGTTGTAAACTTCCATTTGGACCTGGCAAATTAAGCCTTTTTCCAGGCCTAAGCTTTCCTTTTTAACACAAATAAGTCATCCATAGGGTAGGCCCTAAACAGCCCATGGGAAGGGTGCATTGTATTTAAAACGTTGGACATGTACTTTTAAGTTTTACATGTCCTAGTAGTGAAAAACTCCTACATTTGTTTTTCACTACTGTGAGGCCTACCTCAGCCATAGGATAACATTGGGTTCCCTTATTACAATTAATAAGTGATATATTTTGGTTGGGAGCGGGAAGGAATATCATGTTTGGTGTCTGAGGAAATGTACTTTAAACCATTTTTAATGATAAAGTTGGATTTTAAGTCACAATTTTGAAATTGCTAATTTTAGAAAGTTGACATTTTGTTGTCCTAACCATTTGGTTCCTGCAGCCTATTCCTGGGCCACATGACTGGGTGTAGTCAACTTTTATGTATTCCTCCCAAACAGTATCACAATAGAGGGTTTGGGTGTTGGCAGGAAGGACCATGCTGATTTAATGGGGGGGCAGAGGGGTGTGGAGCTGTCACCTACCCCACTTGCACTTCTAAAGCACTAGCCCAACTCACACACAAAAGAATTCACACTAGCCTATGGTGCTCCCAGACAGACTGGGACCAGGGCAGGGAGGCAGGGAATTCCAAACACCTCTGTAAGGGGAAACTCCAGAAGCTGCTTCTCCCACTTCAAAGTGGGTACCATGTATAAAAAAGGGACTCCCAGACCCACTCCTCAGTACACTCCTGGACCTGTGGATACAAACAGAGGAAAGACGCCCTGCTGCCCCACTGCTTGAGGACTGCCCTCCTTGCTGAGAAGGAAGATTAGACGTGCAACCTTCATCCCAGGCTGAAGTGACTCCAAAGATCAGCTGACTGGCTTCCTGTTCTGACCTACAGGGACACAACAAGCTCCAGAGGATTCCCTGGAACTGCCCATCTAACTTGCTGCACTGCAACTGCCTAGACCTGCAACTGGACCTGCCTGAGCCCTGCTGGCCTCTGCTGAAGTGAGTTCCTGATCTCCAAGAGATGCCATTCAGGTCTTGGACCCTTGGTGTTGCTTTTAGCTCTTCATGACAATGAACAGTCCCGTTTACCCCAAGATCTTGCAGCCTGCCAACTCGAAGCTCCGGTGAACCCGTCACGCTACAGCAAACGCCAGTGCTGATCGGCAACGTGAGATCTGCAGTTTGCACTACAGCACCGACACCCTGAGTGACCACCAATGGGAATCTCCAGCAATGACCGTCCGAGATGCCCGACATGATCTTCGCGCTGCTGCGTCGACCATCCGCAATGCCGAGCCTGCTCACTGTGTTACAGTGACGGCCATCCGCGATGCTCTGCCTGCTCCTCACCGCCTCCTGCACCGCAAATGGAACTCTTTGCACTGGACTTTAGTTAGTAACTTTTCAGAATGGAACTCTTCGCACTGGACTTTAGTTAGTAACTTTTTCAGCTGTACTAACCTGGCCCTCTATCTGGCCTTGTTCCATCCCAGTCTGCCTAAACTTGTGACTTTCTGTCGGTCTCATGTGACCAGATAACTGCGAGTGGTGTTTTGTGCTTTTAAGCGCTCTACTTACCATAAATCTTTGAAACTGCATATCTCTAGTTCTACTAATTGGATTTGTATTCTTTCTAAATTATTGTGGGATTTTTCTTTTGTAGTGTTTTTACTTTATTGCTGTTTGTGTGCTGCATAAATAATTTGCACAATGCCTGTTAGTTAAGCCTGAGTGATTTTGTGCCAAGCTACCAGAGGGTTAAGCACAGGTTAATTTAGTGACTTTTGTGGTTCACCCTGACAAGGATTGGGGCTGTTGCTTGAGAAGGGCTCACACCCCCCTCAACCAACAGCCCAATTTCTCACAGTTACTACAGAGTTATTTACTAAAATGGTATATTTTTCTGCCCTTTCATAGTTACCAACATTCTTAGAAATGCCTTCTACTTACATATATTTAGACTTCATGGGCTACCTTCAAAAATTATCTCTGATTAAGGTCCACAGTAAATCACCCAATTTTGGAAGTCTCCATGTCAAAAACAAGGCCTTCAAAGATCTCTGACCTCAGGATTTCACCCACACTCCAACGGACAAACCAAAAGTTTCAATAAAATGCTTGAATAATTTTTAAGAAGCTACATTTCCACCACTGAAGACAATTGGAAATCCCTTCTACCAGCAGTAGAATATGCTTACAACAATGCTACTCATATCTCCACAGGGGTTTTGCCTATCTTTCCTTTAAACAGATACCACCCCCATACATTTCTAAAATTCTCAGAAACCAAAGATTCTGTTCCAGAGGTCCAAGACTCCTTGGATGCTTTAAAGAAAAGTAGAGAACAATTATTTCATAATTTACAAAGGCAAAGGACATTCAAAGGTTTCAGGCAAATAAACATAGACGACCAGCTCCCATGTACAAAATAGGTGACAAAGGGGCACATTACGATACCCGGCGTAAATAAATCCGCCAGGCATGGAAGCGGCAAAAATCCGCCCGCACACACCGCCTGAACACCGACCACGCCATTATGAGTACACAAACTGAAAACCGCCATCGGCGGAAAAATCATACAAAATACCGCCCGCCATCGTCCGAGTCGGAGTCAAACCGCCCGCCACGGACGGAAACACGCACGACAACACAAAACCGCCCGCCCACACGGCCGACACACCGCACGTGAAATTACGATCGCACCGCCATGAGCGCGGGAAAACAACAAAAATACCGCCCGCCAGCGCAAACAACGCCGATGAGAATCGACACGGCAGAAGCCATGGCGCCCACGTACCTGCACAGAAACCATCCGCACACAAAACCAATAGCACACAACATGGCCAACAAGTCCACACAGCAAGGCACGCACAAATACACAAGCACAGTACACATCCCGAAAACACCCCCCGGACAAACAAAAAATACAAAGGCCAGAACCCCAGACACAACACACCTGAAAACAACAGACCATGAGGACACACCCACATAGGTGAGTACAAAAGCAGCACTCCCACAGACCACAACCCCTTGCTACATTGCAAACCAGAGAGGAGAGGAGAGGACACAGTGACACAGCAAGGACAGCAGCACACCACAGAAACGCACACATCACAACCACCACCACCACCACCAAACACCGGCACCACAAACCCCTGCACATTACACAACACACACCGCACCACCACCACAAACACCATGGCACCACAAAGGATGCCCAAGTTCACGCCCATGGAGCTGACGGTCATGGTCGACGAGATCATCAAGGTGTACCCACAAATCTATGGGAACATGGTCCAGCACACACCACTAGCCACCAGAAACAGAATGTGGACCCGGATCGTAGACCAGGTCAATGCAGTCGGGACCCTGCCCAGGAACAGAACCGAGATAAACAAACGTTGGAATGACGTAAAGAGCCTGGTCAAGAAGAAGGAGGGCAAAAACAGAGAGCTGGCTGCCGTCACGGACGGAGGGAATCCCGCGCTCTTTAAGATCTTCAAAGCGTGGGAGGAGAAGGTGCGAGTCGTAATCCATCCGGAGATCCTCGCCGGATTAGCAGGGGGAGTGGAGGCTGGTAAGTACAAACTAATGTATACCAGCACACCGCTATGTACACACATGCGCAACCACCATGCCACAGCTCCCAGGGACAAACACCCCCATGTCCAGCACACAATACACAACACATCACACGCACATGCAACAGACACTACCACACACAGGCCAAACCGAACAACTGTAAGATGCGTGGGGACATGTGTACACTAAGCCAGCCACGTAACCACCAACAGGTCCACAAATATGCCAGAAGCGCCACAACGAGCACCCACCACACCCATGTGTCCGCCACAGCTGCACCAACTGACAAGTAACAGGTAAGTGGCAGGAACACAAAGTGCAGTGGGTCGGAGGGGGACAGCTGAAGTACAACACCCACCAGGCCCCCACTCCCACAGACCAGCAAGGTGGAGCACTCCCCACACCCATGTGTCAGGCACAGCTGCACCAACCGACAAGTAACAGGTAAGTGGCAGGAACACAAAGTGCAGTGGGTGGGACGGTGGACAGCCCAAGTACAACACACACCAGGCCCCAGTCCCACAGCACAGCAAGGAGGAGCATCCCCCACACCCCACACCCACGTGTCAGCCACCGCAGTGCACAACGACAGCCGAAAGGCAGACATCACGGTCCACAGCAATCGGTGTCAGTGGGTGTACAGCCACCCCCACGACCCACTACACCCCCCACCCCCACAGACCTGCAACATGGAGCACCCCCCGCTAAGAGCCATGTGGCATCCAGTACAGTGCACGCACGAACAACTTGCAGGTGGGAAACTGGACAGGGCTGGATTACTGGAGGCATGAGGACCATAACACCACCAACACATGGGACATGTCACGTAGCACACGAACACGCAGCACCGCCCACCGTCACGAACAAGTGAACAATGTGCACACGGACATGAACAGCAGACTCACACCCCACATGACCCATCACAGACATAGCAACACCCAAGGAGCCACGTCTGCATGCACAAGCCACACTGAATATAGTCCCACACGGCAGCCACTGTGCAACTCATCACACACAACCGAAACACCATTGAAGTCCTGTCCATGTAGCCCCTACTGCCTGTCAACCACACACCCCACAACTACGCCTATGTAAGACAAACAACACTAGACGCAACAGAGCGGAACAACAGAAATGCACACGAACACCACTGAACCCATCAAACACACAGACACACCATGCACATACAACATACCATCCATCCCATCCGTCAGCCCCAGTCTCATGAAAGGCATGTCATCCGCACAGCTGCCACACATACAGCAGTCACGCTAAGACACATGCCCATGACCAACCATGTGCCAGAAGTCAATTAAGCGCACGACACACTGTGAGCAACAACACACAACATGGGCCACACCCCCCCGAGCACTGCAGTGATGCACATGGCACAGGGCAGCACGCACACCAAGGAGATGGGACAACTGCAATACGTTGGCTGGCACACAACTATCACTCACTCATAACGATGCGTCCAATGCCATGTCCAGTAACCACAACAGACAGCAAATATGCAGGGCATGTCAGGCATGCACACACCTCAGACCATGCACTGTCATGCTGCCACAACACATGTCACGTTCGGCACCCATGGCTCACAGCATGTACCCCAAAAGCATATCCCCTCCCAAATGCGAATCTGGGGCATGGCCCCCATGTTGCCATATGCGTTCCTAAGCGTTCCATTTGAACTCCAAAAGCAAAGTACAAACCAGACCCAGGATGGGCCAGGAGCCCGCATACACCAGAGTCACAATGAGTAGGGGCAAAGCAACACACCCATCGGCATGGCCAATCCGTCCCATGCCACATGTGCACAGCACACAGTCCCATTGCCTAGCACACACAACTACAGATGCCACAGCCACACACTCGCCTCCGGGAAACCCATGTACGAGATTGCACCGAACTGCCAATGTCAGACGACTAATACATACTTCGCCAGGTGCAACACAATAACAAATCTCATTCTCTCCACAGGTGACAAACTGCTGGACGCTGGGGATGGAGACAGCAGCCAGCACAGCCAGCCTACAAGCCCCCAACGAGGACACACGGATCTGGAGGATCTGTCCACCTCTTCGGACACGGACCACCAAGCTGGCCCATCTGGCGTGGCAGGGCCCAGCCGCTCCCCAGGACCCCTCCTACCCACCAACCCATCATCCAGGGATGCTGAACAGTCCCAGTCCCCTGCTGCCACTGTCGTTGCGGCCACACCCACGGTCATTGCGGCCACTACCACTGCCGCAACCGCCACCATCGCCGCACCGACCACCACCGCCTCCACCACCACCACGTCTTCGCTGGCACCAGCCCCAGCGCAGGTGGTGGCCCGGCCGACTGGATCCACCCTGGGAGCCACAGCGAGGACCGTGGTGAGCAATGTGGCTAGTGGGCAGGCCGGTGGCAGCAGGACTGGTAGGAGGAGCAGGGTCAGGGAAACGCCAGCCTCCCCTGGGAGCCATGCCCTGCCTCAAATGGCCAGAGTCCTTGGGGCCTATGAAGAGGCCCAAGGACAATGGGCCAGGTCTGCTACTGACACGCGGGAGGTGCTGGGGGTGCTGAGGTCCATGGACGCCCATATGGGCCAATTCGTGTCCCGTATGGACCAACTCGTGGACCTCATGGGCCAGCTGGTGGTGGCGGTGGGGTCACAGGCAAGGCCAGCAACACCACCTCCTCCACCACCTGCTAGGGAGCAGGGTCGGCCAGCAGTGTCCACTTCCCCTGCGTCCACAGCCAGTGAGCACACCTCACCCACCACCAGCAGGTCGCCACCACACACCCCCTCCCAAACGTGGAAGGGGCCGTCCGAAGAGGAAACAGATCTCCCGGGAGGACTTCGCACGCTCCAGTCGCAAGTGAGGCAGCCAGCCAGCCTTCCGCCAGCCTTCCTTGACCAGCCACTGCATTGACTTGCTCTACGATCCCACTCCACACAGCCATCTGGATGGCATGTGTGTGTTGGACTATGGACATAGAACCAGTGGGTACACCCTGATCATCACGCAGCCATGACCGACAGCTCATTGTCACTGCACGCACCACTTTTGTCATCACCTTACACACAATCACATGTCACAGTTTGTAATAAATGCACCTTTTTCACTAACTGCTGTTTGTGCCCTGTGTCTTTATTGTACGGAATACAACGGCCACCTTGGGCGGAAAGGCACCTGATGCGTGGCATGGCAATGGAATCCGGAGGGCCTGTAGGGACCTAGGGGTGGGAGACAGAACAGGAGCACATTCAATGAGTGTGTCACACACCCATCACACAGTACATGTCAACAACTACAAGCAATGTACACACATCGCACAGAGCAATAGGGCACAATGCCACAGCCACCAACAGTGGCATACTACCCTGGCCATGGAGCGTTGACACACTGCACGCAGTGAACATACGGCCACCCTGACACAGCACACACACACCTGCATAGATACAGACACATCATCCGTCGTACATGGACACTCACCGTCAAGTGAAGTAGCGGGCGATGAGCTGCTGGCGCACATTCCCAGCTTCCTCCTCTCCGCTGTCCACCTCACTCGAGCTGTCCTGGTCTGCGGGCTGGGGCCCCTGGTTGATCTCCGTCATCCACAATGAGGGGGATCTGCTTCCGAATGGCCAGATTGTGCAGCATGCAGCACGCCACCACTATCTGGCACACCTTCTGTGGGGAGTACGCCAGTGCACCCTCGGTGCGGTCCAGGCACCTGAACCTGGACTTGAGGAGGCCAAAGGTACGCTCGACCACACGTCTGGTCCTCCCATGTGCCTCATTGTATCGATCGTCTGCTGGGGTGCGAGGATTCCTCAATGGACTGAGCAGCCATGCCCCATTCGGATACGCAGAGTCACCTGGGTGTGAGGGACACAGAGAACCGTTGCTATTCCAACTGGACAGGGGACAGCATCGCACAACCAGCACGCTACACCACTCCACATACTCACCGACAATACAGCCACGATCCTGTTGCAGATTGGCCATCAGTAGTGGCAAGATGCTGTTGCGCATTATGTGTGCGTCATGGGCCGAGCCTGGAAACTTTGCACACACGTGGGTGATCACCATGTCCGCAAGGCACACCACTTGCACATTCAGGGAGTGCGTGTGCTTCCTGTTGTGGTACAGGTGCTCAGTGGCCTGTGGTGGAACAAGGCCAACATGAGTGCAGTCAATGGCTCCCACGACGTGTGGGATTCTGCCAAGGGCATAGAATGCACCCTTCACTGCCGCCAATTCACGAGCCCTGGGGAATCTGATGTACCTGTTCCGGTACAGCATCATGGCTGCCAGTACATCCCTCAGCACCTTGCTGAACATGGGCTGGGACATCCCTCCTCCACTGCCCACTGTGTGCTGGAATGACCCAGTGGCGAAGAAATGCATGGCGGCCATCACCTTAGCCGTGGGGGTGACAGCAGTCGGATACACCCTGCGGGGACGGAGATGGGGCTCTAACATGGCACACAGTCGATGCAGAGTTGGCCTGTCCAGCCGAAACTTCCTGATTACCTCTGTATCGTCCATGTCCGCCAGCAATTGGTATGGGCGGTCAATGTTCGGTCTCCGCCTGGGTTAAATGACAGAGGACACATGTCAAAGCAACACGGCACATAGCAATTTCGCATACACATCACTGACATGACTGAGCAAGCACATGAGCCACAGCCCAGCTGTCAAGCTGGGACGGCACGGCCACAATACACTTACACAGGTCTCCCAACAATGGCAATGGCAAGTGAGACATACCACTGCCATGTGCATGCACATGGGGATCTAGGCCCCAATGACTTGCGGGGCATGCTGATGGGGACTGACTGCATATTCGTCAAGCGGCAACGCCACGGCAACATGAGTGTCTGCTGAGCATGGTACTGCTTCCGAGGCTGGATGAGTATGGCACACGACGACGACGATGTGGGCACGGGCTGAGCGGCCAATACAAGTGGGACCTGTGGCACGAGGGGATATGAGACAGTAGTAGGTGTCAGCACTGCACCCTATGTACAGCACTGTACGGATCACAGCTCCCGAAACATTGACTGGTGTCCACATTGACAGCCCCATGCCAAGACGGCTGTGTGCTTGCAGTCACACGTCACAGGTGAGAGGTTACATTGCACGTGCCAGGTGGCAGTCGTACATAGTGGGAGCTGGCATGTGTGTGCATGTGTCTCCTGTTCAGGATCCACCAGATGGGCGCTGACTCTGTACTGACCATTGGACACAGCATGTTCCGTGGAAGGCTTGTGTGTGTGGGATGGTGGCACTGGATGTGCCTCCGTTGGGTGGGGGCCATGCACAGGGCGGGTACGTCGATGATTGCGCATTGTTGGTCACGGTGGGTGCACCAGCTAAGATGTGTTGCCCTGTGTTCAATTCCTATGTCCGCATGATGATGGACTGTGGATGTGGGCAGACTACACATTGGTCGATGTGCTGTCTATATGCATGTGCCTTCACACCAGGCACAGCTGCCCCTGCACATGTGACCCCTGCTGGACTCGCTGCTGGGTCTGTGGAGCTGATGCACCTTCTGCGCGTGGGGCGGACAGCTCTCCTCACTTCCCTCATTGCGCATGTCATGTCTTTGCCGCAGGTGACATGGATCATGGAGGGCCCACATGTACGCGTGGGTAGGCTACACATGATTGTTCACTGGTCGCCACCCCCAGTCAGTGTTTCGAATGGGAAGGTTGTCGTGCTGGTGGTATGTTCGATGTGGCGGATGGGCGGGCCTAGGTGCGGGCTTACATTCCGGACATGGGGGTAGTTGGATTGGCGACTAGTTGCAGTACACACGGGACACGTCTCTTCCTTTCCACATCTGGGTCATCCCTTGTACTAACTGACAGTGATACAGTCATCTTCGCCCCAGCCCTCATGTCCTCCCCTCGCCCCCAATATGCATGCTCACCTGCGAGGCTAGCGCTTGCACAGGCAGCCCCAAGCTCGCACCAGAGAGGGCAAGGAGTGTATGTGTGGGTCCAGTTGCACGAGTGGGCTGTCTCAGGGTATGATGTGTGGCGGGACACCGTCCACCTGCGTGGTGCCCCAAATGGAGACCCGGCCTGCATGGACTATGCATCACAGTCTTCGCCTTCCGGATCCGCCACCTGCGACACCCAGTGGCTGTGGCTGCCCTTGCGGCCATGCCGCGTCCGTCTGTGGCTGATGGCCCACACATTCACTCTTTGGCCTCTCTGGGGAGGGCTCAGGGGTGGTGGCGCACGCGCTTGCACTTAGTCGCAATGGCATGTGGCGTGGTTGGTATGATGGGCAATGGATGGGATGGTGCGAGCCACCTCCCGTGACGTCAGTGCTGCTCGTGCTGTGGTGCGTCCCCCCTACACTTCCATTTGACTTTTGCCATGCTGGACGTTGAGGTTCTATTGCCTGCGTGATATGACCAGGAGGAGCGCGAGGAGACCTCTCACACACCATGCTCCACTGCCATCCCGTGCCCTGTATCGCCTGTGCGGATTGACTATGTTGGGGTTACACCTGGTCGACTGGGGCTGTGTGTGCCTTGTCAAGGGGCATGGCGGGCGCACAACAGGATCCAGCTCGTCCACAGAGGGTGGGCTGAGGTGCGCCTGGTACCGCTTTGTACGTGTGCCCGGCTGCTGTGCACACACGTGTTCACTCCCCCCGACAGGTGTCCTCTCACAATGCCCAGGGAAGCGGTGGTGTACTGTTCATGAGCCCTCCCAACACGGCGTGCTCCAACTTGGCATGTGCGCATCTACCCGTCGCACCCACCCACCTGAGCACTGCGTCCATACGACTTCACACGACACATGTGTGTCTTCCACAGTAGTGCTACTCATTTGCGTTGACATCCAATACCAGTGGACTACATGGTCATGTCACGACTGCCGTGTACTTCACATACTCTCATCCTCTCTCATTCGTACTTGTGAAATGAGTCAGCGGAGACAGTTTTGGTTTCAAACATTATATTGAGTCTTCTGTCCTCTGTGATGCAGTATAGTGGACACTACTGGCAGCGGAATACATATTGAGGATATACTGAGCATGATTACAAATGGGATAGGGTGTGGGGTTACATCTGCTTGGCCAAGGCTGTGCTAATGTACATTTACGTATAGCTGCGGAGCTGCGGACTTTGACACAGACGGTATACATGTAGCCTACCAGACCGCTCGGCATCATGGGCACAGTCCATCTCAGTTCCATGTGACAGGTTTGCTGCGGTTGTTCCTCATGCACGCGTGCATGTGAGATGACATCAGGGCATGTGCTTGCGTGCATGCAGCGGCGTGCCACTTGTTGTTGCACTGTGGTGGTTACTGGACATGTCACAGTCACTGGGGTCGTGTTGTTGTTGTATGCACTTGTCGTCCATGCAAAGGTCCTGGTATGGGATTCCCGGGGCGGGGGTGGGAGGGGTGCAGCACCCACAGACTCCAGGCGACCTATTCATGTCCACTGAGCGGTGTGTGTGTCCATGTGCGCTGGATCCATGTCGTGTCCTGGTTGTTCGTGCAGTTCCGTCCATGTGGGTGCGATGCACAGAGCCCATGCCACTGCCTCCCACGATGCATGCGGTGTTCCTGGATGTGATGGGGAACAGTGTGCATGTCCCGGTCAGATCCGATGTCATGGCGATGTCGTTGATGGTGTGGTTACAGTTGCCGGTCGTTTGGTATGGCTGTTGTGGTGGTGACTGGCCAGTCCGTGCGGAAGCTGAGCATGGGTGCGGGGTTGGACTTCATAGGTCACTCGGGGAACCTGCGTTGTGGTCCGACGTATTTACAGGTTGTCAGGTATGCGATGCCGTCCAGCAGGGCTTCCATGTCATTGGTGGTGTACATGTTTGCCAGCCAATGAAGCGGATGGTGGCTGTCAAGGTGTTGTTCGTAGGTTGTCCCTTGGAGGACCATGATGGGGCATGCTGGGTGACATTCGATGTAGCTGTTCTCGATGATCCGTCGTGTGGAGGCACAGTGGTTCCATTTCAGTGCGCGTGCGATGTTGGCCACATACGCCATGCCCCCATAGGCAGAGCAGGCCCTGTCGTGTGCGTCCAGAGGGAGGAGTAGTGGTAGCAGGTCCGCCTTCAGACATGCCGGGTTGGAGAGGCATATCTCGACGGGATGCTGGTAGGGACACCTCCGACAGTAGAAGACGGGCATGACGCAGCTGAACAATGTGATGCGGTAAGTCAGTCGGTAACTTACGTTCAGCAGGGACAGGAGATCGCATCCCAATGTATGTATCGTGCTGGTTTGGTACAGCTTGAGCTCTTCGGCGTAGTTGGGTAGGTGTGTTGCGGTTGCCATTTCGCAGCGGTGCGTTGTGGTGGCGTGCTCCGGCTGTGTGTGCAGTCTGCAATGTGCACGCTCCGAGGTTGCTGTGAGCTCTGTGTAGTCGTAGGGAGACAGGACTTGTGTTCTGTTGGCTTGTTTGGAGGACACGGGCCCTCTTCCCACATGCTTCTCAGACAGTTCAAGGTCAGTGCTGTGTGACTCCTTCCAATTAACTTGCATGTGGCCGACATGGGGGAGTGTTTTCTTCTTTCTTCCCCGTCCGTTGTGTGCTTCTGTGATATGCGCTATCTGCCGTGTGGTCGGTCTCCTCGGCATGCCTGTGTTGGTCTATTCTTGGACAATGGCTGTATTCACCGGCTTCTGTCGTAGGGCTGTGGTTTCGGAGTTGGAATGGAAGGTCATTCAGTGCTGTCTGCTCTCCCTTGTGTGGGCGGCAGGCTGCCTTTCCGCTCTGCGTTGGGCCTTGTGTGTGGATGTAATTCTTGGGCCACCTGTTGTCGGTCACCGGGCTCTTTGGTGTTCCGTTTCATGTGTCTTGTTCATATGTGCAGGGTGGTATGGGTTTTTCAGTGTGGTACTGGCGTTCCTCTTCCCGAAGGGGCCCTGCTTCTCCTAGTTGGTGTTGCCGCCGCTGTGTGCTTCGCCATGTTTGTTACACTGGGGTGTGTCCTGCTGTTGCGTGACTTCACTGACATGTGTGCGTCGGTTGTGTGGCGTTGGGTGTTGTCCGTGAATTGGGCGTTGGGGACATGTCTGTGGCCGGCCTGTCACGTGTCATGTGCGTTCGGGGTGGGGCTGGTGTGTGTGCTGCTTGGTTGTGTCCCTGTGTCTGTGTGCGACGCATGCATGGCGCTGCGGTTGGCCTCTGCGTTGTGCGCATGTGTGGCGGCGTCATCGGCGCTTTGGGGCCGTGACGGGGTGGTTGGTTCCTAGTCCCAGGTGGTGTGTACACATGTGTTCCGCGATGTTTGGATTTGGCCTGTGTGTCATATGTGGATGCAATGGTGGATGTGTAGTGTACACGCGCTGGTGGGGGGTTGTCCGCCCTTGCACTGTGTGCGCTGTTTGCGTGCACTTGCTGTGTGTGTGCCTACCTGCGTCTCCGCGGTACGTTGCGTCCTTGGTGGTGCATCAGCAGAAGCATGGGAAGGGCCTGCAGTGCTGGATTCATGCCCGGGTTGCCGCTTCTTCGTTGTCCGTGCTCTGCGTCCGTGTTTCCGCCTCTCTTTCACGTGCGGTGTCTCTTTGCCGTGGGAGCCGTTTGTTTGCGGCATCGTAATTTATGCGCCGGGCGGGACGTGTTTCGTCGGACGGTGTGTGTCAGTTGTGCTGCGCCGCTACGTGTGCGGGCGCACTTTGATGGCGGACGGTGTTGCTGGCTTGCCGGCGGTGTTTGGCCTGCTTTTCGCATCGTAATTGGGCGGGCGTGTGGACTGCTGCGTGCCGGCGGTAACTGGTGGTTTTTGCATCCGCCAGCACGGCGGTAGTGCTTCCGCCCGCCATCGTAATGGGCCCCAAAGACTGGTTTCCTTCCATAAATCTTCCACGTACCCTTTGTTGTTCATAATTTTCTCCAAGACATTATAGTCATTTTGAAATCTCCAGAATAATTAATCCAGTTACTGTTTGTTTGAAACTTCCCCTTTCTTGGAGGGTTCATCCTTCCTTTCTTGTGTCTGAATTAGAGCCTTACCTTGCATGCAAAGGTTGTCCTCTAAAATGAAGACCTCCTCCTTTACTTGTTGGAGGGCAACCTGAGCATGAAGGTCAGGAAATTTGTGACTCCCGGTCTAAGGGGTAAACTGCAATATTTAGTGGATTGGATCGTTCTTGGGTGCCAGTTGACCAGATTCATGCTTCGTGCCTGATTAAGCAATTGAAAAAAATATCTCCTTAAACCCAGAGCTCCTAAGAGAGGAAAGAGTGTAAGGCAAGTTTCTTTACCTTTGCCATGAGGACATGGCCCATGGTGGCCCCAAACTGCTCCAGGGACAGCTTGATTTTAGGGACCCCGGGCAGGGACAGACTGGCCATAACAGGCATCGGGCATTTTCCCGGGAGGCTCGAAAGGTGGGGCTGTTTTTTTGTTACTGGGGGCTGGTTTTCCAGCAGTGTTGCAATATCGGCTCCCAGTAGCAAAAGCAGCAGTGCTTCACACCTTTACCACCACCCCACCAGGGGTGCTAGTCCTACGACATTGCCAGGGCTGCTATGGGTTTCCAGTCCAGCCCTGGCCCAAACATATTTTGGGGGCCCGCTTCGAAACAGCTTTGAATTTATGAACCAATTTCAGCTCTTTCATGTTCTCTTTGCCCAGGTCACTGACAGTGCGCAGGCATACACGTCCAGATTCTAAACATATTGACATCTAATATTCAGGGATAGTGAAGTGTGTTTTCAATGTTGTAATACAGCAGCAGCTCGCTAATAATACTGCAAATAATGTATGTGCCACCCTCTCATTTCTCACATGTGAGGTCCTGTTTTGATCTAAAAGAAACTTTTTTATGGATGTTGCATGAAACATAAACACAACATTTCTTTCCAAGGTGTCTGTAATAGACTCTCACACATCACCCACATTAAAAATAAATTAATGGAAATTGTATTTATAGCAATCTGCTTAAGAATTATTCAAGGTCATCAGGGCAAGACTCCGCAGAACAGGGCTGTCTTTCTCAGGGTACCCCATTAAAGACTGGGGCCCTGGGCCAAAGCCCACTTTGACCATGCCTTAACACATCTCTGAACTACTTCTCCAAGGCTGCAGGCTCTGAGGAGATTCCCAATGTGGTGGCAAGGACACCACTGCGTCCTAAACCGCCGCCATCTTGGATTGGGTGCAACACAGGCACCGAAATAATTTCTGCATGCGAGCTACTGACATACGCCACAAACAGGTAAAATAAGAATATATTAGGCCTGAATTAAGATGTACCTATATGGTTCTTCGCTATAAATAACTTCTTGCAGATATTTTATTATGCATATTTTCCTTACCTTCATCCCAACCTAAGATGTCTGAACCTTTTATTTTAGCAAGGTCATTTCCTGTTTTCCACTATAAAAGGGACTCTATCCTGAGGCAAGTTGTATCACAATTGTTTCCTCATTGCTCACTCCTGATTTCTGTGGGTCTTCACAGTCTACAGTTTCTTCTTCGTCATCCTGCTCTGCAGTTCATCTCCTGTAGTCTGTTTCAATTTGGACCAACCTGAAAGTTTTTTCTGGACTCCAGTTTTTCCTTCTTGCTGGGTTATTCCCTGGAGCAATTCTGGACTAGTGGTTTTCACTCAGGCATCAACTCCTCCTTTTGTTGATAAATGGTCTTATCTTCATGCAAAGAAGTTATCTCCAGGGTCATTTAGAAGACAGGTTCTTGACAAATGAACGTCTCTTTCTGCCACGTTTAGGTAATCATGCACTAGCTTATAGTATTCTTTTAATACTGTAAAGCCTAATCCACCCATATGCCTTGAGGCCATCTCCACTTATCCCACCAGCCTAGGGTATTCCCCTAGCCACACAAAGTTCATAAAGGCTCTTTGTCTTTTGTGAAAGTAACCTACTCTATTCTGATCATGAGTGCTTGAAACAGAAACAGGAACTTGGTGATTACTGACATTTGGACAGCCACCTTCCTATCCAGCCATGACATTTAAAGCTGTCTCTATTAATGTAAATCTCTTCAAATCACCTCTTTTAAGGAAGTTATATTAGCCCTGTGCAGTTCCCATATACACATCTTCATATATACTCTCAAATATTTTGGTTTCCAATCCACTATCCTAAAAGGGATGGAAACCTCAACCACTCCCTAAACTCCTCCTCCTCTAGACCTATCGGAAATTTGGCAGGAGTACTAATTTGTCTGAATATGGATATGCCTCCAAATACCTACAATAACTTTAACAAGGTGCAGAGTGCCTCACCAGTTTGGTTAGGTAGATATGCACATCATCCGCAAAAATCTTATACTCGCTACCTCCAAATGCCATACCCTTTATTTCTGTTGATTATCTCAATTCCCTCACCAAAAGCTCCACAGCCAGGATGAAGAAAAGAGGTAGGGACAACCTGTGTTGTCCCTGTGGATGAGAGTGTTGTCCAAAGACACACCATTAATCCACATTTTGTGGCACAAGGACATCCTAGTTCCATATCACCCCCATTCCAATTCTTCTCATGACCTCCTCCAAGAAAGTACAACTCACTTTGTTGAAAGCTTTCTCAGCCTCCAGTACCAGTAGCATCTAGTTTGCTTTTTCGACAAGGAAAGACATCTGCATGATATTGTAAACCCTCTGCCTGACATTTACCAAGCCTCCCAGATCTGCATGTAGTATATCCAGCAGAATCTCCATCACTCTCAGGGACAAAATGGTCATGTATATCGTATGATCTGCATTCAGTTTTGTGATTGGGCGGTAGGAGGAGCACTACTGCTGGTCCTTGCTTGGTCTGGTGATCGCTATCACTTCTGCACTTTTTACGGAGTCTGTGAAGTAGTCTTTTCAACATTTAATTGGACCATTGTCTTAAGTACTGTGGCGAGAGTGGTGGAAAAGTTTTGTAAAATTCACTTCAAATCCTGTTGGAACCCGGCACCATAAATTATTTCAAACTGCGTATGGCTATGTCACCCTCTTCCACCATAATGAGTGCCAAAATATCTCTTGTTGCTCCACCATCATGGTCAAGAAAGAATCCATCTAGCAAATTTCCCGCTGATCCCCTCCAGGAGCTATACAATGTCTCACAGAAATATCAAAATGATGCCTCTCTGTCTCTTTTACTGAACTTCATAGTGCTGACCTAATTCCTAATTCAGTGTATCTTTTCCTTGTTTCACTTCACCTTCAACATATTGGACAGTAATGTGCAGGCTCTGTCCCCCTTCCCATCAAATAGAATTAGTGTTTCAATGTCAGCAGTGCCCTTTTGGCCGATTAATTAATAGGACATTTGATTGTTCTCTAATAGCTTGTACTTGTGTAGGATCCACCCTGTTCCCAGACTACTTATGTTGCTCTTCAGCTGTATTTAGATCTTTCTCCAAGGTTTTGTGTACTACGCTCTGGCTTCTTTTGACAGCAGCCACCAGTGCCATCATTTTCCTCCTCATTACAGCCTTCCTGCGCCACCTCCTGATTTATATTGTTAGCTATGTAGTCCAGATCATCACAGAGATCTTGGTCCTAATGAATACTTCTTGTAGAAAATACCTTCCAATCCTGCATTTCTTGTCTCTAAGGGATGCCTCCACTCTTATGAATTATATTGCCACCAAGGCTTTGCCTGATAAAGTTATGGACCACCTTGTTCCCTCCTCACCAGTCCCATCAGCTCACTTGTTGTGAATGTCTTATCTATTCACAACTTCGTCTAGTGGTCATGAGTGAAATTACAGTCATTTCTAGCCTTTGGTTTCATAATTCTCCAAATGTCAATCAACCCCTTGCCACCCACGCTTTCCATCAAGGCTTGAAGCAGGTTTCACCCCTGTCTATCCCCAAGCCTTATCTTTCCAATGTGCTCATCACATGTTCGTTAAAATCACACCATATGGTCTTCTCTTCTGCAAATCCCCTCAGCCTCTTCAGTGTTGCCGTGATTAACTGGGTTTGCCCACCGTTTGGTGCGTATATCGATCCTATGGTTACTATGTCATCACTAATTTTACATTTTGTAAAGAAATACTACTCATGTGAGTCTATCAAGATCTCAGACTGTGTCATTTTGGCTGACTCGTTAAGCAGTATCACACCCCACATTTAATTTCCTACTTTGTTGGGCAGTATTTTGATCCAAACCTACCTGAGTCACATCCTGCAAGTATGTTTTCTGCATTAAAACCACTTTTGCCTTCTCCGCTTCTAGCCCAGCGAATACCCTTCATTTTTCTGCAAGGAAGTTTAACCACCTACATTGTATAATAGTACCTTGAATTATTGTTGTTACAAGTCTGTATGCTCCCACTAGATCACTTGCAATTGGCCAAAATACCACCCTTTGCATCTCCTGGCTTATGGATCCCCTACATTCTCAAACATGGCCCACCTTCCTAAACTCCCCTAGCCCATAAAGATCCCCAACTCAAACATTAGCATTTAAATGCCATAACTGAAGCTCACTCTGATGAGCAATGATGCCAGGGATATCTCCCATGGCCTACTCACTTTCCATTCTACCACAACTAGGTAGTAGTTTTTCAGATGTACATTTTTAGCCTCTTGGAGATGCATACATGTCTCATAATGTGTTCCCCTCATCCCTATCGGCTCTGATTGAACGTTTAAGATTATGCCTTGTACCAATCTCCATGTCTGGTAATGTCATCCATCATCTCTTCTTGTGCCTACCTTCAATAATTTCTGTTGCAGAGTCTGCTGTGCCTTGTTGAATTCAAATTCTCCTTCTTCCCATTTGTTTTTCCTTGGTTCTCCACGTCTCTTTCTTCCTGTTGCTCTAAAGTTTGTATTCCTAATTTGGAATTGTATGCTCATGGGAATGGCCACTGGAAATGTATATTTTGTTTTGACAGTTCCCCCACCACTGCCTTAAGTTTTTTACATCTGGCTTGTGTGGTCTGTGCGATATGTTGCTGTTGATGATACTGTAACATTGAAAATTTAGAGGGCTTTCTGTGTTGCTTCCCTAATGAGGCATTCTTTCCGTGGGTACTAGGTCAGTTTTACCATTATATCTCTTGTTGTCTTTCTTGGTCACTGTGGACCTCTCTATATGCACCTCTTCACCGTCTTTTAGATCTAGTATTTGGGCAAATAACAGTTTCACATATGACGTTAGGTCTGCGCCTTCCACCTCTTCTTTGATGTTATGAATCTACACATTGTCTCTTCTTGAGTGGTTTTCTAAATCTTTGCACTTCATTTATAAGGACCCTAGCTCATCGTCCAACTCCTCCATTTTGATTTTGATCTCTGTCCCTGAAGTTACAATTTCCTCTAACCTCTTCTCTACTTTAACTACTCACTGGCCAACCTCGTCCAGGTCTTGTCCCAATGTGGTCATTGTCTCTGTGAAGCTCTTCTTCACCACTCTTAGCTCCAGTTTCAAACCCTCCCTCCATTGCTTTCAGATTTCCTGCAGACGGGAACATATATTATCTTTTATCAGGAGTTGCCCTTCTTTTTATGAGGCCATAATATTTGCTCCTGGGATCTGCATACTCAGGTGGGTATGCTGGTTCGCTGTAGAAGATTGTGTCCAATAGCAGTTTAAATCATGCTGCATTTTCCCTTGTTTTAGTGTTATTTTCCACTGGGGGGAGGGGAATAGTGCTCCTGTCCAGTTTTGTACTGAGTCACTGGGTCACATGTCTTTCAACAACATGGTACTAGGCCAATGCCATTTCTCCTTGCTTCAATAGTCCCTGCTTCTTCTTGATGTTTGTCACTGTCAATTGTGCATAATTAACTTTCACCTGCTTGTATTTCTTAGCCCCTTGATAAGGAGGAGCCTACTGATGCTCAGGTCTGCCTTCTACCTTTCTGATATTTTGGCTTCCTGTTTCTTTGCACCAGTCTCAGGTCTTAAGGTGCACCTCACAGGTGTTTCTTTTAACTCATGCAGGGCCTTGACCTTTCACCTATCACTGGTTTTGGGGATCTTAATCTGGCATCACTCACTTTCCTCCTCAGGAAGTTCACGTTGGATTCATTTGCCATGTTTTTCCCCTTATTTCTCTTTTAATTTCTTCCAGTATTAGCTCCGCTCCGGCAGCAACCATTTGCTGCTCCCTGCACCCCTTGCCATTTCTTGGTACTGATGCTCTTCAGTTCTTGCACACCTTCTTGCCTAAGCTCCTCCTCTCCCACGGGCATATTGTACTGTGGAGGAGTTGTTCTGGTTAGCAAATGGAACTCCAAGCTTCCGAGGTGCTCCAATCCTTTCTGCCCATCTCAGCTGACTTCAAGCCCTAGGCCATTATTATACTTCCATATGTCTCCACTGCTCCAGAGCTCTAGCCAGTTACATCTGCCAACTTGGCTGCTCAGCAGTTGTGGCCGGCACGGCTCACAGGTGGTGGGGCGGGCACGAGGGGGAGAGGGGAGATGCGCGCAGGTCACAATAAAAAAATAAATAAACAAACACTTACCTTGCTGCCGGGTCCCACGTCTCTGCTCCTGCTCTCCTGTGTTGGACTCCAGGAACAGGAAGCACCTGGCACACAGGCTCCCCTGACTGGCGCTCAGCCAGGGGTTGGAGGGGAGGGCACGTTCTCCACGCAGGCTGTAATGCAGTTTGCATGGAGAACAGGGAAAGTGTGCATGACTGTTTTGGGAGGCCCGGGAGGGCCGGCTAAACAGTCATTGCGCAGCCCCATCACGCAAAGCTGCCGCAGCAGGAGGTCAAAATAAAATGATAATAACATAATGTTATTATCATTTTATTTTTTCCTTTCTTTTCCTGCTTCAAGGCAGAGGGGCGACGCTCCTGCGCCTTAGCGTAGGAGCCGCCACTGCTGCTCAGCCCAACCCCTGGAGCCATACATTTGTGTCACATAGGTGGGAGTTGTAAGTATGCACTGCAGCCTATATATAACATTTAACTTTAATGCCATTGATGAATTTTCATCGCCATTATAGCAATAATATGCTCAAGACTGGACTATTATTATTATTTATTTTTTATTGAGTGGATTGTCAACAGAAAAAAGATAAAAATAACAAGAAAAGTACTACACATTTGCATAATACAGCTTATATCCAATAAAAATCAATTCTTGTATACGACTTTAAGGTGCAAGTGCGATGAAGATAAAATGCTAAGAATGGAATCGAAAAATATCAACCGATATAGAAGAAAGCAGCAACAATTATTGAATACAGCTTATATCCACTAGGACTATCAATTCATGTATGCAACGATAAAGTGCTAGTGCGATGGAAGTAAAGTACTAACAGTAGAAAATCGGGGATAAAGTACACATATCACTAGAATATACAAAAAAAACGCTAACAGTATTACATATGACCATCGTCACATTTTGTTTTATATCAAGTTAAAACCAAGACGATAAAGTGCAGCTTAATAAAGAACAATTAGATCTCCTCTATATCGAGTACTGCCTATATAATGGGATAACTTTATGACACTTTGGGGATATGGGAATCGACAACCATTTTACAAAGCATTGTTAGAAAACCCTAACCAGGTCGCTGCAAATCTTCGAAGAGACCCTATCCGTTTGGCATAAGTTTCCTCCCAAATGTAGGTCTTGGCCATCTTCTCTTGCCAATGCAGAATCGAAGGCGATTTATCAGACTTCCAATTCTGTAGAATTGAGCACCTGGCCACTGCTATAGCTATTGAGCAGAAATATTGCTAATCCAGAGAACACCCAAAAAGAACTAATTTAAGAGTAGGAATAATCTGGACTGTTAGTGCCAAAGATTGATTAATCCTTTGAAAAACATCGGACCAAAATTGATGCAGTCCGGAGCAATAAAATAAATATGGTTCCACGACCCTAGCTCTAGGCCCCCACACCTGAAGCAGAATTCTGAGGAAGCCGGGTACATCCTATTCAGTCTTTTCGGCGTATAATAAGTTAGCCATCTTGACAGAAAGGCCATTCTTTTATAATTGGCGGCTCTCATCGCTTTATGGCCTACTTCGCATATAAGCTGCCATTCCTTTTTACTAACATTACAGCCGGTTTCTTTTAAAAGTTTAGGGAAAAAGTTACCAAACACTTTCTGCTCCCCCTGCTGTACTAGGCAAGAATACCAGTTGCCGACTCCACTTAGGCCCTGAACATATAATTTATGTAATATCCTTAAGGCTGTATTATTAGTCATCACATAGTTTGTTCTTAAGAAGCTGGATATTTGATTGAAACTAAATAACAAAGCTGCAAACCTAGGGCCAAGCTGCTGGGATAACATCTCACTAGTAATCATCTTAGATATACAAAAAAAATCCCCCAAACATTCAAAACCCGCCTCCTTCCATAATTGCAAATAACCCCGAGAAAGCTGCAGGCCGAAAGCCTGGCATTCACTAATTTTAGAATATAAGTAACATCTGGGAATGTTGTGTAGTTTAAAAAGTACTTGTATATGACAAGCTAGGTCAGATATTGACTTATACCTCGAAATTTTGGGAAATTTCGGGGTACGAAGAAAGACGGGAAGTTGAGTTGCACTGTCATCAACATAGTCTTTTACAAAGAAATTTCAAATTTAGATGGTACCATTGGGAGCTGAATCAAGAAATTCCATAATGCGGCCTGATAGTAGAGCTCTAAATTAGGAAGGGCGAGCCCCCCCCAAAGATGTATCTAATTGTAAAACTGCTAAGGAAGTTCTAGGCTGTTTCTGTGCCCAAATAAAATTCCGAATTAATTTATGAAGTTCAATAAAATATGATTTAGGAATTTTAATCGGCAGGTGAGTAAACAAAAATACAAATAATGGCAAAATAGACATTTTAACCAACGATACACAACCTATTAAAGTTAAAGGGATAAGGGACCATCTGTATAAAAGCCTCTTAGCTATTTCGAGTGTGTTTCCATAATTTAGCTTATATAGTTGATCATAATGGCTAGTTACATATAAACCTAAATATCTAATAGGTTTAGACATAGTCTGTTGAGGAAGAAAAGGCATCGATACCGAAAGAGCATTAAACCAGAGCACCTCCATTTTTGCTTGATTTAACCCATAACCACCTATTCACGTAAAAGCTGCTACTTCATCAAATGCATTTAAGATATTAGACGGCTCAGCTGATAAATAAAGAATGATATTGTCTGCAAATAATTTGATCTTTGGCGTAGCCGCTAATGGAGACACTATCTGGTGATTATTGTGAATTTTTATTGCCAAAGGGTATATAAAAAGTGAAACAAAAGAGGGGACAATGGGCATCCCTGTCTGGTCCTGCGCCGGATCTTAACTATACCTGCCGATTCCTTATTGATCACAATTCTAGCCTTTGAGCCTGCATACAATTCTTTTATCATTTTAACCAATAGCTCAGGCAAACCAATCTTAGACAATATAAAAAACAGAACCTGCCAGTCAACAAGGTCAAATGCCTTTTCTGCATCGAGCATTAAAATTGCTGCCTTGACCTTGTTGACTGACAGGTAGTCAATTGCTTGAGTCCAAAAATATGTATTGGAAGTCATTTATCGATGACGTATAAAACCTTTCTGATCCCGATGGACCACCTGTTGTGCAACAGGAGTCAACCTTGCTGCCCAGATTTTCATAAATATTTTGTAATATATGTTTAAAAGGCTTATGGGTCTATATGAGCCAGTAGCGGTGGGGTCCTTATCTTTCTAAAGAAAACAGACCACAACTGCTTCTTTAAAATTTTGAGATATAGGTTCACCATTTTTTATCAGATTATAAAATGTTGTAAGAAAAGGTAGAAGCAATGGTTCAAAGGTCTTAAAAACTTCAGCAGGGATACCATCATTACCTGCGGCTTTTGCATTAGCTAAAGTTTTTAAAACGTTACTGACTTCAGCTTGTGAGATAGGTTTATCTAGAAAATCCCGCATACATTTCGAAATAGTGGGCATTTCCAACTATTCAAAATAATGTGTAGATGATGCTTGAGTTATTTCCTGCGTCTCCTCGTAGATCGTTTTAAAATGCCGCAGAAATACCCCTGCAATTTCCTCTTTAGAATCTACTACCCTATTATATGACTAAGATTTGACTACCCTAGATTTTTGTGGCCCAGCCAAAGTGATGTCCTATATGTTGACTCTCTTCATACAGTTTTTGTTTATAAGCCTTGCTCCCTTGATTACTTGTAGATTCAAAAATTGCTTGAGTTTATCTTTGGCTGCTGCTAGGTCTTACATTTTTTGAGATTCGGACCTGGCTGTCCTTAAATTAACGCTAGCTTTTTCGACCTCTAGCTGCAAGAAAAGAATCTCCTGAGAACATTGTTTATTCACTGCTGATGTGTATGCTGATGCTATTACCTGACCTCTGAAAGGCTGCTTTAAAAGCCTCTCACACAGCAAACACAGGAGCGGTATTCTCATTAACTTAAAAAAAATGCTTGATAAACGACTGCATTGCAGCAATCCACCCCCCATCTTTCAAAAGAGATTTATCAAAATACCAGTGCTTGTTAATATGGGAACATATTACATTCATCTGGATTTTGATAGAAACAGCTGAGTGATCAGAAAAGGCGTTGGAAATAATATCAGCTTCTCCTCTAGATAACAGATTATCAATCAGAAAAAAATCTATCAGAGAGGCGGTCTTGTACCTGGAGGAGTAGCATTTATAATCTGACTGCCCTGGATGACTTTGACACCAGGGATCCAGGATAGCAAAATCTTGCTTCATCATGTTGATCAACTTATTTGATTTGGGTTTTAGTTGCTTCTTTGCAGGGTTAGAAGTATCTAAACGAATATCCTGAATAAAATTAAAATCTACCCCCCAAATTATGGAACCCTCAGAAACCACCAATAAGTCATAAATTTGAAGCAAAGCCGAGGTATCATCGAATATAGGGCCGTAGTAGTTCAAGAGATCATACACTACACCTCTAAAGTTAATTTGTACGTAAATTCACCGGCCTTGAACATCACGTCTAACTTTTAGTACCTGTCAATTGCAGTTGTTAGAAAATATAATAGCCACCCCCCGAACTGACATATTTGCCCAAGCGAAAAAAGCTTGATTGAACCCCTTGGGAAGGATCAACCTAGGTGAATCAGACCTAAAATGAGTTTCCTGTAGGAACAATACCTGTGGGGAAAAAGATAGCAACCAGGTCAACATTGTGCTTGCTTTTCTTGAATTCAGCAACCCATTCATGTTGCACAAGATTATTTTGATACTATCCATTTGGTAAAGGGATCCCAACTTTCATCGCACCACAACCACATGAAATTAATTATCTAAAGAAATATATAGGAACACAACTGCGTATACAATCAAAAACTTTGATCCACTTGTTTTTTTTCTGCTACCCCAACCCATCCCCCACCCTCCCCACCCTGCCCACCCATGTTTCGAGAGTCCCCCTAACTAAGCGCCACGCGGAATCTCTATCAGAAGGATGCCATGAAATTGCATCCTGACCTGTCGGAATCGGGTCCCCAAAAACCATCACCCCATCGACCCCCTGCTGAAGAAAAGAGAGAGAAAAAAATAAAAGAATGAGAAGAAATGGAGAAAAAAGGTTAATGCCACCCTACAAACATCATTAGTTTCTAATTGATTTTAAAAAGTCGTGTGCTTCTGAAAGAACATTGAAGATCTTAAATTGTCCTTTCCAAAGAACCTTAAGTTTTGCAGATTGGACCAAGGAGGCTTGTGCCCCAATTGATCTAAATTCAAAGGCAAGTTGTTGAAACGCTTTTCTTCGCCAGGCTGAGGTCAGGGAGAGATCGGAAAAAATCTTCAAAGAGGCGTTTTGCAAGACCGTGAATGATTTCTGCTGGATTGCTCTTGTAAGGCCCTGTTCCTTAATCTGGAAGTCAGAAAAGTTCACCAGAATAGTTTGTGGGTATTTAGCCCCAGGTGGCTGATGAAAAGGAACCCTATGAGCACGCATGATTGTCAAATCTTCATGAGCAGATGGCAGGATGTGATCTTTGATAAGCATATTAATCAGCTGAGGAACTGATTTTATTTGACCCTGGGATTCACTCCCTTCCGGAATTCCCGTAAATCGAAGATTGGAACGTCTTGCATGATTCTCCAGTAACTCTAATTTCGACTCCAATACTGCAATTTTTACAGATTCAGGTTACGAACGGGATTGCAAAAGTGCCAGTTTGTCCTCAATGTCTGAGATTCTTTGCTCTGCTGCCTGTAGCTGTTTAGGCAGTGTCGATAAGGTCTCCTCCATTTTAGTAAGCCTTTGATTTATTAACTCAGTATCCAGAGCTTGCTGAACCTTTAGCCCGCGGATCTCCACCAAGATTGTATCGAGCACCTTCTTCACTGCCTCTGGCAGAAGCTCCTGAGACGAGCATGGGTTATTAATAGCAGATACTTGCGGGTGAGCGTTAAGTTCAGGATCAATTGTCCCATGCGAGCCGGAGCTTTGTGCTAAGGAGGGCCTGGAGGAGGATTCATCTGAAGTTCCTGAAGCAGTTGGAGGAGTGTGGTCTCTTTCCTCTTGCCCATTGCTTGTAGCGTCCCTTTCAGATGTTGACGACCTAGGCCCTGTTACTGTTGTCATCCCTGGAGAGAACCCCAGCCTACCCTCCTCACTGGGAAGCTTGGTCCCGACATTTGAAAATAAAGGAAAGGTTTTAACTTTTTGAAGAGAGCAGGTCTCGTCATTTTTATTAGGCATCGCTGAAGCTGAAGAAGGGGTTAAATTCTCTAAACTGCTGGAAGTTGAGGAGGAGGTATGTGCTTTTTCTGCTTCTGCCATGCCCAACTTGTGCAAAAGTGAGCTGCCAGCTGCTTCCCTGACCTCCTCTTCAAGAGACTGGCCATGATTGAAGGAAAAGGTAGGTACGCCTACCAAAGACTCCATCTGCTTGTCTCACCAGCCAGCCACTCTACTTTGAGAGGCTATTATTACATTGTTTAGGGGGAACAGGAGGATTTGGCGAGGCAATTTTAGTGCTGAGTTGTCACATGACAGTAAGGAGCATAAGCCGTTAGAGAATATCAAATCACTGTCTGTCTCTAGATGTAATGATACAACATAAATCCCCACATGGACCCCCGCAGGCACGGGCACTGGCAGCTATCGAGGCACTTTATGAAACAGAGAAGGCAACAGTGCAGATCACCAACTTTTCGAATCGCCTTACACCAGTCATAGGAGCTCCTTTCTTCTCCTTTTTTTCCCCCTTTTTCACCGAAGTCAAGTAATCACAGGAGCCCACCTTGGCGGCCGTGCATACCCTGACCTTCTGCCTAGCTACAAAGCTGAATTGATGCTGCTCAATCCTCTGGACAGAGGAACCCTGGGCGGTGAAAAGCGAGCCTTGATGGCTGCTGCAGCAAAGGTTTTATTCCCCTTCCCTCTCCTACTCTTACTTCACTCTCATCTCCTCTCACCTTGTCTGTAGCTCCTTCCGCCTGTTCTCCGGAAAGGCAAACTGCTGCATCTCTGACCACCAACGTCCAAATCTCTTCTCCTTGCTTCGCACTGGAACGGACTGCTGCAGTTCACGACGGCAATCACTGCATCCCTTTGCTATGCCTCACGCAGAAACGAGCCGCCGTGGTTTCAGGCAACAGCCTCGAAATCGCTCTCGATTCCACCCTGTCTCGCTCACACCACCACAGAAGCAGCTGCAGCTCCGCAGAGAGTCAGCACCAGCGTCTGTCGGGGGTGGGGGGCGGGGACGGAGGATCCGGTTCCGCGGTTGTCAGTCAGCAGCAGGACATGGGGCAGCCGCTGCCGACCCTGAATAACTTCAATTCAGTTCAAGACTGGACTATTATCATAACCTTTATCTCTGCACCTTTAACAGTCCATTCAAAACCATGTGATCAGACTAGTATAGGAATTCGAACTTTAGCACAGGCACCTCAGTCCCAAAAATACTTTACTGGTTCCCTCTTCAGCACATCATCTTTAAAGTCCTCTTCATCTATTATAAGGCACAAATCCAGATTTCCTTTCATATTCGACATATTTCTTCCCTGGATATTTCTCCTGTTATCTAAACGTCATTCTCCACAAGTTTGAAGAGTAAAAAAAGCCTGTGTAATGGGCTGCTCTTTCTCTGTATGCGCTCTTGCCCTCTGGAACAATTTAGCTAAAGAACTTCAACTCTGTTATATACATTGTCTTTTAGGAAAAAAGTTAAAAACTGCTTATCTGCTAAGACCTTGCTATGCTATGCCAAGTTTGTTGCTTTCTATTTAGTGCCAGGAGACCCTCTGGTGACAATGCCCTTTATAAATAGATATAATATAACATAACATATAATATAACATAACATATACCTTTACTTCACTGGAAAGTTTTATAAGCCAATTAGGTGAAATCAATGCAGAGTATCTGACTTAGGGGAGAAACACATGCATTGTGACACTGTTTAGCAGTAAATCCAATAAAACCAGGCAGAAGAAAGTGGGGGGACTATTACAAAAATTTTGTAATTTCTTATAGAAATGATGTGCTCAGCAGTTGACAGCAGAGAAACACAAGGGCAATTGATTAGCGTCTTTTCTTCAGTCCTGGAAATCCATCTCCCCTCTACTTGAAATTATGATTCTAGAACTTGTCTCGATGTAAGGTATTTGCCAACTTCTTTCCAATTTAAATGATTGGGCCATATTGGGCGTCACATTGGGGCAGATTTAGTGCCGAAGCAAACACAAGGAGATGATGGACGGAGCGCTGAAACTTTTCAGACTCCCACCCCTAGTCACAGATCTGGGTTGATTCCATCATCATTCTTTAACTCACTTTGCCACCCCAGTTCAGACACAGCTATATGCAAATCAGTCTTGACCCTGTACCTCATGGGAACAGTCCAGCCCGAACTACCAAGCCATGTCTTCCCTGGACCAAAAACAAGCATCCGGGCCGAGCCATTGAACCAGTCATTGGACCTTGGTCTAACCTACATCTTGTTGGAGATGTTTACCCAGTTTAAAGTCTACTTCAATTAGATGTCCCTTTGTGTTTCGACCCACCATTAGCCACCACTCCTCAAAACCTTACTGTCATCAAGACACTTCAAGCTAGAGTCTCAGCAACAGTTTTTTGCCGTTGTTCAAGTTTTCAAGCCAACAGACTAGATCCCTTCCAGACAGCTGTCCCATATTTTTGATCCAGACCTCATCCTGTGTCTTTAATTTGGTTTTATCTAGTTTGCCAAGGATGAAACAAGTATTTCTTATAGAAATCACATTAACTCTACCGGTCACATTGTTTTTGACTTGAGAGCCCAGTCACAACTCACATCAAACTGTGGACTCTAGCCCACAGCCTACCATTACAAGTTCATACAACAATGGTTTGTACATGGGACATACAAATATTTAAATAAATGTAATATTGATCATATGCATGAGAAATCATAATTTAAGTCTGCGTTTGTTGGGTATTAGTTGTATGGAATATTGAAGGGTAGAACGTTGATGGGTGGTTGGAGTTCAAGATTTTTTTTCTGACACAGATTTTTCTGTGCCTCCTTGTGAACTGATGTTGAGTCACTTCTCATCTTTTGGAGGTGTAGAGATTTGAAGTTTCATGCCTGAATTTCTGAGTGCGCGTGACACATTTTACAGTGTGCCCCATCGCCTAACAAGAAGAATTGTATGCGCATCCCTATTGCATTTAGAAACAAGGTAACAAGCATCCTATGTGCCAATGTGGCAGCCATACTTTAACACTGGGATTCACTTAGTGCCACATCACCCACTGAAATCAATAGCAGCTGCTTGTCTGGCAGCCATCTGTCGCCATTGGGGTTTCTTTGCTGCTTCGTCATTGTGTGAGACTATTTAAAGCATAACGTCTGAAGGAACATGCACCGAGTAGTTTTGGAAGCCATTTCACTTTGGGATAAACTCTATTATAGTTGTAAGCCCATAATTAGTGACCATTGTAACTGAAAATGTCTACACTATCGGTGACAGGCACACGTGTGTTGCTATTTGGACATAACAAAAGTTGCAGGCAGCAACACACTCAGTATAATTGTTGTTGTAAGAAATTGAGTTATTGGCTGAGGAGAGTGGAAGCCCGACTCAGGCAACAACCACTATACTTGTCATGGTGAACCACAAAAGTCACTTAGTCAGGCTTAATTTAGAGGCAATGTGCAAAGTATTTATGTAGCACACAAACAGTCAGAAATACATTAAAAATACCAAACCAATTTAGTTTAATAGAGTTTATTTATTTTAATAAATAAAATGATACCACAATGAAAAAAATCCAATCAGTAGAACTGGAGTTATTCAATGTTAAACGTTTAGGTAGCTATAGCACCTAAAAGCACAAAGCGTCACTGGCGTTCATCTGTTCATGCTAAACCAGGGGAAAGTCACATGTTCAGGCTGACCGCGATGGAGCATGGGCCGGATACAGGGACCAGGTTAGTCTCGCTGAAAAAGTTACATTCTCAAAATCCAGCACGAAGAGTCCCAATCGCAGTGGACGAGGCCAGGAGTAACAGGGAGAGTGTCGCGGATGGACATTGGCGTAGCATTAAGAGCAGGCCTGGAATCACAGAAAGGGTGTCGCTGTAGCACGAAGATCCGGTCGCAGACAGTCATTGCTAAAACTTCGCATTGGCAATCACAGCGAGCTGTTGTTGCTGTAGCACAAAGTGCAGATCTCACATTGCCGGTTGTCACTGGAGGTCGCTGTAGCACTAAAAGTCAGGTTCACCCGAGGTTCGCATTGGTGATCATCATCGGCGGCAGAGTCTTGACACAAACAGACCCAAAACTTAATTATTTCACCTTCCTTCACAGGAGCAGTTCATCTGACAGCCAAGGGTTCAGGACCTGTGGAGGTACCCCTTGAGAATCAGGAACTCACTCTAACAGAGGCCAGCAGGGCTCGAGCAGGTTTTGATACAGATCCAGGCAGGTCCAGTGCAGCAAGTCATGTGGGCAGTTGCAGGGAGGCCTCTGGATCTTGTTGTGTCCCTGTAGCTCAGATAAGAGGTCAGCCAACTGACTCTTGGAGTCACTCTGGTAGTCCTGGGTTCAAGCAGCAGGGTAGGCCTCCATCAGCAGGGAAGTCCTCTAGGGAGTAAGACAGGCCTCAAGCAGCAGGGCAGTTACTGGTAGCATCAGGGCAGTCCTCTGAAGAACAAGGCATGCTTCGAGCAGCAGGGCAGTCCTCTAGGAGTCCAGGCAGTTCTCCTAAAGTCTTCCGCCGATCCAGGTGTGTACTGAAGAATTGTTCTGAGGGACTTATATTTATACCTGTGGCTAGCCTTTGAAGTGGGGACATCTTCTAGGCTACTCCCACATCTGGTTCTGGAAAGTTATTCCCTTCCCCTGCCAAGGCTCCAAGAAGTCTAGGGTGACAAAAGACTAGTGTAAGATTCTGTTGTTTGTGCTGGAGGCAAGCCCTTTGAAATGTAAGTGGGGCAGGGAGGTGCTCTACCCTCAACCATCTTGGCAATATGACCCATCCTGCCAACATCTAGTCCCTTTTTGTCTCACTGTATGAGAGAAATACAAAAAGCCCATCAGCTAAGCTATTCACAGGCCCAGGACACTAGCAGCAGGCATCAAATGGTTAGGGCCAGAAAATTTCAACTTTCTAAAATTGGGATTTTCAGAAGTGTGACTTACAATCAGTCTTTACCAATAAAAAGGATTTTTAATTACAATTAATTTGAGTCCAAATATAATATTTATACCTGCTTCCAATCAAACGTTAGCACTTATTAGATGCAATAAGGTAACCCAATGTAATCCAATGGAAGAGGTAGGCCTTACCTTAGTGAAAAACACATTTAGGAATTTTTCACTACAAGGACATGAGAATCTTAAAAACACATGTCCTGTTTTTTAAAGACAATGCACCTTGATCGATGGGAATTTAGGGCTTACCGTAGGAGAGAATTATATGTATTAAAGTAAGGAGGTTTAGGTCTGGCAAAAGGCTTATTTTTCCAGGTTGCATTGGCAGCTTAAAACAGCACAATAGCCTTCAGTGGCAGGCCTGAGACATATTTTAAAGTGCTACTTTAGTGGGAAGCGCATTGAGTGCTACAGGGCCACTAGTAGCAATCAATTTACAGGCCCTGGGTCCCATGTACCACAAACTAGGAACTTATAAGTAAATTAAATGTGCCAATCAGTTGTAGGCCAATCTTACCATGTTTTAGGGGGAGGGCACAAGTACTTTAGCACTGGTTTGCAGTGGCAAAGTCCACAGAGTCCAAATACCAACAAAAACGAATTCAGAAACACAGGAGGGGTGAAGGCAACACTTTTGGGGGTGACCCCACAAAGAGGGCCAATTCCAACAGATGTACATTACTACAGTATTCATTTCTCTGTGTATTCTCCTGGGTACTGTGGAACCATGGAAGGAATAGCAGCACCACCTCTATTCCTCCCTGTTCCTGATACTCCACCATTAAATTGGGAACATAGTGTGATGCTTTTGAAACTTACTTGGAAGCCATTGATGGTTACACTTTCACTTCTAGAAAAAGAAGGACTTATTGATTACAACCTAAGGATAGAAGTTTATAAAACCTCTTCCTCTAGAAATGATCACTGTCCATTGACTACTGGAGAAGAAGGTGATGGCAATGAAGGTATCAATGAGTATGTTTCAGTCATTACAACACTGAACAAAAGATTTGATCCCAGGAAGATGTGGTTTTAGAACATCATACATTTCTTCAGCAATCACAATTGCCTAGTGAAATGATTGATGACTTTGTGGCATGCTGGCTGCTACATGGAACTACAAAGACCTCACAGATGAAACTATTCAGGATCAGTTAATTGAAAAGACCCTTAACAAGAACATTAGGAAGAGACTATTATCTACTGGGATCCTAGTTTAGAAACAGAGCTATTGTCATAAGTATTGAACATTTGGAACATTGTATGAAAGAAATGAGTGTTGGGGTTATGGCACATGAAGTCAATTAAATTCTCAATCAACCTAAAATGCACTAAAATGGGTTCTGATAAGCCCTCAATTTGTGGCACTCGTGGCATCTCCAGGGTAGTTCTTCAAAGGGTGAAAGTGTTATGGTTCCAATATGGTAGCAAATCACATTTGAGTAATGCCAAAATATGTCCTGTACTCAATAAAACTTATTTTAAGTGTAAGAGAAAGGTAATTTTACTAGTATGTGCAAGTCGACGAACAATCAGAAAGGACAAATGAATCAAACTGTGAAGATTCCAGCCATTGCGGCATCTGATGGTGATGTGAATGTGGTGTTAAAGTTATCTTCATCTGATACAAATGAAGGTGAGATTATTCAGATTGCATCAACAAGCAATGTCAAGAGAAGAAAACCACCCTTTAGAGACATCATAATTGACTATGTCAAAGAAACATTTATGGCTGATCCAGGTTCGCCATTCACTTTAATTGGCGAGACTGAACTTTCCAAATTAAAAAATGTATGTCTCAAGGATTTCTGCATTAAGATTTGTGTGTAAGGGGGGAAAAAGATTGGAGGTTGTTGGTAAGTTCTATGCAATGCTTGGTTTTGACAGCAATGTAACTAAAGTTGCCATGTATGTAGCTAGGGATGAGTCAAATTGGTTAGAATGAACAAAGAGATCTTGAAATGATTCTGGATCCTAATGATTCTCATCAAGTTCTAACCAGACTTAAGTTCCTAGACATGTGTAACACTGAGGTGTGTCATATAGAGGAGAGTAAGTGGGTGAGTGAGTATCCTGAGGTTTTTTTACCAATGAGTTAGGAAAGTTGAAAGGGTTCCAGCACTGTATTTTATTGAAAGAGAGTGCCAGAGCAGTAGTGCATAAATTGTGCCAGGTGCCTATTAAATTGAAGATGGATCTGAGGTCAGAGTTGGAAAGATTGTGTGCCTTAAGCATCATTGATCCAATTGAGGGGTGAGAGTAGTTGGCCTCTATAGTGTTGGTGCTCAAGTCTGATAAAATGCTAAGTTCATGTATGGATATGCATGACTTAAATCCCAATATCTGGGCCAATTGTTAGCCACTTCCTTATATCAAGTAATGTTAGCCATTCTTAAACGGGCTCTGTTGTTTACTTCTCTTGACATGCGTGCTTCTTATCGTCAGGTGGAATCGTGTGAAGCGTCCAGACATCTAACATCATAAGTGATGCCCGAGGGAGCATATCATTGTAGGCAAATGCCTTTTGGATTAGCGTCTGCCTCTTAGGTGTTTCAAGGATGATGAACAATCTTTTCAAGAATATCAGGAGTTGCATAGTTTTAGGATAATATCTTGATTTATGGCAGAGATGAAAGTGAGCATGATGATAGAGTGAGGAGGGTAATGGAAATTCTAAAAACGTCTGGCCTGACTTTAAGGAAGGGCAAATTCAACTTTCGTTAAAATGGAGTGTATTATTTGGGTCATCACATGTCGGGTAGGGTTGAAGAGCCTGAAATGGTGATCATGAGGGCGATTGAAGAGGCTCTTGCACCTAAGGACAAAAATCAGCTGAAGTAATTCTTTGGGTTGATTGAGTATTATGCTAAGTTCTTTGAGAATTGTGCCAGTAAAATGACATGATTAACATTTCACCACCCTTTATGCAGAGCTTGATCTTTCTGACAACTCCCATGATCCTTTAACTCTTTTCTGATAAAGGGAGGTGGCCCTGTTACTTTTACTCTGGAAGAAACTCTTAGTGCGCTCTCAGCACAGAATATGGGAAAAGCTCCTGGTCTTGATAGGATCCCCGCTGATCTGCTTCGATCCAAACCTTTAATATGGGGTCCCTATATTAACTCTCTGTTCAACGTATTTGCAGCAGGTGCTCCCATATCGGGCTCATGAAGAGGGGCGGAAATTATACCGATCTTCAAGAAGGGTGCAAGGCAAGACCCTAGCAACTACCATCCCATAAGCCTTCTAGATAATGCACAAAAAATCTATAGCAAACAAATATTGATCAATCTTTGGGACTGGATATATTCAAATAATGCCCTGTTGCACCTTCATGCTGGGTTTAAACCTGGTATCAGTACAGTGGATCAGGTTCTCCATTTTTTGACTGTAAAGTGGAAATCAGTTGACTTTGAACAGGGGTCCCTATTTGTTGCCTTTTTGTCGACCTGCGGGATCTCTGAAAAATAGGGGTTCCACATGGATTACTGTCCCTGATCCAACAATTCTACACATGGAATTTGCTAGGGTAAGATGGGGCCCTGGCGGTGAAACAACCACTGACATCCCTATTCGGCGTGGCATCCACCAGGAGTGTGTACTGGCACCCACTCTATTTTTACTTTTCATTGATGGGTGCATCTCTTGCCTAGAAAACTGTAAAAACAATTCCCCCAAAATGGCAGGGACTAAAGTGCTGTGTCTGCTTTTCGCAGACGACACTCTCCTTCTCTCCAAAACCTTGTCTGGATTAAACATACTTTTGGTGAAGTTCAGTTTATTCTGTGGGGATTGTGGTCTGGAATTTAATTGCAATAAAACCAGGTTGATGGTATTTAGTCACCACAAAAAAATCAACGGGACTTTGGCTCTAGAGGGCACTAAAATAAAAAGAGTTGATGTATTTGATTACCTAGGATTTAGATTGAGTGATTCCCACTAATAGCTGGCCCAGGTTCATATCCTATTTCCCCAGCAGTAGAAATTTGTAAGGCCCAAGCTTGTGGGCAGCGTTATACGGGGCTGACCTGTGGGGTTCCTGTAACCTCGATCCATTTGACACAGTCAAAAACTCTTTTATCAAATTCCTCTTGAGACTACCAAAAACCTCAGATATTTCTCTGACATAGCTTGTCTGAAACTTATCATATACTGGAAATGACTTTGGTCCACAGAGAAACTGGCCCTGGCCAGGGAGATAGTAAAATAACCTCCTAGCACTGACAATACCCAGAGTGTCCCATATAGAAACTTGGGGGCATATTAACAACGAGGCGATAGACAATTATCGCCGCTTTAGCGTCCGTTTTCGGACGGAAAGCGGCGATAATTCTATCGCCTAATCAGCAAGGTCACGCTATCGCGTGAATCCCTGCACCATCGCCCTTTCCCCCAACGCCCATCCTTGCATCTCTAATGAGATGCAAAGTGGGCGTTACTGGGCGTACCCCAGATGGGCTACGTTGTAAATATCGCCGATGTGCACATCGCAATATTTACAAGGCAGCCCACAGGATTATAGCAGACGTTAGATTTTGGCGAAAACTGCCGTTTTCGCCAAAATCTAACATCTGCTATAATCCCGACTTACCTATGTTAGCCATAGGAGGTGGATTCTGCTGATACGACCCTGTGGGTCGTATCAGCAGAGTATCGCCCTTTTGCAGGAACATCGCTGGAAAACCAGCGATGTTCCTGCAAAGGGCGATAATATCGCTATCTCTGGAATTTTTATCACCCTGGAGTAACGCGTTGTTAATAACGCGCTACCAGGGCGATAAATGCCAGAGATAGCCAGCGATAATATAATTATCGCTAAGCACGGCCAGCGATAATTATCGCTGGCCGTTGTTAATATGCCCCTTGGTTGCTCAAGTTTGGCCTCTTTGACTAATGGCAGAATCATCCTTCCATGCCCAAGAAAGCCAGGGAAATTGCTAAATCGAGTTATTGGAATTGTTTTTTGCAATAGGATTTCAGCTGTTTGTCTGATTTGTATCTATCTTCCAAGTGCGATTCACTCTTTGAAGATTATATGGACTATGTGAGTGCTCCTTTGTAGAGATCCCAGTTTATTACGTTTCAGGCTTGGAACTCTCCCATTTGCTGCTTTCACTGGCACATGGAGAAAAAACCTAACTACGTCCACCAAACTATGCCCTATGGGATGCCCGAGTGTTGAAAACGATGAACATGTCTTATTTTTCTGCACTGCTTATGCAAAACAGCGTTCACGTTGGATTGTTCCTCTCTGTCACCTCCTCCATCCAGAGAGTTGACATTTAGCCCTGAAGATCTGCAAGTCAGACACCAGGCCCAGTGTTGTATACTCAGTCTCCAACTTTTTACGCTCATGTGGTATATCAGACAAAAACTTTTGGGGTAAACTCCCTTTAGAGGTGTGACCAGTATAGCACTAAAAGCACATTGGTTTAAATTTTATTCTTTCCATGCACTGCACACTTCAATACACTAGCGAAACCTAGTGTTCTGATCGAACCTCCAAATTAGATCACAACCTTAGTTACCTGTATGGCATCACAGGCCCTGCGAGAGCTTACTCTAAGCTATTGTTAGACGTTTTTGTCCATCTGTGACAACAGTTGATTGAGGGGGTATCCCTGTGTGTTTCTTTTTTAATTGAGTGCAAAGTTTGTGATTTCAATCACCTTTTTTGTAAATTTACCGACCTCTGAAATTTGTTAGGGAATGTTGGCTGCCTGAGAGGGTGTTCCCGGTCTTCCAAAGCCTGGGGGCACTTCACTGGATTCTACTTAGGCTTATTCTAATTTCCAATTGCCATTATTTTTTGTCTTACTTAAACTGTTGAGAATTGTATTTTTTTATTCTGTACTTATTTTATCTTTTTATATTGATATATCATAATCTGTTGTGTTATTATGCACTTTAATGGCTCTTTGAGCCAAAATAAAGTTGGTTGACTGACATGTTCAGGCAGCTTGCTTAAGTTATGGCAATGAAGGGTTTATTGCATTTGCTTCATAAGCATTATGTGGTCCAGAATCTACTTGCTCCATCATAGAGAAGGAGGTGTTAGGTTTGTGGTGAAGTGTCCAGTAGTTGAGCAATTTTGTGTGGGGCAGTCAGTTAATCTTACGTACTGACTAAAAGCCACTAGTGGAATTATTCAGCTAAAATAAAGGTGGAAGGGCTATCCTCACCATTGACAAATGGCAACATCAGCTGCGAGATTGTCTGTATAAGTTGCATTCAATATGTTCCCGGTATATGTAATTGTGCTGCTGATTGCTTATCAGGTTTACCATTGAAGGTAGAGTTTGATGATGAATGTATAGAAGATAATTAGGAATTTGTCTGCTCTGTGAATATTATTACAAGTGGAGATTTGTCTGAAGAGGAGTGGAGGTTGGCTTTTGATGAGAACAATGCTATACAAGACAGAGGTCATAAAAAGTGCAACTGGCCGTTGGTCCAAATCTAAAAACATAGATGATAGCCTGGTACCATTCTGGGGGCCTGAGAGTGAATTGTCTTTGGTTGATGGTATTCTATGTAGATGTGAATGTTTATTGGTGCTCAAAGTACCAGGACTCGGCTTCCCAAGAGGTGCATATTGGTATATGTGCCATAAAACATAGGGTAAGAGAAGATATTTAGTGGCCAGTTGTGGACAGAGCCATGGAGCATTGTGCAAGGGAGTGTAGTGCCTGTGTTTTGAGTGACAAGACACAAGTTACTGTGCCAAGACTTAATAATCCCCATTGCCAGCAATCAGGTGCTGTGGTCCAGAATTTGTTTGATGTGTCTAGACCTTTTGGTGTCCTAGGGAATTCACAAGGATGTGTGCTTGTGTTAGCTGACTATGTGTCAAAACGGACTGAAGTGAAATGTATTGACAGTGTCAGCACTAGTGTTGTCATTGATATGTTCCAGGATATATGTATCAGGGAAGGTTATCCAGAAGAACTAGTGACGAACAATAGTACTCAATTGGTATCTGCAGAGATGAAAGTGTAATGACATCAAACACATTAGGACTTCATTGTACCACCCATGTAGCAATGCCCTTGTTATTATTGGCAGTCATCCATGAAGTCAAAAGTAGTTTCTGGAGCAGAAAGATGTGCACTTACAAAAAATTGGGGAGCAAACTACATTCTTATTTTGAAAACATTTTGGAGATCAACGATAAAAAACATGTAAATATTTCTAGCCTGGCATGATTGTTTTCTGTGAGTAGAGGACAAGCGTTGGAGACTACTCCAAACAAATGCCTTTCACTTGTCCCCATATGGAACATGCCACTTCCGAATGTGCTCAGCATTCTCTTTTATCAATACGTGAGATGGCAAAAAAGTCCTCCCTTATTCATCTCCTACTCATAGTACTGTAGCCTTTATGTGTGGTAACATTTTAAATAGAATGGCTGCAGAAAGGTAGGATTTCAAATTTGAGTTAAGTTTCACAAATGCATTTGTAAGAACCTGTTTCCATGTTCACATTAAAGTTTTTGACCTCCAGCTACATATTCTTTTTTTATAGAAACTCCATTTGCTATGAAGACGGTAAGGACCTGATTTAGATCTTGGGGAATCTGGTCCCGCCACTGTTTTTCCGTCAGTTTCTCAGCTCGCCTACTAGGCAGTCGACCCGCTCAATTTAGATGCTAGCAGGTGTTTGGACAATAGTCCGTCTAAGTGCCGCCGTCTCTGTCAGAATTTCCCTCCCACATTGACGGCGCCATAGGCAAAATCGCCTGTTGGAGGGAGTTCAGCCAACGTTTCCACCTGGCCAGTCACAATGTGCCTTCCCTCCGACCTAACTGTGGCAGGTAAACCACCAAATCTGAGTTGAGGGGATATAAGGTAGAAGCTTACCTTTTTTCTTTTTCCACTTCCATTTCAGCATGAATCTGATTGTCCAAGTCCTTCCTTTGCTGCTGCTACTTGACCACGAAGCAAAACAACACCATCATTCGCTGGAATCGAAAGTAAGTTATTTTCTACTTGTTTCAATTTGAGTTGTCTGTTTTTCATTGACTCTGGACTCGAGCATTTTAAAATCTCTTTTACAAGCAAACAATTTGCAATGTGCAATGCATATGTGTGTAATGTTGTTGTTTAAGAAATTTAAAGAAACACACCTATGTTAAATAAATTTCATTATTGTCAAATTTGGTGCAAGCTTCCTCTGTGATAATGGACAATTACACAAAAGATGACATTAAACACAATTCATAATGTCTTTATACAGGTGTGTTTCCTCATTTTGCGTAAGCTATCAAATTATAAACATATGCATTACACATTTTTGGAATAATTTAAATGTAATCTAATTTAGTAATTGCACTATACAAGGTAAAACATTTTTTCAAAAATATTTGTAAAATCTATGTTAGTCCTAAACTGAAATCATTTTGTCATTATCCTGCATTTTGTAATGCAAATGTGTCTATTTATTCACTTATTAAGTTTAAATAAACACACCTGTATTACCACTTAAAAACAAAAATGTCAATTGTTTTTCTGGTGTAAGTGTCCATTATCATGATGAATGATGGCACCAAAATTTTTATGTCCATTACAATCTTTTTTTTACTAGTGTATGGACTTTACAAATAAGGTAATAAAAACAAAATGTTGGATTTCCTGTCATAATTGTAAGTAAAAATATGTTATTCACATTTTCATTATTAACATTTTTATGAATCAAAGAATTTATGTTAGGACAAACTTTGTAAAATTAAAATCTTTTTATTAATAAAAAATGTATTCAATTCAAAACATAAAAGGAGAACCAAAGACTTTCCTATCACAACAGGTTGTGTTGCCCATAATTTGCCTCCTATACATACTGCCAAAGGGTAACCTCCTCAGGAAGGGGAATCAATTAGGCACAGAGCAGGCACCTCAAGGATCTTTTTTGGGCAGTGTGGGTTTAGGTTTGACAGGGGTTAAGTACAGGTAAGATGTTGATTTGGGAGGAGGAGTATGTGTAGGGGAGAGGATTGGGAATTTTAGGTAGAGGGAGCTGGATTGGGTGATATGAATGTGTAGAAAAGTAGGATATTTTTGCCTGGTGCTATGCTGTTTCTGACTAGTCTGACTGGGATCCTGCTAATCAGGACCCCAGTCTCTCTGCTTTCTCCCCAAAATTGTTATGGTAAGTACTTAGGTACATCCCAGATTGGATACTGGGGTAACCTTGTAAGTCCCTAGTATATGGTACTAAGATACCCAGGGCATAGGTACCCCAGGGGCCCCCCATGGGCTGAAGCATGTATTATGCCACCCATGGGAGACCATTCAAACTGTCACTACAGGCCTGCCATTGCAGCCCGTGTAAGCTGGGGCTAACCCCACTTATGAAAGTTATAGGTTCCCTATATCTAGGGTCACTGCACTTAAAACCTATAAGTCACCCCTACAGCAAGCCTTTTCAATCCTGAAGGCAGGGTGCTCAGTTCTAAGTGTGAAGGTGCCCCTGCATGATCAGGACACGCCTACAGCCTTCGGAGTCCATTCTCCCGGGTTGTAAGTGAGACAGCCATATAACATATAGAGGGGCACCACGTCATTACGCGATGACCATCTCAAAACTGGCTTAACGAACCCTATCATGTTTGGTATCAAACATATTGGAATCATACCTTCCACACCGTAAACGGTGTGGGAGGTATGAGTCCAAGCACTGTAAAGGCCCTCCGTTAGGCCCTCAGTGCTCCCGGTACTTCTGGACCCGGTCTTCTAGACCCGGACAGCACAAAATGGCTACTGCCAACCAGAGACACGATTCTGCCCTCCTGCTGCTGAGCCAAGCTCAAGCAGGGGAAGGTAGAACAATAGGTATCCTGTCACAGGGAGGTGTGACCACCTCCCAGACAAGGGCGGGTGGGAGCGCTTGCCAGCGCCACTCAGTCTTCATGAAGGGCACATTTGGTGCCCTCCTTGCATAGTCCAGTTCAAACCAGCTCAGGGAGCCATTGGCTCCCGCTCTGGCGCAAAACTGGACAAAGGACATAGAGGGAACCCTGAATCGTCCCAACCCTTTCCTAAGGGTACTTAACGGCTTACCTGTGGGTGGGTCCCTAGATTTGTCGTGGGACACAATTCAATTTCGGACACCACTTCAACTTCGACCGTCTGGGCACTCTGGACTTCGCTCTGGGCATCAAGGCTGCAACTGGGAAGACTCCTGCTGCTCCTGATCTATTCGCCCTGCTCGTCTGCTGCAACGTCTGTGCCTGTGCTCCATACAGGAAACCTTCCAAGGCCTGTGGGCATCCAAGACAGCTGAAGGAATCTCCCTTGAAGTGAAGGAGTCACTTCCCTGCATTTACAGTCACCGCAACTAAGCTGACCGGTCTGCTGATCCTGGGCTCCCATGGACCCCGAAAGGCTCAGCAACAAGGTGGTGGTTCTCCAGATCCCTTGAGGTCTGCCCTGTCCTCTCACCAAGTTTGAGGCCAGTATCCCTCGTCGGAGCCACAGGAACCGAACCCCAGTGCACTGCATCGACTTGACATTGCAAAGGCTTGTTGGCTTCCTTCCATCAAGATCTTCGGGCTCCAAGTAGCCCCAACCTCATGCATCTCCAGCGACCAGAATCTTTGACCACACCGCATTGCTTGCACTGTGGGCCTGCTTCTTTGGTAAGCTGCTCAAGGTCCTCTTGCGACTCCAGTGCCTCCGGCCTGTGGGTCCTGTCGAGGGTCACCTTTGAATTCTTTGGGCTTCCCTGATTGCTCGGGGCCTGCCCTGACTCCCCTGCTTGTGGTGAGTCTCCTGGACCTTGCTGGTCCTGACATTGCACCTTTTTCAACTATCACGTTGGTTGCAGTTGCGAAGGCTTGTTGGTGCTCCCGCCGGACAGGACACCGACCCCTCAACTCTTGACATCCGACGTGGGACAGCTCATGTACGGCTCTTGGTCTTCCACAGCGTCGCCTGGTCCACACAGCTGCAGTTCCAAGGTCACTGTCAGCTCTCCTGCAACACTTGACATCGGTGGGCATTTGTCTTCTGTGCCTCATGGTCACTCCTGCTTGGCATAGACTCTGTCCACTCTGCTTGCAGGTTCTTCACATCTTGAATCCACTTTTCGGTTCCACCGGACACTTTCACCTTCTCCAGCAGCGGCATTTTCCTGAAGTCTTCCATTGAGTTTGACGACGGTTTCCGACGCCACTTCACACCTATGCACCCGGCTTCCCTGGTGCAGGTAACCTAGTTCGAAGCCACGGGTGGGGTGGCTCTCCAACCTCTTTTCTTCCACAGGGTTTCTTCAGGGTCCACTGGGAAGGGTCCTCTTTCTTTAAAATTGCAACCGCGAGAAGACCGTCAACAGACAGCTTGCCGCCTTCCTCGAGACGAATGGATCCCTCGACCCCTCGCAGTCCGGGTTTCGGGCCAACCACAGCACCGAGACCGCCCTAATCGCAGCCACCGACGACATCAGAACCCTAACCGACAACGGGGAAACAGCAGCCCTCATCCTCTTGGACCTCTCCGCGGCGTTCGACACCGTCTGCCACCGCACCCTAGTGAAGCGCCTCAGCAACATCGGAATCCGAGAGAAAGCACTGGAATGGATCATCTCGTTCCTCGCCGGAAGAACCCAGAGAGTCCGCCTCCCCGTTCAGATCCGAGGCCACCGAAGTCATCTGCGGCGTTCCACAAGGATCTTCACTCAGTCCTACCCTCTTCAACGTCTACATGAGCCCCTCGCAGCCATCGCACGCCAACACAACCTCAACATCATCTCCTACGCCGACGACACCCAGCTGATCCTCTCCCTCACCAACGACCCCACCACCGCCAGAGCCAACCTACACGACGGGATGAGAGGCGTCGCCGACTGGATGAGGAACAGCCGCCTTAAACTGAACTCAGACAAGACGGAAGTCCTCATCCTGGGTTCATCACCCTCCGCCTGGGACGACTCTTGGTGGCCCCGGCCCTGGGCACCGCGCCCAAGCCAACGGACCACGCACGCAACCTGGGCTTCATCCTGGACTCCTCCTTGTCGATGACCAGACAAGTCAACGCCGTCTCATCTTCGTGCTTCAACACCCTGCGCATGCTCCGCAAGATCTTCAGATGGATCCCCACTGAAACCAGGAAGACCGTCACCCAGGCACTCGTCACCAGCCGACTGGACTATGGGAACACCCTCTACGCCGGAACCACAGCCAAACTTCAAAAAGACTCCAGCGCATCCAGAACGCCTCCGCACGACTCATCCTGGACATCCCCCGACACAGCCACATCACCGGACACCTGAAAGACCTGCACTGGCTCCCCGTCAGCAAGAGAATCACGTTCAGACTCCTCACCCACGCACACAAGGCCCTCCACGACCTGGGCCCCAAGTACCTCAACGACCGCATGACCTTCTACACGCCCACCCGCCAGCTACGATCAACCAGCCACGCCCTCGCCACCGTACCACGCATCCGCAGAGCCACCGCCGGAGGAAGATCCTTCTCCTACCTGGCAGCCAAGACCTGGAACTCCCTCCCCACTCACCTTCGGCGAACCCAGGACCATTTCTCCTTCAGGAAGCAGCTCAAGACCTGGCTGTTCGAGCAGTAACTCCCCTCTCCCCCAGCGCCTTGAGACCCTCCCGGGTGAGTAGCGCGCTCTATAAATGCATTGATTGATTGATTGATTGATTGATTGATTGATTGATTGACACGTTGATTTGTACGGAGAACGCCATTGTGTTCCTAAACTGCACACAACCTTCGTGGGGCTCCTAGATACTCACCTTGGGTGGTTCCTTGGGTCCCCGGCACTTCTACGTCCTCTGACTATTGTCTTGACTCGAGTCGTGGTTCACATACCACTATTTTAGTATATGGTTTGGTCTCCCCCTGGGGACCACTGTGTATTCTGTGCTACTTACCTGTTTCTATTGCAAAGTATTGTGTGCATTGTGTATATCCCCGGCTAGGAGATATCTGTAAGTGTTAGTGAGTGTCTTATAATAAATACATACTTTTATAAATACACTGTATGGTTCTTTTTCACTTAATCTATACCTGTAAGATGATATTCTGGTAAAACGAGCTGCTTTACACTCCTTCTGGACTAAGCCTGAAGGCTGCTCTCCACAGCTACCACTTAGAGAGCTTTCTAAGGTTGGCTAAGACCACTAAAATCACCGTAAGGATTGTTTGGATCAGTGCAAGGTGTCCACTTACATAAATGCACATCATATACTGAGCCAGCCTCTCACATTGGTGTGCAGCGGTTGGGATTCAAGCCTGCATTGTTTTATCAGATAAACTTGGTGTGGATTAATTGAAAAACCATCTCTAATATTAGGGACATATAATACTAGCTTAGAATAAGTAAGTTCTACTGAACTTAGGGTTGGGTAGTTAAGGGTCTAGCACAACCCTTTCTCCAACCTCAGATAGTTTAGTTCCCACTAGGATAGGTAGGTACCACACCTCACTACACCTAGTATGTTTTCTAAAGGAGTAGCCAGTGGCTCTCTGCCTTTTAGATACAGTGACCTCATGTTCCAGGGACTGAGGGCCCTGTGTTCATCTAGGAAGCTTAAGACAGGGAAAGGCCCTAATACTCAACACCTCTTAGAGGTGTTACTGTTGGATGACCTACAGAAAGCTAGTGGGTCAGATAAACAGGACAGAGTGGGTGGGCAGGGGACAGAAGATGGGTCAGGAGGGAACCCCCTTGTTGAACTTAATTCTGACCCTGACCAGGAGGAGTCTTATGACTCCCACCTGGAGAACTCAGATCCCCCAGAGGATAGTGCAGATGGCACAGAGGGTGACCCCAGAAGTGGGTCTCCCTTTGTTCTGCCTGGGAGGGTCCAGAGTAGAGTAAGGAGGTCTAGATCCTCCTCTATAGAATCAAATGCTTCAGGACATTCTATAGGGACCGCCATATCTATTAGGAGGGACAACTCTTTTGACAGGGAGTACCAACTACTCGAACTTGAGAAAGCAAGACTTAGGCTCAGACAAGATCAGATGGCCCTTGACAAAGAGTCCCTAGAAATCGAGAAAGCTAGGAAGAAATTGGGACTAGAGTCCCATGTGGCAGCCACAGTGTCCCTAGAATCAGAGAAACGTCTTTTGACCATAGAAACCTGAACAAGATAGTCCCTCCTTACCAGGAAGGGGATGATATCCATAAATGGATCACTGCTTTGGAGAGGGCCTGTAAAGTTCAGAGGGTCCCTCAAGAGCAGTAAGCAACTATCTTGTGGCTCTCCTTTGCTAAAAAAGGCAGAGATAAGCTCCTCACTGTTAGAGAAGAGGATGCTGACAATTACTCAGTACTGAAGAGTGCTCTCATAGATGGGTTTGGATTAACCACTGAACAGTATAGGAATAAGTTCAGAGACACCCAGAAGGCACCCACCCAGGACTGGGTAGATTTTGTGGACAGTGCTATTAAGGCTTTGGAAGGCTGGCTTCATGGAAGCAAGGTACAGGACTACCGAGGATTGTACAATTTGATTATGAGGGAGCAGATCCTTAATATTTGTCAGAAACAGCTTTTGCACCAGTACCTGGTGGACTCTGATCTGACCTCTCCCTAAGAATTGGGAAAGAAGGCAGATAAATGGGTTTGCGCCAGGGTTAAGCAGAAAAACCATGGTAATGGAGGTGACCAGGAGAAGCAAGGTTCTTCTAATTCTCAGGATAAGGGTGGGGACAAGGCTAATGATAAGAAAGAGTCTTCTCAAGGGCCCCAAAAACCTGCATTTGGGGGTGAGTCCCAAAATTCCAAGAAAGGCAAAAAGAAACATTGGTGTTACTTCTGTAAGGTGAAGACCCATTGGACAAAAGATGCTGATTGTCCAAAGGCCAAGGAAACTACTCCTACTACCACTGCCCCTAAGGCACCTGCTCCCCCTAGCACAAGTACAAGTGGTAGTACAGCAAACAAGGGATTAGTGGGGTTAACCTTGGGTACTGAGATGGGTTCTGACTTAGTTAGGACTCCAGCTCAGTCTGTTTTGGTCTGTGATGGTGGCATGGATCTTGCCACCTTACTGATAGATCCCACTAACTTGGGCAAGTACAGGCAACAGCCTTTAATCAATGAAAAGAAGCAATGGTTTATCGGGACACAGGGGCCAGTGTCACTATGGTGACAGAGAAACTTGTGTCTCCTGAGCAGATCATACTTGGACAAATGTACCAAGTAACCAATGCTAGCAATGTCAGGACTGACCATTCCTTGGCAGTTGTGAACTTCAGCTGTGGAGGGGTAACTGGACCTACGAGGGTTGTGGTATCTCCAGACCTACCTGTAGATTGTTTGTTGGGCAATGATCTGGAAACTTAAGCCTGGTCTGAAGTGGAGTTCAGGACTCATGCAGAGATGATGGGCATCTCTGCTAGTGTGTTTGCTGTCACCAAGGCTCAGGCCAAACAGATCACCACTGAAAAAGCACTGGATCCTGGAAAAATGGACCAGGTGCTTCCCAAGAGAAGGAGCAGGAAGGTTAAGGAATTGCCTTCCTCACAAACTCTCAGTGAAGATCAGTCTCCTAAGGGAGATGATCTTAGCCCCTGTGAAGGAACTGTCCCAGAGGAGCTTGGGCCTGACCAGGCAGAGTTCTTGGGGGGCAGGGGGCCCTTCCAGGGCAGATTTGAGTTTGGAGCAGCAGTCCTGCCCCTCTCTTGAACCCCTCAGACAGCAAGCTACTGCTAAGGAAGCAGGTAATATCAGTGGGTCCGTAAGAAGCTTCGTAAGAAGCCAAGAGCCTCTTCACTCAGTGCAGCTGTGGTGACAAGGGCAGGGGGTGAGGTGCCTGTGGTGAGGACACCTTAGCCCTTTTAGGGGGCTGGGTATGGCCAACTGGGGAGGAGCAAGAGGGAAAGTGGAGATGGGTCTCTTGGAGGTAGGCAAGGATGAGGTTGGTACAGTTCCTGTAAGGTCCACTGGGACTGGTGACTTGTGGATCCCTCCGAAGATGATGATGAGGTGGTGGCTCTGTTCCAGTCCCCTCACCGTCCATGCCACTGTGACTATCGGTGTCAGATATTTCAACACCCGAAACACAATGGCCAGCTGCTTCATCACCAAGGTCTCCTTTGCCTGTTCCTGAAGATGCTGCAAAGACATATACAATAGTTTTATTGCATCTGTGTAAATATAACTGATCATTAATTTTCTGCATGTAGGGAACATCTTCACAAACCATTTGGTCACAGTTTCGTAATTTCCCATTATTGCTCAGGTATTATTTTTGATCATTTCTCTTTTTTTAATTTTCTCCAGGAACTATTTAACATCTCTGAATGGTTCTGATTTGTTGGTTTGAATGTGGGCTTATGTCACAAAAAGTAATATAAAGCTAAACTCCCTTTGTACATTGTGTGAACAAAGCAAAAAAAGCAGATTTTTTTGTTTTTGAAAATACGAATATGAATTAATGTGTGTCCATATTTACTGCAATGTTGTACCAATATTTGTATAAACTGAAAACCTGTTTCATTTCTTTGGGCATCTCACAATGGTAAAACTTACTTCAAGTAACAAGTATTTTTCAAAAGTTAAAATTAATTTTATGGATTCAGCTATTTTTTAGCTCTGTTCTAAAGTGGATTAGAAATGTATCAAGCCCTATGTATTTACTTATGCTGTAGAAGTAATTTGAAACTACCACAAATGTTTTTGACTTTCTTACTTATACTGTTGAAGAAAGTCAAAAACATTTGTGGTAGTTTCAAATTACTTCTACAGCATAAGTAAATACATAGGGCTTGATACCTTTCTAATCCACTTTAGAACAGAGCTAAAAAATATACAATTTGACTCCAAAATATCTTAAGCTATTTTTAGTTTGTTTTAGCATTGTGCAAAAAATAAAACAAATATTCTGGCTTTCAGTTTAGTCAAAAATTGGTACAACATTAGAGTAAATTTTAAATACAGTGAATCATTTATATTTTTACAAATATAGAAAATGCACATTACATTATGAAAAATATTTGTTGATGCATCTCTAAAGTTTTCTAACGAGTCTTTTTTGTGCCTGATTTTGAGTTTTCCAGATGGGGTGCTCCCACATATATGTGACAGAACATTTCATCTGCAAAAGTCCCTTTAAGTAATCTATTTTTGATCATTATTGATTTATCATCTAGACATAACAAAGGACATCAAAATAAAGTTTTTGGATATGTGTTTATGAAAATGTATGCCTATCAAAATAATTTTTCAAAAAACAGATTGGCTTATATACACATTTGTGAAAGAGTAACACATCATGCAAATCTGTCACTTTTAACAAATATTTAATTATATTTTTTATTAAAAATATAATTGTAATATGTTTTCAATCAAAAATGTAGCTATTTAACCATATGTTTATAGTCATTTCTGCTCACATGCTCACTATTGTTTTTTTATAATTCTAACACAGAATTGTGACGTTTGGAACATCCACTGTGTCATAAGTGCATTTTATCCTATGTCACCTGTAACGTAACATCCTTCACACTTGTGATAGAGCATCACACCTTAAACAATTAAAAAATGTTGCCTGCTTGACACAACTGTCCCTTATAACATCAAACAAACTCATGTTTATTTTTTTTAAGACAGGCATGTGCCTGCTAAAAACAGTTCTTTGGAAGTGATCAGAAATATATTGGTATCATCTTCCACAAATTAGTATACAAATCACATCATCATACATCTTGTGCAAAACATACATCTTCAAAAACTCTTCTTATGCGCTGGACATGTGTTTACCTTTATGTTGATGTCATAATTTGTTGCTATAACAAAAAATATATATTTAAAATGAAAAATTCAAATAAGAACTTACCCCTTTGATGCTGCTGTCGGGCTCTCAACTGCCCATCAAGCTATGGATAGGCCACTGCAATTATGTGGGCAGTTAGGGGGGGTCAGGGTGCGGTGCACACACTTGGGATGTTGGAAGGACTGACCGAGCTGGACTTCTGAATACTTTTTGGTCCTGCGTCATTGGTCCTCCCATTGCTTCCTGCAGTGAATGCTGCACGACTTGTAGACCCCCAAGGTCCGCACCTTCTTGGCGATGGCCTTCCAGATCTCCTTCTTCTGATGGGAGTTGATCTGCATGGACACAAAAAACGGATAAAAAATGTGTGACATTTTGTTTGTTGTATTGAAGTAACACAATTTTGAGAAATCAATCACAAACATTTTTAAAAAGTCACAACAGCATAGTTATTATTCAACTTTTTATAAAGAAAAAAATTATAGTAACATGTTGAGTTCCCTTATTACTTCTTATGTCCTTATTTTACTAATCCAGGCCAGTGACAACATCTAGGCTGAGTTATTTGCGGGATAATACAGATAGAATTAATCAATTTTATTTGGTAGGTAAAAGATATTTATATATATATATATATATATATATATATATATATATATATATATATATATATATATATATATATATATATATATATATTCATTTGTATTACAAATATGATATGTTTTCAAAATTGACATAATGTTAATTTTGAAGATTTCTATTGAAATTATTAAATATCTATATCTATACATATATACATATATATATATATATATATATATATATATATAAAGCTCCACACTCCTCCTGGACAATATCCCAAGAAGACAGCACTCACGGGGCAGGTTCCAAAGATTTATTGTGAACCACGGGCACAACAAACGCGTTTCGGCAACAGCCTTTGTCAATGTTAGCCGTGAAACGCCAAACACCACCATTTTTATTCTCGTCACGCTTGCGTGTGCCAGAAAAATAAACAGAGGACTAATTCCCAAAGGAAAACTTAACCGCTAGAACCAGCGCCATCTTAGTCTGGTGCATGGACCAATGCTTCGTATGTAAATGATAACAAACACTATTACATGAGACATCAACGGGGCTAATAATTTCAGGAAAACCAGGCTCTCTCAAAATGCAATGTGTAAATACACTGTCACATAATAGTACATTACTTGCGCCCATGTCATATTATCTATAACATCTGATATCGCCCTGGATGGGCCAAGGCGCCATAGTACCACCTGATACCTGTGCGTGTTTGTTGCCAGGACTGTCGAATCAGTTTGAATTCCTCGTGAAAAGGGGTATGTGTCATTGCTGTTGCCAGGGTACTTCCACTCTCATCACCAGATGACTCATTGCCTGTCACTTCCGATTCAGAGGTATCTCGTGTCTCAACAGTGGTTTGCTCCCTCTTGTTTTGAAGCTCCTTTCTTGGATTATCATACTTCCTGGCAAAGGTCAGAACCCTGCCCCTATTGTAATCCCGTTCATCACGGTCAAATTTCTCCTGTTTACGTTGTTTTATTTTCTGTTCATAAATCTTTAATCGTTTCTTCATTCGTTCCTTCATCTCCAAAATTGCACTCTGATCTTCCTCCTTAAGTAATTCCTCTTCAAGTTCTTTGATATTCACCAACGCTTTCTCTCTGTCGCTCCAAACGAATTTTACTAGAATCTGTAACATCCCTTTGCAGGATTGGGCTGTATGAGTTGCCCATTCATCCAGCAGTAAGGGATCCGGGGACTCGTAGGCCGGCACAGTGTAAATCCTCAGTCCTCTAGGAACCCTGCTAACCTCGATATAATTTTGCAGGGAGGTCGCCTCCCACCATTTTCTAATCTCGCGTTCATACAAACGCTCCAGAGTGGCAAACGTGGATGCCTGATTGGATTTCCCCTGTGCCCCTCTTTCTCGTAGTTCCGTCCCCGAGTCATCCCTTTTCTTGAACATAGTGATTGCTGCTTCATGGCGCTCCGACTCGCTAAACAATTTTTCTGTGCTCTTTGAATTTTTCTGTGCTCTTTGAATTTTATGGATTAGATCATTAATTGTTCGCTATAGATGATCGAGATGTATTTTACTAGAGTCGTTTGAATTTTTAGAAATGATGTTTCATCTATGATGATATTTGTGGTAATAGCTGGAGGATTCCGGAATGTACTTATTGTGATTGTTTTATTCACCACCTGTGTGTTCACTTGCAGATGTGTTGTACTGGTATTACAGCCTCTTTGTGAGGCTCTAAGGAGGAATTAGTATTCACCATAAAACTGTAATATAGAGGACCGTTGCTTTTATTATTGCTCTATTGGGATATACTTAAAATGGGGTTTGCCCATTTTGGGCAGGATGTAAGCGATAGAGCTTTTGGCACAGGTATCAGGTGGTACTATGGCGCCTTGGCCCATCCAGGGCGATATCAGATGTTATAGATAATATGACATGGGCGCAAGTAATGTACTATTATGTGACAGTGTATTTACACATTGCATTTTGAGAGAGCCTGGTTTTCCTGAAATTATTAGCCCCGTTGATGTCTCATGTAATAGTGTTTGTTATCATTTACATACGAAGCATTGGTCCATGCACCAGACTAAGATGGCGCTGGTTCTAGCGGTTAAGTTTTCCTTTGGGAATTAGTCCTCTGTTTATTTTTCTGGCACACGCAAGCGTGACGAGAATAAAAATGGTGGTGTTTGGCGTTTCACGGCTAACATTGACAAAGGCTGTTGCCGAAACGCGTTTGTTGTGCCCGTGGTTCACAATAAATCTTTGGAACCTGCCCCGTGAGTGCTGTCTTCTTGGGATATTGTCCGGGAGGAGTGTGGAGCTTTATGGATTTGCGGGAGCACCCCCGCATTACTGGCACCCGTCCGTGAGTGCGTTGAGTTGGTGCATAGCGGAGCAGTAATTGATATATATATATATATATATATATATATCGCTGACTTCGTCTCTAAAATATCCAATTCCAAGGACAGACGAACACGGACCCAAAGTTCCTTGTGCAAAAACAATTTATTTTCTATTTGCCCTGCATCTCCACCATCATAACGCGTTTCAGCCCCACCTGGGCCTTGATCACATATATATATACACATACGCACACACGCACCAAAAATAAAATAGGGTGTCAAACACACAGCACATACTAATGTAGTGGTGTTGTCTACTTATAATGTGTTTAAAAGTATAAAAAGACACACCATAATTTTGCTATGTAAATTAAAAGAACAGAAACTTCAATCACCACACTTCACTCAGGAGCTAAAAGGGACATTCCAGCCTGTGTTTACATTTTTTTTTAAAGTTAATCAGAATTACATTTTCATTTTAAATATGAACCTGTTCCTCTGGTGAGCCATACAGCTGTCTGAACATGGATAGGACCTCAGTAGCCAGCAACTACAGCTCCTCTGGCGAGAAGTTTGGGGCCCTGTCTCCTGCTTTTCGTGGAATTGTGACTCCCAGAGGTCGGAAACAGCAGCAAAAGCTGAGGAGGTGTTGTTGGTTGTACTTTTAGAAGGCAAGTGAGCTTTTTTTAAATGCTGCGTCCATCTAGACGACATGTGAGATCGTCAACAAAAACAGACATATCCATTGGCTTTTGTACGTTGCTTTCACACATGCTAGCCTATGGCTGTATCTGTGGTGAAGTTTCACACCCACTACCTTGTCAACTTCCACAAACTTCCGCCTGATTGGAAATGCCCTGACGTTGAGGTCCAGTGTTCACCATTTTAGATTGTGAAATAGTGTGTTTCTGAATTTTAAGTGTTATGCAAAATGGTGACTAGTTTGTTTGCTAATGTTATGCATTTATTTTGATAAAAAAAAAGTATTATGTACTGCATTATTGTGATTAAATGAAATAATTGAGTGGTCTTGTTTATACTCCGTTGACAGAAGTTTTGACGAAAAGAAAGAAGAATATGTAAATAATACTTTTAAAATATATTCTTTGCACATTTGAAATGTAGTATTCACTCATTTAATTTTTAAAAAGTACATATGTCAAAAATGTCATTTAAAAAAAATAAAAAAAATTGATGTTGTGTACAATTATGATACAAAAATATTTTTTTGAAAACTAAATTAAATGTGTCCTTTATTTTAAAGAAATTTTGCGAAAATTAACAATTTTTTTTCTTTTAAATTCAGACATATAAACCCAGGGAGAGTGAGCAGAGGACTGCCGCAAGTTATGAGACCATTTCCAGACCTTGCCACCATGGAAGAATGAGCTATAATCAAAAAATTCAGAATAAATAGGCAAACTATTCTTGATTTATGTCAGCAGCTGGAGTCAGATCTTCTGCCTCACAATAGGAATCCCACAGCAATAACACCAATAGTGGCATTAGTGGCAGTACTCCATTTTGTGGCCACATGATCATTCCAATACACTGTTGCAGTGTCTGGTGAAATGTCACAACCAACTTTCAGTGGTGTGCTACAAGAAGTTCTTTCTTAAATGTTAAGATACCTCAACAGCTTCATAAAGTTTCCACATAACGAGAATTTTGCCAATGCGAAGGGAGATTTTTATGCTTTAGGCCACCTACCACATGTCGCTGGAGCAATTATTGGCACACATATTGCCTTGGTGCCACCACACGACAGAGGACAAGTCTGCTACAATTAGAAAAACTTCCATTTAATCAATGTGACAGTTGTGTGCTTACCAGATTTGTACATCACAAGTGTACGTCATGATTCTTTTGTACGGCGGAACAGCGCCATACCCCTGCAAAAGTCACAGCATGGACCTGAGAGGGCTTGGCTTGCTGGTAAGTACAATCTGAGGAAACCCAAGCTGCCTGAAAAAGCTTATGAAGCGCTCAAAAGTCTCTAATATATTAAAACATATCCATACAAACAAAGGGATTCCCCCAGAGGAGTAGGAAAACGGTTATATAGAAAATATAGTGTTTATTTATAACACTTTATCAAAATTCTTAGAAAAAGACATACAACAAAATGGAATTCCAGCATGGGTATACATATATATAGTCCCACACATACACTCTCTCAAAACACACAAACAACCACAGACCCAAACATACTCATACACTCTGAAAATTCATAATGAATTGAAATATTAAACATTACAAGGCACAAGATACATGGTAATTCCAATTCGTAAGTAAATTGAAGCTAGAAACAGAGATACATAGTGAACATCAAGCTGTCAGTAGTCTAATGGGTTGATACAGTCCATAGTCACGTATCTTCTCATCAGGGAAGGTGGAAACAACGGAGGCACATGGTTCTCCAGCGCCAACGCGCGTTTCGGTGTCTAACCCAGGTATGGGTCACACCTTCATCAGGGCGGTCAGATCATGTGTGGGACACAAGAACAGATGCGCCTGGAGTTGAAATCTCTAGGAAGAATACAGGCGGTAATGGAATCACAGGCACAAAAAATGGAGAGCTCACCCAAGTGGTCCGGGGTAGCAGAATGGACACAGCTATGGTGGAATCAGGTACACACGTCACGTAAATCCAAATGTTTGTAGCATGAGATGCAGAGAAGTAGGAAATAACCCAAGCTCCAGAGGGCCAGCACTTAACTGCGTGAATTCAGCAAGTTTTAAAGATCATCCGAAGCATCGGTGAGTCCGCGGCAGCCACAGCCATCCAGCGGCGTGCAGGGAAAGGATATCCCGCCGATAACAAAATCAGCTGTAAGTACAATCTGTCAATATATTTCTTTGCTAATTTCAAGTTTAATGATCAAAAATTGAATGCAATTTTTAGGCTCTTTTTTCATTTCATATAGGGGACTCAGCTTATCCTAAACGAACATGTTTGTTAGCACTGCTGAGGAATCCAACAAACCAAGGGGAAGTCTGCTTCAATGAGGCCCATGGCAGAACATGGAGGTCAGTGGAACTGGTCTTTTGAGCTCCCACAGGCCAGATTTCGATGTCTTGAAAAGAATGATGGGGCCCTCCTCTACTCACCCGATAAGGTGTCGAAAATCACCATGGCATACTGCATGTTGCATGTTACACAACATAGCCCTGCAATGGAACATCCCGTACATTGTACATGGTGATGCGCCACCGGGTGAGGATGTTGAAATGCCAAATGAATAGGATGGTGGTGAAGAGTAAGGAATAGACTTACGTCAAGATGTCATTGATAATTTCTTCACATGAGTATAGATATTTATTCACATATTATTACATTGCATTTAAAACCAATATTTAATCTACTGAGAATAAAAGTCTGTGCTACATATTTTTGTAAAAAGGCAAGTTAAGGTAAATCCAAGGCAAAGATGTTTGTTGATCTAAGTTTTGACACATTGACTACTGTGTTAATTTACATAGAAAAGTTCCTTCACCATGTCATCTTCATTTGAACATTTCAACGTTGTGACATTTGCAGTTATATGCTGCTGTTGTGAAGTACAAACGGGAACATTGGCTGATCCTGTGAAAGACACACACACTTTGGATGTGCTGATCTTGTACAAACACAACTTGCACAGTGATTGAATTATATTTGTTAAGATTGCATGATTGCATTAGAGTTGTATTCTGTTGATTTTTTTAATTTTTTTTTTAGTCCTCATATTTGACAAAGGCTATGAGCGAGATCTTCCTGAAGGTCTGTGAGATCTGGGCGCCAAGTACCTTCCAAGATCTATGCTGGGGGGAGTGAGGCCTTTTCCACTCACAGTTGATAAAGAATCCGGTGGTATCCACCACAGATCTCGTCAACCCATTGAGCTTGTCTTAATCCTTGGACAACTCCCCCCAAAAAAAAAAAAAAAAAATGTCATGCATGCAAATAGCAAGAATCCAGAGAAACAAAGGGTGCCCACATTTTTTCTTTCTTAGCTGACCCCCAATTGGCAGTCTAGTCTCGCTATATGTCTTGCAAAGTTTATCCAGCCCACACATGTAGGGGGAAACTCAGAGACCCATTTCACACAAATTTTCCTGCGCGCAATTGTCATTAAGGTAAATAATAGCGATCTAATGTTTTTCCCCCAGTTATTTTTATCCACCCCAAATATAAGCAAGGGAAGGCTTACCTCGAATTTGCAACCCAGGATTTTTTCTAATACATTACCCACTACTTGCCAGAAAATTTGGATAACGGGACAGTGCCAAAAGAGATGTAAATCGTCTGCATTTTCCAATTGACATTTCGGACAGCATCTTATTCTTGTGCCTCCCATCTTGGCAAGTTTCTTGGGGGACCAGTAGGCTCTGTAAAGCGTAAACAAGTGATTCCTCCTAAGTGGAGCCGAAGTTACCGAGGCCCATAGTGTAGAAGCAGATTCTTGCCATAAGTTTTGGATATCACAGCCCGGCATGTCCAGCTTCCAGATTTCTTCAGCTAAGATCCCATCGTTATCATCTCCTTGAGCTAATACCCAGTACCACTTGGAGACCTCCTTCTTATAATTTTGTGTTTTTAATAAATCTTTCTCTGCCTCTGACTCCGTCCCAAGGTTTGGCTGAGTTCGTGACCAGCTGACCAACTGGTAATACTTAAATCTGGATAACTTAAAATCCGTTTTCAGGCTTAGTTTGGACCATGTTAATATCGTGCCTTCCTCCATAAGTTGGCCCAATCTTAAAAAACCTGAGTTTACCAAAGGCAAAGCTAGACTATCCATCATACATGGTGGTGTTCCTGGAGAGTTCCAGATTGGAGCCATAGAGCTATAGTAAGGAATCCCTAGAATTGTTTTAACCTGGATCCAAACTTTGCAGGCTGCTGTTAGCGTCTTAAATTTAATTTTTTTAAAGAATTTTACATGGGCAAATTTAAACAAAAATCCTTTGCTTCCTTCTTCTAGGTTGCTTATTATAGCTCTTTATCTCATTGGCATATCCTTAGGAGTCATCAGTAATTGTCTGGAGTTTTTAAAAAATAAAGCCCAATAATACAGTTGAAAATCTGGGAGTGCTATGCCTCCCTCCAGTTTTTTCTTCCTAAGTTTTTTCCAGGAAATTCTCACACTTTTATTCTTCCATATAAAACTGCTAAGTTGCCCATGAAGATTTTTAAACCAGGCAGGCTTAAAGAGCAGAGGGAGAGTGTTAAATATAAATGTAAATTTAGGGAGGATTGTCATTTTGACTAAATTCGCTCTTCCTAAAATAGAAAGTGGCAGGAGATCCCAGTTTTTCAAAAGCTTTTTAGTTTCGTGCATAAGTCGAGTGAAGTTTACCAATGCCATGTGTTCCAGATCTTTTGTTACTCGTACCCCTAGATATCTAAAGTCAGTCCTATCTAGATGTTTAAGGTGCATAGGAATGGGATTGTTCCATGACATAGTCTCAGTCTTGTCTTCATTGATTAGGTAGCCCGAGATTCGCCCAAAACTTCCCGCTAACTCCATTACTACTGGCAAGGCTGTTTCCAAGTTAGCTGTATAGACTACCAGATCATCTGCATAGAGAGATCCTCATAATGAAATGGAAGGATTCTTGGATCTGCTCTTATTTTCCTTGCCAATGGTTCCAAATACAAGTTAAATAGTAGCGGCGAAAGTGGGCAACCTTGTCGTGTTCCCCTCTTTATCCGAAAGTGAGGGGTTAAGTGACTGTTAATCAATAATTTTGCTGTGGGGGAAGCATATATGCCTTGAATAGCCTGAAGGAAGTTTCCTCCGAGACCATTTTGTTTTAGCACCTCATATAGATAGGGCCAACTCACTCTGTCAAATGCCTTGGCAGCATCGACCATGATAATAGTTAGGGGAGTCCCTGTTACTGAGGCAACATCTATGGCACACACCAGATCTTATGTCAGGTCCGAGAGCTGCCTTCCCTTCATGAACCCCTTTTGATTTATGCCTATTATATCTCCTGAAACCATATCTAGTCGTCTGGCCAGAATCTGTGAGCATATTTTATAATCTGCGTTTAGGAGCAAGATAGGTATGTAGGATTCACATTTTTTGGGATCCTTGTCCGGCTTGAGAATTAAGGTAATTACTGCTTCACTCCAAGTGACAGGAGTCAGCGTCTGACTTAGATATATAGAGTTAAGCATTTCTTTAAAGAACGGAATGATATCCTTTTCCAAGATTTTATATACTTCATTCGGTAGACTATCAGGTCCCGAGGCCTTTCCATTCTTTAATTTCTTGATAACTCCCCCTATTTCTTCCCTTGAAATTTCTTGATTAAGAGCAGTTTGCTGAATTGTATCTAAGAAGGGAAGTTTATCCTGCTTTAACCAATCACCTATTTCTGCTAATGTCCCTTCTACATCATCGGTGTATAAATCTTGAAAGAAGTTTTCAAAAACTTCTCCTATTGCCCCTCATTCCGTACACTTGGATCCTTCCTTGTTTATTACTTCCTTTATCTTGTTCCTAACCAGGTCCTGCCTGGCTTTCCATGCTAACATCTTCCCGCAACCTTCCCCAAATTCTTGGTTCGCTAGCCGGCTTACCTCCCATCTCTGTTTCACTAGCCCCTCTAAATAATCAGATAAGATGCCCTTTGCTTCTATCAGCTTACTTTGCAGTTGCTCTATTATAGGGACTTGAGAAGATTCCCTTTCTGTTTTTTTACGCTGAATCTGGCCAATGTTTTGTTCATATTCCCTTATTTTACTCTTCCCCACCTTATGCTTATAAGCAACTAAGTTAATTAATTTCCCCCGAAGGAACGCTTTAAAGGCGTCCCATACAATAGGTGGTGGGGCCGTGCCAACGTTCTGTTGAAAGAAAAACAGTGTTTCCTCTTTCAAAGATTTTACTATTTCTGGGTCTCGCAACAAGGTTCTGTCTAAAGTCCACCTAGTCTGAGCAGGTGGGGAGTTAACTGATATCGCCAAATTGACCGCTGCATGGTCAGATAAATGTAAAGGTTGATGAGTTATCTTAAGAGAGTTGTTGTTGAGTTTCCGGTCTATCAAGAAAAAGTCAATTCTGGATGCGTGGGCCAGTTTTTTATTTTGGAAAGTGTACCCTCTCTCCTGTCCTGCTTTTAGTCTCCAGATATCTACCGAAGCTAGATTTTTTATCAAACAATGGGCAAATTCCCTCATTTTGGGGGAGTTTACTGCTGGCCTAGAAGTTGATTTATCCAGGGCCGGGTCCAACAGGGTATTAAAATCTCCTCCCAAAATGATATGATATTTTGTCTCAAGAAGGTGTTGATATAGTTCCTTAAGTGGTGTGGGATCATCAATATTTGGGCCATAATAGGACACAAAGGCATATCCTATTTTATGAATTTTAGCAAAACGTATTGCCCACCTACCCCCAGAGTCCACCTTCGAACCCTCTATCCTAAACTGGGACAATTTTTTATATATAACTCCCACTCCCTTCACAGTACACACCAGATGCTAAATCCATCTATTCCTCTTTAAGCTTTCTAGCCATTCTTCATGGCGTAGATGCGTCTCTTGCAATAGGATAATATCAGCATCGGAAAGCTTAATAAATTCCAAAATCCTCCTTCGTCTGGAAAACACCCTTAAGCCATTTACATTCCAGGACATTATTCTTAAATTATTAGCCATATTCTCTGGTTATTCCTTCCCATTCCATATACAGTACCAACCTTCAAACCCTTCTCTCGCTCCTAAAGAGCTATCTCTTTGCAATAATGAGGACCATATTTTTTTTATTTTTTCCCTATCTGCTCCCCACCCTGTGCACAAATAAACAAAAAAACACGAAAATGACTGCGTGCTCCCCCTCCCACCCACGCTAGGGAACCCTCCCTGTATCCTATCCGGGTATTTCAGCATACCCTGTTTGAGCTCGTGCCTCCACCTTGTACAGTGACTTAAAGCAGTTTAGGAATCTTTGTGAGTCTTGATTTTAGCAATTAAGTTCTCTACCTCAACCCCCTCTCTCATATTGTACATTCTGTTGTTAAACATCACTCTGAGGGTTGCCGGGAATTTTAGCTGTGCAGTTGCCCCTAAAGTCTTCAGATCTTGGATGTACTTCCCTAATTCCCATTGGCGAGTTTGCGTGACTTTTGAGATGTCTGACCTAATAATAAAGGACCAATCTTGTTTTTTGAACTGCTTGCCCCTAAGGGCCATAGAGAGAATTAGCTCTTTGGTTGTATAGGTGCGGAAATTGATCAACATTTTTCTATGCTTTCCCTTTTCCGGAGGTTTTCTAAAAGGATCCCGATGTACCCTCTGGATGTCATTCTGTAGATCTAGTTTTGCTGTTTCCGGGAAGAATTCTGCGAATAAATCTAGTACGAAATTCTTTAAGTTTCCTCCTTCCATGCCTTCCGGAACACCTAGAACCCTTAGGTTATTCCTTCTGGAATTGTTCTCCAGCACCTCAAGTTTGTCCCTCAGCTCCTTCTCTCCTGCTTTCAATGCAGTTATTTCCTTTTGATTTATTTTGACTTCCTCTTGCAGTGATCCCAAAGAGGATTCCATAACAAGAAGTCTTTCTGTAATATCTGCCATCCTCTCCTCCAAGCCCTCACAAGCTGCTTGAATTTTAGCTTGGTTCTGCTCCGATACAGCAAACTTTTCTTTAATGTCAGATGATAGAGCGAGCAGGATCCGGGAAATTTCTATGACCGGTGTCTCTTGACCTTTAGCACTTATATTTTGACCTTCTATACTCTGACCCTTCCTCTCTAAAGCTTCAGCATTCAAAAGAGTATGTCTTGGCTCTAATGTTGTTTGGAATGTCGGGGTCGAAATACCCCCAACGGGGATAATAGACAAATCCTCACTCAGCAGGGGGGAGAAACGATTCTCTAAGAGTATTGCAGAGTCTACTTCCTCAATAGTATCGGGAGATTCCATTATGGGAGTCTTGGTCTGATTTGATTGTGACTCCTCGGTATTCTTAATCTTAAAATACGATCTTAAAGAAGGGGTGATCCTAAGTCTCTCTCCCGAGAGATTTGTAGATGGTATTATGGACTTTGCACCCCTTTTCGTAGTCTTATGGGTGCTATTACGTGTAATACTCTGGGCTTGTGCACCACCCGGGGTCATAATCCCTAATGCAGCTTTTGTGCTGGTGCCTGGATTCTGAATCGCACCGTTACTCTGTAATTCCCCTCCACCAAATTTTGTGTTCCTTAGTGTGTATCTGTTTTTTTTCTATACAGTTTTAGAGGTAGCAGGAATTAGGGAGTTTAGAGTATTTTCCTCTAGTTCAGCTGTTGTTCCTCCTTTTTTAAATGATTTAGCTGCCAGGTCCAGTCCTTTTCTGCATGCAGGAGACTTTATTTTCCTGCTTATATGCAATGTTTGTGATTTCTTTTTGGGGGTCATAGATGAGGTCAAAATTCTCTTTTCTCCCTCCCAAGGCTCTGGCAAGGGCTCTGGCGGAAAACAGGTCCTGGCTCTGCCCCTAACACCCTGGAAGCTGATCCGGGCTGCCGCACGTCGATCGCGTCGGAGCTCGGAGGATGCGAAGAGGCAGAGAGAACCCGTGTTTGGCTCTCCACCTCCCCCGCACCTACGCCGCCGGGGACACAGGCCACCGAGTCCTGCCCTTAATCAACCGGGCGAGACAAACGGCAAGGACAGGCGCAGAAAAACAGCACGACGTTGGAGAAGAGTAAAGGGCTACGATTCCGTTCAGGTTGGCTGCATTTCAGGCGGAGGCTTCAGAGCTCGCGGCCGGAGCGTTCAGCAGACCGCCATGTTCTCCTGTATTCTGTTGATTGTTGCCACCAAGGCAATATGTGCTGCTTAAATTGTTATAACCACATGTGGTAGGCCACCCATAGCATACAAATCGCCCTTCACATAGGCACAATACACATTTTCTGTTAACTGTATGTAGCTATTGATTTGTCTCATCATTGAAGGAAGAACTTCTTGTAGCACATCACTTAAAGTTGGTTGTGACATTCCACCAGCTATTGCAACAGTGTACACAAAAGGGAGTACTGCTATTATTTTCACTATTGGTGGTATTGATGTGGGTTTCCTATTGTGAGGTAGAAGACCTGGCTCCAGCTGATGACATACATCAATAGGAGTTTGCCAATTTATTCTGATGTTTTTGATTAACTCTCGTTTCCCCATGGTGGCAAGGTCTGGCACTGTAAATGAAAATATTGCATGCAGTTTTTGGAATATGCATGGGTTATAATGTATTAGGAAAATATGAGAAACGTTTCTTTGTTCCAATTAAATCATATACTTGTTTTTGATTTGTGGTTTTTGTTATCTTTTGAAAAATGTGAAAAACATTACTTACAAGGAATTTATTTATTAATAAACAATCTTTTTACTTTCACTTTTTAAAATGTATAATGGAACTAAAAACAGTGAACAAATTGAGAAAAGATTTTTTTTATTCAACAAAACTAAATAAACTAAAACAAAATGTAAGCAAAAAGAAAGTAAAAAACATAATGAGTCAATCATGGTGAATGAAACTAATATTGAAGAGCCAAATTTGTTTTGAAATCCAATGTACAAAATACCACTGCCATCAAAAAGGTAAATGTGTCCAGAAAATAGTTCACAGAGTGAATGGTAGTCACACACTGGAGGAAATTAGGTTCTGCATCTCTTGCTGGTGAAGGTCTTGCCATCCTCTCCTGGTGGTCCAGATGACCGCCCGAGGGGAACTGGTGAATCCACAGTTGCAAGGACTCAGGTGGGTAAAGGGAGGTGGGTGAAGGTATTTCTTCTTGTGGCAGGGCCTCCCTTTCTGTGGCTGAGGCAGATGTAGTAGACCCAGATTTTGTTGGAACACAGAAATGGGAAAAGCCGTGCACATATGGGAGAAATAATCATGCAGAACCCCAGTCAGGGAGACCAAATTTGAATTTAGAATTTCCATCTGAACATTGTGCTTCCTCTGCAACAGATTTATCTCCTGGAGCTCTGTTAGGACCTGGCCGATCATGTCTTGGTACTGATTGAGGGATCTCAAAACTTGGTTGATGGTGGCCTGGGCGAGAATATATCCAGTGGCCTCAATTTGTTGGCCTACAGATTCCCTCCAGCTACCCCTACCCCCACTACCTTGTGCCGTTAACCCAGTGTGCTCCATCCCACTGGCTCCTGGCTAAAGTGGAAGTGGTGGTGGTGTTGGATCAACAGCAGCCAGGACTAGAGGTACAAGATAGGGGTGATGTTCCTTTGGACACAGGAAGTGGAGGCATTCAGATGTTGAGGTGTGGTAACAGCTGGGGTGGAGGTGTAGGTGTGGGCCGAGTGGGACTCCCTGTAGCTGTCTGCCCAGACAGACCAGATGGACCAGCCTGCTCCTCATCATCTGGACTTGCAGGAGTGGATTACTCACTTTAGGAATGCTCAGGGTCTGGAGTGAAGTTATCGTCAGTAGCAGTGGCAGATGGTTGTCTACATACTCTGGGTGTTGGGCTTTTTAGAAATTAAAATAAAATGTATTTAATAATCTGGATGATACATCAAATGAGTTTGTAGGAAAAAATGAAGCAACCTAAAGGGAAAAAGTGATTTAATATGATGAATATACCTTTCAGTAGTATTATGATAAATTCAAAAACAGTTTAAATTACAGACAAAACTACTTCTATAATGCAGGTAAAATGATGCCCTGAAATGAAAAAAAAATTAGGAAGTATACATAAAATTTAGCAAATATTCAACACAGCACAGTAGAGAGAAGAAATGCAAAATAAACCATTCCAAAGCCCAGCAGGGTAAAAATCTGTAAATTAAACAACTTAGAAGGATGAATAGCATTAGGCATCATGTAAACATTGCACAGTACATTTATTTTAAAAACAACTTATATTCAGCATACAACATAACATACATTAAAACCTTTTAGAGTCAACACACTTTGATTTGTTAAACAAATGTAAAAGTTACTTACCTTCGGTAACGAAATATCTGGCAGAAACACAGTCTAGCCACAGATTCATTAACTTTTGAATTCTCCCCAGGCACCAGTCTGGATCCGAAAAAATTTCAGCAGTACCTATGCGCGCTGGGGGACGGCGTCGTATGGCTCTGTGATGACGTCGACTCCGGTCATGACGTCAATGGAGCCATATAAGTTGCCTCCGCGCGCGGATGTCAGTTTCTTCTGTTAAACCTTATGCGCCAGAACGCAGAACCACTATAGAAACTGGTTCTGGAAACAGTGTGCCAAAAAGATCAAAAATCTTTGAAACATTAATAAAGGAGAAACATCAAATGGTACGTTAATACCCAGCATGGATTTTAAAGAAAAACCCCAAAAGAATCAACGAAGCACAGGGCTACGTGACACCTTGCACGCTGGTGAATAACCACCATGTATGGGAAGAAAACCTTATACTCTATAGACCATTCATCAAAAATCATTGAAGCATTAATAAAGAAGAAACATCAAATGGTGTGTTAATACCAGACCTGTTTTTCGAAGAAAACCCCAAAAGAATCAAGAAAACACAGGGCAATGTGAAACCCTGTGCCTTGGTAAATAACTCTCATGTAAGGAAAGAAAACTCTATATTCCATTCATCAGTGGTAATAAGTGGCATGGTAATAGCGAAACAAAACCTATAAAAACAACACCCAGCTGCTTGTTGAATCACAATATTACGTGACATATTGATAGTCCCAATACAAGGTATGATGATACCAAACAAAGACTTTCAAAGAAAGAACAAATAAATCAATACTGCCCACTGGTGTCCAATCCAGTGTGAAAGAGAAAACACCCCCCACACTACCGACCGCACACTTTTGGAAATGGACGGTATGGCAACATCTAAACAAAACCTATGTAGCCAGGCCAAGTGGTCTGTTGAGTCCCAACATAAGTTGAGATAGTGATCACCGGAATATAACACCAGTACTGAAAAAGGGTATAACCCTCACCTCATAGGTCATTCGCCGAGTGGGGACGATGGGCAGGGACTTAATGAATCTGTGGCTAGACTGTGTCTCTACCAGATATTACGTTACCGAAGGTAAGTAACTTTTACATCTGATAGAGACATTTAGCCGCAGATTCCTTAACATTTGAATTAAATACCATAGCTATACCCCCCTGGAGGAGGGTCTGGGAACCAATCCTACAAACGTTTTCATAAAGAACCAGCCGGTCATAACTAACAACTAACCAAATGTACGTAGGAATAGCAGAACAACAGCTTGGCTCTTAATAGAATCCATGATCACTGTCACAGAATATATAAATAATGAACAACCCCACAGCCCAGAGAGAATCGTCCCTTGAAGGAAAAGGGGAAAAAAAACCTAAAGAACCATCTGTCAGTTATCAGACATTAACCCCTATCCCCCAAGGGGAAAGAAAACTCGTTGACTAAAAGGGCTGAGTGCAAGACAAAAGTAATGTAATCCGCATTCTTCACAACAATAAAGAAATGTCAGAGAAAGAACTGTCCTGATGAAATCCATAAGAAGGACTCTCAGAACTCATTCCATTATACCAAGATGAATGAACACCAAAGAAAGATGAACAATAATACCTCCATGATCTAGAGAATTTTGTTTGAACAAAATGACCACTCGAAGGTTACATAATGCACTGTAAGGAGACTAAAATCACACTAATAGGTTTGAATTTAATATTGATATTCATCAATTATGCCAATTGTAAAACAAATTCCCACAAAGGTGTATCACCTGGACATATACATAATATACATAAAATTGTGTCACAATAGACTCCGAGTGGTCTGACAACACATAGAGCATTGCTGGCCCACATTTACTGCAGGACCACAGATATCTACAAAGCCTGCACCTGCATGGCCTTCACTCTCATGGTTCGAAAGTCTGAACATGATTCCGAGCCGTGGGCACGCTCAAAATACCAAGGCAAGCGTAAGAAGAAAAGGGAACGCACCTATTAGTGCAGTATAAAAACATTAAATAAGGAAAAAAACTAAACATTAAAAGGAAATAATATATAAAATGAATCTCTGTTAGCAACAAGCGCATGCAAAAACACTTGTGATATGAAACACAATTTGATCACTAGTCCGCCTTAAGAAGTAACAGCCATGAATTCCCAAGGACTTGTAAAACACAGTGAAAATAGATACATACCCAAAAAGACAGGTAATATATAACCTCCAGACAGATGCAGAAAGCATTGTGGGAGAATAACAAGAAGAGCTTCTTATAAAGCCTAAAATCTCCAGCCATAAATTGTATGACCGCAAACAGGTAAGGAAACTGCAGCTAGAAGTCTCCAGCAGATTGTTTCCGACACTACCTATCACACAGCGTAAGAGACAGAGTTCACCCCATATGTTCTAGGAATGAACAAATGAATTACCTATCCCCTCCACAGAGAAGAAGGCAACTAACTTGCGTCTTCCAAAGAATACACCATAAACTCTGAGTTTACTCTCACAATTTTCCAAAAGTGAAGCACATATAATAAAAATGTAGATATGCAGTCCGCTCAGAAGGTGAATACAACCTATACCATACAAACACATAGTCCAAGAGAACTTTAATGAAGGATGAACCACAAGAACATGTATTCAAAAGAATACAAAACGTAGGCCCTGAATCCATCATCGCCATAATAAATATGCACACCACAAGAGTAGTGAGGACATACTATGCTGATTACTCTAATGAGTAAAGACCAGAGCGTCCCTATATACCAGACTTACCACTGGCATACCAACATGTCCCTATGAGAGACAACGAAAGGTTGAAACCATGCACATTTTAGCATACGGAACTGCTTCAAAGAAGCTTGCATCAGAAAATCTTCCATACAAGAAGACACGTCTCTTAACAATAACCTCTTGAGCACAAAGCTCATCCTCATAGGCCAAGGGACAAAGGGGAACCTCCCTTGGTCATCTAAATCAATACCAGCCTAAAAAGAGAAAAAAATGGTACTGAGAATAAAACATCTGCTCTCGCAGGACACCAAGTGGTCAAACCAACAACGGACATGTAAATGTCCTAACAAAGCTTACTCGCTTATAATGGAAAAACTCTGCATCTCAAGTATAAAGACAAGTACGCCAGTAACAAACAATGAAAAGCTATGACTCTGAAGGCCTCTGTCTTTCACGGAAGCGTCTTAACACTGCATCAGCTTGACTCCCAAAAAGATGGGCACCATCAAATGAAATGTCGACCAAAGTCGACTGGACAGCCTCCGAGAAACCCAAAGTTGGCAACCGGCCCAAAGCCTTAATGAAACTGCTGATGCCATAGCGTGACCTACAGAGTCTGTAGTGTCCACCACACCTTATGGTAAGCCTAGCAGCCTGCTGATCATCATTAATAAAATCACCAATCTCTGAGCGGACATTATGTGGAAGAGATGGTAACATATTCTATAGCAAATCCCATAAAGCATGGGAATATCACCCCAGCCCACAAGATGTATTTGTGGATCTCAAGGCTGAGCTTCCCGAAGCAAAGATGTGTTTACCACATGCATCATGAGTGCTAGACTCGTTACTCACTGGAGTCTTAGGAACAGAATCTACATCCTGCGAAGAAGTCGCAACCTGAGTCACTAAGCTACAGGTGGAAGGGTGTCTATGAAGACAAACTGGGTCCCCAGGTGCAGGCAGGTGTCTATGCGCAATTTCTCGGTCCATTGAGGCCCCCGACTCAGGCTTGGCCCAAGTACCTAATAAAACATCAAAAAGGGCCTCCACAAACGGAAGAACAGGTTCTTCCCCTGTCTGTCCCTGAAAAAAGGATCTCAATCAAAGGGTCTGTCGACCTTTGGACCGTAGGAAGTGACAAGTTTAAAACTGAAGCCGCTTTCCTTAGCATGTCTGCAAAGGAGGAACTTGCCTCCGTAGCAAGGCCAGGGGGAGAAAGCAACCCTGAAGCTGGAGAAGAATCCAGGCCAATGGCCTCTCCCAGAGCAGACAACCAGCTCTCCTCCATCTGAGGCACACTAATGTCAGAAATGGGCTGAAAGGGCCCTGCCTCAATTGACACAGGCTGTCTTTTCACAACCTCTTCCTGAGAAGGAATCAAAACCTGCCTATTCCCCTCAGTCTGAATAGTCGACTCCGCATCCGATGTCGTACGACGCCTACTTGGTGGAGGAGAAGCAACTTCAACCGACGCAGCCGACGTCAGTATCAGAGTCGGCTGATCGAAGTCCGGCGTCATAGGTTGAGATCCCGAAGGACTGTGGACGTGCACCAAAGCGATGCCAGCCGACGTTGACCACGCCGACCCCTCGACTCCAACGGCTCAACCGTCACCAAGGGCAAACCCTCTGATGGCGCCCCACTCACCTCCTTGGGGCCTAAAGGCACTCCAGAGGGAGATGAGGTCCCAAAGATGAGGTGCAAGGAATTATAATATTCCTTCATCTGAGCCATCGATGCCCCGGCTCCCGGAAAAACAGGGAGATGCGGTGCGGAGTCACGTATGGCCTCCTCAACCATTGAGCGGGAGGAGCCATTGAAGGCAGAGTCTCCATGCGGTGATGTCCGAGAATGCCGTGACTTCAACCGCCCCTTACCTTTTGACTTCCCCGGAGAACGATGTCCCCCGGACTGGCTTCAGCTCCTAGATCGACCCCGCTTTTCCCAAGATGATGAAGACCGAGGCTGGGAAGCCTCCAAGGATTGTGACACATGTGCTACCATCAACTTCAAACATCGCTCCTTTAACGACTTCGGTTTTAGTTTCTGGCAGGAGCCACAATCTTTGAAGTTGTGGTGCTCGCCTAAACACCACATACAAATTGTATGCGGGTCCGTCACCGACATATGTCGGCTACATGACCCACAAGGTTTGAAACCTGTAGAAATTAGACAAAGGAGCACTGTTCCATCGACACAAAGTGTCGAAGCAGGTCAAGAAACAGTCGACCAAGGAACCGCTTCTCTGGATCCGCGTTACAGCACGGAAAAGAAGAAACTGATGTCCGTGCCCCAGAGGGGACTTAAATGGCTCCACTGACGTCATGACCAGAGTTGACGTCATCGCGGATCTGTACGACACCGTCCCCCGGTGCGCAGAGGTACTACTGAAAAAGTTCAAATCCAGACTGCCGCCTGGGGAGAATTCAAAAGTTAAGGAATCTGCGGCTAGATGTCTCTATCAGATAACATCAATTCTATAAAATTACTAGAAAGTGACAACATACAGAATTAAACAAAAAATTACATTTTAAAACATAGCATAAAATAGAGATTGATAAATACTTAACACCTTAACATATGTGAAAATATTAAAGAAAATAGAGAATGACCAAAATAACCTTGCAATATTATTTTCACAAAACAAAACACAAGGCATCATGGTAGTTGTAGTCATTTCAATTAAATACTTTATTCAAATTGTAAGTTGAACATACCTAGTAAAATACATGCAGTGAAAATGAACAGACATTTACAATATAAACACATGTATGAAATATGTTATTAGGTGCAAAAACACTTACAAGCACCATAACATTATGTGAATGCATCATGTGAATGTAAATGGAGATTAAAACCTGTAGTCTTAAGTACAACAAAATACAGTTACACAAACAAAGAAACAAGGCAAAAATAAAATTAAAACATGAAGAAAAACACACCCATTGACAACACATATTAACAATTAGTAAAAGAGAAACAACAATAATGCTACAAATTTCCTAAAACAATTGAGAGAAAATATTTATATATGGGTTTATATGTTTAAAAAAGGCGCAAAACATATTAGCAACAGCTAAACTAAAAGCAAACACAACATTTAGGTTTAGTGACACATTCAAAAGTGTAACTTACCATTCCCCACTCCTCCAGAGATTCCTGTCAAGCCTTCGGGATGTAAGATCTGCAAGACCTTTTCCTCCCAGGGAAAAAGTTGTAAGGGGGAGCTGGGAGAACCCCCACCTGTCCTCTGGGCCTCCATGTGAAGATTGGAGGCCAGGGAACGCAATCCCCATTCCACCTCTTCCTAATTTCCTTCTGTGTGCACAGGTTGTTTACTACAGCATTCAATCTGTCAACTATTCTGGCCGACATTTGCCTTTTCTGAGATATGGCTGTAGTTTGGACTTGGGCTCCAAACAATTGCGGCTCCACTCTAATAATTTCATCCACCATGACTGGCAATCCTCCATCGGTAACACAGGTTTTTCTGTAAGTAAATGAAATTAATTTGTGAACCTACAAGTAAAAGAAATACATTTTAAAATTCGCAAGAAACCGAGGGAGCAAAAATATAAGCCCAGAATACTCTGACAAAACCTCTCCAGGAAACTGTTGTGCTGTGCTGGAATGGCAAAGGATCATGGTCTGAAATGGAGTGTGTTTTATAGGGTGGTATGCAGGTGCAAACAATTAGGCAAATAGGTGCGTGATGCTAGCATCTATCCAACAGCCACAGCACCAATGATGGAATCACTCAGTCGGCAACCCGCCGCTAGAATATCGCCAGACCGACTGTGAAATCTAAATAGGCTCTGCAAAATCCCACCACCCTGACAGCGATGAAGTAATGTTAGCCAACAGAGAAGTCCGCCACGTCGACAGCGGCAAACCATTTACGTGACGGGTAACAGTGTCGACACAGACGGCGGTTCAGCCAGCAGACATCTAAATAGGGCGGCAAGGATTCCGTCAGCTTGGGGGACTCCTTGTAAACTCCACCAAGGAGGGACGACAGTAGTCCCACCAATATATAAATCAGGCCCTAAGTTTGCATACCAACCTATTTAGCATTTTAGAGATAGAATATTAACTTCTGTATGTATTTCGGGTGCAATACATTTACATGGAGGGGGGCATGCTTTTGTTCTAGCAAGTAGCAACAATCTACTGCATGTTCATTTGAGTACCAAAGTGCAATGCGGGTTTCTATGAATGCAAAAGTGTTTTAGCATTTTGAAACGCTAGTGTATCGCTTTCATGCCCATTAGAGCGACCGGCACTTGTATAGCACACATTTTTATTTGTAAATCATTTTGTGTGTGAATAGAGATTTATCAAACAAATTGATTTTGATATTGATATTAATATAGTCTCATTTAGCGTGACAAATGCCCGAAGACGTCTTGGCGCTAACCTCAGGACAGGTAAAAGCACTGATAAAAAAGCTGGCCTTAAAGAGAGGCTGGAAAAAGCCAAGTTTTAAGTTGCTTTTTAAAACTAGAAAAATTCGACTTAAGTTTAAGTTCTAGGGGGAGTGTGTTCCAAAACCTTCATGTATAGTACACAAAGTTCTTCCCAATTTCTAAGTGCACAAGCTGACAAATTGATGTAAATGTATTTGCTGTGCTTTTTTTCTTGGTGTACCCGTTCAAAGTTAATACCCTACTCCAGCAATCCTCATGCACCCTGATTTTTACACACTGTATGACCAACCACAGTACATGAACTGAAAAAAGCAATGATGCAGTATTTGCTGTCTCAATTCACTGGGTTTGTGCATCTAAAGAGGCCATTCCACTTTATCGCTCACATTTATGTTGCATGATTGCTTTTTCTGACTTGTGTTGTCGAGCAGGATTTCTTTCCAGACGGCTTAACTCACTCATTGCAACTTATTGTTGGTCTCAGAGAGTGAGGCTGCTTCTAACCAATGGTGTTTAAATGTTATAAGTCATGCCAGTACAGCCCCTGAGGTGCAACTGATACTGTAGCAGTTTCTCCTTCAGCCCCTCCTATGGTTTTCCCATAATGTTGGTATTCAAATGGCAGTTGATGAAACAGTGGCAGCATTGCTAACTGAAGTGTGATTCCACAATCATAAGTGGTTAATTGTAATCTATCAGTTCAAGAAAGCACTGCTGCTTGTTCAACTACCTCTCAGCGAAGGGCTGGAACAATATTCCCTCTGCTTGCTTCACACCAGGAACGAGACCCACTTCAGAAAGCAACTGATAACTTGGCTTTTCAATGTGCACTAATTAATCATTTGTCAGTTGTACCTTGTTTTACATTAGTGCCAGGATGCCCTCTTGGGTAGCAGTCACATTTTATCAATTTGATAATTAGTTTATTAATTTATGTATTTATTTGAGGAGTATTATATAGTGCAAACATGACCCGTCAGGCTATCGGACAGCTGTACAAATAGCAGACAAGTTATACATACAAGGAGGCATGCAATAAGGAACCAGCAAGGAGCAATACAGATACAATAGAACAATCAGCATGGCAGATTCTAAATCCAGTGGTGCCCATAGGCAAATAGTCAAGCTGAGTGGATTAAGGGCTGCTGTCAAATTAATCTGTTCAACAGAAGCATTTTTACTTCTTATTTGAAAGGGGTAGTTGAGGGGTTGACCTGATTTTAGAAGGCAGTGCACACCATATTCTTGGGGCAAGACCAGAGAAGGAGCGATTGTAGGTTGACTTTTTGTTGAACTTCTGTGGTTTCAGCAGTAGGAGGTAGCACTTCTTAAGGAACGACTGCCACTAGACAGTTCAAGTTTATTGGTCAGATAGACTGGGGTGTTTTGGTGAAGAGCCTTGGTGTCATGCAGGCTTTCTTCAACTGGATCCTTGCTTCAAACGGTAGTCATTTGGTTGAGTCTTCTGGATCCCGTGATGAGCCTAGCAGCTGAGTTCAATGCGGTCCTTAGCGGCACCTGCCTTGCTTTGGGCAATCCTTTGTTGTAATCGGGAGATGACTAGTGAGTGGACTGCTACCTGAAAGTCATCAGGGGGCAAAAAGGGTTTGTGTTTCCTTAGTGTGTTCAGTTGGTAATTGTTACCCCTGGTGGTTGCACTAATATCATCTTCAATATTCAGGTATTTGTCCAGCGTTATACCTAGAGAACTATTAGAGTCAATAACATGGGGGATGCAGTTGACAGCTGTAAGTTGTTTGAGCCATTCTTCTAGGGGGGCAGGATGTTTGTGGGGGGCGATCAAGAGAAATCTTGTTTTGCGCTTGTGGAGCATAAGGTGATTGAGGGTTAACCATTGTTGGGTTTTCAGTAGGGTGCAGTTGAGAGTTTTTTGATATCATCAGGTGATCAAATGTTCAAGTACACTTGTGTGTCATCCATGTACATGTGGTAATGAATGAGTGATTCAGAATTTCGGTAAGAGGTTCCATGAACAAGTTGAATAACATGGGTGAGAGTGTGGATCTTTGTGGCACTCCCATCGAGACTGGAGTAATGTCAGAAAGGGTTTGACTGATTTAGTTTCTTTGAGCTCTATTGTGTAGAAATGAGGCAAAGCAGTTTAAGACGGGACCAGATAGCACCATCCTTTTCCCTAACGGGTCAATCATGCTGTTATGTTTGAACGTATCGAACCAGAGGAGGGATCAAGAACTATGAGCAGGCACGGTTCATTCTGATCAAGCAGTTTCAAGGTGTCATCTACAATGTCCTGTTCTGAAGCCAGATTAGTAATGATCAAGGAGATGAAACTGCTCAATGTGTTTTCAGAGTTGCAATCTACATATTTCTCAAGTAACTTTGCTAGTGTCAGGATATTGTTGATTGGATAAAAACTGTTGATGTCAGACAGGTCCGCATTCATTTTATTTTTACCCATCTTTAAGCAATCAGGAATCATGCCCTGAGAGAGACAGGCATTGACAATCCTGGTTCAAAGTAGGAGTATGGAATATCTAAGCTCTTTAATGAGCTTTGCTGGCATAGGATCATGGAAATGGTTGGAGGGTTTTATTGATATTATAGTTTTGAGGATATCGGCTTCATCTGGAAATTTGAAAGCATTCCATGTAGCATTATTTTTGTAGAATAGCCAATAAGAGGGGATCTCACCAGGTGCTGCCCTTGCCGGAGAGTGGACTAAGCCTGGCTTGGAAGACGCTGCGAGGCGAGTTGCAGTTCTGATTCAATCTTCCTAGTCTTTTCAATTAAATAGGCTGATAATTCATCTCGATTAGGCAATGACCCATTATCTATCGAATAGTGGTTAGCTTTGCAACTTGCTTGTTGTTTGACGATTTCAAATAGTTTTTTGGGTCTGTTTTTGGCATTGTCAAGTTGTGCCTTAAGGTATTCTGCTTTTGAACTTTGGATGTGCTTGTTGTACAAGCTTCCAGTCAACCTCAAATGCCTGAGGTGTCCTAAGGAGGGAGCGATTCTCCATGCTATCTCTGCAAGCCTTAAGTTGAGTGTTTCCCTGTTAAGGTTGCTATTGAACCAGAGTCTGGAGTGTCTACTGGAAATTCTTTTTAGTTGCTTAGGAGCAATGGTATCAAGTATGTTTGACATGGATTGGATGTAATGTTCGGTCAGATCAATCACATTTGTCAAGTATGTGGGAGGAGGTAGGCAGTTTTGCTAATGGAAGTTAGAGCAGTTAGATTAATATTTCTTAAGTCACTGGACCATTGTCTGACCAATCACAAGAGATATGGATTCCAATTGATTGACATTATGCTTGGCTATGATTAGATCAAGGGTGGAGCCTTTATTGTGTGTTGGGCCATTACAAGACTGTGTAAGTGTTAGAAATTGAGTCTCTAGTTAGCAGAGGTTTGCACCATGTCCAAGTAGGGATGACAATCCTAGTCAGGGTAGGTCAGGGTAAGTCCAATACACAACTGAAATTAACCTGTGCTCACACTCTAGTAGCTTGGCACAGAGCAGTCAAGCTTAACTTAAGAGACAATCTGTAAAGTATTTGTGCAACACTTAAACACAGTGAAAACACCACGAAAAGGCCCCACACCAGTTTAGGAAACATTGAGACTATTTATCTAAGTAAAACAAGACCAAAACTACAAAAATCCAATAGGTACAACTTGAGATATGAATTTTTAAAGATTAAATCCCAAAACAGTACTTAGAAGTCAATAGTGATAAAAGGTTACTTGAGGTTGAGCAAGACTGACGTAAAGCCAAAGTTGAAGGCCGACTACAATGGAGGGCAGGCTGGCTACAGGACTCATGCAGGGCCTGCTAAAAAGTACCTTTGGATGGAGCAAGTGCCGGCATCGAAGAAGCGATGCATCGGTTCAATTCACGCTGTGGTGTCGTTGCATCGAAGTCAAGCCTCGCAGCTGGATCTTCGTATTGGTGCTGCATTGTTATCAAGCCTCACAGTTGGGACCTCGGATTGGCGCTGCATCATCATCAAACCTCGCAGTCGGGCCCCACGTTGTCGTTGAGCCATGTAGGGATGTTCTCTGGCCGGCACTACACCGGCGTCGAAGCGCACTGTGTAGGTTCCGACCGGCATAGTAGTGACGATGCATTGATTTTAGAGCAAGACAGCTGCAGAACCTACTTCTGAGGATCAGGACTGGAGGGGCACCTCAGGCAAGGGTGAACTCACAGATGGCAAAGCCCAGCAGCTGAAGCAGAGTTAAAGGAAGTTTTTGATGGCCCTGAGACTTCAAGAACATAGGCAAACCAGCAAGCTCTTGGAGAAACTTGGGTTCAAGAGAGCAGGCCTAGTCCTCACTCCCAGGCAAGAAGCAGCAGGCCAACACAGCAGAGGAGGTAGCAAAGTGGGAGTCCCTCCTACAGCACAGCAATAAGCAGGTAGCAGGCCAACACAGCAAAGCAGCTAGCAAAGTGGAAGTCCCTTCTGCAGCACAGCACCTCTTCATCCAGGCAGAATGCCCTTGATTCCAGCAAAGTTCTCATTTTGTAGTGTCAGGGGTCCAGTACTTATACTCAAAGGTGCCTTTGATGTGGGGGAGACTTCAAAGAGGCCTTTGAAGATCACAAGGTCCCTGCCTTTCCTGCCCTGGCTCCAGACTCACTACAGGGGGGGGATGCAGCTCTTTGTGCGGGGACAGGCACAGCCCCATTTAGGTGCAAGTATCAGCTCCTCCCCCCCAATTTACCGCAGGAATGCCCTCAGCCTGGTATTGGACCACCAGGAAGCAAATGTCACACTCCAGCTCCCTTTGTGTGAATGTCTGGAGGGATATTAAAAAGCCCTGCTGTTACCCAACCCAGATGAGTATTCAGAGACAGATAGAGACACAGAATGGTTAAGGTAAGAAAATACCAACTTTCTAAAAGGGGTATTTTCAGACTTACAATTTAAAATCCGACTTTACCATAAGTTGGGATTTTACATTATGAGTCCAGAGACACCAAACTCCAAATCTACATCTTTTCGCAATTGGAAATTACACTTAAAAGGTGTTTTAAGGAAATCCCAATGTTAACCTATGGGAGAGATAGGCCTTGCAATAGTGAAAAATGAATTTTGCAGTTTTTCAGTACCAGGGCATGTAAAACTCAAAAGTACATGTCCAACCTTTTAAAAACACTGCACCCTGCCAATAGGGCTTCCTAGGGCTTCCTTATGGGTGACCTATCTGTAAACCAAATGGAAGGTTTCGGCCTGGCAAGTAGTTAAACTTGCCAGGTCGAAAAAGCAGTTGAAATTGCACACACAGGCTCTGCTGTGACAGATCTGAGCCCTGTTTAAAGGGCTACTCAATTGGATGGCACAAGCAGTGCTGCAGGCCCACTAGTAACATTTCATTTACAGGCCCTGGGCACATATAGTGCACTTTACTAGAAACTTAAGAGAAAATGCAATATGCCAATTTTGGATAAGCAAATGTTGCCATGTTTTAAGTACAAAGCATATACATTTAGCACTGGTTAGTAGTGGTAAAGTGCCCAGAATCCTACAGCCAGATAAATGAAGTCAGCAAATTAGAAGGTCATAAGGCACAAAGTCAGGGGAAACCATGCCAAGGATGCCAGGTGTAACACATGTCTCCCTCAGCTGAAGGTGGGGAGAGCTACCCAACCCATTGGGAGTTCTCTTCACTAAGGCAGAAGAACCTGGAGAGAGCATTGGCGTGGTCGGTGCCAGGACGGTGTTCCACCATAAAGTCCATTCCCTGTAGGGAGATGGACCACCTCAACAGTTTGGGATTCTCACCCCTCATCTGCATTAGCCATCTGAAGGGCCTGTGGTCTGTTTGAACCCGGCAGTGAGTGCCAAACAGGTATGGCCTTAGCTTCTTCAGCTGCTAGACCACAGCAAAGGCTTTCCTTTCAATTGCAATTCAATTCTGTTCCCTGGGAAGTAGCCTCCTAATGATGAAGGCTACAGGCTGATCAAGGCCCTCTTTCTTTAGCTGTGAGAGCACAGCCCCTATGCCATGCTCTGAGGCATCCATCTGCACAACAAACTCTTGGAAGAAATCGCGGACCTTGAGCAAGGGCGCCATGCACAGGGCTTCCTTCAAGGCATCAAAAGGTTTCTGGCACGCCCTTTTCCAGATCACCTGACGTGGCTGCTTCTTGGAAGTCAGCTCTGTCAAGGGGGCAACGAAGGTGCCATATCCCTTGATTCATCTCCTGTAATATCCAGTAAAACCTAAAAAGGCTCTCACTTCTGTCTGGGTCTTGGAGGGTTCCCAAGCAAGAATTATGTCAATTTTGGGCTGCAAGGGTTGGACCTTGCTGTCCCCTACTTGATGTCCTAAGTAGACCACAGAACACTGCCCTATCTGGCACTTACTGGCCTTGATAGTCAGGATTGCGCCCTGCAGAGCCCGAACCACTTCCTGGAGGTGGTTCAAGTGGTCCTCCCAACTACAGCTGAAGACCACAATGTCTTCTAGGTAGGTGGCACTGAAGTTCTCCTACCCAGCCAGGACCTGATTGACCAGCCTCTGGAAGGTGGCAGGGGTGTTCTCCAAACCAAAAGGCATGTCCTGGAACTGGAAGTGCTCTTCTGGTGTTGAGAATGCTGACCTCTCTTTAGCCCCCTCAGTCAAGGCAATCTGCCAGCACCCAGATGTTCAGCTGAGGAACTTGGCAGCTCCAAGCCAATGAATGAGCTCATCAACTCTGAGTATGGCTAAGGTAAAAAACAAAATTATTGTTTAGTTAATTAAAACCATAACAATATTAAAAGTACATGCCAGATCAAAAAATAAAGAAAACAAAGCTCAATAGACACTTCATCAAACATTTTATTACATCAACCTAGTCAAATTAATATACTTAAGCTAAAAACTAAGCACAAAACCTAAAAAACATAAATGACATTCTTGAATTATTACATTAAATCATGATCACGATTTCATCTGAAGGTAAATTGAGTGTGCAAAGTAAGCAAGCAAAGTCGGGTACATCGTTCTTGGATAGAAGCACATCCAGGTGATGGTACAGTGTGCAAAATGAGCAAGGTAATACTCCAACTTCATTCTTCAAAGTCATAAAGTACATAATGCTAGACAGAAGTATCACAAAAGTATAATTCTTATGTTGAAACATAAAACATAAAGATACTTAATATAAAAAATCTAAGTGCACTATGAGCAAGTTGATTCCAAACTTCGTGGCGCCGGCTTCACTCCTAGATTAATGCCTAACAAGTGGTTCATCAAATGATTGATGAGCAAAGAAACTCATATTTCGTTCATGAGTAGCATAAAGTGCAATGTGCTGTCCAGAGATATCATACCGGCTTCATTCCTATCTTAAAACATAAACCTTGTTTTAAAAACTTTTTCAATGTGCAAAATTAAACTGAATAGACCCACACTTCGTTCTTAAATTGAGACACAATAAATACTACCTATAAAATGGATTCAATAAAGGGTTGGTAACTCATCGTTTTATGCAGGTGAAAAGTGCATTGTGCCGGCTGGAACTATCACATTAGTCCTTTCCCTCTGTATTCCAACGGCCGACAAACCAAATAACAGGCTAAATGCTATTAAAATGTAAAGCTCTAAAAAGGTGCAGATTGTCCAAACTGAGAACTCTAAATACTTAGGGGTTGGGAATGGGGTATGCGTCAGTCCTGGTGACTGCATTGAGCCCCTGGTAGTCCACGTATACCCTAAGTTCAGGTGTGTGATCTGCAGGGGCAGCCTTGGGAACCAACACCACTGAGCTGGGCCATTTGAGGGCTCAATCTCCCCTAACTCCAGCATCTTGGAGACCTCCTCCTCTGATGCTAGCTCTCACTGTATCAGACAACCTGTACATTTTGACCTTCACAGGTGTGCTGTCCCCAGTGTCAGTATCATTGGTACACCATGCAGTGAGTCCTGGGGTAAGGGAGAACAAAGAGGCAAACTGCCCCAGCGACTGGCGGCATTCTCTCTGTTGATCTAGGGTCAGCGTAGGGGAGAGGTGGACACCCTCCACCTACTCATCCTTCTCCTTGGAAGATAGAAGGTCGGGGAGAGGTTTGCTCTCCTATTCCACCCCATCATCAGTAACTAGGGTCATGGAAATCTCAGACTTCTCAAAGTGGGGCTTGAGGGGGGTCACATGCATGACCCTCAAAGGGTTCCTAGGAGTCTTGAGGTACACCAAGTAGATGACATCATCCTTGCACTCCTTCACCTCATAAGGCTCAGACCAATAGTCTTGCAGGGCCCAGGGCTCCACTGGCTCCATTACCCACACTTTTTGACCAGGTTAGCTTCCAGGTTCTCCCATGAGAGCTTCAGGAAGTGGGCTGTCTGGTTGCGGAACCCCAACTTGTAGCTAACTACATCTTGGGGTGGCTTCTTGGGAGTTTGCTCCCAGTCTTCCTTTATAAAACTGAGAGGTCCTCTCACAGGGTGTCCATATAGACGTTTAAAAGGGCTGAACCCAACCCCTTCAATGGAACCTCCCTGTAGGCGAACAAAAGGCATGGCCGGAGAATGTCCCTCTTACGCCTCATGAGTTCGGGTAAACCCATAATCATGCCTTTAAGGGTAAGGTTGAACCTTTCAACCAACCCAATGGTTTCGGGTGGTAAGGAGTGGTGAACTTATAGGTCACCCCACTCTTCTTCCACATGGCCTTCATGTAGTTGCCAATGAAGTTAGTACCCTGGTCAGATACCACCTCCTTGGGGAAGCCCACACGGGTAAAGATTACCATCAGTGGCCTGACCACGATGGGCACAGTCACTGTCCTCAGAGGGTTGGCTTCCGGGTACCGGGTGGTATGGTCCAACAAGACAAGAATGAATCTTTTGCCCATGGTATTATTGGTATCCAGAGGCCCCACAATGTTGATGCCAACCTACTAAAAAGGGATGCTAACTACAGGGAAAGGTTGCAGGGGGCCTTGCACTTTATCCCTGACTTGCCACTCACCTGGCAGGTAGGACAGGACCTACTGAATGCATCGGAGGCCTTTCTCATTTGAGGCCAATAAAAGTGGATGAGAAGCCTGTCAAAGGTCTTGTCTTGTCCCAAATGACCTAACAGTGGCATATCATGAGCCAGACCCAGTAGGAATGCCCTGAAGCGCTGGAGTACCACCAACACACATGTTGCACCATGCTCAGGAGCCTCAGGCTCACTACACAGGAGATCATTCTCCCAGTAGATCAAGTACTGCCCAGAGGCATCACCAGCTGCCTGGGCCTCAGCCTGCTGCTGAAGCCCCACAAGAGTAGGGCACTCCTTCTGCAGAACTCTTCCCTGGAGGGACTCCCTTCCTGCTGCCAGTTGGTCAGCTCAGGCAGGTTCCGCAGTTCAGCCACATCTTCCCCTGTAGGTACCGGGGCATCCCCCTTGGGTTCCGCCTCTTCCCGGACCGTCGAAATTTCAGGAGCAGATTTCCAGCGCCCCTTGCCCTTACTCTTTTTGGCAGGTACCGGGGCCATTCTTCCATGCTCACTGTCCTTGTGACCATCCTCTCGAGCTGCCATGGACCGTGTGGTCAGGCAAACCCACTCAGGCAACCCCATAATCTCCAAGTATGACCTGACCTCCACCGCCTTCCAAATAGTGTGCTCCAGATTGTTGCCGAGCAGACAATCCACAGGCATGGATGGACTCACAGCTACCTTCAGCAGATGTGAGACCCCCACAACTCAAAGGGAACCAGAACCACCGGCTTGTGGCTCTTGCGACTGTCAGCAGCAACAAGTTGGTGGAACGTATTAGGGACTTCCTGCTCTGAAGACCCAGATGACACCTGATAGTTGTCATGCAGGCTCATGTGTCTCTCAGAGCCTCGACCCTGTGCCCATTAATGGACACCCACTGACTGTACTTCCTAGTATTGTCAGGCCTGTGGGTTCTCTGTACCATCTCTCCATCACCGAGGAACACTAGGGTCAATCTACACTCCAACCAAAATTATCTGGGGAGATCTCCTCCCCAAGCGCTACACCAGCCAACACCAGTGACTGCCCACTGGTGGGGGGCTGTGCCCACTTGGGACACTTGGCGTCCCCTTTGTAGTGTCCTTCCTGCTGGCACTCTAGCACATCACGGGAGCCGTCCCTGCAGACTTATTCTTAGGGAACCATTTCTTCTTCTTATCAACAGGGGGAAGGGAATCCTGACCCACAAAACTAGTTTGGGGCCCTTTAGAGAACTCCTCCTTGCTCTTTTTGTCCCCCCCCTCCTTCTTCTGGTGAGGACCCTGCCCACCCTTGTGGTGACCGCCCCCCCAGATACCTTCCCCTGGACCCCGGTGCTGACCCAGTGGTCCGCCTCCTTAACAAGCTCTCTTGGGTCAGTGAGCTTACTATCAACAAGGTGTTGGCACACATCTGGAAAACAAAGACTGAACATATGCTCCATTGCAAACAAATTATACACTCCCTGGTCATTGTTTTCCTCACTGCCCTTCACCCAACCATCTAGTGCCTTGCAGAAAGAATCCACACAATCCACTCAGGTCTGTTGGAAAATCTTCTGACTATCCCTTAATTACTGTCTATATTTCTCTGGGGTTAAACCAAACTTCTTGATTAGGACCTCCTTCATGGGGGATACCTCATCCTGTCATTCCCTTCTAGGGCCAGAAGAGTGTCCCTCCCCTCACTAGTGATATGTCTCCAAAGGGTAGTTTGTATTGCCATCTGCAGTGCTAGTATGCATAGAAAAGGCCCAGTTTTATTTTCATGATTAATAGAAGCAAAGTTCTCAGCTGTCTAGTAAATGTAATGTTTTAATGCCAGCATTAAAGTAGGAACATAATTTAAAAAAAGAAGCATCCTTGCTTCAAGGAATCAGCTGCCTGAAGGCAAGCTAAATCGCTGGCTGATATAGGAAAGACTCTGCTGATAACATAGCTTAGAAAATAAAATGGAAGGGCTCTTAAAGTAAAAGGCAGCCAGAAAACTGAATATTGTGCCTGGTTGCAACACATAAAAAGAGTCCCCTCGATAATGCCGCGGAAGGATACAGCTCATCTGTTCAGAATACTGTGAGACCAAAATACTCCTGGGCAAGACAAACACAAGAATAGGGAGAAAAGTGATTCAATCAAGAGCACTAATTGATATAGACAAAAAGTTGTGCAGTCATGAGGAAGGGGCTTGCCTAAAGCCCTCTCTAAGTATGTGTTATGTATAGGAAACACAGGTCTGACAGTGTGAGGCCAAGATCTAAAATGTTATGTCTGATCTTCCTTCAAAAAACAACTAACCGCACCTTTAATTAATAATTACTTAAAAAATCATAATTTTACTTCAGCAACATAAGCATGACAAGTATGGTAAACAAGACAATTGTCCTGTATTACCATCACGAGAAAAAAAAAAGATTGTTTGGAATACGTATGGCTAATTGTACTGACATTTATATTGGACATTTTATCTTGGGGTGCACTTCACACTTTTAATATTTAATAACATATACTTCAATAATGAAAACACAACATTTAAAATAAAACGTACAAATGCATAGCAAACAACCGTAAAGTCCTAATACTTATAAAAATGCATTCAATGGGGCTGTTCAAAGTAACAAGAATTATGGAGCCATGTAGATATTTAAAAAATTACCACATCAGATTAAATCACTTTTAAAGTACTTCTTGAAATGGCCCTATTGCTATGAAAGTGCTAGTGCCTGGCCATTGATCAGCTTTGAAGCATTAGTTCTTCTAAGGACACATTGTTACTGCTGACAAGAAAGACATCAATTGCTCGGCTGCATGGATAATTTTTGAACCAACCAAAACAAATTGGCTCACTAATAAAGTGCATCTCAAAATGGCCCTGGCACTATAAAAAAGTGCTTGTGGATAGCCATCAACTGGCTCCCGAGTGTTGATGCTTATAAAAATAGATTAGTTGCAGCTGACCAGAAGGGCATCTAGTTGGAAGGTCACAGAAATATTTTAAAAATCATTCATAGCCGGTTATTGATAGCTGAACCCATGGGGAGAAGGTACGCACGCTGCGGGCCTTGCAGGCGTGGTTTGTCCTTGACACCCCGCAGGGGATATTCTGAGACCGTTGCCCGGAAGGGTGAGTGCCCGGTTTGCGCTATGACAAGGGACAAGACGGCGGGGAGCTCGGCCAAACAGAGTACGCTGGACCGTTACACTGGACCCGGAGCCTCGACGGCTGAGCAAGGAGGTGCGCAGGGCGGCATTCCAGATAATGCGGCGCTCATGGCAGCCATTACCCAATCCAGGGTCGCCTTGGAGGCGAAGATTGGTGAGGTGGGCTCAGATGTCACGCTCCTCAGACAGGATCTGCAGAATGCAGTGGAGCGCAGTACTGAGACCAGGATCTCCGGAGTAGAGGACTCGGTCACAACCTTACAGAAGAAGGTTGCATCACTGGAGATGATCACCAGGGGTCTGGCCTCGCGGGTGGAGGATGCGGAGGGCAGGGCCAGGAGGAATAATCTACGTTTTGTGGGGTTTCCTGAAGGATGCGAAGGGGGAGACATGGAATAGTTCCTGACTAAATGGCTCGTGAGCTGGCTCCCCCCCCGGAATCGTTGTCCTGTTGCTTCGTTGTCGAAAGGGCACATAGGGCCCTGATGCAGAGGCCGCCCCCGGGCGCCAGACCAAGGCCGGTTATTGCAAAGCTGTTAAACTATCACGACAGGGACGCGATACTGAAGCAAGTCAGGATGAAAGAACCCTTGTTGTATGAGAACACCCGCATCCTCATATTTCCAGACTATACACGATTGGTCCAGCAGAAGCGACAGTCATTTCTGGCGGCCAAGGCCCGCCTTCGGGAACTGAAGCTTCCGTATGCATTGCTGTATCCCGCCAGGCTAAGAGTGGTGTATCAATCGTGCACGCTGTTCTTTGAATCGCTGGAAGACGTCTTTAGTTGGACAGATGAGACAGTGAAGGTCTGGCCCCACCCGCCGCCCAGGAGGGAATCGGATTCCTCGTCAAGTGATGCTGTTCGCAGGCCACTCAAGCCAAAAATTAAAGGGACGTGGAGATCGAGATCTCGACGCCGTTCTAAATCCTGCAGTGACCCCAGCAGATCCAATGCGGTGGTTCAGCAGGAGACTTCGGCCTCATAGCCATGTCGAGACTCTCCACAATTGGAGACTGTTGCTGATTCTTCTTCAAGCCGACGAAGCATGAGTGGGGGCTAGTACCTTTGTCGGACTCTCCATAGCCGAGGGGAACGCCTTTTGACTATGGGCAAGTTTTTGGGGAACCATTGGCGGGGCGGGCGGGGGGCTCCTTTTGGGGCCAATAAGCCACCTCTGCCGCGACAGACACTTCATCAGTTTTGAGGTATAGGGAGGGGGGTGGGGGAAGTTGGGGTACACATGTTTTGAGTTTGCACCGGGTCACTACCGCACACAGCCACTACTCGCACACTGGAGGATAGTTGTCCCACACATCGATGCCCCGAGTCCCTTGGATGGCAGTTCATTTAGATAGGGCACGACTCCAGGTGGGGGAGCTCCAAATTTTTTAAGAAAAGTGAGCAACGGTCCAGAGATCCTGGTGCTGGATATAAATTGCTGGGGCTACTGGAGGAACATCACTCAAGGCTCTGGACCTTACAGCCTTGAATGGGCAAGTAGAACTAAAGGTGTATGTTCCTCTTCTTTGTTGTATTCCTCTTAGGATGTCCGTATATAGGTTTTCCTGTATCATGTTCTTATATAGGCACAATTCGCCCTGCCCTTATATAGGCATAAAATCCCAGTCCTTATTTAGGCATTAAACCGTGCACTCCAAATACAGGCATGGTCCCCGACATCCGTCCACCCTAAACGTCACAACGAGTTCTTGAAGAACAGACCCTTAGGCTTCGGGAGTTTCCTAGCACAGGACTATTGATTTCTTCAAGGACTCATCTATTATGCATGAACCGTTATACCTTAGGGTTCATTCATGACGTCTTCCGCTGTCCGACTCACGTCAATGCTAACATTGTGAGGTACCTCTCAGGTATAAATATACCTTCCCTAGCCCTTGTAAACTAGAGGAGACCTCGACTTCAGAGGAGCCCGTATCCCGGCCTGACGCACTGAGAAGACGCTGTCATCCCTGCACGCAGAGAGTCCAGCTTCCAGTGATCTGACTTCCCTTGCGGGGTGTTGGAGTTCGAGTCTGGAAAGAGATTCCCACCTCTCTCATTCTTAAGGTATGGAGCTGGCTAGAACCTAGAGGGACTCTTGGCATACTAGGCATACTAGGCATACTAGACTTAACATACTCTTAGTATACCATAGTAAGGAATACTTCACCTACTTCATACCTCTCCCTACACCTAGGTTAGGTTAGGTACATTGGGGTAGAACTAGTTTAGAAACGCATCGTATGAGTACTCGTATTTTTAGTCTATGTTATTTATGTAAATGAATATCTACTAAAGATCATGCTAGCGCAGTATTATTTATTTCTACTGCTTACGCTGTACATTATTTATCTTGCATACTGTCTTGTGATCGTAACAGCACATATTACTTACACAAGAAACAAGACTGTTCAATAAATCTTTTATTGAAACGCCCGTCTATTCTTTCTGTGTAACTTTGAAGAAAACTAAGCATGCACGATTGAGCTGAGTGAAATAGTTATCTATTGTTTCCACGACTCTGGGACACGTTCTGATTCTAAAGGGAAACAAAGTGGTCATGTTTTGCGGCTGCCAGAAACTACTCCCTTCTTGTTGTCAAGGAGTTTCTAGTGGCCTCTGAGCTAGCTGGCACAAGTAATTAAGTTTAATATACTCGATAGGGACATACCGACCTCAGTCCTATGTCAAACCTATAGGATATATTATTCCAATGCGCAGAGCCTATTAGGGAAATAGGAGCTACACTACATGGCGCCCAACGTTTGGTAAGGCGGTAATTCAACGCTAGATACTGAGTAACTCAGCCGTGCTCTTTCTCTCAGAGACCCCTACCCATATACTCCAAAAGACGTCTGGAGTGGGCAGGGTTAGGTATCCACCACGGCTACATAGGGAAACACCCTATATATTAGCTGTTTGGTTTGTTCAACGTTGAAGGATACAGTGTTCCAAAATATTGTGCACCTTATCTTTGTTTCATTGAAACTAGTTCTACATTTTTTTTTTTCTTTCTCAAAATGCCTGGCTCCGACACTGAGACTGGAAACGGTGAAGTTCCGGGTCAACCAGCTTTAAGAGCTTTAAACATTACCGGTTTAGATGGAACCGAGGAGGGTGTTTTAGACATCCATCCAAACTTAAGAAGAGCCATCACTCTAAAACTCATAAAACACGGCCTACCACCAAGAGGCGGTAGAGCAGTTTTCGTGATAGAGGCACACGAATCCTTTCAGACAGAGGTATTCTATTCATGGGTAATATTTCCTGAATCCAATCCAGTTACACACATGTTTCACTTCTACAAAGAAGATGATCCACCAGAGGAATATATTCCTTTCGAGGATATTGAAATTCCACTAACATACCAGGAGCATCAGCTCTGGTTTAAAGGCGCCCTAAAACATCACAAAAACATTACCAGGCTCGGTCCACTAGGTAGACCAGGAGCAACATGGCCGATTCTAGCCAGGCTACACACCTCATCCTGACATTGAAGAGATGTCAGACGAGGAATTACTTACTCAACTCACAGAGTTAATAAAAATCTACAGACAATTGGTCCAATATGTCATGCAGACTTTTACAGTCCAACAACCATTAACCATTCCAAATCAAACCCCTCACCAGGGGAATACACTAAAAATTACACCACAGACTCTATACGCAGTCATGGGTAAAATGCCCACAAAACGTGAGCAAATTCCATTCTGGATAGCTCAAAAAATTACCCAAATCGAAGCAGTATTTCCAAATACTAGCCCGTATGAGAAACACAGAATACTAACAATCAGTTTACCAATGGGGATCACACCACAACTGGAAGACTGTACCACTTGTGGCTCAGTCTTTGCTGCCATCTATACTAAAACACATGGTATTCCATCAATTGCGGTTATACCAGATGTCCTGAAACAAATTCAAATTGAATACGGGGCAGAGCCTGCTCTGAATTTAGGTATGAAATTACTGAAAAATTTCGAGCAGGTCTCAACAATAATATTGTCTAATATTAAAGGGGAGGCAGCAGCAGTGGCGATCCGCCAACGATTAAGGGAATTCGATGTTACAGAACATCAAACTGAGCTACCCAGAATAATTGAGCAATCATATGCAGAATTAGGCAGAGATAGTTTGGGTGGAAGACCAGTGAAACCAAAACTATCTGAAAGTCCTGAGAAGGACTCTATTAAACAAACTCCTACATCTTCTAAAAAGAAGTGGGAGTCTACTAAACAAAAATCAAACGAGAAACGTTCTCAATCCCGAGGTAGGTCTCCTCAAAAGGAGCCCTCTGAAAGGAGGTATAACCTCAGGAATAGGGATAATTTGAGAAAACCTGACAGGTATCACGATACTGATACACGTTCCTCTCGTACCTTTCAGATCTCGTCAAGGACTTCGGAAAGAAGAGGACGATCAGAAAATAGAGAAGAACGTGTGAAAGCCAAAGAAGATAAACACGCTCCAAAAAATAAAACAAAACCTCAATTCTCCAAAAAGAAAGTAGCAGGTCTGAAGATCAGACATGCCGAGAATACTGAGAACACAACTCAAGAACGGAGAATGGGCTCAGACAATGCTGGACAGTGCAGCAGAAGTCACAATAGTTCGCCAGAACCTGAGGGAACTTCTGGAGATAGTGGACTTGAATGAGTACATTACAGTTGAGACTGTAGACACCAGGGTTAGTACTCCACAAAGGTTATATGAAATAACACTCCGAATGGAGGGAGACATACCTAGACAGGTGAAAGCACTTTTTGGGAAAAACTTTCAAGGGGCTATGACATACTTCTAGCAGAAAAAGACTGGCCACCACAATTTGTCAGGGAGTGCCCATATGGCGAGGACATTAATATGCCTGCCTTCTCCAACCATATTCCAATACATCTAAAGTATACTTATGCCAGGAAATGGGCAGTAGCCCAGGCCCCAGCATTATATAAAAATCATGTAGGATGGGATGAGGACTCACCTCACCATAAAATAAATCTGAAACATGAACCAACTGCACAAAGGCAGTATCCAATAAAGCAAGAAGCTAAAAAACAGGTCAGGGAGATCTTAGATCGACTTGAATACCAAGGGGTGATTGAAACATGCACCTCCTCAATGAACAATCCTTTGTTTCCTGTCTCCAAACCAGACAACACCTATCGTCTAGTTTTGGATTACAGACACTTAAACACTTGTTGTAAAACATTTGCAGTGCAAAATGCACATAGCACAGCATTAATGAATAACATTGTGCGTAAAAAATATAAAACCACATTAGACATCTCCAATGGTTTCTTTTGTCAAAACATAGCACGTACTTAACAGCATTCTCCATAATGGGGACCCAGCGTCAATTTTGTCGACTCCCACAAGGGTTCAAGAACAGCCCGGGGTTATTCTCAGCGAGAGTAACAGAGTTACTACAAATTTATGACAATGAGGCATTGTCCTATGTCGATGACATATATCTAACGGACGATGACCTGGACAAACACTTGAACAGGGTAAGCACCATTATACTGGGCTTCGCCTCTGAGGGCTACAAGTTCAACTTTAAAAGTCCCGAATTGCCCATCTCAATGTCCTATTTCTAGGATATGAGCTTTCAAGTGAAGGCAAGAGCTTGGCAGCTAACTTTTTAGAAAAGTGTGCGCTGCTCCAACCTCCAAAAACGCTAAAAAACTTACAACCCATCCTGGGTTTCCTAAATTTTGGAAGAACATACATTCTAAACTACGCAGAAAGGGTTAAACCTCTCTACGCATTAATCAAACCTGATTTTTCAATCAAGAATTGGACACAAGAACACACAGAAATCTTGCGTTCACTACAGGCTAACATGTTAGCAACAAATCACTTACAAACACGAGTAAGTCAACACAACCTGGTGATCCGAATAATTTTGGGTCAATGCGGATTCACCTACTTAACCTTCAATGAGGGTGAGAAAATACCAATCGCATACAAATCTCATTTGTACACACAAGCGGAAATGTGCTTCATTTCAACAGAAAAAATTCTGACAGCAGTTCAAACTGCTGTAGCAAAAGAAAGAGCCCTAGCACAAGGGAAACGCATTATTGTCGTAACCCCAGTACCAGCTTTAGAAGCGGTCACGAAAGCAAGCATTCCAAATGCTAAAGCATTACATCCAAGATGGATACAGTGGGTTAATTCTCTTGCTGCAACAGATGTTGAATATGTTTTTGATCCTGATTTAAAAACACAAGCATTCCTGCAATATGAACAATAATGCCCTCTGCCCACTGAAATTCTGCCTCTCGATCAGTACGAATTCATAATTTACACGGACGGATCCGCACAACCCACAACAGGGGGTAAGCAAGCTTACAGTGCAGCGTGTGCAATCGTTAAAGGTCGCATGCGAAATGGCATCTTCAGACCTATGGTCACAAAAACTCAATCTCTAGGAGATTGTACAGCTCAGCGAGCTGAACTACAAGCATTCAAACTGGCACTTGAAAGTACATATCGAGAATTCCCCACACTAATAGTGTGCGATTCCTTTTACTGTATTCAGTCGTATAATGAATATATACAAACCTGGCTTGAAAATGGATTCAAAGATGCGAAAGGTGGCACAATAAAGCATAAAACGCTTTGGGAACAAGTAGTTCAGTTGAAAAACGAACTACCAAAGGCTCACGTGATCCGCACACTGAGTCATCAACGTGATGGCGTTCACGTTGCAGGGAATTCATTGGCTGACGAAGCTGCAAAGGGGGCTGTTCAGACGGCTTCCGTAGCTGCGATCACTCGTTCAAAAACAAAAATAGACAGTGAGATAATGTTGGCTGTCAATGCTACAAGCAAAGGCAGTGGTGCAGCGTTACCAAAAAAGTTTCCACTCAAGTACTCTTATGTAATTGATGCGAACAACGTTCCTTTTGCTCGAATCCCTGGAGTGGGGGATAGGGTAATTCCAAACAAGGAACGTAGATTAGGACTAATCCTAGCAGCACACGAAGAGATAGCTTCTGCCCATGCAGGTGTTTCTGCAACAGTATCTTTACTCAAGCAAAGATATTGGTGGCCTGGCATTAGAAAACAAACAAAGAACTATGTTTTAGAATGTGATATATGTCAACAGATGAAAGTCTCCACAGTGAAACGCCCTGCGCAGACACCCCTGTTAATTTCAGACAAACCATTAGCTTGTGTTTACCTGGATCACTGCGGTCCCTTGCAAAGGGACGGTAACTATAAGTATATCATGGTTGCAGTGGATTCATGCTCTAGGTTCCTATGGATATGGCCTCAGCGCTCGGCTGACGCTCGAACTGATATAAAAGATTTGCGAGTCTTTATCGGCACATACGCAATAGGCACGCTACATTCTGACCAGGGCCCTGCGTTTAGCTCTCGGGCTTACAAAGAAGCCATGGCCAGTCTGGGCGTTGCATTGTGGTACTCCTCTCCATTCCATCCTGAGGGAAATTCGGTTGTGGAAAGGAAAAACCGGGGCATAAAGCAGTCTATAACAGCTAGGGTATGAGGTTCGGGTGATGGGTGGGTCAAACATCTTTATGGGGTCCAACGCTCATTAAATAACTTGCCAAGAAGTTCTCTAGGGGGGGTCTCTCCATATGAGGTCCTATTTGGGACAAGAATGTGGGTACCAGATCTCGATCACGTAGGCACAGTGGTGGAAAATAAACCGTTTGATATCAAAGATCGTTTGGCTGTTTTACAGGAACTCAATGAACTAAGATCGAAACAAAGCAACGTATTCCTGCAGCCAACCACCACTGGGGAAAAACCGGCGGTCCCAGCAAGGCCTGTCTGGATTCCAAAAGTTGGGGATCTAGTCAGAGAAAAGATTGCGGACAAGAAGGAATTTGGACCTTCTTACAGACAACCAGTACCTGTCCTAGCAGTTCAAGGAACAAGAACAGTACTTCTGCCGCCCCTTGCTGGAAGAAAGGAGAAAAGATGTGTGTCCATCGACCTCATCAAACCACAGTATGTGGCCAATACTAAATAGTAGGCCCCGTGGACTCCGACCTAGTAGCAGACGCACTCCTCTCGCTACTATCCAAGAGGTTCAGACTGAAAGACTGATAACCATCGAGAATTCAGCAGTAACAGATGAAGGACTGAGCAACAATGCAATGGAGCTCATCCCTCTTGAAAATCAAGTAACAGTTCGTCCAAATACACCTGTCTACACCAATGTAGCAAGTGATCAACTGGTTCCAGCGATTTCTACAAATCCTGATGCAATTTCAACAATTGACAGAACTGCTTCTGGCTATTTCATTAACTTTGATACGTTCTCAGAAGATCCGAGTGAACCTGAAACGACGCCAGCATCATTAAAATTCAAGCAGCAAGTACAAGACTTTCTTCACTCTCTGAAAACAACTTATCTGGTTTCTCCATGGATTGAACTCTGGATTATTTCTGGAATATTTGTTTTCCTGCTTTGGCTAGCTTTGGTTATGACTATGAGCGTGCTTATAAATGGCAGATACATCCATGTGAACACTGAAAGAAAAGAAGTGAACTTACTTTTGAAACCTCATAAATCTTCCCATCGTGAAGCAAGAGACTTGTCAACAGTGAACATCACAGCCGTTCCTATACAGGATGGTATAGTGTGGGACAAAACAGATTTTGATATATTCGGCTCGACGGAACAATTGAACATTCCACATTTGTTTAAAATTTCACTAAGTGATCTCATTTCGTCCAGTACCTATTCAGATGATTGGGACTTTGAGACTGTTAACGACATAATGTTTGACCTAGAAAAATCTGCTGCATTTTCTAAAAGTGAATATTTAGAGGGTTCATCAGACTATGAACAGCTGTATTGCTATAACCACTATGGTCATCATTATTTGCATAAATCTGCATACCCTAGAAATGTGTTTATGTTTAACCAATGGGAGCATTGTCCTACACCACCAAAAGGTAGTTCAAAAACATTTGTCAACAAGTTTCCATATTTTTCAGGTTATAATACATCTGATCCAGAAACGTTTTACTATAAAAATGTAAACAAAACAGGACTGAAAATTATGTTAACAAATACAAAACAGATTTACTCTGCAGCATTTATTGCCCAACTGTCTAGACAAGGTTTCGACTTATGGAAGGACACAATAGACACAAAAACTGTCTGGGGTACTAAAGATTGGCAAGTGCAGGGGATAGAAGCTTTATTTAGAGCCTGCATCATCCCTGAACAAATAATGTTTTTGAATGAAACTGTCCAACAAACATCTTGTCTTGGACTAGCCAAGATCAAAGAGATGAAAACACCTTCTGTACCAACACCTGCAAGTGATAGCAATACACAGGCAGCGGTGACAGTTGACACAATACTACAACTCAACAGATCTAATCCTGATTGGAGAAAATGGTTGATCTGGCCCACAGACACAAACAACTGTCAGGAAAGATTCCTGAATAAAACTCAGGGCTTTACTATTCATAGGCCAGACCCAAGATACGTTCAAAGACAGCATCCGGGGGTAGTAACAACATATAGTGTAGGAAAATTATGCCTCGATTGGCTGCATAAATCTACACTACAGGATGTGAAACAACACTTATCCTTACTTAAAGAGGACGCAGACCTTAGGGAATTCTAGCTTGGACCAAGAAAACCGCGTCAAAAACGTTTCATATATGCCGGCATTTATGCTGTCTATAATGAAGCATGGAAAGTGTCACAAATAGAGGCTGCAGAACGAATACGTGAACTTGATCGTATTAATTTAGAGAAAACCCTCTCTGTAGTCGACAATGGGTTAACAACTTTGTCCTCCAGAATATATTCACTGGACGGCATTGTATCCTCTGCTATCGACATACTGGAACAAGATTTGGCGATGTTACAACAAGGCCAGTCTCAATTACGTTCTATTGTGTTATTAAGCTGGACGCTGCAATCTTTGCGAGCGGGCTATGTGCCTTGGCGTTTTATCAACACAACGGCTCTGTTTGCAGAATACAATCTCACTGATAAACAGATCGAACTGGCGCAAAGAGGAGCAAAGTATACAGTGCTGCGCATTGAAAAACTGGAAAAGTTACCATTCACAGTGGCAGAAAAACCAGCTACAGAATGGCTTATTCATGGCAAAATCACACTACCTGTGACTACTTTTCAGTTTCAGTATTGCCTCAAACAAATGCAAGCAGGCAAATATGAAAGGTTGGGTAAGGAATACATTAAGACATCTTGGAATTTACCATACACATATAGATGTTGGAGTGGGGATCGTGAAGTGTTTCTGAGCGGTACACACTGTAAAAATGCACTTAGCGGTTCACTAATATGTCAGGACATTTCTTTACACGGGGCTTGTAATGGTTCTGTGGCAAATTTGTCTTGCCACCAGCAGGGTACACCAGCTGCTGTGATTAATCCAACGTTTGGACAACTTTCTAATGGGAGTTACCTCATGTTGAATGCTCAGAGTTGCTGTGGCATGTTGCCAGGCATCCCATATCTAGTAACGGTGAACTCCAGGGTCACTTGCTGTATGCAAGTATTGTTTGCCCCGATAGACACAGTCAGGGAGTCGCCTTTGTGGCCTTCGCTGAACGTCTCTTTTATAAGATTTGATACTTTAAGCAGAATGAAAGCCATGCTTTTACAACAAACAGTGCCTTTGACCTCGGCCAAAGAAACCTATGATCTACAAGTAGCAAGGACTTCGGCTGAGATACAGTCTTTAATACGTACAAACTGCCCTATACATTTCGTAGAAATGATAGCACGTATCTTCAACATGTCTGATACAAGTGGAATTGTACATGTATTTAAGAGCATCTGTTCCGGCCTGTTAACACCTTTCCAGGCAATACTCGGAATCATCCCAAACTTTGCACATTCGGTGTTTGGTGGCATACCATTAATTCTAGCACTTGTTGCCGGAATTCTATTTCTCTTCCTGCTATTATGCTATGGCCAGCCTATTCGCAGACATCACTCCGAGCGAAATGGAGAAAGCTCTCCTTGAACGAAAGTGCCGTGAGCGAATAGTACAGCTTTTGGGCATGAATCGTCTACGGGAACTTAATACCACGTGGTTCCTGTCGTTCAGACCAATCTGGCAAGATTGCATCTTATCTGTTCTACGATGCCTGCTATGCGGTGAAGAATGCGTGTTGGACACCTGTCTAACATTTCCGTCAGCTACGCCAACGGATATCGATACTCTGCTGGACCCGATAACGGCCCATGCTCTGTGTTGTCCCCAGAGGCTACCAATTCTGATGACGGCATTCATTGAGATCTCACAGACGCTTCCGGCTGCTGCTGAGGTACGAGAAAGATCTACAGGCACACAGGTAACAACGGACGTGACCATTGTTGCGGCATCCTATGCTGAAAGCGATGCTTCACATCTTTGTGCAATTAATCTACTACACGAGGTGTTCCGAATGTCACCAGCTACAGTGGACGATATTTTGTCTACAGAAATAGATGATCTCATGTTTACACCAGACCCGTACACTGACTCTGATTCAGCCCACAGTGTTCCAGAGATGCAGTAACAATTTGGCCTTCATATTTCAAAAACTTGGAACTTTTCCCAAATTGAACTTTTTCCCATTTTTTCAAATCAAATGGCACAACAATCTGCTTGAAGTAGAACTATTCTTATAGTATTGACTTCGCGGTACTTCCTCAGACACTTTATCATTGTGTTAGTCTAAAAAAGTTCATTAATTTCCATGACATGAAATGACTTTGATTTTGTACAACTTATCGATCATTTTTTTGTCACATGTAAATATTACTGCTTATTTCATTCGATTTGCATTTTATTTTCAAATATATGCCTGAAATGAAAAGCGATGCTTAAAATGTACAGTACTTTTTGCATTCTAATCGGTTTTTTAAATGCTTTTAAGAAATATTTTAGCAATATGCGGTACTCCACTTTATGTTTAGCATTTTAAATGTTTAGCATTTATGTTATTATCGTACACACGAAAGTGGAGTGGGTGTTGTATTCCTCTTAGGATGTCCGTATATAGGTTTTCCTGTATCATGTCCTTATATAGGCACAATTCGCCCTGCCCTTATATAGGCATAAAATCCCAGTCCTTATTTTGGCATTAAACCGTGCACTCCAAATACAGGCATGATCCCCGACATCCGTCCACCCTAAACGTCACAACGAGTTCTTGAAGAACAGACCCTTAGGCTTCGGGAGTTTCCCTAGCACAGGACTATTGATTTCTTCAAGGACTCATCTATTATGCATGAACCGTTATACCTTAGGGGTTCATTCATGACGTCTTCCGCTGTCCGACTCACGTCAATGCTAACATTGTGAGGTACCTCTCAGGTAGAAATATACCTTCCCTAGCCCTTGTAAACTAGAGGAGACCTCGACTTCAGAGGAGCCCGTATCCCGGCCTGACGCACTGAGAAGACGATGTCATCCTTGCACGCAGAGAGTCCAGCTTCCAATGATCTGACTTCCCTTGCGGGGTGTTGGAGTTCGAGTCTGGAAAGAGATTCCCACCTCTCTCATTCTTAAGGTATGGAGCTGGCTAGAACCTAGAGGGACTCTTGGCATACTAGGCATACTAGACTTAACATACTCTTAGTATACCATAGTAAGGAATACTTCACCTACTTCATACCTCTCCCTACACCTAGGTTAGGTTAGGTACATTGGGGTAGAACTAGTTTAGAAACGCATCGTATGAGTACTCGCATTTTTAGTCTATGTTATTTATGTAAATGAATATCTACTAAAGATCATGCTAGCGCAGTATTATTTATTTCTACTGCTTACTCTGTACATTATTTATCTTGCATACTGTCTTGTGATCGTAACAGCACATATTACTTACACAAGAAACAAGACTGTTCAATAAATCTTTTATTGAAACGCCCGTCTATTCTTTCTGTGTAACTTTGAAGAAAACTGAGCATGCACGATTGAGCTGAGTGAAATAGTTATCTATTGTTTCCACGACTCTGGGACACGTTCTGATTCTAAAGGGAAACAAAGTGGTCATGTTTTGCGGCTGCCAGAAACTACTCCCTTCTTGTTGTCAAGGAGTTTCTAGTGGCCTCTGAGCTAGCTGGCACAAGTAATTAAGTTTAATATACTCGATAGGGACATACCGACCTCAGTCCTATGTCAAACCTATAGGATATATTATTCCAATGCGCAGAGCCTATTAGGGAAATAGGAGTTACACTACATCTTCAAACAGTTTGATATGATTTAATGGAATAATTCCTATTTTTGAGCATAACACAAGAGTCCAAGAATAATATTTGGTGATGAAAAGTATTTTATTTTCAAGTGTCACCATGTGAATCCATTTCACTCTTTTTTTGTTTTATCATTTTTTATCTTTTTTCATAAAAGACAAGGAGACGGAGACAGCCGACACGTGTTTCGCCCTATTTGGCACAATGAGCCAGGGCTTTCTCAAGGCTAGTAATTATGTTCAAAGGTCATGCGTTCAAGACAATGGTCAAATACATTCAAATTTGGCTTCGCAACGTTGTATAAAAACATCCAATTTATTTAGTGCTTGCTGGAACTCCACGGCTATGTAGGAATCTGGCAGGCTGAGCTGTGTGCTCCTATCCAACTGCAAATGGGTCTGTTGAACTCCCGATCGGAAGTCAGGGGGAGCTCCAAATAGTGAGTTGGAATGTCAGAGGAGCGTTGGATAAAGTTAAAAGAGGGGCTATACTCCAGCAGGCCAAACGCTATCGTGCTGACGTCCTGATGCTGCAGGAGACACATCTGATGGGTACCAAAGCACTGTGTCTCCTCAGATATGGCTATATTCAAGTTTACCACTCTGGCTTTACCAGGGGGTCACGGGGGGTTGCGATTTTAATCTATCGTAGAGTGCCTTATCAGCATACTCGGACATGAACGGACATCCAGGGGAGATACTTATTTATCAGAGGCACCATTTACGAGGAGCCAGTAGTATTAGGCTGTGTATATGCCCCCCGCCGCTGTCATGGGCATTAGTCGAGCGCCTTACAACTCTATGGGCGGATATTCCGGAAGGGTTGGCGATAGTGGGGGGGGGACGGGAACGACGTGATGGACATGGCCATGGATAGATGGAGAACTGGGGGATATTCCAATGTGCATCATGGCACCAAATTGAATTCTCTAGTGACGGGTCTGGGATGGGTGGACCCATGGCGGCGGCTACATAGCAAGGAACAGGGATACACGTACTTCTCGATGACCCACGATTCGTTCTCCCGTCTTGATTATCTCTTCGTGCCATTAGGTGCCGTTGGTAGGGTGAGGGCAGCTGAGATTCTCCCAAGAGGTTAATCCGATCACTCCCCAGTTGTTTTGTCATTGCATTTAGGCCCTGCAAAACGGCCCTTTCGGTGGCGCCTCTCCCAATGGCATTTATAAGATGAGAAGTATCGGGAGCATATGGGGCTGGCAGTTGAGCATTATCTGGACCTAAATGTGGGGACAGTGGCAGAGGTTGAAACACTGTGGGAGGCCATGAAACCCACTCTACGGGGGGTGGATATATCCTACTGCGCGGCAGCGCGTCAAACCCGACGGGAATTATTGCTGCAACCAGAGGCTCATATCATGGAATTGGAGCGTAGCAGTAGGGAGGAGGGAGGGAACCAGGCACGCCGACAGCTAGTGTTAGCCCGTCAGACACATGCCGGCACCTTGTTGGAGGAGGCACGTCTTGCGTGACTTGCATCCCGCAGCAGAATCTACCAGTGGGGCGATAAGTCCAGTAAACTACTACATAGACTGTGTCAAGGGGCCCTACGTCCACAAGTTCTCCCTGGTATACCGGGTCCAGATGGGAGGGTTCTTAGTGACCCCTCCCACATAGCAGAGAGCTTTGCCAGCTACTTTGCAGAGCTGTGCGCCCCTAAGGAATTGTTACAGGAAGACCTGATACACCGCTTTATAGCAGACTTGCCGCCCCGAGCTTTATCCGATGAGGCACTTAGCAATCTTGATCTTCCAATCACCGAAGAGGAGATCTGCACGGCCCTGGGGGATTTGAACTCTGGGAAGGCACCGGGCCCAAATGGGTTCCCATGCGAATTAAAAAAAAAAAAAAAATTCTAAACTGGGGCCTCACTTTTTACGTGTGGTAGACGAGGCGAGAGATCGGGGTTTCCTACCGCGAGACTGGAGACATGCAGAAGTAGCAGTGTTCCACAAACCTGGCAGACCACCAGACCAACACGCTTCATACCGCCCCATTTCACTTCTAAATGTTGAAGCAAAGATCTTGGCCAATCGACTTAAACACCACATAACTACCTTGGTCCATCCAGACCGGACCGGTTTTATCCCACAGAGGGCAACGCGTCATAACATCTGGCGAACCCATACGGCCATTGCCACCATCCAGGGGAGGGGAGTGCAGGCCGCCCTTTTGCTAGCAGACATGGACAGGGCGTTCGACTACCTTAGTTGGGTGTACTTGTTCGCGCTTCTAGACCGCCTCAACATGGGACCGCGCTTCCTGTCCTACTTAAAGTTGTTATATACGGATCTCACAGCGTCGGTGCGGATTGCGGGATCCACCTCCTTTACATTTTCCATCGGCAGGGGTACCCGTCAGGGGTGTCTCCTATCGCCATACCTTTTTGCTCTAGCTATGGAGCCCTTGGCGGCGTGGGTGCGATTGGATGCACAGGTAGCGGGATTTGAGTGGGCTCATGGGCTCTCGGACCGCATCGCATTACATGCGGATGATGTCCTATTCTTCCTGACGGACATAAACAATACGGGACCTAGGCTGCTTCGCATTATGCAAATCTTTGGGGAATCATCTGGCCTCTTTATGAAACTGCGTAAGTCCACTCAGTGGGTACTGGGGGGCACGGATGGCTTGGGGCTGTGGGCATCGGCGGTACAGATGACGACAGAGGACGTGAAATACTTGGGAGTCTTCCTATCGGATGTGTCAAGGGTGGCTTGGGACAGAAATATTGTTCCGTTATGGGCACGGGTCCGAGAGGAGATGAAGATTTGGTCCGCATATGCCCCTCTCTATCTATGGCAGATCAGCTATTTTTAAAATGGTGTCGTTGCCGCGCTTGCTTTACCAGTTGCAGAATCACCCATATCCGATACTCCCGACGTGGTTTCGCCAGGTTAACGCAGCACTGGGCCAGTTTTTGTGGGCAGGGGGGGGCGTCCAGAGTGGCACTGCGGACGTGCTTTCAGTCGACATACTGTGGGGGATTGGCTACATCGGATGTAAAATCGTATTATATGGCATCGCATCTCTTAGTGCTGAATGAATGGTGGTATGGGGATAGGATGGACCCCGCCTATGCAGTGGAGCGAAGGTGTATGGGTGAATCCACCTTGCACACTATATTGTACTCGGCGCCGCTGCGCAACTACCTACCGCCGGCTACTCGGGTGGTGTTTCAGGTATGGAAACAGTCCCTCCGCAAGATGGGGTGGTGGAATAAGCTGACGAGGAAAACCCCACTGTGGTATAATGGCCGCTTGCCACAGCTGGCTGCGTTGTCCGGCTTCCGAGGGTGGGATAACATAGGAATCTCAACGTTGGGGGATGTGATGCGAGGCTCCATTTTGAAATCATTCCAAGACCTCCAACAGGAGTACCAGATGCCTAAAACGCAATTCTATAGATACCTCCACTTTCGGCATGCCATCCGTTCTAGCATCTCAGATTTAGAGGCTCTCCCCGAATTCAGTCCAATAGAGGCCAGGGTATTTATGGGTGATCTGCTCATCCATAAAATCTCGAAAATTTACCAGTCACTAGTGACCAATAGCTCCACGACATTGGTTAAGCTTAGGGAGGCATGGGTGGGTGATCTTGGCCCAATAGATGAAGATGACTGGATGGATGCACTGGCCTCCCCACGGGGCGCAGCGATAGCAATACGGTTGCGTCTCATTCAATTTAAATACCTCCACCGAGTTTATTATACGAGGCTTAGGTTATGGAGAGCGGGCCTAGTGTCATCTCCGATGTGCCTGCGGTGTGGTCGGGAGGAAGGGTCCTTGATACATACGATCTGGCATTGCACGGCACTCGCGAGATTCTGGCGGGGGGTTCTGGCCTGTCTTGCAGACGTGCTGGGGTGGGGGCTCCCCTCTTCCCCAAGATTAGCAATTCTGCATATTATGGAGGGTATTGGAGGCAATATATATAAGAGACACCTGTTGCTGTTGGGGCTAACACTGGCTAAGAGGGATATAGCAAAGTTGTGGAAGGCACCGGCCCCACCCTCTCTTTCGGCATGGAAAAAGGGACTTGACTTCTGCATGGGGCTGGAGATCCCGATATTTGGGTCCAGGGGTTGCCCGCAAAAGCACCCCAAGATCTGGAAAAGATGGGCGGATTACCGCTGTATCGACTTAGATCCGGTGCCTCCGGTGGATGCATCCATATCTATGTTGGTGTGTGGGCCTCTTGGGTAGGAGACTGGTTGCCTGGTGATGGACACTATCTGCTGGGGTGGGCGAAGTGGTGGCAAATACGATGTAGAGATGAAAAAGTGCAACGGGGGATTCAATGCGTTTATGGTGTGTTGTTCAACTTTATTATGATAATGATACTGTATAAACTATTTGTCGATGTCAATAAGGTGCAATGTCTACTCTGGCGGATGTCTCCTGGGCTAAGGAGCTCTGCACTGTACTCGACCATTGACAAAATAAAATGTGTTTTAAAAAAAAAAAATCATTCCAAATAAATCAAATCACTCAAATTACCAAACAGTTTGACACAAACAAATACAGGTGGCTATAGAACAGTCAATGGTATAAACAATTAAACTAAATAAGTAAAAACTACAATCAAAACTCCTTACTTGGTTGGTGCAGTTATCTAGTTACTCTCCAAGCCACATATATATGTGAAGAGACTTGATTAATATTTTGATTGAAGTCAGTACGCATACAAAATATCAAGTCATCATTACAATTCTCGTCACATAAGCAATAAAAAGCGGCTGGAGGTTTCTTCTGGCTTTCAACGTAAAAGTGCAAAACAACATAAAGTGGATTACATACTCCCCACCCCCCAAATTCACATCTGCAAATAGATGGGCTACTTCCACCCATATTCCATGAACTGGTGTACTGCTTCATCTGCAGAGTACCTAGCCTGAAATCAATATATAATGATCTTTCGAAAAGGGGGTTCAGCTAGTCCAAGTATGGTTCAAAAATCAGAGTGGACTTGAATGTCCAAAGCTGGTCTATTGTCTGTCCTGACAGGTTATTAAACCTATATTGCTAAAACCTTTCCTTTCTGGCTTTTCCCATGTCCTTCGTCAAATTTCCTGGTCCAAACCGGCAGTCAGCAGATCCTATGGTTTGCAGGATGTTAGCCAAATGACTAAACCAGGGTAATTTAATTTGTTTGGCTTGCACCCAAAGCTCTCACATGATATCCAGATAATCCATGTGGGCTGGTTTGCAGAAGCTTGGCATATATTTTCCCTGCTGCATCGAGTAGGGAGATTGGTCAATAATTAGAGGGATTGTTATGTTTCATATAGGTACCCTAATATAGGCCCGGGTAACATCATGCCCCTTCACCTACATTACCTCCCCTACACTACACTGTAACGAGCCTTTTTAGGATTGAACCTTTTCCTAGTTCTAGTCCTGGATGCAGAAAGAGGGTGTTTCCTGAACAATAGAGTCCTATAACTCCATCAATAGACTCACACAGTATGAATGGATATTCATAAGCGTTCTTGGAAACCAGGCTGGGGCTACACTACCTTCCTCCCCACATCTACGTAGACGGTTCATCCCATACGTCATCCTGAAATCCAACAATGGTTAAAACAAGCAACAAGGGACCAAGGAGCCCTAGATACTTTTTGTATAAATATAGCACCTCTTGCTAGTGTTAGTCAGAGGGAACCGAGACTTCCAGGCCGACACAATGACCAGAGACGCTGAGGCTCCTGCATGCAGACGCTCCAGCTGACAGTGGTCTGAACATCCCTCGCGGGGTGTCCAGCTCGAGACCAAGAAGGGCTCCTACATTCTCACTTCAGGTAATGGGGTTCGACTAAATCCTAGAGGGATTCTTGGCTTCACACCTACTCACATGCTAGGTACACTTAGGTACATCTAGATAGGCATCGTAGGAGTACGCGCTTTCTTTTATCAATGCATTTTATATTCATGTATTTATTCATGCATAGAGCAAGATGGTAGATCTGTACTATCCATTTATATTCATTGTACTGCTAATCATATATCTCTGCTACTGTCTAACGGTTATTGCAGCTCATATATTCTACACAAGAATAACGACTGTTCAATAAACCCTTATTGAAACGCCCAGGCTGTTTATTCTGTGTATCTCTGAAACGAGATAAGTGAGCACAAGTGACTGAGCGAAAAGTTGAACATTGTTTCCACGATCCTGAGGGATCACGGTTGTCATGTTCTGAGGTTGCCAGAAACTATTCTCTCCCCGATAAGAGGAGACACTAGTGGCACTGTGAGCTAGCTTATGCGAACAGGCTAACATTTTCGGTGGGGGTGCACAGAATCAGTCTGTCACCAAACCCACAGTTTATGTTATCCGAACACGCAGGTCCTGTATGGGTAATAAAGGAACTACACGACAGGATCATCCTAAGGTCCTTTCCTGTATAGGGGGACAATTATTGGAGATGTCCATGATGCCAGTACCCTGTCCTAGAACCATATCCCATTATAAACTGCAGTTAAGATATGTACACATGAAATAGGCTCTGATCTATCCTTGCCCGCTGGGATCTGGTTGGGACCTGAGGCTTTATTTTGTTTCTGGCTAAGAATTACAAGGCGCTTAGTGGTATAATACCTCGAGTCTCCTCTGAAATGCATTCTTTGTTCTGTTGTCCTTCCTTCCCCAGCAATATTCCCTCACTAATAGTTTCTTTGGCTTGGAAGACTATATGATGAAGAAAAACTGTTGAACCAGGAGGCAGGCATACTAGAACTCTCCAACTGTCTTGGGATGCTTTGTGATCCCCACCTTACTAGCTCCCAGAAGCGACTGGAGTTCTTGTTGCTGAGAGCTTCCATGAGTGCCTGCCAGGCTTTTACTTTGACTAGGCTTTTTTTTTATATTTAACAAGACACTTGTACTTTTGCCTTAGCTCTTTTAGATGGTTTTCCCCATCAGGAGTGTTGTGCCTTGTATTCAATGCCAAAGAAAGTGAAGATATTAGCTTACTACACTTCTGGTCAAACCATTCTATGTGCAAGTGCTTTTACAATTACTGGCATGCCTACTTCCAAGTTCTGGTTGCCGGCCACCTTGCCTCCGAGACAAATTAATCAGAGCTTTAAATCTAGGAATGATCCCTGGGTCATTAAAGTCTCTTAACTCCTGGTAGTCCCTAAGTACTTTTTGCTGGAAGTTTAGGGCTCTGTCAGGGCCAGATTTTGGCCTACTGTACTTATACCATGTAAAGGACTTCCTATTTACAGTTATTATAATACACTTTTCCTCAGCTCGTGGACAAGAATAACATTTGAATTAAACCTTGCTGGCACACTTAGGCATGCTATCAGTGAGTCATGATCACAATCAATTCTTTATTCAATTACGAGGTCATCAACCAGCTGCCATGATTCCAGATTGATTCAAATGTAATTTATCAAGCTTGTGTGACCCTCTGATTGGAAGGTGTAGAGAGCTGGCGAGTCTGAAGGCATGGACACATTTTGGAGATGGAGATCATTTTTTAGCGTAAGAGACGTTAGAGAGGTACCTCTCCTTGAGCAGCAAGTTAACTAAGTTCGGGAATAGGTTGGTCTATGGATAACATGATTGTGCAATACGTCTAATAAATTGGTCATTGTATCGTCGGGGTTAGTATTAAAGTCCCCGCAAACCAAATTACTTGTTACTTTCGCTTGTGAGTGATTAATACATGAAGATGACGAAAAGTTTGTTGTGCGATATCAATTTGATTTCCCAGCTCATTCAGTTGCAAATGAAAGTCTGGTTGCAGACCTGGCAAAAAGTAAACATTCATTATGCTTATCTCCCAGAGATCGCAAGCAATCATCAGCATTTGAAAGTTCTTATTAATTTTAGAGAACACTTGGCCAACTGTATCCAATTGGGTAGATATCCAGATAGTGAGAACACCTCTCAGTCTGCCTTTTGTTTCCTTTGTGGCTTTCGTACTAAATGCAGTAAATCCATTCACAGTATTCTCATCCAGAGCCCATGTCTCCTGGAAGCAGCAAATAGGGCTTGATTTGATAAATTTTACCCAGTCTGTGTCATCTATCTTCAATTTCAAGCCAGCGATATTCCAACTAAACACTTTTAGCCTAATCTTATGGTTTAGGCCAATACCTAACTCCTATGGGTGGTGAACAACATATAATAGCAATCCTGGGAGGTTTGTGTTTGAGGGTCATGTGCGCCCACTTAGTGAGAAATTAGGAAATGGATAAATCATATTGGTATGGATTTGTGTGTTCCCCAGAATTTGGAGATTAGAGCTTGTAATAGGTCTGTATATTAACCTTCAAACCTCAATGTCATGGCTAGAGGGTCCTAAGGTTTATACCAATACACAGGACTTTTGAGATTCTGCATGCTGATGGCTTACTGAGTCTATATATCCAGTTTCAAATACCGTTGGATAGGGCTCAGGTGTACCTTAATGGACTAATATTCCCCAGTTGGCCAATGTGTCGCTATTGCCAACAAGCATCGCCTCTGTATGCTTATTTGTCCATCATGTTATCGTAGATTCCCCCTCTTTTGTAGCATCAGCTGGTGTAAATCCAACTCTCAATAGTTCTTGTGATGGCACATTTTGTAACCCTTGCAAGGAGTGTAGAACACTCAATAGATTGCATCTATTAAGGATGCCATGAGGTCTCCGGACCTGTATGTTAGTGTAAATAACAAGATTGCAGGATCCTTGCACGTCTCTCTAGACTTCATAACATTTACTGCGGGTCTTACGGAACCTTCTTGTCCCAGGCCGGAATGCAGTTTTATCCAAGTCCCAAGAAATATTAGGCCCAATTCTATTGCAATTAGAGAAAATATTCCTTTGTTTGTTGTCATTTTGCAATCATTTTGAATCAAGCTGATGACATACAGGACTTCTGCAAGCTTAGTGACAATCTTTGAGCAACTCCTTATCTCGTTGGAGAACGCATTACTTTTAAGTGATTATTTCACTGCACACTCCATTGCATACATGTGAGAGTCAATAGTTGCCATGCTAGATGACGTTTCAAAGAGGATTTTTGTTCGGTCATCCAATTTTATGCTATACCTCTGCTAGATTATTCGCCATGAGATCCAATGTTCTACACATGGTGTGCATAATGGTGAGGATTGGTTGCTCTGAATGCGGCTCTGGAGGTAGTTAATCTGCAGCATTAATACCCCTGTGCTTTGGTGACTGGCAGCTCATGAATACTGATTTCATAGTGCTGTTTGGGCAGGAAGTGTTTGGCCTAAGCGCACCATGGTATGTATCTACCAGGCCCAAGACTTCTTCATCCAACTCAAACGAGATGTCAGACTTCCCACTAGTGACAGCAATGACTGATTTGGGCAGGCTAAGAAAAGGGGTAGATGGACATTGACTGCCATTCTCAATTGTTCCATTCCTTAAGGATAAACTGTTTGATATACTGCGCACTGGCTCCTGGCTGTTACTTTCCCCAGCATTATATTCTTTGTGAATGGCTGCCACAGTTATAATTTGATGCTTAGACAGAGCGCAATCAGTCATAATTAGAGGAGGACCTGTCTCTGCTTCCAGAACCTTTGTATGCTCACTTCTTCATCAAGCACTTTCCTGCACGATTTCCAAGCTCTTGTGGGGACGTTTTTGCACAATGATCCGATTAAAAAATGTTGTTTCCATCACACTTCAGGCATCCAAAAAACAGCCCCTTTCCTCGTCATCGTCCGTCGAAATCCCCCCTCCACCCGGCCCCATCGCCCTACCACTCTTACCTGCATGGGCAGCGGCTGACAAAAAAAGTGCTCGATTTGTACTTTCTTAACTGCTGATATATTTACAAATATGTGTAGAGTCCATTTACAGGTATTCACATATTGTGTTAGAAAAAAATATCATCCTACAACCTTTACTATCACACCGCCTGTACTCCAGCAAGATTGCCAGATAGGTCACTTTAGAAAATCCTCTCACTTTGGTGGGTGACTAGAAAGTTAAACACCAATCTCCACGTTAAACAAATAAGAAGCAATTTGCCTGATGGCATAGCCTGTTTTGACCTGTATCTTTGAACGCACAGCTAACACAACAAGGAAAAATCTAAGGCATCTTTATAGCTCATTTATCTTCTGAACTCCAGCATGATTATTTCTGAGGGTGCAGCAGCACTCCCCCTCACCCCCAGCACATCTACTTCCAGTGCCTATGCATAAATATAATCATCAGATGCATTTATCCACAAAATTTACTTAATCAGAATTGTAGTGTGCAAACTGTTGGTTCAAATATCTGTACCTTCAGCAGATTATCTAATTCAACTGTTTTACTGTGTTCATAACTGTGGCCGGCACGCTTCACAACAGATCTCTACAGCTGCTGTGTAACCCCACTGAGCTATCATAACTTTTATAAGTCATCTCTCTGCACCATGCCCAACCAAGCACTCATGCACACTCTGTAGGAATGTATGTTTCTGTCGCAGTACCCTCTTCCACAATCTGTAAGACTTATTTCTTTTTCATATTTCACTTCAGCATTCCAATGATTTCTGTTTTTTGCAGCGTTTGCATTGGCGGCATTTGGACGCCTGCTTCCTACGCATAGAATGGAGTTTGTAATTGTAACAGTGTTTTAGTGGTAGGGAGAAAGAGGCCCTTATTTTGCCTTCTGTCTGCGGGTGCATTTGAAAGACTGTGGGTGGCGTGTGTTTCTCAAGAAGACGGATAAAACAGGTCATGGCTCCCCATCTACCGTTTACAGTCACTCTGAGGTCCGTGCCCTGAGCTCACAATAGAGTATCTGAGTGAATGAGAGTGGAGGGCACTGCTTGCACACACAAGCATTGGTGGTGTTTAATTATTTACACACTTACCATTCTAGCATCCATCCTCCATTCAGCAGCTCGCTTCATTTCAGGGTCTAAACGAAGCGACCACGTCACTCCTATCCTGTCTTCTCTTCGATGGCTTCCGATCGAGGCAAGATCTATTTACAAAACTGCCTGCATCACACACAAAGCCTTGCACACTTCCTCCCCTCGTTACCTAGCGAATAAATTGAAATTGTCCGGAGGATCTCGACCTTCTCGCAATGCGGAAAAGCTTCTGCTTGAGCCCCCCTCCTTCAAAAGGGAAAGATCGATGGCGCAATCCTTCTCAGGCAATGCGGTGAGAATCTGGAACTCGCTTCCCCCATTGCTCCGTGCCACCTCCTCTACCCGGATCTTCAAAGCTGACCTCAAATCTCTTCTCTTCCAAAGACACTTTGAGAACTAATACTTTCATTCTCAGGCCCCTCTAGGAAGTTTGCTCATCATTGTAAATTTGTATTTTTCTTGTACATTCCTCACCCTTGAGTGCTGTGTTGGATTTTGTGTTTGTGTACCCGTCCTTTTAAGTCTCCTATTTATCTTTGTATTGTTCTATTGTCTAACACTTTACTCTTGTAACGTAACTGGTTCTATTGTACAGTGCTCTGACACCTTCGGGTAATGTCCGCGCTTTATAAAAATGCACTAAATAAATAAAATAAAAAATAGCTGCCGTCCAGCTCTTGTATAGCTCACTCGAGCTTCATCACCACACTCCAGAGAGTTTCCTCACGTTCGATGCTCTTGCACAGCCCCATGTCTGACATCATAGATGCAGTTAATGCCATCAGAGCACCTAATTGGACTTCGCACTGTCTTTCACTGTAGTGTAATGTCAGCCATGCCAATGGTGAAGGGTGCTGCTGCTTGGCAGTATTCTAAAGAAAAGTTTGAAGGCTTGTTTGAAGGCCCGCCTCACAACCAATAGAGCACTGCCTTTCTGCGCAGCGCTCTAAATTCTCAAACTTGACATGTCCAAGCAAACACGTGCATTTTATTATTATTTTTTGCTTGTGTTTTTTTTCTGTTATTCCAAAGCTCAGCAGGGGGTCAACCATAAAAGAAAAAAGAACTGACAGAACAAGCTGAGTTGGACGGGGTGATGGGGCTAGGCAGTGTAATGGTAGCACCCCTGGAATATATACAAGCATTGGCAAAACCAATAGGTCTAGTCTATGCAAGAGCTATTGGCTTTGCCAATGTATTTTAGCCATGTTGTACACCGGCGTGGCTGCTGTTCAGCATGGCTAAAGGTTAGTGACATAGAGGAGAGTGGTATGGAGTGTCTTAGAGTGGAATGACGAAGAGTAGAGGAGAGTGTTGTAGAGTGGAGTAGCACAGTGTTTCATATATTGGAGTGGTATAGAGTGGAGTCATGTAGCGTGGCGTACAGTGAAGTACAGTAGAGTGGACTGGTGTAAAGTGTATTGGCATAGAGTGCAGTGGCGTAGAGTGCAGCGGCATAGAATTCAGAGATGTACAATGCAGCATCGTAGCATGCAGTGGCGTAGATTAGAGTGTTGCATAGTGGTGTGCAGTGGCATAGAGCAGCATAGAGTGCAGTGTCGTACAATATAGTGACTTAGAGTGAAGTGGTGCAGAGTACAGTGGCGTAGAGTAGAGTGACTTAGAGTGCAGTGGCGTTGAGTGATGCAGAGTAGAGTGGTATAGGGTGCAGTGGCGTAGAGTGGTGCAGAGTAGAGTGCTATAGGGTGCAGTGGCATAGAGTGGTGCAGAGTAGAGTATAGTGGTGTAGAGTGGAGTGGCGTAGAGTGGAGTGGGTGCTGCATAGTGCAGTGGCGTAGAGTGCAGTAGTGCAGAGTAGAGTGGCATAGAGTTCAGTCGCAGAGAGTTCAGTGTTGCAGAGTAGAGTCTTGTAGAATGCAGTGTTGCAGAGTATAGTGTTGTAGAGTGCACTGGCGTAGAGTAGAGTGGCGTAAAGTAGAGTGGCATAGAGAGCAGTGGCGTAGACTACAGTGGTGCAGAGTAGAGTTCAGTGATGTAGAGTGCAGTGACGTAGACTGCAGTGGCACAGAGTGCAGTGGTATAGAGTGCAGTGGGATGGAGTGGAGTGACGCAGAGAGACATAGAGTGCAGGGACGTAGAGCAGATTGTTTCAGAGTAGATGAAGTAGAGTGGCGTGATGCAGAGTAGAGGGAGGTGGTGTAGAGTGGAGCAATGCAGGATAGAGCGCAGTGGCCTAGAGTAGAGTGGCGTAGAGTATTGGCTTAAAGTGGTGTAGAATGCTGTGGCATGGAGTGTAGTTGTGCAGAGTAGTTTAGAGTGGCGTACAGTGGATTGGCATAGAGTGAAGGGGCATACAGTGGAGTGGTACAGAGTAGAGTGCATTGGCGTACAGTGTATTGGTATAAGGGTGGGCGGAATTTGCGTAGTCGCGTTACGCAAATCTCTGCGAAATTGTTAAAAATCTCCGCGAGCACGTAGAAATTCTGCGAAGTCGCGGAATTGCTGGTCCCGCCCGTTCGCGATGTGTTTTTGCGTGCTCGTGGGGAAATATATCGCTAACTTGCCCATGCGGTCGCTAATGGGCGCGGCCATCTTGTTTTTCACTTGTCCCGCCCGCTCGCGATGGTTATTTCCTGTTCCGGGTCGCGTATTGCATGCTCCCGCCCGCTCGCGATGCTTATTTCCAGTTCCGGGTCGCGTATTGCATGCTCCAGCCCGTTCGCGATACGTATTTCCTGTTCGGGAACGCGTATTACGTGTTTGCGATGCTTTTTGCGTGCTTGGGGGGGAAATATCGCGCGAACTTGCCCATGCGGTCGCAATGGGCGCGGCCATGTTGTTTTTCACTCTATTGCTATGGTTCTGGGCCCGCTTTTCAATCCTCCCTCTATCTTTTCAATCCTTTGTTTCTGTAAACTTTTTTGGGTCTTTTTATTTATTATCTATCTCTCTATTTTCCTGATTCTATATTTTGAGTTTTTTCTACTTTTTGTGTGTTTTTAACTACTTTTTCACACTTTTTCTATTACCTGCTTTTTAATTTCTTTTACTTACTTTTTTAAATTCCTACCTTTTCTTTTCCGCCCCTGCCTACCCAGAACCATGGCAAAGGGCCACAGCCACAGGGCTCGGAGTCGTAGCCAGAGCCGCGACCGCCTTCCTTGCGGAAGGCGGCGCCAAAGGGGTGCAGGTACGGGCCTTATTCAGTGAGGCGGAGGTGGCCGCACTGTTTTTTTTTGTTCAGCGCCACCTCCCCTTAACCCTGGCAGCAGGCGGCAGGCATGGGTCCGGGTACAGGCTCCGGGAGCGTCGGCAGCGGTGGGGCAAGGTGCGTCGGGCAGTGTTTTGCTGCTCTGGTGTCTGGCGCACCAATATTCAGCTGACGCACCGGTGGTCTGATATTCTGGACCGGGAGCAGGACCTGCTGGACCTGCTAGGAGTGGAGGTCCCGGGGCTTGTTGAGTAGCTATTTAATATTACTACTTTGTGTTCTTCTGCTCTGTGTTATATATTGCGAATATTTTTTTTTTCCGACCAGCAAGAATGCTGCTGCTTACATTGCAGGTAAATTACGTTTAAAAATCTGTGATTGTTATGACACAGGTGCTCGGCGCTACTAATCTTACTTGTTTGCAACTTTGCGCTCGCTTGGCCTGATGATTATGTAAGAGTTTACTTTAGAGAACTTAAGTGACGTAATGCTAGAGAGAGTAGTCCTTCCTTTGTCCTCCTGCCACTAAGTAGGGATAGTGGTGGATTGATAGGTTTAGTTACTTATTAGTTGGTAATTTTTAAGTGGTGTGCGTGACGCATCCTCTGTCACGTCACGTGCTGCTGAGTGCTGCTTACCCCAGTCCTTAGTAGAACCTTTTGTAGTTTGTTTACTGAGTGTTAATGTTAATAGGCTTAGATCATCACTAGCAGAACATCAGCAGCAACCAGCCAACAATTTGGTGTATGCAAAAATGTATGCATGTGTCCTCCATCTATGCATTTTTGAGGACTAAAATAAATGGAAATGCAGACTTACTGAACAATTGGCCCGTCTGGATTGGAATAGGTGGGCTAGGTCAGGTGGTAGTTAGGCTTGCTAGACAGTCCGTGAATCTCGCAATACTACCAGTCGATCAGATTAGATAGGTCAATTTTATTGCAATTGTTGTTACCAAAAGTGTTTTTGGTGCGTATTTGAAAATATTTTATTTATTTCACACCAAACTTTAATTTTTGTCTCTTTCTTTATGAAATCTTACATGATCAGCACCCAGGGGCAAGAAGACGGTGTCACAGGCGGCGGGCCAAGAAGATCTCCAAGATGCCTCCCAGGGACAGGACCGCTCCTCTATCGAGGGCTCTGCTGCTGGCCCCAGTAAGTCCTCCAGTGGTTAATATTAATAATTATATTTCCCAAACTTTTCCTGCACCTTATTTTTTCCGAACTATTATTTCAGTATCCTAATTCTAATTTTTACAAATTCTTCTTTGATCTATACTATATGTTTCTAAATTCTTGTTATCCCTGCCTCTAACTGCGTCTGCTATGACTCTCTGTACTACTACGATTAGTCTGTCTGTAGCTAAGCTTGCCCAGTTGGCCACTCTTTATTTAAAATATTTTAAATAAAACTCAGATTCACCAATAGCTCTAGCCATTGAGTCCAGTCCTTTGGGTTGTCCTCTTCTACTACTTCTAGTCTTCTTAATCTTGAGGCTTTTCGACAATTCCCACCAAGAAAATGCCCAACCACATTTTACAATTTTTGATAGGATAGGACATACTACTACTGTTGTAGGGATTCTGCACATACAGAACTTTGCACAAGAAAATAGGACGTTGGTGATGGGAGGTTGGACCTTCCTCACACCTCAATCAGAAGCCACCACAATCCCCTGACCGACTAGTTATAGTGTCTCATTAGGTCTCCGAAACCCCTCCCCCAAAATACCCAATGAGTAGACAACCCAGAACATAACACTCCCGACCTCTGTCGCGGAAGCAATGCACACCCTTTCGCTCACTCTCTCGTGTAAGTCCACACCAAATACCACCGAGTCTATGTAAGTTCAAAGGTTTATTTCCAACTGACAAGCTCTGTACGTTGTTCTATAATGCAGCAGCAACAGCAAAATGCATAAGATTAAAACAATAAACATTGTTACACTTAGTTACACTTACAACTACAAGTCCATAGAAGCCAAAAGGCGAGATCATGATAACTGAACAGTGGTGGAAGAACCACCCTCCCCTTGGTAGGAATCTTGTTTATATAAAATTATAAATGGAGATGTGAGAATTCTGGGGACCCCTCACCTTAGAAGAACCTAGTACTGGTTACATCATAAGCTCTGCAAAGCTCTGGTTCTTCGTATAAGGGAATCTTCCGTCTGTTATGAGAAAAATGGTGTGCGTTAGTATAGTGCAAGCATTTCTCAGTCGTGCCAAAAAGTGTAGTATTTTTATGGATAAGCAATATGGACTAACACCAGAACTCCATAACAAAGTGGCTTGTTTTTCGACCTTGTACGCAGCGCTCAGACAGTAGCAGTATGAGGTCATGTGGGCTCAAGGCGTCTTTCACAACAAGCTGCGAGGTAACTTCGCAAAAATAAAAGACACAAAGCTAAAATGGTTGCATGGCTCGGGGTAACTTAGCAAAGACTAGAATGACCCTAGGGACCATATAACACTACTAGTGTCTACTCAACTACCTGATTTGTACTAGTGATGTATGTTGTATATGTATTATGTATGTATTAACTTTTTTTCAATCTTGCTAGTGAAAAATAGGGGGAGGTGTATATGGCATCTGAAAAATGTGTAATGTTTTTCTAGGCGTACTACCGACCACCAGTACCGGGGCCAGCGGCGAAGGTGACGCGGCCGCTGAGGGTGCAGGCGATGCGGCAGTTGTAGGAGGAGCTGCAGGGGCTGAGCCAGCAGCAGTGGCGGGCGGTGGTAAGTTATATTCCTAATCCTTACTTATTGACATTACACTCGCTGCAAGGGTGTAATGTATACTTTACTGTTGAGACTTAAGTAAGAAGTTGTTGTGAATGGTTGAAGAAGACACCCTTTACTTAGCATTAGCAATAGCATTAGCGACGGGAGTGTACTGAGTAACCAATGGCCTCTTCTATCGGACTTCAACTCAGCTGTGAAAGTTTTATGGAAGACTAAAAGTCAGATCAGATGACCTTGATGGATGGGTTGAATGAAAAGGGAAAGAAGGGTGGAAGGAGGAAGGACGGGCTGAGATTTTATATTTATGACTGGCAGAGAAGGATACGTGGGATGCATGCATAGGTGTCTGATAGGAATCAGATGCATGGGTGGTGGAATGCCTGAAACTCCCACAAATGTTCGAGGCCGAGGTAGTGGGAGGATAGATACATACCACAAATGTTACGTACTGTGCTTGCTTGTGCTACTGTGCCACTATGTGTAGAATGAATTTGTCTGACTGCTTTGCTAAGAGTATATTTTACAATAGTCTTGTTTTTCTTCTTGATATAGCTACTCCTTCCAAAGGTAAAGTCGACAGGAAGGAGTTGGCAGCCAAGGCCCGGCGCCGGAAGCTGGAGGCCATACAGGCTGAATACCAGCGGCTGGTGGTTCTAGAGGAGGAGGAGGAGGGCGGCAGCAGCTGCAGCCTCCTCCAATGCCCGGGCCCCAGCCACCCCCTCCAGTGTTACGGCGCCACCGCCTGGCAGCCGCCCGCCGCCACACTGCAAGAAGCACTGCTGCCCCCCTGTGGATGCAACTGCCGCGCGCTGAAGCGCCGCGTGGCCCGCCTAGAGGAGCGCATCCGTGTCCTGGAGAGGCGAGCCCGCTGAGACCCCGTTTATTTATTGCCCCTTTTTTATAGCTTATTTTGGTGGGTGGGAATCGGGCGTTGGGTTTTGGACTATTGGACATTTGTTGGACTTTTCGTTCCGGGACATGGACATTGGTTGGGGTTAGGGAGAGGGGTGGGTCAGGTGTTGTGGGATTTTTACATAGTTTATTTTTGTTAGGGTATTAAATTACATATTTAGACTTTATATACGATGTTGTTAATGTTTTGTGGGTGGGGTTACTGTTTTACGTCACACTGTTTCCTTGCTGGTGCAGTGCCACAGCCAGTGTTTGATTTAAATAATTGGCTGAGTTACTAAGACACAAACAGACAGATGCGGTACCCCTCACTGAGGGACTTGTCCTACTAGTACTGTCAGTCTCTCCTCCTAATCTATGCATTCTGCAACAGGACTCAAAGGGGTGTGTGAAATAGAATTAATGAAAAAAATTCCGTTATTAATTATGCCTCCCCCAAACTTCTTCTCTTACCTGTGCTTGATGTTTAACTTGGGCACGGCGATGGCTGCATGGTGATGATGGTTTTCTTTCCCAACATGCCATGGTTGTGGTGGTAGTAGTAGTAGACCCTGGCAGTAGCATTTGCAAAAAAAAGAAAATGAGACAGTCAGTCGCCTGAGAGAGACTGTGGGAGGAGAAGTAGAGCGAAGTACAGTACGGAACTTACTGCCAAACAATAATATGCCAAAATACAAGGAAACATAATGGTGGCGGGGATAGCCTAGTACATAGAGTTACAAACTCTAGCTGTGTCGAGTCACTCGACTAGGCCTACAGTACACTCGACACAAGCGTAACCGTTAGTGCTGTTTCGGAGGATGACAACAAATCCAATCTATGCCGGCAATTAATGCTGATGGATTAGGTTCCTTTGGTAAAAAATTCTCTGCAAATATACTGCTCATAGGTGGGCAAGCAGAAGAAGATCCTCGCCCTGCCTTGAAAATGAATTTTTGTTGCTTTAGCCACATCCGCCCCAGCAAGCGTGTGATAAATTATTGGTGTACATTTAATTTAGTCACACCTCAATAAGTCACACAGCCCGGGGGAAGAGGGTTAGGGTTTGATGAATGGTTGGGAAGGGGGTTTTGGGAAAGGTTTGACAAAGAAAAACAGTACGCATGGACAACAACAAAACACAATCTTGGCAGACAACCATATCCATAAATCTGTTAAGGGAGAAAAAGGAAATGCATGCATGATGATGATAACTTGATGGTTAATGATAGTACTTACTAACTACTACTACTAGACAATTAGACAGTACAGGGCAGCAGTATATTATGCAATTTGCCTTGCCTGTCTGCCCTCAGAGAGACCCGAATTACATACAGTTTCTGTTCTGTTGTACCGGCCCGGGCTTAAAGATAGCAAAGAAAAGTCAAAAATAGCTGTAGGGATGAATTGAATTATAAGCAGAGAGCAAACATAACAACAACAACAACACACAGTAGTAATGATTGAAGACAAAAAATGAATCAAATTTAAAAGATGATGAAAGTTGATACTGTTACTGTATGTTATCCTGGTCAAAATGAGGAGTTGCATCTCGGCATTCGTCTTGGTCCTCCCTTCCATGGACGCTCCGGCCATCAATCTTGGGTGACGCCACTGCCTGCCTGGCAGATGTAGATTCATTGGTAAGGTAAGTGAGAGTTGTTTTTCCCAGTGTAGCACAGGGTAAGGGCCGGCCTGTAATTGCAGATGGGAAAACAAAAGGGATATTGAAAAATCAAGTAGAAAAAAATGCCTAAATTACGGTGGAGTGCAACAAGAACACTTTCAGAGGCGGCATGGATTTGGATACATCATGTCTACTCTAGTCTGTTTCCAGCATTAACCTCCAACAACAACAGGACAGAGCAGGCCCACGGCACCCGTGACCCATCCTCCATTTAGCGTACCTTTTTTGACAGAGGCAGACAAAGCAGATATACAGCAACATAGCATTTTACAAATTAAGTGACTAAATCAATGCCCCGCTGTCAGTCATACCACCACACTCGACTCCACCACTACACAGACATGTAGGTCTGCAGTGGTTGTTGTTGACTTGGTTACCTTTTAATGCACTCATGAAACGCCCTGAGTTATTCCATCAATCATCTCGGATCGTACTGAGTGACTGCGAAGATATTATGTCACTGTGGTCATCATCATGGTGTGTTGTCCAACTCAGTGTGCAGTAGTGTACAGATTGAGTCCCCTTTCCATATTCAAAATGCAATGGATCGGCCTGCAGTAGAAGTAGAAAATTGTTATTAAAAAACAAGAAGGGAAACAAACATTGCATTGAGTTACTTTTAGTGTGTTCGTTAGATAATAGTACACAATGAATTACCTTCATGCACTACAAACAACAACAACACAAATCACTCAGTGAGCGTCCAAAGCATGTCATCATTCATTAACTGTTCCTTCTCATCTTCAGTTAATGGGCAGTCTGTATCGGCTCGGAAAGGAGGATAGCTATAGTAGTCATCATCATGTTCCACTTCTTTTGGAGAGACTCAACGAGGCAAGATTTTAGTTTTTCTTCGATTATGCTACATCCAATCATCATCTGGCTTGAGGGCAATAGATTTAGGTCGATTCAGGAGGATGGAGGAGCAGGACTCGGAGGAGTGGACTGAAATGCAGACAGCTGAAACTCATATAAGGCAATAAAATACGAAGACGGTGGTGATGGATTTGTTGTGATTTGAAGTTTCCAAACAGAAAGACAGACACACAAATAGAAGTAAATAAGGGAGAACCACAGTAAGAAGTGGAAGCCTAGTTGTCAGGGAAGTATAGCTCGTCCTCAAACTCTGGGGGTTCAACCAGAAGTAGGTAATCAGCATCCAACACGCTACTTCCGTCACCTGAGCCGCTGTCCTCATCTTCCTGCGTTGATTCATGTATTGTGCAATTCGGTGGTATAAATTGCTGATTCATTTTGATCATGGTTAACCTCTCCACGTTTTTGGGTGAGAGACTGGTCCTTTTCACTGTTACAATGGAACCAGCAGCACTGAAAACACGTTCAGAAGAGACACTTGCGATAGGGCAAGCCAGATAGTTTATCGCCAGCCTGCTGAGCACTGGCCATTGGCCCCTTTTGCCATACCAATACCGCAATGGGTTTTGATCAATGTAGTCCTCTGTTGGGTCATCCAGGTAGGCCTGGACCATTTGGTCAATGTTCAGGGGTGCTACACTTTGTTCGGCCTCTTTTGTCTTTGCATCAGCACTGGACCTAGCAAGTCCTTGCTGTAAATACCAATCCTGTGCCGTTTGTACTGGGGCTGATGATCCGGTTCTTGCTGTTGTCGATAGTGTTGGTGACAGCTGTGAACCAAATGCACTGCCCACAGGCTCTGAAGTTGAACTTGACGCCGGATGCCCTGCTGCAGTACTTGACGTGGGTTTGAGGCCTTTAATTACCAGCCGTTCATTTTCCAATGTACTGGCTGCCTCAGCTATCCAAGTTTTGTACCGAACAAAATCCACTTCTGAAAAAGGGAGTAATGTCTTACTGTGCAGTGCCGATTTGTACTGTGGATCCAGAATTGTGGCACAAATGTAATGTTCTTGTGACAGAATCTTATTTTGCACCCTTGCATTTTCTCTTAAGCGACATGATAAGCTCTCCACCAACTCATATGCTTCTTTTTTTCCTCCACACCTATGTACGCTTCAGACACCTCCTTCAGCTGTTGCTCTAGCATGTGCAACAATGGGATAGCTTGGCCCATAGTACAGTCCTCCTTGCTGACTTCACGTGTGAAGACCTCGAAAGGAAGAAGCATCTCTGTAAGAGATTTAACTAGGCACCATTGGTCCATCTGAAGGGTCATGCCTTTCACAGTAGCATCTGCCCTTCGCATGACATATTCATTGATTGGTCTGTACTGCTCAAACAGACGGTCAAGCATGTAATACGTTGAGTTCCAACGTGTTGCCACCTCCTGGATGAGTGCTTTGACTTGCATTATATAGTCACGTTGAATGATCCTCAGCTGCTTCCGGGCTTTAAAAGAATGGCTGAAATGCGTGCATATTCTGCGGCAGGTGGTCAGTAAGTTGCTGACTATGGGTTCTTTTTTCAGAAAGTCTTGAACTATAATGTTAATGCAGTGCGCCAAACACGGGACCCTGAAATAGTCACCAAGCGCCATGGCCTTAAGTATATTACTGCCATTATCCGTGGCAACAAAACCAATGTGAAGCCCTCTGGGGCGCAGCCATTCAAAGACCTTGCTGTTAAACTCTTCCAAAATGTTTGCAGCAGTATGAGATTTCTCCATGGCGAACATGGCTATAGTTGCATGTTTCCGAGAAGCATTAAAAATCTCAGCTGTGTCAACAGCACCTACTTCAGATAGCTTTTCTCTAACCCCCACAAAAGAGACCCAGTGTGCAGTGATGCACATGTAATCAGTGGCTTGGCAACTGGTCCACATGTCTGTTGTCAGGTGGATTTTGTGAACAGCACTCTGCTGCAAAGCTTGTTCAACCAATTCCAGCACATCATGATGTAGTGCTGGAACAGCAACTCGGGCAAAATAGGACCGGCTGGGAACCTTCCATTTAGGGCAGATGGCTGACACAAATTCAAGGAAACCCACCCCTTCCACAAATGAAAAAGGGAGAAGGTCCAGCGCTAACATTTTAGCCAGCTTCACATTGTACAACCGTGCCGTTGGGTGGTTGCGTTGGTACTGCCCCTCCGACCTAAGCATGCTGTCAATGGTAGGCTGGAATATTTTCCTTTGTGGTGCACCCTTCTTCTTGAACCCAGTTAGGCTCAACGACGCCGCACTTTTGCTCATTGCAGTGCCCGGTTGCCTTGGTGTCTCAGGCTGACTCTTAGTACGGTGCCACTCAGATGTTGCTGAGGATGTGGGCGTTACCACTACACTGCTGGGGGTAGGGCTAGAAATGTCTCCCTCTTGTTGACCTTCCACCGCGATCATATCTTCCCCTACTTCTTCAACCCCAACAACAGCAATGGGTCCAGTTTTACTTTTTTCTAAGTGAAGTAGGTGAGCCTCCCACTTGAAACTGTGGTGTTTTTTTAGATTACTTGTTTGTCCTCCGGTACCATAGTTTGTACCAAGCTTACCCCGCCTAACAGCCTGCTGACAAATTGAGCATATAGCAATGTTCTCCTCCTTACTGCTAACCGAAAAGAAGTCCCAAACTGGGGAGGAGAACTTTCTGGCGCTGCTGGAGGTGCCACTTTCAATACCAGATGAACTGGAGGGTGTGCCTGGAATTAGACTCTGTGCACTTACATTACCACCACCTACTGAGGTGGTGGTTGAGCTGGATGTAGGTCCCTGCCGGGCCTTTGCAAAGGCAAATATGGAAGCTGGAGGTCGTATTGGCGTTACCTGTGTTGGTGGTATCCATGCTACATCCCTCGCAGCGATTTTGGATAGTCTAATAATGTTGGTCTCCATCTCCATGAGCCCAGGAGTGATGTTCATGATGACTGGCTCTTCATCATCATCATCATCACCCCCTCGTCTACATCTACCTCCATAACTCTAAGGCTTTCTGGAACCTTTCTTTTCACTAGCCTTGTCTTGTGGCGTGCATCACTCTCAGGCTGAGCTGGTGGCTTCCAAGTGGCATCTAGATCATCAGAAGCGGGGCTTGAAGAAGAAGTTGATGGACTAACCCTCCTTTTCCTTGCTGGGGGTCTGGAAGACAATGGATCTTCTGGAACAGTGGCTTGCTCCTCTTCGTCTGCAAAAAGGCTCGATTTCCTGAACTGCCCCTACTTCAGGTGGAACAACTACTATTGTGCGCTGTGGTTCCGGCTGCGGCTGTGGTTGTGGCTGTGGTTGTGGCTGTGGTTCCGGCTGTGGCTACAGCTGTGGTTCCGGCTGTGGTTCCGGCTGCGGCTGCGGTTGCGGCTGCGGCTGGGGTTGCGGCTGGGGTTGCGGCTGGGGTTGCGGCTGGGGCTGCGGCTGGGGTTGCGGTTGCGGCTGGGGTTGCGGCTGGGGTTGCGGCTGTGGTTGCCCACTTATCTGCTGAGTTTCCGCCTGCGAGTGCGTGGATTGGGTACTACTTTGCGATAATGACATTTCAACATCACTGGTCGTTAGTAGACTGGCTACCTCTGCCACAGTCATGGGCTTGGGCCTTGGTTGCTGGGGTGGGCCCGCTGATGCGGAGGTGCTGCTCCCAGCTTGGTCCCCGCCGGACACCGCTGCTGCAGGCGTAAGTTTTTTTTTACCAAAAAACACATTGGCCGGCACACCAGTCTTGGCAAGTGCCACTTCCTTCTTCTGTTCCTTCTTCTTCTCACTGGCAACGTTCTTGGTACTGGAGGACCTGGTACCTTTCTTTGGGGCCATCTTCTTCAGATGTCAGCAGGACGCAGGTGCACAAGTTGCAGAGATGTCTGTGGTCACACATGGACGTGACGCGCAGCAGGACTTCTGCCTGGCAGTACAACAGGTGATGATGATGATGATGACACCTCCTCCTCTGTCTTTTTGTGCACCTAAAAGCAAAGAAGCCAGGAGAAGAACATCAGTGAAATGTTGCATTTGTTGTTGTGGTTCAATTACTAGTAGTACAAACAAACAAATAAAAGATATAAATTAGTGTAGCCATTTGTGAGACTGTCAACAAGGGCTTTCATGGTATACTGTGTACACTGTCAGGAAGGATAGGAAAGAAGAGGAACAACAACAAAAATACAAATGTAATAGAAGTGGACCCTGTTTGGCATTAAATTATTTGCTCATCACATCATTCAGGGAGCTGCAGCTGGCAAAGGGGATGGATGCAAGCAGTAAGCCAAGAGGAAAACCATGCAGGCCTAAATGGCAAAAGCAGCACACTTATAACTCCCACCAGAAATGGCCACCAGCCACATGGACACTCACAAATCACAAGCAACAAGCATGAGGCCTGGAAAACAATGTACTGAAAACAGGCCTACGATAGCCAGGCAAAGGCTGCATGCTAAACCACACTGCTTTGCCTGTAATGCAATAAAATGCAAAAACGAAAATCCACAGGGCTAAACAACGCCTGCAACATACCACACACAACTAAGGCATGTATTTAACACACAGCCCAAAAAAGTGAAATACACCCAAAAATACACATTTTGCAATTCAATCCAATGCCATCCATGTGCCCTCAATGATGTTTAAAAATTCAGCAGAACACACAGAAACAGTTGTTTCATGCACCCCTGACTACCTCTGCGCCTACTGGATGAAAGGCCTGTTGGCAGACTAGGCCACAAGCTTGCAGGACTATGGATAAAAGCACACTACCGGGCTTCACAATGGCCAGGCCCACAACAAGAAACTGAAGACAGACAATGCAGGCCTATGGCAAAAAGCACACTGCCTGGCTTCAAAATGGCCGCCAGCCTCATGGCCAGGCCCACAACAAGAAACTGAAGACAGACAATGCAGGCCTATGGCAAAAAGCACACTGCCTGGCTTCAAAATGGCCGCCAGCCTCATGGCCAGGCCCACAACAACAAGAAACTGAAGTCTGACAATGCAGGCCTATGGCAAAAAGCACACTGCCTGGCTTCAAAATGGCCACCAGCCTCATGGCCAGGCCCACAACAACAAGAAACTGAAGACAGACAATGCAGGCCTATGGCAAAAAGCACACTGCCTGGCTTCAAAATGGCCGCCAGCCTCATGGCCAGGCCCACAACAACAAGAAACTGAAGACAGACAATGCAGGACTATGGCAAAAAGCAAACTGCCTGGCTTCAAAATGGCCGCCAGCCTCATGGCCAGGCCCACAACAACAAGAAACTGAAGACAGACAATGCAGGCCTATGGCAAAAAGCACACTGCCTGGCTTCAAAATGGCCGCCACCCTCATGGCCAGGACCACAACAAGAAGCCTAGGCCACAAAGGAAACACATGCAGGCCTTAGTATATGGCAAAAGCAGCACACTTATAACTCCCACCAGAAATGGCTACCAGCCACATGGACACTCATAAATCACAAGCAACAAGCAGGAGGCCTGGAAAACAATGTACTGGAAACAGGCCTATAATAGCCAGGCAAAGGCTGCATGGTAAACCACACTGCTTTGCCTGTAATGTAATAAAATGCAAAAACGAAAATCCACAGGGCTAAACAAGGCCTGCAGCACACCACACACAACTAAGGCATGTATTTAACACACAGCCCAAAAAACTGAAATACACCCAAAAAAACACATTTTGCAATTCAATCCAATGCCATCCATGCACCCTAAATGATGTTTGAAATTAATAAATACATCACACAGCAAAGGAACAGTTGTCTCATCATGTTTCATCATGCACCCACCCATGACTAGCTCTGGGCCTACTGGCTACCCACAACTATTTATTTTTAAAAATGATGAAAAGTACAAAAATTGTAGTTGCAGCAACTGCAATGCCCCAATCAAACAACACCAACTTACTTGTAAAATCTCAAATCCCAAAATCCTCAAATCCAATGATAATGATGCAGCAGATACAAAGAGTGATCCTTCCAGCTCAAATCCAAGTGAAAAATGAACAGGAGATGGACAAAGCACTGGGAGGAGCCTGCTGGACAGGAACAGGAAGTAGGAGACTCTGTGGCACTTCCTCCCTCTCCCCCCAAAAATTTGACAAAAAAGGACAGCCAAATATCAATCTGAGGTTTTTTTTCATCCAAATCATCAATTTATAGAAGGTTTTATGCTGCTTGCGATGTTATTGTTCTCCAGATTGAAAATTTTGCGTGTTCGGGATCGCGAGCTTGACCAACATTCCGCCGGCTGTCCGATGGCGCGCCCGAATGACGTGTTCGCGATCGCAATCTCTCTCGTGGTGCACGATGGCGCGGCGAATGACGTGTTCGCGATCGCAAACTCTCGCGTTGTCCGATGGCGCGGCGAATGACGTGTTCGCGATCGCAAACTCTCGCAGGATAACGCGGCCGGCTACCGAAATCTCGTGGCGCACGCGAACGGATAGGAAAACCCGTTGGCGAACGCAGGAATCCCGGTAAGTCGCTATCGCGTGCGCTAGAACGCATTTTAAAGCGCGAACAAGAAAATAATTCCGCTACGCCGCTGATCGCGGAATTGTTGGCAATTCCACGTTCTCCGCGGAACGCGAAATTGCCTAAATTCCGCAAATTCCGCTAGCGGGGCGGAATTGGATGCCCAGGGTTATATTGGTATAGAATGCAGTGCTGTAGAGTGAAGTGTTGCAGTGTGGCGTAGAGTGGAGTGACATAGAGTAGAGTTGTGCATAGTAGGATGGAGTGACCTAGATTGGACTGGGGTAGAGTGCAGTGGCGAAGAGTGCAGTGACGAAGAGTGTAGAGGTGTAGAGTGGCATAGAGTAAAGTGGTGCAGAGTAAAGTAGAGAGGCATAGAGTGAAGTGCTGCAGTGTGCAGTGTCATAGGGTGTAGTAGTGCAGAGGGGAGTAGAGTGCAGTGGTGCAGAGTGCAGTGACGTGCTGTAAAGTGGAGTGGTGCGGAGTAGAGTGCAGTGGCATAGAGGGGTGCAGAGCAGAATAGAGTGGCGTAAAGTGGAATATTCATGCTATGGTAGCACATTTCCATTACAGACAACACATTTTGTATTAAAATCACCATTACATTATCAGACATACAGTTTCACTGATAAAAGTATACAGCTCACAAATGATAATGTGTTGAAATGTCATCACCTAGTGTATTGATTAGTTTTGATCGTTTTAAAATATTTGTTTCCACCACACTTCAGAAAAACCCAAAAATGTGCTTCATTTGGGCTTTTCTAATTCTGAAATATAAGCACAGTTCTTTTAAGGACATTTACATTTTGTTGTGTGATAGAAAAAAAATAACATCATACAGCCTTCCTCAAGTACTCCCCCAGAGTCAGAATCAGCTGCGGCTCCTCCACTCTGGTGGAGGTGCTTCGCTCCCCCTATCAGCCTCAAAACTTTAAAAATAAAACGATGATGAAAGTGTTTACTATCATTTTATTTTTCTTTCAATAGCCGAGTCTTGAGTGCAGGGCCTAATTGGTGGCCGTCATGGAAATGTTGGGCAGGGCACTGTTGTCAGTGCGCATGACGGTTTGGCCGGCTGTCTCAGGCCAGCCAAACCGTCATGCGCATTGAATCTGTCTCCAACTCAATTTTGTTGGCGGGTGGAAGACAGCAAGCACAAATTATTGGCGCTCAGGCCAATACTGACACTGCTTTTAGCAGCATGCAAGCAGTGTCAGGATTGGCCGCAGGGGATTCTGGGAGCCTGTGCTGGTGAGGATGGAGCAGAAGAGCAGAGATGCAGCAATGCGGAAGGTAAGTTATTTATTTATTTTTTGTGCCTGCTTTGTTTGTCGTCCCCCCTGCCCCGCTCCGCCACTCTGCCTAGACACGAGCCACTACTGGCCAGCATGATTGTCACATAAATCCTCTCACTTTGAAGTCAGAGAAAGAAAAGTAAACACCAAGCTCCCTGGAAGAAAGAGCCTAACATTTGACCTCTGTCTTTGAATGCACAGCAAATGTGACAAGATAAAAACATGATTTAAAGGCAGTAAGTACGGTTTGGGCAAGAGAAGGGACAAACTTGAGCTGAACAGCCTAAAACAAGTAGAGCCAGCTATTAGAAAGCAAGCAAATGTGAGTTACAAACCTCAAGGCCAATGGTTAACAATGGGAGGAGTGCATTCCCAGGAAAACTTTCTGAATGTCCCCAAGATGTCTCTGCAAACCAGCCAGCTGATCTGTCTGGTAGGCTTCGACCTAAAAAAAGAGCCTCGAGGCAGCCACCATATGGGGGGAATTGCTCGATGCCCAGTATGGCCTGCCCAGCATGTGTATACCCTTTCAAGGATTTTCAATATACACATGAGCAATTCATGAAGATCCACCATGCCTTATGCTAGATTTTGTTGAAAACTAGCATGAAAATCAGGCTTGACTATTTCGTGATTTTAGCATGAACTTCTGAAATATGGTAAACCGACCTACGCATTTCCGGTATCATTTTTATTACAGGCACTTTCATAATGAAGGATGTTAGAGCATGTGTCCTTGCTGAAAAACTCAGGGGCAGATTTACAGGCCCCTGTGCCACCAGTACGTCACTTTTCGTGACGTACTGGTGGCGCAGGGGGCTCCTCCATATTACAAGGAGAGGAAAAGCCACCCTGCGTGACTTTTCCTCTCCTTGTAATACGGCCCCTTCACACGCAGCACTTTGCGGTGAAGGGGCGTTCCATGGGTGTTGCTGTGGGTGTTCCCACGCAACACTCATGGAACAGGACTCAACTCCAGAATTACGTGAAATCGTAACTCTGGAGATGCGTCAGTATGCTACGCCACCCTAGAGGTGGCATAGCGAGGCACAACGAGGAGAAATGTTTTCATTTCTCCTCGTTTTTTCCTCTTTCAATGCGTGCTGCATTCTACAGCACGCATTGGAAGAGGAAAATGCCTGTAGTGATTGTTTTTGTGCAGGAAGGGTCCCCTTCCTGCACAAAAATAATCTCCCCACGACGCAGGCATCCTTGCACCATGGTGCAAGGGTGCCTGCGCCGGCGCATGGCACCAGTTTGTGCGCCAGCGCAGGGGGAAGCACAGAGATGCGACATATTCTTGTAAATATGTCGCATCCCTGTGCTTTCCAGACTAACGCAGCACGGCGCAGCAAAATGACTTGCTGCACCGTGCTGCGTTAGTTTAACGTAAATCTGCCCCTCAGTGTTTATTTGTTGTGAATATGAGGAAAGACCTCCTACCCTCAATACTTTATGTTTTCAGAGCATTATGAGCGCGAAGGGCTTGTGCAATCAATGCAAGAACACCTTTAGATCTTTTCATGTCTTTAGGTTTAAAAAATGATTGGGTTTGGTAATTTTCCATGGGTGCTTGGTACGTCTGTTGCAAAATCGATAGATAGCCCTCTGTCCAATTTTGGTAAAATACAGAGTGCCCGGAAGCACTTACAAAACCATAGTTATCTGCCCATTCCTTTGTTGTACAGATAAGGGTACTATTTTTAAAAGGGGGAGTGTGGAAAGGCAGAATGGTAGTGCATTTGCTCTGAATTCCAGTATTTGCCGTTATGCAAATCTAAAAACAAATATTGCTTTTCCCTAATATTTTACGTTTGTGTAGGGTATTGTGAATCGGGAAATCCTGCACGATCCAAGCAAGTTTCAACTCCATAGAGGCTCCTGTGTTCCTAGTTTTCACAAATGTGTGGAGTTTGTAACTTTCATGGGCGCAAGACTGGACCAAAAACTGCAAACATAGCACATGTCAAACCTCAGTGACAGACCTCAAAAATACTTTACACAAGAATGCAAGTTTAGTTTGATCCTTTTAGGGCAAGTCAACAGGACCACTTCAATTCCAGATCTAGCATCCGAAGTAAAAAATGCATCCAAAATGAAAAAGGCTTTTGTGTCTCTTTGGGAGGACCTTCCAGAACTCTAGAGACAGCCCTTTCCAGGTGACAGGAGGCATTTGTCAGAGAATTAGGGCAGCCCATGCTGCGCAGGTTGTTAGTCCTCTTACTCCAGTCGCGGCACCCAAAATTCAAGAGACGTTTGCCACAAAGCTGAAAACCCATCCAGGGCAGGCCAAAGCCCAGGGATAGCTAAGCTGAGCATAACTCTCTAAGAACAAGGAGCCATCTCTGCCTAGTCCCTAAGCACACACACAGGGTGCCGGGACCAACACCGCAGCCCGAACCCTGCATAGATGGATCTCGGACAGCACCAACACCATAGCCCCCCTCAAGAAAAACAACAATACCCGCGCCAAGAAAGCCAGATGGTTTACCACCGAACTTCGAGAGTCCAGACGCACATGCCGCCGCCTCGAAAAGGCCTGGAGGAACACCAAATCCACAGAATCCCTCAACAACTTCAGAGCGCCACCAACGCCCACCATCAACTCATCAGAGAAACGAGGAAAAAAGCGATTGAAGACAGAATCTCCACCCACGCGCACAACAGCAAGGAACTCTTCAGCATCATCAAGTGGTTTGCCCAACCCACTAGCGAGTCTACCGACATCCCTCCCTCACAAGACCTCTGCGACAAACTCAGCACCTTTTTCCACCACAAAATCAAGAGCATCTACGACAACTTCGACGAAGACAACCAACACACTGAACCCTCACCAACCACCCCCGACACCCGGAAACCAGCAATTAACGACTGGACAACCCTCAACCCTCACCACCGAAGACACACTGAAGACAATGAAGTCAATCCACTCAGGGGCCCCCACGGACCCCTGCCCCCACCACATCTTCAACAGAGCAGCCGACACCATCGCACCCATGCTCCGCCACACCATCAACCGCTCCCTGGCGACCGCCTCGTTCCCCGACGACTGGAAACACGCTGAGGTCAACCCCCTCCTAAAGAAACCCTCAGCGGACCCCACCGACCTCAAAAACTACAGACCCATCTCCCTGCTCCCGTTCCCAGCGAAAGTCATCGAGAAAGCCATCAACAGCCAACTCGCCACATTCATTGAAGAACACAACATCCTCGACTCCTCCCAATCCGGCTTCAGAAAAAACCACAGTACGGAAACCGCCCTCCTCGCCGCAACAGACGACATCCGCACTCTACTGGACAAAGGAGAAACAATAGCCCTCATCCTCCGCGACCTATCAGCGGTGTTCGACACAGTCTCCCACCGCACCCTAATAAGCAGACTCGACGATGCAGGAATCCAGGACAAGGCCCTCGACTGGATCCGCTCCTTCCTCTCTGGCAGGACGCAGCAGGTCAAACTCCCCCCTTTCCTCTCGGACCCCACATCTACCACCTGCAGAGTCGCCAAATGGATGAAAAACAGCTGCCTACAACTAAACACCAACAAAACAGAAGTACTCATCATGGGCCCAAACCCAGATGCCTAGAGCGACACCTGGTGGCCCCCCGCCCTCGGAAACCCGCCAATCCCCACGGACCACGCACGCAACCTGGGAATCATCCTGGACTCCGAGCTCAAAATGGACCGCCAGATCAACTCCGTCTCATCTTCCTGCTTCCACACCCTCCGCCTCCTTCGTAAGACCTTCAGATGGATCCCCCTCGAACACCGAAAGACCGTCACTCACGCCCTGGTCACCAGCAGACTCGACTTCAGCAACGCACTCTACGCCGGAATAAACAAAAACCTCTCCCGCAAGCTACAGAACATCCAGAACGCCACCGCAAGACTGGTCCTCAACCTGCCAAAACACTGCCACATCTCCCTGCACCTGTGCACACTCCACTGGCTTCCCGTTGAGGCAAGAATCACCTTCAAGATGCTCACCCACGCACACAAGGCCCTCCACGGCACCGGACCAGCATCTGAACAGCCGACTCAAATTCCACGCACCCCAAAGGACCCTACGATCAGCCCAGCTCTCCTACGCCGTGGTCCCCCGCACCGAAAGACCAGATCGGGAGGCCGCTCCTTCTCCTTCCTCGCGGCCAAAGCATGGAACGTCCTTCCGCTCCACCTCAGACAGACAACATCGCTCCCCATCTTCGCAAGAAACCTCAAAACCTGGCTCTTCGACAGACCCCCTCCTTGATGGAATGGAAACTGCACCCCCACCCCCCTAGCGCCTTGAGAACCTTACGGGTGAGTAGTCGCGCTTTAACAAACCCCTGATTGATTGGTTCTAGACACATTGGTCCACGTGGTGGTGTAATGCAGTGACAGGCCTGCCCAGGTCGAAAAGAGAAGAGGCTTTGCCAGTTTCAGTGTCCATGTCTACGGCACCAGTCATTGCTCCTCCAAAAAATAAGTCAGCACGGGCTAAGTGTGCAGTCTATTCAAAGAGTCAGTTCAATCAGTCCCTTCCACGCAAATTACATACTTAATCTGGCCGATGCAGTGAAGCGATACAAAAGGGGATGATGGACGGAACGTTTGAGCCAATCAAACACTCACCCCCAGTCAACTGATCTGGGTTTAATCCATCATCATTCTTTAGCTCACTCCACCACCCCAGTTCAGACATGGCCATATGCAAATCAGTCTGACCCTGTGCCTCATGGGAACAGTCCAGCCCGAACTGCCAAGCCATGTCTTCCCTGGACCGGAAACAAGCATCCTAGGACCGGTTTCTGGCATTTCAGCCGTCATCAGCCAGGCTTGCTTGAATCCAGTGGCAAAGTGAGCAAGGGACCCACGTCTGGGCATACCCCCGCCAACTTAGGGCGACCAAAGCGATACAAAAGGGGATGATGGACGGAACGTTTGAGCCAATCAAACACTCACCCCCAGTCAACTGATCTGGGTTTAATCCATCATCATTCTTTAGCTCACTCCACCACCCCAGTTCAGACATGGCCATATGCAAATCAGTCTGACCCTGTGCCTCATGGGAACAGTCCAGCCCGAACTGCCAAGCCATGTCTTCCCTGGACCGGAAACAAGCATCCTAGGACCGGTTTCTGGCATTTCAGCCGTCATCAGCCAGGCTTGCTTGAATCCAGTGGCAAAGTGAGCAAGGGACCCACGTCTTGGCATACCCCCGCCAACTTAGGGCGACCAAAGCGATACAAAGGGGATGATGGACGGAACGTTTGAGCCAATCAAACACTCACCCCCAGTCAACTGATCTGGGTTTAATCCATCATCATTCTTTAGCTCACTCCACCACCCCAGTTCAGACATGGCCATATGCAAATCAGTCTGACCCTGTGCCTCATGGGAACAGTCCAGCCCGAACTGCCAAGCCATGTCTTCCCTGGACCGGAAACAAGCATCCTAGGACCGGTTTCTGGCATTTCAGCCGTCATCAGCCAGGCTTGCTTGAATCCGTGAAGCAACATGGACGTGGCCCATTCCACATTTCTAAATGTTTATACAACAGGCAACATTCCTAGAAAATCATGAAAAATCTGTTCAACAACACATAGATACAATCTTATCAAATTCATTAAAATGAAATCTTTCATTAATGCCTCCATGTTTGCTTTTTACTCAAAGAATGAAAAGGCTTATAATTTATGCACACAGAATGGGGGCTTTCTTCCACGCTTAACCTTCAACTAACTCCATAGCTAATGAAACTTATCATTACCACATCAACTTTTCAAATTGCCATGGCAACGATTCGCTAATCCATTTTACAAACAATGAGGCAATTTATAACTGAGTGCACGTTCAGTGGCAAATTAAGGAAGTCACGGAGTGAGTAATCTGTAATGAAACTGGCACTGACTTTAAAACAAGGAGATCACATGCTCCGCCTTAATGTCAAGTATTCGTTTAAGGTAAAATCGGATATGACACGATGGAAAGGAAAATAGCAAGGGGCTTGGCGACTTTTCACGACCTACAATAGAATGTACCTAAGGTAAATACATTTTAGGCTAAATATCAGCGCCTGATCAAAGAAAAACGAGTTGACACCTTAATTAATAAAAGGAAACCGGGATTTTCCAAGGTGTTCAACCTTAGAAAACCTCGTTTTTGGAAATAATGAAAGCAACTTAGCAAGTCTTTGCAGTCGAAGTAATTTATATTTCTGTGTAGACGCCTAGGTGATTTGCGGTGACATCCCCTGTTTGACGACGCAAAGTGTAATGTTACACTATTTTAGCTGCAGAATCAGCGTTACTCAATACTTTATTTCAGTTTATCACAAACCATGTAAACATAGTAAAACATTTACTAAAAAGCCCTTAATCAATGATTCATATTTTCTCTCAAATGAATGAATCATGATTTTGCTACAAAAACAAATCTTGAGTCCTCTTTTCAAAGCTTTAATCATAAAACTACACACTAATGTATTTATGTTCAGGGGTACATCATTATTTGTTTTTCTTAAGCTGGATCTTGATCCATAAAACGGTGCCAGTACACTTTAAATGTTTCAAAAACACTGTATAATACCATGCGAGGAAGACAGAAATAGGACTTCTCTCGTACATGGTAGATATTAGCACGGGCACCAACTTCTGTGGGGCACTTAGCATCACTTCCATCCTTAATCTTTAATTGCTTCTAAAATTGAAAATCACAAATTGAAACATCATTTTTTTTAAACTTGCGTGTCAAGTGGCTCCTTGTCTTCTGTGACATCTTCAGCTAGTCCTGGCTCTACAGGCTCCACAGTGACCTGAAACGTGTAGTTTTGTTAACATTATAAGTAGATGCTGAAAATACCAACATTCAAATTGTTGCTGCTTAAAATGCCAGGGCTTGCCTGAACCAGTCATGCACCATATAAGATCACTTAGACGCTATGGGCCATATGTACGACGAAGTGGCAGAGCATGTCGTTAGCCTCCTGGGCTTAACGACACGCTCCGCCACTTCGGAAATGCAAGGCTGCACCATATTTACAAGAATGTGGTGCAGCCTTGCGTTTCCCCTGCGATGGCGCTAAGTTTAACAACTTAGAGCCAACGCAGGCACCCTTTCACCAGAGTGCAAGGGTGTCTGTGTGCAGGGAGGATTGGTTATGTGTAGGAAGGTGTCCTTCCTGCACATAAACAATCTAAAATGCCATTTTCTAACTTTCATGTGTGCTGCTTAATGCAGCACACATGAAAGTTACAAAATGGCATTATTTAAAAAGGTTTGTTTATGTACAGGAAGGGACACCTTCCTGTTGATGGAGCAGGATTTCGCAAAAAAGAAACCTGCTCAAATGAATACCCCCATAATACGTACTAATAGTAAGTAGTAATAGAAAATTAACGTGCACCTTACATGAACACAAGGGAAAACTGCTTTGCGCATGCATGCACTAACGTGAGATAACGCATGAAAGAACTAAACCCGTATTTACATTATGCTTTTAAAGAAACGAGAAACAATGCATGTCTAGGCCGCATGTGCATTTCGTAGTTTGCATGTTACAGCTTGCTTTGAAATTAATAAATAACATCGTTCTTGCATAAAGCTATGCTGGGGAAAAAAACGCTAACAGGGAATAGTGCAAAGGTGGGTGGTAAACAGTGAAAACTACATTATCATATAATTAATGAATTTTCATTTTCCATTTGCTATAGTGAGCTGGATGAGACGCCATTTTCCTTAAATTGGCCGAATGAAGGAGAGGTTGGATAAATGAGTAAACAGATCTGACAAAGGCACGCTGAAGCGCTGAGCACAACAGAAGAAGTGAAAGGGTTGAAGGCCAATGTGATGATCGTCTGCCAAGTGATGTGACAGACCGTGGGACAGAAGAACTCCTTTCGTGGACATCGCTTAAATTTATATACAATTGTAACATGGATTAGATCGTGTGAACGGAACAAGTATGAGTTCATGAGAATAGGCATAAAACAATGAAATATTTAGAGTCTGGATGAAATCATGATGGTGTGACAAACCACCTCCTAAACCCTCCAATCATCTGCTTAGTTTTGTGAAATGTTTCAATTGATGTGGGACGGACATGTAGTTTTTAGGGTATAACTGGGGTGCCTTTAGGGGTGTGGTTAGACGTTAGACAGAGAGGCTGAGAGAGGGGAGATGCGTTGCTATTCGTCGGTTTGCAGAGAGGCCTAGCTGTTCCTGTCCTGACCTGTTCCTGTCCCTGAAATCTTTGTCCCCCTGATTCTATTTCAGGGGACCCCCACCACCGCTTAGGCCAGAGGGGTGGTTTTCTACAAATCCGTCGGGTTTGTATTATTCTGACTCGTTCTTGCATAATTTATCTGCGAATGTATTTTGTCTCTGAACTTTTGTTTCTTCATCTATCCACTCCTTCATGCACAATGTCATTATTTGATTGATGAGTTTGTCTTAATTTGAAATTGCTGCTGTTTTTCTCTCCCTTTGTGAGTTCATTGTTTGCATTTGTGACCGTATGCATTGAGCATTTTATCATTTAATTTGAGATAAAAGTTTATTAACTTCAATGAGAGTTTGTGGTTATTTAGGTAATCGAATGATTAGTCAGATAAAGAGTATCATTACCATCAACTATTCAACTAATTGGTTCATCGACCAAGTAGAAGGAAAGTTGATGTATAAGTTAGATAAGTATTTTAAAGATGCCATACATGAATTTTAGAAACTAAAGGAATTGAAGATATATAAATTGACCCCAGCGCATCAGGGATTTGGGTGTATGTGTATGGGCCATTGTTCTGTGATATTATTGAGTATTGATCCCTGATCATGTATTGGCCTCACGCTGGATCACTGTACATAAACAAACCATGGCATTTTGCTTTTTCCATGTGAGCTGCACAAGGCAGCACACATGGAAAAAGCAAAAACGAGGAGAAATAATGCATTTCTCCTTGTTTTGCCACCTTAATACCAGGGTTTTCCTGGTCTTAATTTTGGCGCTGCCTCCTAGGTACGCCACCCTTGTACATAGGGAGCAGCATCAAATACAATGGGTGTTGCGGTGGAACGCCCACCACAACACCCACTACACGCCGCTTTCACGCTAGACATAGCGTGAAAGGGTGCCTTATGTACAAGGCAGCGTTAAGCCACATTAAGTGGCTTAACGCTGCCTTGTACATAAGGCAAGGCTTCTATCGCCACGGGAACGTCACAAAAAGTGACGTTCCCGTGGCGATAGGGGCTAGTACATATGCCCCTAAGTTTTTATATTTTGTAATGTAGTCAAGTCTATTTCAACTACTCTTACTGCTTGATCCATTAGCAATACCTCTAACAGCTTACATCAGCAATAGGGAACAGACATTATCGGAGTGATACAGGGGCTCTCAAAACAAGAAGTTTGAAATACTGATACGGCCGGTAAATAAATTTACCAGCTGAATAGAGAATTGCAAGTGTAGTGTGAATACTACATTGAGTGAGTTCTTCCCCCGGCGCATTTCATCTTCTCAAAGGAGGTAAAATTTCCGGGTGAAGAATGGCCTGCATATGAGGAATAACTTCCAGCAATTCGTGCAGAAAACACAATTCCAGCATCATACTCCCCATTTCTCAGGGGCAATCTTCTATTGGCCTAGTATAACTGCAGCCCGGAAGCACCGAACACTTCTAGTGTGAGAACAATGATGCTGTCTTCTGCACCCTTTATAATAGAGGTCTGAGAGTTCATTCACGCATGCTAATAAGGATTTTACTTTCAAACTAATAGGTACATAGGAAATGGCTCTATATGCTGGTTTAAAAATCTGGAGTCAGGCATATATATTTATTGAACGACAGTTCCACATTTTAGAGCTGTTCCTCCTACTAATACGCGTCAATATGAACATCTATCAGGTTCCTTCTTCAGGAAAGGGGAACTAACCATCTGTGTTTTTGCATTACAATGCAGCGGAGCATAATGTGTTTTGCATTTTTAATCTTAGGAGCCAAAGATCTCTCAAGTTGCTGACCCATGCTTCATCAATCTTTCACATCTGGAGGTAATGCAACCTGAATCACAAGAAAATACCTCGTACCCTTTAACTTTTTAGTGATCCAGTTATCTCTGAGTTAATATACACTCATGCAGACATAAAAAAAAACCTTCCTGTTCTCAGCGCTGCCAGATCCTTTTTGGGTCGAGCCCACCAGACAGTATGGGGCATATTCACAAGGAGCTATCGCCGAACTAACGGCACTTTATCGCAGCCAAAGTCGTGATAAATTTACCTCCCCATTCACAAGCCGGTGTTAACAGCCCACAGCACCAGTTTACCCGCGATAGCAGCCTCAAAAAACATCGCCACAGAGGACCCCCGCAAATATCGCTAATGAGATGCAGAGTGGGCGTTCCCGTGACAAAAGCTGAGACAACAGCACACCTCAACATTCACAACGACCAGCCACATCCGCGATAAAAACACAAAACAGCCGATAAGGCGCGTTAGCACCAGGAAATCTACACCTGCTCTGACCTGGTGTAAAGTTGGACGGCAGCCAGCACCACAAAAGGGAGCACAGCCCAGGGCCACATCCCAAGGGCAACAGATGCCATGGAGCCAAACATCATGCAGCCTGGACACCCAAGAGGGCCACAACACCCACCCCAGGACCCCATGCCACACCCGGAACACCCCCCCCCGGACCAACACAGACGCAGCGCAGACAAAGACAGTGGAACCCCAGGAAACGTACCAGCCGCACAGACCCAACATCTGACAATGTCACCCTTCACTACAGGCTGAAAGGGACAACCAACCTACGCATCCTGACCATCATCGCCTAACAGACCTATGGCAACAACGCAGCGGACAACCAACATCCCACCCCACACAAAGCTGATGGCGTGGCTGCACCTGTTGGCCCCTGGGACTCCCCATCCAACACCCACCAGAGTCGGAGGAGTCTCACAGCCAGCCACATCCAAGTCCCCCACACCTGTCCTGGACATCACCATCACCCTGGTACCCCAGTCCCCATACATACAACACAATGCGCAGGATCCGCTGGAGACCAAGCAAGGACCATACGCCATAGCAGGATGCACGCACGTGTTGGGGGAAATACACAGCACACATGTACTACCTGTGCCCCCTGGTGACACAGCACACAACCACCGCAACAGGAAGCACACGTCCCAAACCAATGTGCAGGCAACAACAGAACACCGTGGAACACCCAACAATGTCACCTTCAAATACACAGCCACTGTGCATGATACCTTCATCCTCCGACAGTCCATCATCAACCAGCGTTCCCAGGATGGCAACAAGGGAAATGTACAGCCCCTTGGCAATATACAAATGAACACCCCACACACCTCAACACCACAACCATGCAACTCACAACTCTGGCAATGCACACGTCATAAAATCACATCCAACAGGCACAACAATATGCCCACCCACCAGACACGACAGAACAACTTACAATGTCCACATGGGCAAGCCATGAAAATGAGCCAGCAACGGCATGGCACCTCAGCCACATACTAGCCGAATGTGGGGAGAGGTGGCAACCAGGCATGTGTGAAGGATGCAGTAGAACCATGATTGGGAAAGTACACAATGCCAACAGTGCCGGAGATGTGCTGGACACACCGCAGTATGCAGAACACACCCATATCCATGGCGACATACACCGCTTGCGTATGGAGTGTAGTGGACAGTGGACGCCACCATGTCACCCCAGCCAGTGGGGGACCTCGCGGAAATGTTGCCTGTTACACCCCCCCTAAGCGTCAGCAGAGTGGGATGGCCTGCCGTACGCCACGCCAGCATAGGGGTGTGAATAAAAACCACGTAGGCCTGGGCATGGTCCACTTCCGGAAAGACCCACGTCTCTGCCAGGGCGGCGCCTCCCACCTCGCCACGAGGCCGACGCCATCCTCGTGAGCGGAGTTGCCTGAGATGCTGTGCGCCTGCCAGACCCCGGCACGCTGGTCCACGAACCCGTCAGGCCAGCCCCTGCGCAGCCAGGCCACACTGATCACCTTCCGACACCGGTGTGTGTCAAGGAGGGCCCACCACGTGCCGGCGCAAGCCACAAGCCCGAGACCTTGGCAGCCACCTCAGACCATCACGGCCGCCACAACACCGGCCCGCTTTATTCCCTTTTCGTTGACGTACTCCACTGCCACCCCTGGCCTACTCTTCGGACCAGTAGGTCCCACATGTGGAACTGTGTCTTGAGTCATGAATGGCAGTGACCCCATATCCCGGCCAGCAGCCACAGCACCAGACCCCCCCAGTTCAGTGAGGCATAGTTCCATATGGGCATCTTGTGACACGTGGTGCCACTGACCCTGTTCAACGCCAGCCTGCTACACGTGGTGCCACTAACCCTGTTCAATGCCAGCCTGCTACACGCGGTGCCACTAACCCTGTTCAACGCCAGCCTGCTACACGTGGTGCCATTAACCCTGTTCAACGCCAGCCTGCTACACGTGGTGCCACTAACCCTGTTCAACGCCAGCCTGCTACACGTGGTGCCACTAACCCTGTTCAACACCAGCCTGCTACACGTGGTGCCACTGAACCTGAACAACGCAGGCCGGTGGGGCCATCCAACCTATGCCGGAGACACTCGGTGAATGGGCCGTGCTGACCGCTGCCTCAGGCCTACACCACGGTCAGGTAGGTCACACATTTGGAACTGAGTCTTGATTACACCATGGCAGTGAACATTAATTATGGCAGAGAACAACAATACACCCTCCGATGTGGTGGCAACAAGTCTGTGCATGGCATCACAACCACACGTGTCTGTGTGCCTCGCGGACCACTGCCCTCGGCCTAGGCTGCGCACGAGTGGGATCACAGATTTGGAACTGAACATTGGTAATTCAGGAGGAAGAATACATTTCTTCGCACGCACAGAAGGGCGTAAGAGGATGACATGTTGCAGTCCGGAGGGAACAGGATCAGCGTCACGGAGGTGATTGAACACTACCGACAACTGCCACTGTGTTGCTAACTCTGTGCCTCGCGAGCCAACGACCCGTGGCTGTGGGCCACTGCTGACTGCTGCCTCCGGCCTACACTGCGGTCCAGTAGGTCACAGAGCCTTGATTTGGCATTCTTGGAGTTCACATATGTGTACCGGCATCATCACAGACTGCATGCCCTCACAGCACCTGTGCCACTAAGTGTGTTCCCCGACATTCATGGACACTCACTGGTCATACATTGGTGGCGTTTGAGTCTATGAACTAGGGGCTAGTATTCATCCTCATGTAGCTGATCCCGAATTGTTGGTGCAAACGAGGGTTGCACTTTCCACTCCTCCATTTGCTGCTTCCAGTTAACATCAGACCTTCCGCATCATGCCCTGGAGGACACCTTCCACTGTCCCCCGAAACCCTCCGCAACATACACCTCGGACATTGATGGGGACCCGCTCAGGTCGCATGGCCCATCTGACTGCACCGCAAGTCACCGTCCCGTGGCTCGGTGCCTAAGCCGGCCACAGTGCATCCGGGGACACTAACTCTGTGCTGGTCAGGCCTGGGACCCCTTATTCTGAGACACTGAATGGCCTCTGTAGCGATGGACTTGGGGTCATCAACGCCATGTGTCTGTGGCCCTGCGTTGTCCGCCTCCTCTGGCCGCAACTGCGGGCCACCAGGGCCCACACATGGCATCGAGTCTTGACCGGCCCGGACGTCGCATCACCGCAGGAGGCACACGCCACCACTGCAAGGATCACCTTCAACTGCCATCTGCCAGAGTCGAAAAGGTGGTCCTGACAGACCTAAGGATTTGCTCAGACCTGTCGTGGATGCCATCATCGGCCTGATACCCTGCTCAGCACTCCAGGTGCCAGTGACTCAGTGCACCGCAAGCCATTGTCCGTTACTGATTGTGTTTTGTGCTGTTGTGAGGTTGCGCAGCAATGTCACCTCATGCAGTGGGGAAGACCTGGGACTATGATGAGGAAGATGTGTCAAGTGTGCGGAAGGGAGAGGGCACAGACAATGGGAGGGCAGGAGGCAACAGCCCCAAGGCAGAAATGCAGACTGGTGGTGGTAGTCAAGCTACACACCCGGATCTATTACTGGGTATTGCGCTGTGGACTGTGGACACAACTGTCACCTCAGGCAGTGTGGGAGACCTGGGACGTTGATGAGGAAGTTGATGCAGGTGTAACACACCCCACTGCATCTGCATCAGGACTGACCCGAAGGGGCACAATCCTAGCAATTTCTTCACATGAGCGTGCTCTTCTCTAGTGCCCCTACCTCAGTGCACTGCAACTCAAGGAACGTCCAGACTGAATATTGGGTGACCTCTGTCCTTACTCCGGATCCCTCAATGTTGCTCTGCATTTGACTCTGTTATGCTGGTGTTTTCTGTTTCCATTGCACTGGTGTCCACTGTTCAGGTTGTTGCCAGCACCAAGCACTCCGTGCGGGGCTTATACTCACCCCACACACATCCAGCACAGGCATCACTGTACATGTGGGCCTGCCAATAAAGGGGCCGGGCGCACATGCCCGTAGCCAGTTCAACATGATATGTGCATGTGGCTCTGTGGAGGTGTGGGTCTCCTTTGTGGGGTGTGGGGGGTCCCTGAAGGGTATTAGACACCCACATATGTGTTCTAGTTCGCATTCCATGGGTTGGGCAACACCCTCACCTGTTGGGCCACCTCCTTTTGGCGTTCTGCCACCTGGCATTGGGGTGCCATGTGTGGGTGGGTGAAGTATTGTGAGGCAGCCGTGATTGCGTGTGCTTCATGCTGTGTGGTCTGTTGCAGGGGCTGGGTTCTCCTCTGAGTAGCTTGTCTGCCCTGGTCCTGGTGGTGGGTTGTGTGGGATTTCCATGGGCTGTTGCATAGCGTCAGTGTCTGGGCTGTGGTGTTCGTCTCGGGCATCACTGATGAGTTGTCTGTTCTGACCTGCTGGAGGTGTTGTTTGTCCCTCTGCATTGTGAAGGGGAGGTGCATGTTGGCATTGTGTTGGCGCCTTGTTCTTGTCGACATGCAGACTGTGTGATGATGTATATTGTGACTGTTTGGGCGGTGGTGGCTATTTGAGTTGGGACAGTGTACATTTGGCCTACATGGCTAATGTGGGGTTGTAGGGGTAGATGTGCATCTCACAGTTCCCTGCTCTGTCCGATGTGATTGTTCTGTTACTGTGCCTGGTTGGACCCAGTTGTGTCCCCTGTTCTGCAGTGTGGGTGTTGCACTTTGTGCCACATTGTCATGGTATGTGCTGTGACTGCTATGTGTGTGTGCTGCAGTGTGCCACGGGGATGGGGGACATGTCCCTGGGTAATTGTGGGTGTGCAGTGTGTTACACCTCATTGTGCATGTATGGCATTGTGCCCATCACCCCCCATCCCCCCAGTCCCTGTTGGATCCTCACCCTGTTGTTGTTGTGTCAGATCCTGTCGGGCTGTGTCCGTACTCCTTACTCCTTGCACCCTCTCCACACTGATGACTGTGGCCTGGGTTTCCTCCTGCTCCTCCTATAGCGCTGGACTGCCACCTCCTGTCGCCGTTGCTGCCTTCCTGTTGGCAGCCGGTTTGTACCTGGTTTAGGTTGTCAGGTCCTGCCGGCGCCTCTTGGCCTCCTGTATTGGCCTCCTGGGCACTGCGACTGTATTCCAGGTGGTCTGCTTGTGGGTCAGTTGCTGGTAGTGTTCTGTCGCCTCCGTGGCCTTGGTCTTGTTTTCCTGCAGTCTGCACCCCGTCTTCCTCTCCCTTTTCTCCTTGGCCTTCCCCGAGCCAGTTGTTCCTTGCTGGTGGTCTGTGGGGGTTGTGGGGTTCACGTTGCCCTCTGCGCTGGGTCAGGGTGCATCCATGTTGCTACGTGCTTTGGCTTGTTTCTGGTGTGTTGTGTCTGTGGTTTTTATGGTGCTATTTCCCGCCAGACGCGTGGGATTTGCAGGCCTGAGGCTGCTTTTCGCTACTTTTTGTACCATGATTGTCCTCATCGCATGATTTCTCGCGTTCGCGTTTCATATTTTTTCGGCGTGGTGTTGATTTTCACGCTGGCATTTGACGCGTTATCTGGTGACTATCGCATGGTACCACCTTGTTGTGAATTACACGTTGACACAGGGTTATTTTTCCGTGATGGGCTGCGATATTGAAAGTTGCGTTACGCTACTCTTGCGGTAGTTATCACACGTTCTTGTGAATATACCCCTATATGTGCTATCTGTTGCGCTGCATATTGTGCCTTACTGTTTACATAGAGGGGCTCACCCATTGCTTACTATTGGTTCGACTTCCTTGCCACTATTGTTTGCCTGCTTCTTTTTGGTGCCCCAGCTTGTCAATCTTGTATTTGTAATTTCCATGGGGCATTGCCTCTTTAGCATTGCTTTGATTGGCTGGCATCTCTGCTGCCATTGCTTGCTTTTCAAAGCACTACTTTTTCTTTGTGAGTAGCACTCCATGAGAATGAGTGCCGTTTCAGCCGCCTTCACTGTGTACTCACCTGCACTCCGTGTTGCTCTGTCGCATGACTTCTTTTCCTTGCCTCCTTCCCTTTGCACTCGCCCATGTTGCTTTCGCTATCTGCCTTCCCTGTGCTGCTTTGCTATTCCCTACCCACCTCACATGTTGCACTGCTGTACCCCATCCGCCCTACCTTCCCATGCTGCTCTGTCGTTCTCTACCCCAACCTCCCTCTGTGTTGCTTTGCCACCCCCTCGCCTTCCCGTTTAAAAAAAAAAATGCTCTTAACCATTTTATTTTATTTTAGTTACCGATTCCACCCGGATTGGTAGCTAAAAAGAAAAACAAGGCACCTGTACCATTTTGTAGGTGCTTTCATAGGATGTATGTTATCTTTTTGGGAGGTTCAGATTCTATCACTTATCTTCTGCACTTCACTGCTACACATGCATGAAGCAAATTTTGCAAGTCCTTAAAAAGATGAGATGGCAGAAAAAATAAGTTTATGAACAGAATGACCATCGTTCTCTATGAATCAATCAACTATGAATATACCCCCATTGCCCAAAAGAAGATAAAGGTGCCTCTTGATGTACTCCCTTTTACCCTTAATAGTTGTCTGTTCATTGTTTAATAACTTTTAACATTCTGTATTGCCTGGATCATCCAACAACCACCTTCACTCAATACTTACCTAAAATCTGCTCCTCCCCATAGATAACCTTTTCTTGACTTATAATGCTGGGTATCTTTAATAACTAGACAAATCTTCCCACACACTGAATAGTCTGCTCGCTCTCCTCTGCATGACCAATCAAGGTCTCCATCCATTCCAGCCAACTATCCTAAGACACCCCACTAGACATACCACCTCCAGCTACTGATAGAGCACACTATCCTTGTCTGCACTTCTTTGCACCTTCAGCTAGGTGTGCCAGGCGAAGACCAGGCCAGTACACTCAATCACAATGAATGCCCTGCTTTCAGTGCAGCCGCAAACTCACGTCTGCACTGGGTGCAGCACCTTAATGAAAGGAGGTCTGTTTGAAGCCTCCGATCCACCTTTCACTATGAAGGTTACAACCCTGCCTGCATTTCAAAGGGAATAGAGAACCCCTTGCAGGCGGGTATACTTAGTGACATTTATAAGCGTTTTCCTCCCACACATTTTATCAGTTCACAGGAGATGAAGTTTCAGGTGATGAACAGCCCTCAAATGAGAATTATTATGCAGGAATCGGTGCAAAAACATTAGTTCTAGCATGATGAAACTTGTTTCTAAATGGGCAGGTAGGTGAGTTGTCAAGTCATGTTCCAGAAGGAAAATTGATATTAGAACTCAGGCACAGCATGACACAGTGATCTTGCACAATGAACTCAGGGGCATATTTATAAGCCCCTTGCGCCACCGTAGCATCAGGTTTTGTGACGCTCCGGCAGGGAAACCACAAAATCATATTTATATGAGGGTATTTAGACAAAATATCGTGTTGGAAATGTCAACCTACACAAATATTGAGTTGTAAATATCGTGACCCCGAAATATTGTCAGCAAGAATATCGTAGTCAAGAATATCGAATATAAGGTAGGAAATATCGTTTTCAAAAATATAGAAGTAATTAATATCGTTTGCAAAAAATATAGTTGTTTAAAATATCGATTTTTTAATTAGTGTTATGTATTTTAGTATATATTTTAAAATGTATGTGATGTATTTTTTTTGTACAAGTATTGTTTATGTTTAATTAAATTTTGCGTGTTTTAGTTCATGTATGGTTGTGGGTTTATAGGGGAATAGGGTGGTAAGTAATTTAATTATAATAAATGAATGATTATTTTTATTTATTAATATTTAATTAATTGAAATTTTATAGTGTTATTTGTGTTTTTATTTTTTTGTAAATTTTATGTGTGGGTTGTAGGGTTTATAGGGGTATATGGTGGGAAGTAATTTATTTTTATTTTTATTATTAATTGGTTGTTAATTAATATGAATTAATTAATTGGTAATTAATTATGGTAATTGTGTAAATTTGTTCCAGGTGCGGGATGTGGGGTTTATAGGGGTAAAGGGTGGGAAGTAATTTCTTTTTAATTAAGTAATATTTGGTTGATAATTAATAATAAATAATTGATAATTAATGTTGTTAATTATTTAATTATATTTTTTTGAGGTGTGGGTTTTAGGTTCATAGGTAAAAGTTGAGAAAATATTTATTTTTAATTAATTCATAATTAGTTGTTACTTAATATTAATTAATTGAAAATTAAATATGGAAATTGTGTAATTAGTTTTAGGTGCGTGGTTGTGGGGTTTATAGGGGTAAAGGATGTAAAGTAATTTATTTTTAATTATTTAATAATTAGTTGACAATTATTATTAATTAATTAATTGATAATTAATTAGGGTAATTGTTTAATTTTTTTTGTGTGTGGTTTTGGTTTTATAGGGGTAAAGGGTGGGGAGTAAATTAATTTTACTTACTTTATAATTAGTTGTTAAATACTATTAGTTTTGTTAATTGAAAAACAATTTTAATTGTGTAGTTAATTTTTTTGCAGTTTAATTGTAGGTGTGGGTTGTAGGGATTATAGGGGTAAAGGGTCGGAAGTTAATTACTTTTTATGTGTTTTAATTTGTTTTTCAATTAAAACTATTTCTTTAATTGATAATTAATTATGTTAATTATGGAAGTACATTTTTTCAATTTAGATGTGGGTTGTGAATTGTGTGGTGTTATAGGGAAGGAAGTAAATAAACTAAATTTATGTAATAATTAATGTTTTTGTTCATACATAATTTCTAAATAAAAATATGTATTTGTTTGAAAATTATTATTTTATTTTATTTAATATAATATTTGTATGTATTTGTGATACATATTTAACATTATAATATGTTTTTTTATTTATTTTTACTATTAAATATATTTGTATTTTAATTTTTAACATATATTTTATTTGTTTTTATATATTTTTTGTTGTTGACATTTTGTTTGTTTTTAATTTTGAACTGACTGGATTGGGAATAGTAAATGTACTCCTCCGCAATCTAACACTTTCCCTACTGTTGCACTGACAGGAGTGGGAATAGTAAATTTTATCCCTCTGCTATCCAACACTTTCCATACTGTTGCACTCACTGGAGTGGGAATAGTAATTTTTACTGTTCCGCTATCCAACACTTTCCCTACTGTTGCACTCATTGGCGTGGGAATAGTAATTCCCCTTCTGCAATCCAGCACTTTCCCTACTGCTGCAGTCATTGGAGTGGGAATAGCAATTTTTACCCCTTTGCTTTCCAACACTTTCCCTACTGTTGCACTGACTGGAGTGGGAATAGTAATGTTTGCCCCTCCTCTAGCCAACACTTTCCCTACTGTTACACTCACTGGAGTGGGAATAGTAATGTTTACCCCTCCGCTATCCAACACTTTCGCTACTGTTGGACTCATTGGAGTGGGAATAGTAATTTTTACCCCTCCGCTATCCAACACTTTTCCTACTGTTTCACTCATTGGAGTGGTAATAGTAATTTTTACCCCTCTGCTATCCAACACTTTCCCTACTGTTGCACTGACTGTCTTGGGAATAGTAATTTTTGCCCCTCCTCTAGCCAGCACTTTCCCTACTGTTGCACTCACTGGAGTGGGAATAGTAATTTTTACCCCTCCACTATCCAAAAGTTCCCCTTCTGTTGCACTGCTTGGAGTAGGAAATTTAAGTTTAAAGATTTTTAAATAGTTTAATGTTTTCATTTATAATAGAATGTTTTTTTAATAGATTTTATGTTATTGGTAGATGTATATATATATTTATTTGTTAAATTGTTTATTTTATTAATTGTTTTAAAGTAAATGTATATATATTCATTATTATATATGTGTGTTTAACTTTTTTAAATTAAGTTTATTTGCTATATTTGTTAAAATTTATTTTTTGAAAATTAATTTTATTATTTAATATATTTAATTTTTATTATTTTATTTTATATTTATATATCTAAAACGATATTTTGTACAACTATATTTATGACATCGATATTTTTGTGCTTACCATTATAAATATAGGATGTCGATATTTTTGACATCGATATTTATAACTCAATTTTGTGGCATTGGGATATTTTAGGTGTCAATATTCTGTCAGTGAACCATTTATGAGGCCATGCAAAGCTACTTTGTATGGCTTTGAATGACTTCATAGATATGGACTAAGGCAAGGCAGTGCAAATCGCTGTTTTGCCATACTCTGCGTTAGGGAGGCGTTCAATGGGCGCTGCGGTGTGTGTTCCCACACAACACCCATGGATTTTGACGCTTCCCCATATTTACAAGACCATGTAAACCTGGGGGTGTGATAAAACATACGTTGCCCCAGGGGAGGTGTAACAAGGTGAAATAACTTATTTCCTCCTCATTGTTTCATCTTTCTATGTGTGCTGCACTATGCAGCACAAATAGAAAGAGGAAAAAGCCTACCAGCATTGTTTTTTGTGCAGGGATCAGGGGCGGCTCATATTAAAGGTCGAAGTAGGCATTGCCCCTGCAACAATAGATGGAAAGAAAGAAAATCAAACCAACAAATCTGCTTTAGCAAAAAGCTCAGAGGTGCTCGATGTCAGGCAGCAACCTGAAACCAGTTTTTTTTGTGGAAAAGTGGATGTGATTGCGCATGTGCCTGGCTGGGCGAGAGTTTGCTCACCCTGGAGGCACAAGGAAGTGTTGTGATGTCAGGCTGGTGGGAGCGGCATCTTTTATTCCCAATAAATGTGCTCGTTTTTGGGCGTGGAGTCCTGTGGCAAGGGGTGGGGTACAAACAGTACCATGGTCATGATAGGCAAAAATCTCGCAAGAGGGCTAGAAACAACAACACAGAGGCTCTCCTTGAACCAAGGACTAAAGAGAAGGAAGATATGATTACTTGTGTCACAACGTTCCCCCCCAACTCCAACCAGATACAGAAAGTGATACGGAAACATTGGTGGACTGTACAATCGGGCAATCTGAACATCCCGATGCCACGTTTCACCTTCAAAATACCAGTAACCTCCACGACATGTTGGTCGACACCAGTCCAGCAACCAAACACAGACCATCACAAAAGACACTATGGAATATCACACCTGTCACAGGACATTTCCCCTGCGGACAGTGCAGCAAGTGCCATATGACAAACCCTTCCAAAGAAGTGATCTTGAACAACCACCAGATCTGAACTCACGAACACACACAAATTGCAATATTAAAAACTGCATATATCTCATTGAATGTCCATGCTCTCTCAGATAGATTGGTATGACCACACAAGCAGTCAAAACTCAGATAATTGAACATTAGAGTAATATCCGATGCCAAAAAAACACTACTAAAATGAGCACGCATTTCATCGACCACCACCATACTCCTGATGATATACGCTGGACGGTATTGGAAACTAACATCTCATGGCACAAAAAGAAACTCTTCGAGATGGAGTAACATTGGATCTTCCGCCTTTCCACACAGAGATATGGTCTGAATGATGAGATTCTGTAGCACAAATTGAACCAGTAACTACTCTTTTGTGCCATTCCATACTGCAACTTACCTCTTACATACGAAAGGTTCACAGCATGGGGTTTTACATAACAGACACGATACGTCATCACCCCTGGGGTATGTACCACTCTCTCCAACCACTAAAGGATACACACCTCAGGTGATATGGATAATAAGGTCACTATGTGGATTAATCACCATTGTTACAGTCCCTCAAACCTGTTGTCTGTAGTTCTCGACCCCTTTCCCGTTTTCATTCTTTGTGAAGGATTCTGACCATTGCAATGAGGGATTAGCGCTTATGAACCACAACTTTGACTTAGGTTAAGTCTCCCAATAGACTAGCAGCTAAGATCTCGAATTTTGTGTGGGGCTGTCTCACCCAATATGGCCGCCAAGTTGGCTGAGCACGTACACGTTACCACGTGCATAGCCCTGCTAGTGATGCTATCCTGCGCCCACATGACCTGCACTACTTTATAGCAGCCGCCTCGCTGTTTCAGGATTCCAGGCATTTTGAAGGCATGTAGGTCTGGCAGCAATGTCCCGGACCCATACAAGTAAGTGCACAGGAGTGTGGGTTTTTCATTTAAAAGCTTTGGGGCGGAGGTGCTGCACTGGTTTGACTATGCCGACTCCGAGGGAACGTGTCGCCCTCCCATCCCGTCACCCTACCCCGTCCTGTGTTTCGTTTGTTTTTTCCCCTCCCACCGCAGTGTATAGTTTCTCTCATGGGGGTGGCTTCATTGCGAGTTCACGAATTTCTGGGCTGGGGGTTCAGTCGGACTTCAGCGGTATCCACCGCAGGCATTTGAATGCGGCTTGGGCTATGTGCCCACGAGTGTCCCACAACAGCGATGGGGCCCATGAGCCCGTGGTGCCTATGCCACACTGACACCTAGATTTACGGTGGGGGATACCAGTCTTTTTCATGACAGGCACCATCGGGCCCAGCTGAGATGCCCCTCTATCATTACCACTGAGTTCTCAAAACGGCGAGCATTATTCTGTAGCAACTGGGGTTAATTTAAATTCTTAACCCCACAGCACAATTTTGTGAATATCTATATATAACAATGCTACACAACCTCGTGAGAGACAGCGTACCCACTAATAGAGTGCTTCTTTATGAACATTCTGGAGCAACTGGGGTTTCTGTATACCCTTTGTGAATGTTTGTACACAACAATGCTACACAACCTCCTGAGAAACATCACACCCACTAATAAAGTGCTCTTTTTTGACTGGGAATCTAAATAACGGGGACTGGCACTGATCACCACATTCTCATTTGTGTGAATTCTGCTGTGTATTCTCTAAGATATGGCCTTGGTCACCTTTTTCTTTTCCTTCCATCAAGGTGTCCCGCAGTTTCTCTGGGACCCTCCAATTTGCCTAAGGAGCATTGTTCTGCTCACCTTGGGGTAAGTTGACACTGCACTTGAATGTGCTCTATGTCACACCGCGTGAGTATGTCTGACGGCGAACGTACCACGTAAATATTTCTGATGATTAAACCACACTCCTTTAGACTTCGATTTTCAAGCATGTGACATCATTCCAGTGTGCCTTCCTGTGTTGCTGAGTTCTAAATAAGAGTGCCTGCTCAGTCGTTGTGTTTTAAGTCACTTTTATTTCACCTACTAGTCTTGCAGGCGCACACGATTACTTCTGAGTGCATTCTACAATGAACTACTGGATTTATACTGTGGATATCGGTTCCCAATTTTAAATCCTGTTGCATATGCTTTTCCACTGTTTGTCTCTTTCTCTTTTAGGTGGAATTGATGCGCTGCAACCATTCAGGTGCAGTATCATACATATTGAGCAGCCATCCTTTACTACAAAGGAGGTCTCATGCCCCTCAGGGGTCGCTAATTCACTATTTTTGGTCCTGATGAAGTGCCGTCTGACCCTATGGGCAATCTAGGCACAAAACATGCCGACCTCACTTTGCTGAGCTTATCTAGGTACATTGTGACCGTACGATAGCACTACTGTTTTTACCTAGTCCTGGTACCCTTACCCCATAAAAATTGTTTTGAGGGCACCAGAGTCTATTTTAGACACTCCTCACGTTTCACTTGACACACTCTTACATAGCCCCCTCACATGCATTCACCTAAACAGAGCTTTCGGATCAGAAGATCTCCGACAAAGAGCCCCCAGGCCCGTCAGGCATTGCAGTGCCATTCAGACGAGGAGCGCCCAATGATGAAGCATGACACCCTAACAAGTGTGTGAGGGCATCAAGATTTGACCTTCAGGTCTCCCCGCAACAGCAGTACTAGCCATGTGGTTTCACCTCTTCGTAACTACCTGGGCTATGAGGAACTACTCCTATTTTGATGGTTTAACATGATTGGCAGGCACCAGCTGTCAACAAACGTGCGAGCCCCTCCTCTGCTCGATGCTGATATGGTTGTGGTTGGAAGATGACGGACTGGGGGAGGTGCTCACAGTGTATTTGGCATCACAAGGAGCACTCAGAGTTGCTTTCCGAGTGCAATTTTAACTTAACAGTGGATGTTGTGCACCTGGATTCATCCTTGCCTCAGAGCAGCAGAGTTCCAGTGCTGCTCACTGGCCGCGCATTTAAAGATGACAGTGCCTTTGTGGATTGGATCCTGGCTACATCCCCAGCTCTCCCACCATTCACTATTTATAAATCTGGCAGTTTAGGAGGTAATGTTGATTCTGTTTGCACTGATAAAGGGGGACAACCCTGGCTTTCTGCGACTTTTGTAATTTTTCTACCAGCTGGGGAATTAAAACACTGGGCATGCTGGTAGGAAACCATTCAGGTGGCAACCCTACTGGTAGGTGATAGGCCCTGAGTGGCTGAAAGCCTCACTTGTACAGCCCCCCCATTTTCTTAAAAAAGGCTCCGGCTCCTGAGGTGTTAGGAAGGGACAAAGACTGCTAGAGGACATAAAATCCATTCTCTGCCCCAACTGGTACTTCCCAATGGGTCGCTATCAGCACAGCCTCCTAAACTCCCCCAGCCTCCCTTGTTGTTTCTCTGCTTGGCCTTCACAAGAATACCCCCTCCACAATGCACTGCAGGGGTGCTCCCACTGAACTCTTCTTGACTGGGTGGAGGGCAGGGCGGTTATAGTGCTGCTGCAGCCTGGGGTCTCAGTGTATGAGTGCAGGGTGAATAGTGTGCCTGTGTAAGTTTTGTGAATGGTGGGCGAATGTGAGTGCATACTGAGTTGTGTGACTATATTATTAGTATGTGTAAGAAGGAGCTGGGTTCACTGCAATGGAGTCCCCTGACGTACCTTTTCACCACAGTACTCATGCTATGGCTCTGAACACTGAGGACACCGTCTTTGGAAAGAAGAAAGACAAAGGGTTAATACAACCGAAACTGACCCTCCTGCGATGGAAGAAGGCGGGGCCACCCGGACCAGGGACTAATCAGGGAGTCCAATAGAAAGAGAAAAGAACCTCACCCACCCACAAGGCATAAACGAAGATGGAGGGCAGAGCTGGGGAATCCCAGAAGACGCAGAGGACAGCAGATCGAGGAATATGCTGACGGACAGGGAAGAAAAGCCGACTGAAGAAGCCTGGCCGAGGGAAAAGGATGACAATACCGAAGCTCGAGAGGACTGGAGTGAGGAGTGGTGGCCGCCCACGGGGGATACCTACACGTTGCCGCAACCCAGGAGAGTTGCGGCATATGCAGTACGTGCTCTGGATGGGGGAGCGAGTCTCAGGGAGGGTCACAGCGAATGTGGGTCTGAGTAAGCAGTGCAGGCCATAAGAGGAGTGTGGCAAGAGAGATGTACGATAACTTTAAAGAAAAGCATCTTTCTTTTTGTTGTATGTATGACATCCTTAAGTGCTATGTGGTAACTCTTTAAGTTTGCATGCCTATTCACTAAAACCTAGAGAATGGGATAGCACATCAACTGTGACGGGTGACAAAAAAGGTCATATATGCCCAATAGAAATAAGGAAAAGTCTGGTCACTCTCATGTTTTGCTCCTCACCTTCATACTCATTTTTTTCTCGTGTTTAATTTCAACTCGCTTCCATTTAAGAAAGGGAAGAGGGGTACAAGGGGAGAAGCCTAATAAACCTAAGACAGTAAGGTTACCAACCCAACTATCGGTGACCTCTCATCTATATCACACAAAGCCTAATGCTCAGGTGTGGTGAAGGATACCATCCTAAACCTAACTGTCATAAAACCGAAATACTTACTGCCACCTTCTTCTTTTTCCTGAGCCTCCTGGGGACATCTTCCTGGAAGAAGACAACTCTAGAAGAAAAGAAGAAGTAACCTAGAGGAATAAGACCTAGACTCTTGTTGACAAACTTTAATCTGTCCACCCCCGCCCCCAAATAAAGTACGCTAAGATTGTGAAGCACAGTGGGGTCATAGGAAAGGAAGGCAGTTGTGCATAAAATGGTGGAAAGACAGGAGAAACTGGGGAAAATAATGGAAAAATTCCTAGCGGTGGCTGAGGAAGACAGAGAGAAGCTACATAAAACGTTAACTGAGCATAGCCAAACCCAAGAGGCTGTTATAGGCAAATTGGCGGGGTGGAAACACTCAGTCAGCAAAGGAGTCACACCACCCTGCCCTCGGGAGTTATGCAGAAATACGTCAGTGGGGAAGACCCTGATGTTTTTTCTCAGACTTTGAAAGAATGGCAAGAGCCGCAGCATGGCCTATGGATAAATGGGGACCGTAGCTTGGTCCACTTCTCTCCTGTGATTTCCAGGCCGCCTATCAAGCAGCCAATTCTCTTGGAATGACTCCATATGAGGACGTTAAGAAAAGCATTTTGGAAAGAATGGGGGTGGATGGAAGAAACAAATAGGATCTGACTCCAACAAATTATAGAATGGCCCCAAGACACTCCAAGAGCCCTATATTATCGAGTGAGAGACATGGCAGACAGATGGCTGAAGCCTTTAACTTCTTCTAAAGCATAAATACTGGAAAAAGTCTATTTAGAACAATATCTCTCATCCTTGCATCCACCCATTTAGAGATGGGTTCACCAACATACCCAACTTAATTTAGACCGAGCTGTAGAGATAGCCAGTGCTTACAATCGGGCACAAGAGATACAAAAATATTGGGAGGAAACCCAATGGAAACATTCAGGGGGAATTATACCAAAAACCCAAAAAGTCCCTCCCTCAAGAAAAACTGAGACAGTGACACTACTACCTGGACCCATACCCATGCCTACAGTACCTCCACCCAATCCTGGGCCCCAGTGTTTCCAATGTGGCATGTTCGGACACATTGCACGCATATGCCCCCAGAAGGAGGAACCCATGGAGGTGGGGTTAACTAGGTCCGTCTATTGTGCACAAATAAGGCATACCCCTTCTTACCACCGACAAGTGTCCGTAAACGGAGAGACTAGAAAAGCCTTAGTGTACACAGGATGTTTACAGAGCGTTATGCAACCCCAGGCTATTCTGGGGGCAGTACAAAATCCAGTGTGTACATGGGGAAAATAAACAGTACCCCTCCACTGAAGTATGTGTACAACATGAGCCTTCTGTAAACCCGATTCCCCTATGAGTGGGGTTGATTCCCAAGTTGCCCAAACCCCTATTTTTGGGCAATGACTATCCTTATATGAATAGTTTAATTCAGGAAACATGGAGAGAAGGAGAAGAATGGAGAAGAATGGCTCCATTCTCCCACGTGTCTGACCATGAATGGCCTCAAGGGAAATCTCGAAAAAGTAAAAGGCAGAGAAGAGAAGAAAAGAAAGACTGGACCCGAGTCGCTTTAGCCAAACCTAAGGAAAACAGTATTTGGGAATATGATGGAGGTTTTCATGCTGCTCAAAGGGAGGATCCAACTCTAAGGGAGGCATGAAACAGAGCCACTCCCACAAAAGATCCCAATCAAGTAGGTCCCCAGTTCTTTATACAAAAGGGATTATTTTAGCGAAAAGGGGGGAAAACCCCACACCACAATTGTTAGTTCCCCAGCAATACAGGGAGAAAATACTGTTTCTTGCACATAGTCATTGGCTAGGGGGGCACTTTGGGGGGGGGGGACAGAAAAAGCTATACTTGAGAAATTTTATTGGCCTGGAATTTACCATCAAGTCCATAGATATTGTAGGGAATGCCCTATTTGCCAGAAAAACAGTAGAACTTTACCCATGAGAGCCCCATTGAGACCCTTATCTATAATCGAGGAGCCCTTCTCGCGAGTGGGAATGGATATAATTGGACCCCTCCTACCCTCCTGTAGTGGACACTGTTATGTACTGGTCTTAGTAGACTATGCCACTCGTTTTCTCGAGGCAGTCGCTTTAAGGCAACCTAACGCCATTCAGATTGCCAAAGCCATGATTAACATCTTCTCTCGGGATGGGATTCATACGGGAAATTATAACCGATCAGAGGACGTCCTTTATTTCCAAATTAATGAAACAGGTCTGCCAACAGCTCAAAATCAAATAGATATGCACTGCCGCTTACCATCCACAGACAGACGGATTAGTGGAATGGTTTAATGCCACCCCTTAAAATAACCCTAAAAAAACTATTAGAGTTAGAGACTCGAAAATGGGAGGATAGACAACCCCTAGCTCTATTTGCCATCTGATGTCGACAACAGAAAAGTGCAAGTTATCCCCCTTGTGAATTGCTATATGGTAGTCAGCCCCGCACCTTATTGGACATGATAAGGGAAGAATGGGATGAGGAACAAGATGGATCCAAACCTCTTCCTGAGTATGTTCTTAGCCTGAAGTCCCACTTGACTCAAATCCGAAATATTGTAAAAACCCATCTAGAACAAGCTCAGGCTTCTCAAAAGATCCAGTATGACAAAAAAGCTAAAGAGCGATCCCTAGAGATAAGTGATCTAGCATTACTAATGATGACCACCTCTGATCACAAGTTGTTAAGCCAATGGCAAGGTCCTTTTTCGGGTCATTGAAAGAGTGATCCCGGTTACATTCTGCCTCGAAATGGACCCTGAGAAAAAGAATGACACTCAGATATTTCACATTAACCCAATGAAGAAATGGGAAGGTGCTAGGCCCACATTGTTAGAAAAGGTAGAAGTCCCCACTCCATTGTACCAACAAAGCATAGACCCTGAGTTGTCTGTTCAGCAAAAGCAGGAGTTGGATGTACATTTACAGCCCCTCCAGAATGTGTTTTCCCTGACCCATGGGAGAACTTCGGTGATAGAGCATATGATACATAGCACCCCAGGCAAAAAGGTACGGCTGTGCCCTTACCGTATACCCAAGTCCCGGCGGGAAGCCGTTGAGAATGAGATACAGCAAATGCTAAAAATGGGGATAATAGAACCGTCTAATAGTGAGTTGAATTCACCCATTGTGATCATCCCCAAACCTGATGGATCCATCAGGTTTTGTATTGACTTTAGAGAAGTCAATAAAATATCCGGGTTCGATACATACCTGCTCCCATGAGTTGATGAAATGATTGAGAGACTTGGGAAAGCACAATACATCAGCACATTGGATTTGTGCAAAGGCTATTGGCAGGTGCCTTTAAGGGAGCAGGATAAGGTAAAAACTGCCTTTTCCACTCTTTGAGGATTATATCAGTTTACCATGCTTCCCTTTGGATTACATGGATCCCCACTACCTTCCAAAGGCTTATGAATTTAGTTCTTAAACCCTTTGAGGCCTTCGCCGCATCCTATATTGATGATATAATAATTCATAGCGCCTCCTGGGAACAACACCTGAGCCATCTAACGAAGGTGATTCAAGCCTTAAAAGAAAGTGGTCTAACCATTAATCCGGCCAAAAGCCGCTTAGCCACAAGATCTGTAAAATACCTAGGATACTTCCCAGGTGAAGGATGCATTAAATCCCAAGATGAGAAAGTAGCGGCCATATCAAACATGCCCTTTCCAAAAACCAGAACAGACCTAAGAGCCTTTTTAGGCATCTTAGGGTATTCTAGTAGGTTTATACCCGATTTTTCCCAGATAGCTGCCCCCTTAAACGACTCGTTAAAAAAGGATGTAAAAACAGAAAGGGAGCGCAGACAGCCTTCTCCCGCTTTCTTACAAGCCTTCCACCAGCTGAAACAAACCCTCACTTCAAAACCTGCCCTGCTCAGTCCTGATTATTCCAAACCATTCATCTTACAAACCAATGCTTCTCAATACGGCGTCGGAGCCGTTTTATCCCAGACAGATTCCCAAGGACAAGAAAGACCCATTATTTACATCAGCAGCAAACTGTTTACTCATGAGAAAAATTATGCCGTGGTGGAAAAGGAAGCATTAGCCATCAAATGGGCCACTGAATCCCTAAGGTATTGCCTTCAAGGCATAGAATTAACCCTGTATACAGATCATGTCCCACTAGAATGGATCTCTCGTAACAAAGGACATAATGGTAGAATCTTACGGTGGTTTCTAGCCTTGCAACCCTTCCGATTCACCACCTACCTTAGGAAAAGGAAGAATCAGACCAACGCTGATTATTTGTCCAGCTATCCTTTAGAATCATTTCTTGCTAGCAAGAAAGTTAGGGAAGGGGGATGTAAGAAGGAGCTGGGTACACTGCAAACGGAATCCCCTGACTTACCTTTTTCACCACAGTACTCCTGCTACGGCTCTAAACGCCAACAACACCGTCCCTGGAAAGAAGGAAGACAAAGGGTTAATACTACCGAAACAGACCCTCCTGCACCGGAAGAAGGCGGGCCCACCCGGGCCAGGGACTAATCAGGGAGTCCAAATGGAGGAGAAAAGGACGTGACCAACCCACAAGGCACGAACGAAGATGAGGGCGGAGCTGGGGAATCCCAGGAGATGCAGAGGACAGCGGATTGAGGAAAACGCTGATGAACAGAGAAGAGAAGCCGACTGAAGAAGCCTGGCCGAGGGAAACGGAGGACGACGCCGAAGCTCCAGAGGACTGGAGTGAGGAGTGGTGGATGTCCACGGGGATGTCTACACAACACTGCAACTCAGGAGAGTTACGGCATTTTCTGTACGTGCTCCGGACGGGGGAGGGAGTCTCAGGGAGGGTCAGAGCAAATGTGGGTCTGAGTAAGAGGTGCAGGCCATAAGAGGAGTGCGGCAAGAGTGCTGTACGATAACTTTAAAGAAAAGCATTTTTCTTTTTGTTATATGTGTGCCATCCTTAAGTGCTATGTGGTAACTCTTTAATGCCTATATACTAAAGCCCAGAGAATGGGATAGCACACCAACTGTGACAGGTGACAAAAAGGTCATATATGCCCAATAGTGAACAGAGGGACAAGAAAAAGGAAAAGTCTGGTCACTCTTATGTTTTGCTCCTCACTTTCATACTCATTTTTTTTCTCTTTTTCTCATGTTTAATTTCAACTCTCTTCCATTTAAGAAAGGGGAGGGGGTACAAGGGGAGAATCCTAATATACCCAAGGCAGTAAGGTTACCAACCCAACTATCAGGGACCTCACACCTATATCACACAAAGCCCAAAGCTCAGTTTTTTCCCCCCTTTCCATCACTCCGGATGTGGTGAAAGATACCATCCTAAACCTAATTGTCATAAAACCGATAAACTTACCGCCACCTTCTTCTTTTTCCTGAGCCCCCTGGGGACATCCTCCTGGAAGAAGACAACCCTAGAAGAAAAGAAGAAGGGAAGAAGTAACCTAGAGGAAGAAGACTTAGGGGCATATTCACAAGGACTTATCGCCGAGTTATCGCCACCTTAACGCATCAAAAGTGGAGATAGATTTAATGTCCCATTCACAAGCATGTGCAAACTGCAGACATCGCCAGTATTCCCGCGATAACTGCCCCAAAATTTATCTCCACGGGTGACACCACCAACTAACCCTAATGAGATGCAGAGTAGGCGTTCCCGTGCAAAAACACACAATAACACCACTACACCACTTTCACAACAAACTGCCAGATCTGCGATGCAAGTCAAAACCACGCGATAAGCCGTGGTAGCAGCAGGCTACCTCTTGCTGGTGTAAAGCAGGACGACTACCTGCAGTAGGCAACGGAGCCCCGCACACAGCCACACCCGAAGAACAACCGACGCCATGGAGCTACTCATCATGCAGCTCGGAGCCCCAACAGGGCCACAACACCCACCGCCACCACCCCCAGGACCGCCATCCCCCCCAGGACCCGGACCACCACAGAGGCAGCGCAGAGTAAGACAGCGGACCTACCGAAAACGCACCAGTCTCACAGACCTAACGCCAGAGGAAGTCATTGCCCACTACAGGCTCAAAAGGACAACCATCCTCCGCATCATGACCCACATCGGCCACAGGCTGACTGTCCCAACACAGCGGACCACCAACATCCCTCCGCAGACAAAGCTGCTGGCTGTGCTGCACCTGTTGGCCTCTGGTACCTTCCAACCAACAACTGCCAGAGTCGGAGGTGTCTCACAGCCAGCCCTATCAAAGTTCCTCACACCTGTCCTGGATGCCATCATCAGCTTCATACCCCAGTACCCTTCACTTCCCCCACACTGCGCAGGAACAGCTGGAGACCAAGCAAGGCTTCTACACCATTGCTAGATTCCCACACGTGTTGGGGGCCATTGACTGCACACATGTCCCACTTGTGCCCCCTGCGGACACTGCACTCATCTACCGCAACAGAAATCACACGCATTCCATCAATGTGCAGGCAATAGTGGACCACCGGGGAATGTTCACCAATGTCGTAGCAAACTACCCAGGCAGTGTGCACGATTCCTACATCTTCCGACAGTCCATCATCAACCAGCGCTTCCAGGATGGCACATATGGAACTGGACTGCTCGTTGGTAAGTACCAAATCTACACACCACACACCTCAAAGCCACCATCACACAACGCACAACTGTGGGAATGCACACATGACCAAACCACATACAACATGTCAATCAACATGCCCACCTACCAGACATGACAACACAACGCCATTGGGATCCTGGGCTTCCCATGTACACAATCCACCTATATCATGGCACCACAGCCACACAACAGCTGAACGTGTGGAGAGGCGGAAAGCAGGCATGTGCGAAGGATGCAAGTGACCCATGAATGGGAATGTACACAACGACAAGTGTGGCATGAATGTGCTGGACAGACCTGGGTATGCAAACCACAGATATGTCCATGCAGACATTAACTGCTGGTGTCTGGAGAGTAGTGAACAGTGGACGCAACCATGTCACCCCAGGCTGTGGGTCAGATCGCGAAAAAATGTCGCTCGCTGCGTCCCCCCCTGTGTGCGTGAGCGTAGTGGGTTGGACCGGCTTACGCAAGGCCTGCGCAGGGGTGTGGACAAAAACCCTGTGGTGCAGAGCGTGGTGCTCTCCCGGAATGGCCAACGTCACTGCCAGGGCGGCGCCTCTCAGCCCGCCACGAGGCCGACGCTGTGAGCAGCGGGGCCTGCGAGCCTGTGCGCCTGCTGCACCCCAGGCCGCTGATACCCAGACCAGGCCTGCCCGCCCCAGCGCTCCAAGGCCACACTGCTCACCTGCCGACACCGTCGTGTGTCAAAGAGGGCCCACCACGTGCCGGTGCTAGCTCCAAGACCCATGCCCGCGACCTTGGCGGCCTCCTCAGACCATCGCTGTCCTCCGTGACACAGGTCCCCAGGAGTCCTCATTCGTTGACATACTCCACCGCTGCAGCTGGCCTACACTGCAGTCCAGTATGTCCCACATCTAGAACTGAGTCTTCATTAATCAATGGCAGAGTCCATGCCAGTGAACACAGGGTGAGGAGTGAGTGAAAGATGCGTTTCAGTCCGGTGGAAACACGGATCACCGTTACGGAGGAGGTCAACCAGTAGCAAGGACTGACCTGGTGCCACTAACCCTGTGCGCCGTGAGTGACCGTCAGCCTCCGGCCGAACATTGTTGGTGTCTGAGCCTGTGGCCTGGGGGTTGTCATCAGCAATGGGCAGGTACGGACTTGGTGAGTTGGCATGAGTCTGTGGCATTCATATCCGCCATGTTGCCGGACACAGCTGGTATGTGCCCTCTGCATCATGCCCTGGGAATACACCTCCCACTCTCCCCCGAGACACTCCGGGAAAACCACCTTTGATACATAGGAGACCCTGCTCTGCCCTCATGACCCTACCCCAGTCTCCCGCAAGTCAGCGTCCTGTGGCGGTAGGCCCGTGTCGGCCGCTGTGCATCTGGGGCCACTAACTCTGTGCAACTCAAGTCATGCTCCCTTGCTGTTCGAACATTGCATTCCTGAGTGCCTGATGACTGTTGAAGTTGTTGCCAGCACCAGCTACTCCCTGAGGGCTGGCCTACACTCACCCCACACACAGCCAGCACAGGCGTCACTGGACTAGAGGGCCCTTGGATGATGACACCCCTCCGAGTCCCGAACACACCCACCCAGAGGCAGTACAATGCAGCCCACATACGCACCAGGGGCATCGTGGAACGCACATTTGGTGTGTTGAAGTCACGTTTCAGGTGCCTGGACGGCACAGGTGGAAAGCTCCTGTACAGCCCAGACATCGTGTGCAAGATGATCGTTGCATGTTGTGTGTACGCACCAATGCCCCATGGATCCAAGTTCCAGAAATACCGGACGATGATGAGGACGATGGGGCGGGTGGCCCACATCCCACTGCAGCTGCGGCAGGAATGGCCCGTAGGAACACCCTCATTGCCAATTTCTTCTCATGAGCACGCCACATTGTGGCCGTCCCTGGCAATCATGGGACAGTACAAAATGTCCACAAGCACAACATGTCGGAATAAAAATTATTTGCAGGTTACAGGTTGTACTTGTACATTGTTATGTCACAGTTTTCTGCTGTGCCAGATGTGATTGGCCATGTTGTGCACATATGCGGCACCAGTTGTGTCCTGTGTTCTGTTGTGGAGGTGTAGCTGTTTGTACCAGGATGTTGTCAATGTCGAGGTGCACTTATTCTTATGTGCGTATGCTGCACGGTGGGTGAGTCGCTCCTGCGGCTCTGATTTGGCTGCCACTTATCCCTTTCATGCGGTGTGCCTTTCAGTTCTGTGCTTCCACAGTGCTGAGATGTTGCAGACTTGGGTAACTTGGGCTCTTTGTCGAGTTGTGACTCTTGGGCATGGTTTGTCCACAGATGTGTCGTTGACGTCAGGGGTTGTTTCGGCAGGTGGTTGTGTCCGAGTGTGACCTGCTCCTTTTCGGTTGTGGTCCGCACTCAGCCACCTCAGTGTCGTGCCGTGTACATTGTCATGATGATTGGACTGCAGCCATGCTACTCGTCATGTGGTGTCTCTTGCATTGTCAGTGTGGCTGACGTATATGCATGTTTGCTGTGTTTCGCACGTGTGCATGCGTTGGTTGTGTGATTGTTGATGTGTTGTGTGGGTGCCCCTTTGGGCACATGGTGTACGTGGGACTACTTGGTGTTTGTGTGTGTGCTGAAGTGTCCCGTGGGATCAGGGACATGATCCTGAGTCATTGTGGGTGTGCAGTGTGCTCTGCTTAATTGTGCATGTGTGCCATTGTGCCCATCTCCCCCGTCCCCCACTCCCTGGTCGGTACGCACCCTGTTGATGTAGTGTCGGGTCATGTTGGGCAGTGTCCGGATCCCCAACTCCTGTCACCGTCTCCCGACTGGTGACTGTGGCCACCATCTTCTCCATGTCATTCAGCTCCTGGTGTTCTGCTGGCCCCCTCCTCCGAAGTGCTTTGCTGCTTTCGTGTTGGCAGCGAGTTTCTGCTTGGTTTTGCCATTCACATCAGTTCAGCGCCTCTTGTCCTCCTCGGCGCTGCGACGGCATTCATATGGTCCGAGATGGTGTGCCATCTTTGCCTCTTTGTTGCCAATGACACGTTGGAGGTGACATACAGTTGGTGGTGGTGTTCTATCTCATCCGTGGCGATAATCGGGTTTTCCTGCAGACTGTACCCCGTCTTCCTCTTCCTCTTCTCATTGCCCTTCCACAAGCCCTGGGTTCCTGGGTGTTCCTCCGTGGGGATTGTGGGGTTCATGTTGTCCTCTGCAGTCGGTCAGGGTGCATCCGTGGTACTCCGCAGTTGATTTCCTTTTTAGTGGCATTTTCCGTATGCTGTTCTTGTGCTTTTTCCCGGATTACGCGTGGGTATTGCTGGCCTCTCGCTGGTTATCACTGTTTTCTTATCGCGTTTGGGCCCATCGCGTCTTTTTAGGCGTTGGGGTTTATGTTTTTATCGCCGTCGCGGTGGTTGTATCGCGGACTTTGGCCGCGGTTTCGGGAGGCTATCGCATGGTACCGCCGTGTTGTGAATTCCACGTTAACACGGGGTTATTTTCCCGCGATAGACTGCGATGTGTACAGTTGCGTTAACATTTTTTGTGGATGTTTAGCGCACGTTCTTGTGAATATCCCCCTTAGACTCTTGTTGACAAACTTTAATCTGTCCACCCCCCCAAATAAAGTACGCCAAGAATGAGAAGCACATTAAGCCTCCTCGATTCTTTTTCCGTTCGTCTCTCCCACAGTATGCCTTCATGAGTGTGGGGTGAATGCACTGGATTAGGGGTGTACCCTTGTGAGTACAGGGTGAGCAGTACAGTTGTGAGTGTATGGCGAGTGAAGCAGTGTGCATCTGTAAGCGCAGGGTGGATAATGCGCCAGCATGAATTCAGGGAGAGTGGTAAGTCTTTATGAGTCCATTAGCACCTTTTTAAAAAAAAAAAAAGTTTTAGCACGCTTTCTTGAAAGTTATGCTGAAATGCATCTTTTGCGACTATTTTTCTCATGTTTTTGGGTGGGGGCATTCCAACACTCTCTACCCATGTTTGATTCAAGCTCGCACATACTTTATATTCAAATCAAAGCTTTTTGCCCCTACACTTTTAAAATGCACCAGTCGTCACTGACAGAAAGGTGCCCCTTCCTGAACAAAAAAAAATCCTGGCGACAACACAGGCACCTTTGCACCCATGAGTTGGCGTTGGGCTGCCAAAACAGCACCAGCGCAGAAGAAAAGGACAGGAATGCACTGCAGTAGATTAATACTGTGCATTCCTGCCCTTTCACTTTGACATTAGGCAGCACGACAAGGTGACTTGCTGCACTGCCCTATGCCAAAATCCCATAACTCTGCCCTTCAATTTGTAGTCAGAACTAAAGCTTCTGAAAAGGAAAATAGTCTTTATTACAAATAGGAAACATATGAAAGTTAAAATGATGACACAAAAGATACAAGACAGTTCTAACAGCCTCTGAGGCCCTGATAAAAACCCAATTGTTGTATTACTTTTTCATAGTAAACACAGTGCTACAAATCAAATTGCATGGATGTCTACGGGCAACAGGGGATGTGACTAGCAATTCTCGGCTGTTCTCAGGCAACTTGGGCCTCAGTCTTTTTACTATAGCTTTGCTTACCCGTCCTGGTCATTTGAATAAAGGTACCAGAAAGCATGCAACACTTGTATCAAAGGTGAAGTGATAAGTCTGGTCTTTGTTTTAGCTTCTCAACACCCCTGGGTGCAAGGGGACACAGCTCTTTGAGTCTGAGTCCAATCAACTGAGAATGGTAAAAATGTATGAAAATGCTTCTGTACAGCTTTTTAACGCCACACAATATTCAACCTGAATTCTTACACATAGAGAGAATAATATGGATTTAAGAGGCCAAAGGTTTCAGCATCCAGATAATAGGCAACTTGGTTCTGGCTGTCAAGGACAAGGTTAGATTCCAGAGACAAGTTACAGCTCCAGAATCAAAGATAGGACTTCTGGAGCAGGAAAAGAGGTGCCACCCAAAGTATATCCCCGTGTGCTAATAATCTGTAGAGATCCATACCTGCTACAAAGCTGGCTTGTCACAATTAGAATTCTGTGAAAGCAAAAATACTTACTAGACAAGGGGCACCATTTGGATCCACCAGTTCCCACTTGAAACTGGGAAACTCATATATTTGAACAAGTTTATTTTAGGCCATGGTCCATTAAACATACCAAAGTATTTACAGTTTAGAAAAATAAAACAAGAAAAGTCATTTAATATCCAATTGCTAAACACTCCTAAGAGTTCCATTCTTTTCCAAACATAAAACCCTATCAAGTCTGCCATGTCATTCCCCTCTATAACACTGATAGGAGATTTTACACTTTATTGACAATAAGAACTACACATTTACATACACCACATCAAGGAACTGCATAATGACTAAAAATGTCAGGGTATGCCAGAGATTAAACACCCCATATTTCATTAAAATAGGCTTTAGAATTCTCAGTCTTTCCTTCAAAAAATATATCAATGGCAATAAAATAAGGGAATTTGTACATTTCATCTGCACCCAACAGTTACAAACCCCATTTTCATTTACCAGCTTAGCTATCTATGTACAGGAATAAAAGGGGTTAAGATCAATCTTATATCTAAAAATTTCCTGTCTCACTTTTCAACAATCTCATTGGTAAAATAAGATGCCACCTTGCCCTTCCCGGAGCCTAAAAGACGATTCCAGAGTGGATCTCTTGGAAAGGTAAAACTATGATGTCAGCCTGGTCTTCAACCTGATCGCTTGGACCATGACCGATTTCGGTAAATTCAGTATTAGTTTCAGACACTGCCCTTCAAAATTCTCCCAGTTCCGCACCTCAATCAAAAATAGAATTTCAGATCCATATAAAAACTTAGGGCCAGATTTAGACTTTGGCAGATGGGATACTCTGTCACAAACATGATGTATATCCCGTCCGCCATTTTACAAGTTCAGTAGGATATAATTGAATTGTAATACGGCGGACAGGATATCTGTCACGTTTGTGACAGAGTAAGCCTGTCTGCTAAGATCGTAATCAGGCCCTTAGTCTGGACCAATACCAAATGTAGTTAGTAACTGTCTAATATCTGACTCTCAATACTCTTTCCTGAATTGGCATAGCCCCTTTTTGTCAGGTGGTCATTCACTTTTACCATTTCACAGTTTGTTTTCCAACTTAGGTTGAAGGACCAGATGATAAAGAGGTATCTATACGTGTCCACTTCATCAATCTTAGGTCATCTGCTTAAAGCAAAAAGCTCACATATCGACCTCCCATCTTTGGGGGAAATGATGTAGTCCCTGATAAGACCTTAGGCAAATCTCTTGCTCAATTCCCTGAGTTGCATTCTTTCTGAATTTTAGCAGCTCTCCTGAGATTTCACACCTTTCTAGATTATTTCACAGAATCTCTGTTTACTTGATCAAATGCTGCCCTTAAATCAACAAAGCAGCAATACAAGTTCCCCCTTCCGTCTATTAACTTCCTTGCAATTGACCATAACCTAAAACAATGATCCATTGTCTATGCCCATCCTTGAACCCTCACTGCTCAATCGAGATTAAGGAATTTTCATCTGCCCATTCCTTCAACTCTTCCAGAGCAAATTTTACATAAAACCTCACCCCAACATTTATCAAATTGATCAATTTATTATACTTAAGATTTGAGGCAAACCCTTTTTTATTAATGGGTTCCAGGTTTTGGACATCAGTCCAGTTAAGGTTACTGCTCTGAATAGCCTACAGAAAACCCTGCTCCACCAGCTGATGCTTACATTTATTGTTATCACTGGTAGATCATCTGGCCTGGCTGCTCTCATCAGAGAGAGTCCTTTTATGACTTGTATGGAGCAGGTCCTTGTGTCTCCTACTCCTTGCTTGTGTGCTCTGTTGCTGCCTAGTGTTGTCCAGTTCTGCATTTGTTTGTGCTTCCACCTTTTTAGTTGTTGTGCCTGTGCCTGATTCAGTTGTACTTATTGTCTTTTGCTCCCCTGCCACACGCTCACTTCCCACCGTTTTTGTTCACTTGCCTTTTCTCAGCTTGCACTTGTTTCTACCCTCTGCTGTTGTTCCTGTGCCTGTTCCTTGTGTTTATTGCTTTTTGCTCCTCCTGCTGCCTATTTGCTTTCCACCATTTTTCCCCCCTGCCGGCCCCACCCACTGCCTGCCAGCCACCCTCCAACCTCCGAGGGCCTACTTAATGGATGTTGAAGCACGACCCCATTGTGCAGGTCCTTGTGTCAGCTCTCCCTTACTTGTGTGCTCTGTTGCCGCCTAGTTTTGTCCAAATCTGCATTTGTTTCTGCTTCCGCCTTTTTAGTTGTTGTGCCTTATTCCGTTGTGTTTATTGTCTTTTGCTTCCCCTGCCACCTCCTCCGTCCCTGCAATTTTTATTCACTTGACGATATTAGGCTTGCATTTGTTTCAGCCCCCTGCCTTTTGCTGTTCCTGTGCCAGTTCCTTGTGTGGATGTCGGGTGCATCGACAACAACAACTGCTGCAGCACATCTCCGCACACCACCAGAGGACCGTTCTCCTGCCAGCACTGCCACTTCGCCTGCTACACCAAAGCAACCAACAACTCTGGAGACACCTCAAACACTACTGCATCCACCAAGCTGACTGAGACCACCATGGCACAGCTCCAGTGCATTCTACTCAAATCACGATCACTCGGCAATTACGCCATGGAGATCTGGGACATGATCTCATCCCTCACCCCGGACATCACCTTCCTCACAGAGACTTGGCTAAACCCTTCCTCCGCACCGGGTAGCGCCATCACCACCCCCGGAAGCTACAAGATAACACATCTGGACTGAACCAATAAACACGGAGGTGGAAATTGCCATCGTCTATAAGGACACCATCCACTGCATGCCCTCCTCAGACGATTCAACCCCGATAATCATGCATCTCAACTTTCAACTTCACATGGATAGGAAAAGCACCATCAGAGGCACCTCCGGCTACAGACCAGCAGGACCATGCCCCAGCTTCTGCAACACTATCCCTGACCTCATCGCTTCAATCACCATTGACTCAGAGCTCTACATCTTCCTAGGGGATATCAACTTTCACCTTGACGAACTCAGAGAGACAAATAACACAACCAACCTCCTGGAAAGCATGAGCAACGTCGGCCTCAACCAACTTGTTACCAACCCTATCGTAGGACAAACGGTCGACCCTAATAGGCTGTGAAGAACTTCTCTCAGTGGATCACAAAAAGCACTGACACAATCGCCCCGCCAAACCAGCCAAATCCAAAGGACCTGCCAGAAGAGCCAGCTGGTTCACCACATAGCTGAAAGCCACCAAACGCAACTGCCAGCAACTAGAAAGGAAGTGATGCACCAGCAAAGAGACAGGAGACCATACCACCTTCAAGACAGCACTCAATCAGTACCACCGCCTCCTAATAGAAACAAAGAAGAATGCCCTAGAGGACCGAATAAAAGTCTGCACAAACCTCAGCAAGGAGCTTTTTGCCATCATGGAAGAGTTCTCCAATCGCGCAGCCACCGAGAATGACATCACCCCCTCCAAAGAACTGTTCGACACCTTGGTGGACTCCTTCGATGACACGATCTCAGTCATCTACAAAAACTTCAAACCCCAACCCCCCACCTGATAACATCAGCCTGCTCAAACCCATGAACACAAACCCCAAACACCTGCTCACCCAGTGGGTCCCTCTCACAACTCAAGCCACAATCTCCATCATAAACTTTGTGCATTCAGGAGTACGCACAGACCCTTATCCCCACCAGATATTCAACCTCAGGAGCAAGACAATTGGCGACGAGCTCAAGAAAGTCCTGAACACGTCCATCCCCTTCGGCCTATATCCCTGGCGACTGGAAACAGACTGAAGTGAGGCCCCTCCTGAAGAAACATTCCGCCGACCCAGCAGAATCAAAGAACTACCAGCCAATTTCCCTGCTCCCCTTTCCAGCGAAGGTTCTTGAGAAGGCAATCAACCAGCAACTCACCAAACACCTGGAACACAACAACCTCCTGGACCCCTCTCAATTTGAGTTCGAGTCAACCACAGCACAGACTCAGTCCTGATCGCTGCCACCGACGATGTCAGGGCCCTCCTGGACCACAGAGAAACGGCAGCCCTCACCCTCCGGGACCTGTGAGCCACCTTTGACACTATCTCCCATCTCATCTTGACCAACAAACTCCACCATATTGGACGAATATATACCATTACATCACATGCGTTTACAACACATGCGATTACAACGCAGTCGTTACAACGACAGCGTTGTTACATCGCAGTACCATTACAACACAAGTCATTACAACGACTTGCTCTAGATGGCGCGCTGGATTTAGGAATAGTATAATTTACTATTCCAACTCCAGTGTATGCAACAGTAGGGAAGGTGTTGGAATAGTAAATAATACTATTCCTTAGTTTAGAGCGCCATCTTGCAAGAATCCTTACTAGCCTCAATGAAGCTTTTCCAGATCCGATTCCATCCATCATATAAACCATTATGATCAGTCAAAAGAACAAATGGTTTGCCCCACACGAAGTTCTTCAATTTTTCTACTGTCCAAACGCAGGCTAAAGCCTCTCTCTCTATAGTGATATAATGTAATTCTACACCCCTTAAACCTCTAGAAATGAAATAGGCCATACCTTCTTTACCATTTATTACTTGGCTAAAAACTGCACCCACGCCCGCCAACTGAATTGGCATTTCAGTTACATAAGATTTACCATTTGGATCAAATGTTTTAAGTGCTGGAGCCTGTACTATCAATGTTTAATTCCTTCAAAAGCATCATCATCTTGTTTTGTCCAAACAAACTGCTCATTCTTCCTCAAATGTTTACGTAAAGGTTCCACAAAAATTGCGTAACCTTGAATAAATCTCACGTAATACTCTCCTAATCCCACGAAGGATCTAAACGATTCCTTTTCATATGGTTTAATCGCATTTATTATAGCATTGACTAGACCTGTTTTAGGAAGAATGCCCTCACTAGTAATTGTATATCTCAAATAATCAATTACTTTCACAAGAAACTTACATTTACTTTTACTCACTGTCATTCCTCTATTTTCAAGGATCTCTAGAACTTGGTCCAACAATTTATCATGCTCCTCACATGTTTTTCCAGAAACCAGATGTTTTCCTGAAAGGTCTGCACACCTGAAAGAACGTGCCTAATAATTTCTGAAACACGCAATCCACTGAGGCCCGTCCAAAAGGTAACCTTAAAAAATCTAAAAACTCCAAATGAAGTAACAAATGCAGTCAGGTCTCTTGATTCTTCCTCCAAAACAACCTGATGGGACGCTCATTTAATATCAATAATTGAAAAATATTTGGCTCCATTACCAGTTACAAGTAGCTCCTGTATCCTAGGCAATGGGTAACAGTCCGTCCACCACAATATTCCTATTTAAAGATCTCCAATCAGCACAGAGATTTAAATTCCCATTTTTCTTCAAAGTTACGACAACAGCAGAAATCCACTCCAAACTATTTGTTGACTCAATAACACTCGCCGCACATAATGCATCAAGATGTTATTTGAGCTGATGACGTACACCTAGCAGTACCATATGAACTCTGTATTGAACCAGAACTCCCCCTTTCTTAAACTTTATCCTGTACGTGAACCCTTTCATTTCAGTGAACACAGCAACATACTTCTCAATCACCCTCTCAACATTAGTTTGTTGAATCTCAACATGGTTCAATGAAATCTCTCTTAAAACAATTGGACAATCAGTTCCCAGACATGACATCACACCTAGTTTGCCCAAGTCATACCATCCAACTATATAGTTTCCATTAATAGCCACATATATTGTTATATATGACCTCACCCTGAAAATCCTAAATTATCATCAAAATACCCTAACATCTCAATATCAAAATTGCCAAATGCCTTTGAGTTGATCTCTGCCTGCTTCAATTGTACGTGTTTCCACTTTTCTTTAAAACTAACTTTTGATAGAATGGTAATGGGAAAACCTGAATTAACCATTATGTTTATGGCTACATCTCCAATGTGCACCAGTCCCAATAGTGCTTTAAATCCAGAATTTATAGCATAAATGTTAGAGTCACAATCATATAATGGGATCACTGACAAAATATCGAAGGTCAAAAAACTGACCTACAAAAATATCGGAGCAAGAATATCGATGTCAACAATATCGATATCCTATCTACAACATGGTAAGTACAAAAATATTGAGAAAAAAAATATCGATGTCAAAAATATCGTTATTAAAAATATCGTTTTTTTTTTTGTTAAAAAAATATGTAAAATAAACTAAATAATACTTATAAATAAAATAAACATAGTTAAAAATATTTTATAATGTTTAAAATTAATAAGTAATATATATAATTTAATAAAACATTAATTAAACATATACATATAATATATAATATATATACTTACTTAATAATCAGATTTAATAATTATTTAAATGAATTATAAATTATTAAAAAATATTATAAATTACAAATACATCTATACACATAAAACAATAACATTAAAAAAAAAAATTATGTATAACAAATAAAAATAAAAAAATTTACTTTTAATATTTTTAAAATTAATTATATACTACATTAACTAAAATAATACAAAAAATATTAAATAGCGGAGGGAATAAAACTACTATTGCAACTCCCAAAAAAACAACAGTAAGAAAAATGTTGGATAGCGTAGAGCTTAAAATTACTATTCCCACTCCAGAGAGTGCAACAGTAGGGGTAAAAATTACTATTCCCACTCCAGGGAGTGTAACAGTAGGGAAAGTGTTGGATAGCGGGAGGGTAAAAATTTATATTCCCACTCCAGTGAGTGCAACCGTAGGGAAAGCGTTGGATAGCGTAAGGGTAAAAATTACTATTCCGACTCCAGTGAGTGCAACAGTAGGGAAAGTATTGGATAGCGTAGGGGTAAAAATTACTATTCCCACTCCAGGGAGTGCAACAGTAGGGAAAGCGTTGGATAGCGGGAGGGTAAAAATTACTATTCCCACTCCAGTGAGTGCAACAGTAGGGAAAGTGTTGAATAGCGTAGGGGTAAAAATTACTATTCCAACTCCAGAGAGTGCAACAGTAGGGAAAGTGTTGGATAGCGTAGAAGTTAAAAATAACATCCTTATAAATAAAATTTTTTTTTTTAAATAATTAATGAATTATTAAATAACTCGAAACTATTTACCAATACCAATAAATAATTATTAAAAACATAATTACCAATGGAAAATGTATTAACAATAAATTAATAATAAATACCAATAAATAATAATTAATAAATATTAATTACCAAGTAATAAATATTGAACAATAACATATTTTTAATAACAACAAACATATTAATTATTAAAACTTAATTAGCAATTAACTAATATTGAACAATTAAATTCTTTTATACCAATAATAATAATCAATTAATAATTACTTATTAATATATTAATTAAATTTATCAATAAATAATATTTAATAATATTTAATTACCAATTAATGATTAAACAAATTAATTTATAGAACCCAAAAATTCTAATTAAATTTTTTTTACCAATTAATAATTAATGTCCAATAAATTAATTATCAATACCCAACAATAAATTTAATAATTACTTAATTAGATTTCAATTACTTCCAACACTATTCCCCTATAAACGCACAACACACTCCAATAATAAAATAATACACTTAACATAATGATCAATTAATCAATTAATAAAAATTAATAACCAATTAATAAAAAATAATTACCAATTATTAATTAATTAACAATAATATAATTATCAATACCAATTAATTAAAATAAATTATAACTTAATTACAATTAAATTACTTCCCACCCTATTCCCCTATAAACCCACAACCCGCTACAGAACTTAAACGCAAAAAATAATTAAAATTAATTTATAATTCCTAAATATTAATAATTAATTTAGTATAATTAAATTACTTCCCACCCTATTCCCCTATAAACCCACAACCCTCTACGGTACTAAAAAAAAAAAAGAAACTTAAAAAAACCATTATTGACATATAAAAATTGTATACATATATTTTTACACAAGTAGAACACAACAAAAACACATATAACACATACATATTAAACACATAACAAAATACATAACAATAATACAAATATCGATATTAGTAACATCGATATTAGTAACATCGATATATTTGATTTCGATATTACTAACTTCGATATTACTTACATCGATATAAAAAATCGATATTACTTACCTTAGGGTCGATATTCTGTCCATCGATATTCTTAACATCGATATTCTGTCCCTTCGATATTGTCACCTCGATATTAGTGTATATCAATATTTAATTTTCGATATTTTGACTGCTCACCCATATAATGTGAGTACTAAATTATCCAGAGTATCTCTGACATCTTCCACTGTGTTAACCATCTCTCCTTCAGGAAGCAGCTCAAGACCTGGCTGTTCGAGCAGTAACTTACCCCCTCCCCCAGCGCCTTGAGACCCTCCCGGGTGAGTAGCGCGCTCTATAAATGCCGTGATTGATTGATTGATTGAATGCTACTGTTAGACTTTGTACTTCTGCAGACACCTTGAAAATATTCAATGTTGTTGTACTTATTAGGCACGGGTGGTGTACTCCGCTTCATTCGCGGAGCACGTGGAGTTCAAAAAAACTCGGCTCCGAGAAGCTGAATTTTTACCTCGCTAGCCAACGTTAAGTTGACGAGTGCAAGTGAGGAAAATCCAACCCTAGACCACCTCCAGGCGAGATTTCTCAACGCGGGCGGTCACAAATGGTCACGACCGCTCGTGATGAGAAATCTTCCGTTCACTTTGAGGAAGCTGCAGCTCGAGTAGAACATCTACTTGAGCGGCAGAAAGAAACAGCGCTCTCTTGTGCTGCACATGGTGCCATTTGCGCTGATTTTACAGCGCAGGACAAACACCTGCTGCTAAAAATCAGCGCGAAAGGCGCGACCTAATGCACTCCGCCGTTTGCAGAACTCCGCAAAGTACTATAAGAAGTCATATTATTAAGAAGATGTCCAAAAGGACTGGCGATATTAGAAGATCTCTCCTGTCTCTGGGAAATTATATTAAACAAAAAGAGAAATTATACACACATACTAATGACAAATCGGTTTTGCAAGACATTAAGGGGCCCATTACGATGGCGGGCGGAAGCACTACCGCCGTGCTGGCGGATGCAAAAACCACCAGTTACCGCCGGCACGCAGCAGTCCACACGCCCGCCCAATTACGATGCGAAAAGTAGGCCAAACACCGCCGGCAAGCCAGCAACACCGTCCGCCATCAAAGTGCGCCCGCACACGTAGCGGCGCAGCACAACTGACACACACCGTCCGACGAAACACGTCCCGCCCGGCGCATAAATTACGATGCCGCAAACAAACGGCTCCCACGGCAAAGAGACACCGCACGTGAAAGAGAGGCGGAAACACGGACGCAGAGCACGGACAACGAAGAAGCGGCACCCCGGGCATGAATCCAGCACTGCAGGCCCTTCCCATGCTTCTGCTGATGCACCACCAAGGACGCAACGTACCGCAGAGACGCAGGTAGGCACACACACAACAAGTGCACGCAAACAGCGCACACAGTGCAAGGGCGGAAAAAGCGGACAACCCCCCACCAGCGCGTGCACACTACACATCCACCATTGCATCCACATATGACACACAGGCCAAATCCAAACATCGCGGAACACATGTGTACACACCACCTGGGACTAGGAACCAACCACCCCGTCACGGCCCCAAAGCGCCGATGACGCCGCCACACATGCGCACAACGCAGAGGCAAACCGCAGCGCCATGCATGCGTCGCACACAGACACAGGGACACAACCAAGCAGCACACACACCAGCCCCACCCCGAACGCACATGACACGTGACAGTCCGGCCACAGACATGTCCCCAACGCCCAATTCACGGACAACACCCAACGCCACACAACCGACGCACACATGTCAGTGAAGTCACGCAACAGCAGGACACACCCCAGTGTAACAAACATGGCGAAGCACACAGCGGCGGCAACACCAACTAGGAGAAGCAGGGCTCCCTTCGGGAAGAGGAACGCCAGTACCACACTGAAAAACCCATACCACCCTGCACATATGAACAAGACACATGAAACGGAACACCAAAGAGCCCGGTGACCGACAACAGGTGGCCCAAGAATTACATCCACACACAAGGCCCAACGCAGAGCGGAAAGGCAGCCTGCCGCCCACACAAGGGAGAGCAGACAGCACTGAATGACCTTCCATTCCAACTCCGAAACCACAGCCCTACGACAGAAGCCGGTGAATACAGCCATTGTCCAAGAATAGACCAACACAGGCATGCCGAGGAGACCGACCACACGGCAGATAGCGCATATCACAGAAGCACACAACGGACGGGGAAGAAAGAAGAAAACACTCCCCCATGTCGGCCACATGCAAGTTAATTGGAAGGAGTCACACAGCACTGACCTTGAACTGTCTGAGAAGCATGTGGGAAGAGGGCCCGTGTCCTCCAAACAAGCCAACAGAACACAAGTCCTGTCTCCCTACGACTACACAGAGCTCACAGCAACCTCGGAGCGTGCACATTGCAGACTGCACACACAGCCGGAGCACGCCACCACAACGCACCGCTGCGAAATGGCAACCGCAACACACCTACCCAACTACGCCGAAGAGCTCAAGCTGTACCAAACCAGCACGATACATACATTGGGATGCGATCTCCTGTCCCTGCTGAACGTAAGTTACCGACTGACTTACCGCATCACATTGTTCAGCTGCGTCATGCCCGTCTTCTACTGTCGGAGGTGTCCCTACCAGCATCCCGTCGAGATATGCCTCTCCAACCCGGCATGTCTGAAGGCGGACCTGCTACCACTACTCCTCCCTCTGGACGCACACGACAGGGCCTGCTCTGCCTATGGGGGCATGGCGTATGTGGCCAACATCGCACGCGCACTGAAATGGAACCACTGTGCCTCCACACGACGGATCATCGAGAACAGCTACATCGAATGTCACCCAGCATGCCCCATCATGGTCCTCCAAGGGACAACCTACGAACAACACCTTGACAGCCACCATCCGCTTCATTGGCTGGCAAACATGTACACCACCAATGACATGGAAGCCCTGCTGGACGGCATCGCATACCTGACAACCTGTAAATACGTCGGACCACAACGCAGGTTCCCCGAGTGACCTATGAAGTCCAACCCCGCACCCATGCTCAGCTTCCGCACGGACTGGCCAGTCACCACCACAACAGCCATACCAAACGACCGGCAACTGTAACCACACCATCAACGACATCGCCATGACATCGGATATGACCGGGACATGCACACTGTTCCCCATCACATCCAGGAACACCGCATGCATCGTGGGAGGCAGTGGCATGGGCTCTGTGCATCGCACCCACATGGACGGAACTGCACGAACAACCAGGACACGACATGGATCCAGCGCACATGGACACACACACCGCTCAGTGGACATGAATAGGTCGCCTGGAGTCTGTGGGTGCTGCACCCCTCCCACCCCCGCCCCGGGAATCCCATACCAGGACCTTTGCATGGACGACAAGTGCATACAACAACAACACGACCCCAGTGACTGTGACATGTCCAGTAACCACCACAGTGCAACAACAAGTGGCACGCCGCTGCATGCACGCAAGCACATGCCCTGATGTCATCTCACATGCACGCGTGCATGAGGAACAACCGCAGCAAACCTGTCACATGGAACTGAGATGGACTGTGCCCATGATGCCGAGCGGTCTGGTAGGCTACATGTATACCGTCTGTGTCAAAGTCCGCAGCTCCGCAGCTATACGTAAATGTACATTAGCACAGCCTTGGCCAAGCAGATGTAACCCCACACCCTATCCCATTTGTAATCATGCTCAGTATATCCTCAATATGTATTCCGCTGCCAGTAGTGTCCACTATACTGCATCACAGAGGACAGAAGACTCAATATAATGTTTGAAACCAGAACTGTCTCCGCTGACTCATTTCACAAGTACGAATGAGAGAGGATGAGAGTATGTGAAGTACACGGCAGTCGTGACATGACCATGTAGTCCACTGGTATTGGATGTCAACGCAAATGAGTAGCACTACTGTGGAAGACACACATGTGTCGTGTGAAGTCGTATGGACGCAGTGCTCAGGTGGGTGGGTGCGACGGGTAGATGCGCACATGCCAAGTTGGAGCACGCCGTGTTGGGAGGGCTCATGAACAGTACACCACCGCTTCCCTGGGCATTGTGAGAGGACACCTGTCGGGGGGAGTGAACACGTGTGTGCACAGCAGCCGGGCACACGTACAAAGCGGTACCAGGCGCACCTCAGCCCACCCTCTGTGGACGAGCTGGATCCTGTTGTGCGCCCGCCATGCCCCTTGACAAGGCACACACAGCCCCAGTCGACCAGGTGTAACCCCAACATAGTCAATCCGCACAGGCGATACAGGGCACGGGATGGCAGTGGAGCATGGTGTGTGAGAGGTCTCCTCGCGCTCCTCCTGGTCATATCACGCAGGCAATAGAACCTCAACGTCCAGCATGGCAAAAAGTCAAATGGAAGTGTAGGGGGGACGCACCACAGCACGAGCAGCACTGACGTCACGGGAGGTGGCTCGCACCATCCCATCCATTGCCCATCATACCAACCACGCCACATGCCATTGCGACTAAGTGCAAGCGCGTGCGCCACCACCCCTGAGCCCTCCCCAGAGAGGCCAAAGAGTGAATGTGTGGGCCATCAGCCACAGACGGACGCGGCATGGCCGCAAGGGCAGCCACAGCCACTGGGTGTCGCAGGTGGCGGATCCGGAAGGCGAAGACTGTGATGCATAGTCCATGCAGGCCGGGTCTCCATTTGGGGCACCACGCAGGTGGACGGTGTCCCGCCACACATCATACCCTGAGACAGCCCACTCGTGCAACTGGACCCACACATACACTCCTTGCCCTCTCTGGTGCGAGCTTGGGGCTGCCTGTGCAAGCGCTAGCCTCGCAGGTGAGCATGCATATTGGGGGGCGAGGGGAGGACATGAGGGCTGGGGCGAAGATGACTGTATCACTGTCAGTTAGTACAAGGGATGACCCAGATGTGGAAAGGAAGAGACGTGTCCCGTGTGTACTGCAACTAGTCGCCAATCCAACTACCCCCCATGTCCGGAATGTAAGCCCGCACCTAGGCCCGCCCATCCGCCACATCGAACATACCACCAGCACGACAACCTTCCCATTCGAAACACTGACTGGGGGTGGCGACCAGTGAACAATCATGTGTAGCCTACCCACGCGTACATGTGGGCCCTCCATGATCCATGTCACCTGCGGCAAAGACATGACATGCGCAATGAGGGAAGTGAGGAGAGCTGTCCGCCCCACGCGCAGAAGGTGCATCAGCTCCACAGACCCAGCAGCGAGTCCAGCAGGGGTCACATGTGCAGGGGCAGCTGTGCCTGGTGTGAAGGCACATGCATATAGACAGCACATCGACCAATGTGTAGTCTGCCCACATCCACAGTCCATCATCATGCGGACATGGGAATTGAACACAGGGCAACACATCTTAGCTGGTGCACCCACCGTGACCAACAATGCGCAATCATCGACGTACCCGCCCTGTGCATGGCCCCCACCCAACGGAGGCACATCCAGTGCCACCATCCCACACACACAAGCCTTCCACGGAACATGCTGTGTCCAATGGTCAGTACAGAGTCAGCGCCCATCTGGTGGATCCTGAACAGGAGACACATGCACACACATGCCAGCTCCCACTATGTACGACTGCCACCTGGCACGTGCAATGTAACCTCTCACCTGTGACGTGTGACTGCAAGCACACAGCCGTCTTGGCATGGGGCTGTCAATGTGGACACCAGTCAATGTTTCGGGAGCTGTGATCCGTACAGTGCTGTACATAGGGTGCAGTGCTGACACCTACTACTGTCTCATATCCCCTCGTGCCACAGGTCCCACTTGTATTGGCCGCTCAGCCCGTGCCCACATCGTCGTCGTCGTGTGCCATACTCATCCAGCCTCGGAAGCAGTACCATGCTCAGCAGACACTCATGTTGCCGTGGCGTTGCCGCTTGACGAATATGCAGTCAGTCCCCATCAGCACGCCCCGCAAGTCATTGGGGCCTAGATCCCCATGTGCATGCACATGGCAGTGGTATGTCTCACTTGCCATTGCCATTGTTGGGAGACCTGTGTAAGTGTATTGTGGCCGTGCCGTCCCAGCTTGACAGCTGGGCTGTGGCTCATGTGCTTGCTCAGTCATGTCAGTGATGTGTATGCGAAATTGCTATGTGCCGTGTTGCTTTGACATGTGTCCTCTGTCATTTAACCCAGGCGGAGACCGAACATTGACCGCCCATACCAATTGCTGGCGGACATGGACGATACAGAGGTAATCAGGAAGTTTCGGCTGGACAGGCCAACTCTGCATCGACTGTGTGCCATGTTAGAGCCCCATCTCCGTCCCCGCAGGGTGTATCCGACTGCTGTCACCCCCACGGCTAAGGTGATGGCCGCCATGCATTTCTTCGCCACTGGGTCATTCCAGCACACAGTGGGCAGTGGAGGAGGGATGTCCCAGCCCATGTTCAGCAAGGTGCTGAGGGATGTACTGGCAGCCATGATGCTGTACCGGAACAGGTACATCAGATTCCCCAGGGCTCGTGAATTGGCGGCAGTGAAGGGTGCATTCTATGCCCTTGGCAGAATCCCACACGTCGTGGGAGCCATTGACTGCACTCATGTTGGCCTTGTTCCACCACAGGCCACTGAGCACCTGTACCGCAACAGGAAGCACACGCACTCCCTGAATGTGCAAGTGGTGTGCCTTGCGGACATGGTGATCACCCACGTGTGTGCCAAGTTTCCAGGCTCGGCACATGACGCACACATAATGCGCAACAGCATCTTGCCACGACTGATGGCCAATATGCAACAGGATCGTGCCTGTATTGTCGGTGAGTATGTGGAGTGGTGTAGCGTGCTGGTTGTGCGATGCTGTCCCCTGTCCAGTTGGAATAGCAACGGTTCTCTGTGTCCCTCACACCCAGGTGACTCTGCGTATCCGAATGGGGCATGGCTGCTCAGTCCATTGAGGAATCCTCGCACCCCAGCAGACGATCGATACAATGAGGCACATGGGAGGACCAGACGTGTGGTCGAGCGTACCTTTGGCCTCCTCAAGTCCAGGTTCAGGTGCCTGGACCGCACCGGGGGTGCACTGGCGTACTCCCCACAGAAGGTGTGCCAGATAGTGGTGGCGTGCTGCATGCTGCACAATCTGGCCATTCGGAGGCAGATCCCCCTCATTGTGGATGACGGAGATCAACCAGGGCCCCAGCCCGCAGACCAGGACAGCTCGAGTGAGGTGGACAGCGGAGAGGAGGAAGCTGGGAATGTGCGCCAGCAGCTCATCGCCCGCTACTTCACTTGACGGTGAGTGTCCATGTACGACGGATGATGTGTCTGTATCTATGCAGGTGTGTGTGTGCTGTGTCAGGGTGGCCGTATGTTCACTGCGTGCAGTGTGTCAACGCTCCATGGCCAGGGTAGTATGCCACTGTTGGTGGCTGTGGCATTGTGCCCTATTGCTCTGTGCGATGTGTGTACATTGCTTGTAGTTGTTGACATGTACTGTGTGATGGGTGTGTGACACACTCATTGAATGTGCTCCTGTTCTGTCTCCCACCCCTAGGTCCCTACAGGCCCTCCGGATTCCATTTCCATGCCACGCATCAGGTGCCTTTCCGCCCAAGGTGGCCGTTGTATTCCGTACAATAAAGACACAGGGCACAAACAGCAGTTAGTGAAAAAGGTGCATTTATTACAAACTGTGACATGTGATTGTGTGTAAGGTGATGACAAAAGTGGTGCGTGCAGTGACAATGAGCTGTCGGTCATGGCTGCGTGATGATCAGGGTGTACCCACTGGTTCTATGTCCATAGTCCAACACACACATGCCATCCAGATGGCTGTGTGGAGTGGGATCGTAGAGCAAGTCAATGCAGTGGCTGGTCAAGGAAGGCTGGCGGAAGGCTGGCTGGCTGCCTCACTTGCGACTGGAGCGTGCGAAGTCCTCCCGGGAGATCTGTTTCCTCTTCGGACGGCCCCTTCCACGTTTGGGAGGGGGGTGTGGTGGCGACCTGCTGGTGGTGGGTGAGGTGTGCTCACTGGCTGTGGACGCAGGGGAAGTGGACACTGCTGGCCGACCCTGCGCCCTAGCAGGTGGTGGCGGAGGTGGTGTTGCTGGCCTTGCCTGTGACCCCACCGCCACCACCAGCTGGCCCATGAGGTCCACGAGTTGGTCCATACGGGACACGAATTGGCCCATATGGGCGTCCATGGACCTCAGCACCCCCAGCACCTCCCGCGTGTCAGTAGCAGACCTGGCCCATTGTCCTTGGGCCTCTTCATAGGCCCCAAGGACTCTGGCCATTTGAGGCAGGGCATGGCTCCCAGGGGAGGCTGGCGTTTCCCTGACCCTGCTCCTCCTACCAGTCCTGCTGCCACCGGCCTGCCCACTAGCCACATTGCACACCACGGTCCTCGCTGTGGCTCCCAGGGTGGATCCAGTCGGCCGGGCCACCACCTGCGCTGGGGCTGGTGCCAGCGAAGACGGGGTGGTGGTGGAGGCGGTGGTGGTCGGTGCGGCGATGGTGGCGGTTGCGGCAGTGGTAGTGGCCGCAATGACCGTGGGTGTGGCCGCAACGACAGTGGCAGCAGGGGACTGGGACTGTTCAGCATCCCTGGATGATGGGTTGGTGGGTAGGAGGGGTCCTGGGGAGCGGCTGGGCCCTGCCATGCCAGATGGGCCAGCTTGGTGGTCCGTGTCCGAAGAGGTGGACAGATCCTCCAGATCCGTGTGTCCTCGTTGGGGGCTTGTAGGCTGGCTGTGCTGGCTGCTGTCTCCATCCCCAGCGTCCAGCAGTTCGTCACCTGTGGAGAGAAAGAGATTTGTTATTGTGTTGCACCTGGCGAAGTATGTATTAGTCGTCTGACATTGGCAGTTCGTGCAATCTCGTACATGGGTTTCCCGGAGGCGAGTGTGTGGCTGTGGCATCTGTAGTTGTGTGTGCTAGGCAATGGGACTGTGTGCTGTGCACATGTGGCATGGGACGGATTGGCCATGCCGATGGGTGTGTTGCTTTGCCCCTACTCATTGTGACTCTGGTGTATGCGGGCTCCTGGCCCATCCTGGGTCTGGTTTGTACTTTGCTTTTGGAGTTCAAATGGAACGCTTAGGAACGCATATGGCAACATGGGGGCCATGCCCCAGATTCGCATTTGGGAGGGTATATGCTTTTGGGGTACATGCTGTGAGCCATGGGTGCCGAACGTGACATGTGTTGTGGCAGCATGACAGTGCATGGTCTGAGGTGTGTGCATGCCTGACATGCCCTGCATATTTGCTGTCTGTTGTGGTTACTGGACATGGCATTGGACGCATCGTTATGAGTGAGTGATAGTTGTGTGCCAGCCAACGTATTGCAGTTGTCCCATCTCCTTGGTGTGCGTGCTGCCCTGTGCCATGTGCATCACTGCAGTGCTCGGGGGGGTGTGGCCCATGTTGTGTGTTGTTGCTCACAGTGTGTCGTGCGCTTAATTGACTTCTGGCACATGGTTGGTCATGGGCATGTATCTTAGCGTGACTGCTGTATGTGTGGCAGCTGTGCGGATGACATGCCTTTCATGAGACTGGGGCTGACGGATGGGATGGATGGTATGTTGTATGTGCATGGTGTGTCTGTGTGTTTGATGGGTTCAGTGGTGTTCGTGTGCATTTCTGTTGTTCCGCTCTGTTGCGTCTAGTGTTGTTTGTCTTACATAGGCGTAGTTGTGGGGTGTGGGGTTGACAGGCAGTGGGGGCTACATGGACAGGACTTCAATGGTGTTTCGGTTGTGTGTGATGAGTTGCACAGTGGCTGCCGTGTGGGACTATATCCAGTGTGGCTTGTGCATGCAGACGTGGCTCCTTGGGTGTTGCTATGTCTGTGATGGGTCATGTGGGGTGTGAGTCTGCTGTTCATGTCCGTGTGCACATTGTTCACTTGTTCGTGACGGTGGGCGGTGCTGCGTGTCCGTGTGCTACGTGACATGTCCCATGTGTTGGTGGTGTTATGGTCCTCATGCCTCCAGTAATCCAGCCCTGTCCAGTTTCCCACCTGCAAGTTGTTCGTGCGTGCACTGTACTGGATGCCACATGGCTCTAAGCGGGGGTGCTCCATGTTGCAGGTCTGTGGGGGTGGGGGGGTGTTGTGGGTCGTGGGGTGGCTGGACACCCACTGACACCGATTGCTGTGGACCGTGATGTCTGCCTTTCGGCTGTCGTTGTGCACTGCGGTGGCTGACACGTGGCTGTGGGGTGTGGGGGATGCTCCTCCTTGCTGTGCTGTGGGACTGGGGCCTGGTGTGTGTTGTACTTGGGCTGTCCACCCTCCCACCCACTGCACTTTGTGTTCCTGCCACTTACCTGTTACTTGTCGGTTAGTGCAGCTGTGGCGGACACGTGGGTGTGGTGGGTGCTCGTTGTGGCGCTTCTGGCATATTTGGGGACCTGTTGGTGGTTACGTGGCTGGCTTAGTGTACACATATCCCCACGCATCTTACAGTTGTTCGGTTTGGGCTGTGTGTGGTAGTGTCTGTTGCATGTGTGTGTGATGTGTTGTGTATTGTGTGCTGGACATGGGGGTGTTTGTCCCTGGGAGCTGTGGCATGGTAGTTGCGCATGTGAGTACATAGCGGTGTGCTGGTATACATTAGTTTGTACTTACCAGCCTCCACTCCCCCTGCTAATCCGGCGAGGATCTCCGGATGGATTACGACTCGCACCTTCTCCTCCCACGCTTTGAAGGTCTTAAAGAGCGCGGGATTCCCTCCGCCAGTGACGGCAGCCAGCTCTCTGTTTTTGCCCTCCTTCTTCTTGACCAGGCTCTTTACGTCATTCCAACGTTTGTTTATCTCGGTTCTGTTCCTGGGCAGGGTCCCGACTGCATTGACCTGGTCTACGATCCGGGTCCACATTCTGTTTCTGGTGGCTAGTGGTGTGTGCTGGACCATGTTCCCATAGATTTGTGGGTACACCTTGATGATCTCGTCGACCATGACCGTCAGCTCCATGGGCGTGAACTTGGGCATCCTTTGTGGTGCCATGGTGTTTGTGGTGCTGGTGTGGTGTGTGTTGTGTAATGTGCAGGGGGTTTGTGGTGCCGGTGTTTGGTGGTGGTGGTGGTGGTGGTGGTTGTGATGTGTGCGTTTCTGTGGTGTGCTGCTGTCCTTGCTGTGTCACTGTGTCCTCTCCTCTCCTCTCTGGTTTGCAATGTAGCAAGGGGTTGTGGTCTGTGGGAGTGCTGCTTTTGTACTCACCTATGTGGGTGTGTCCTCATGGTCTGTTGTTTTCAGGTGTGTTGTGTCTGGGGTTCTGGCCTTTGTATTTTTTGTTTGTCCGGGGGGTGTTTTCGGGATGTGTACTGTGCTTGTGTATTTGTGCGTGCCTTGCTGTGTGGACTTGTTGGCCATGTTGTGTGCTATTGGTTTTGTGTGCGGATGGTTTCTGTGCAGGTACGTGGGCGCCATGGCTTCTGCCGTGTCGATTCTCATCGGCGTTGTTTGCGCTGGCGGGCGGTATTTTTGTTGTTTTTCCGCGCTCATGGCGGTGCGATCGTAATTTCACGTGCGGTGTGTCGGCCGTGTGGGCGGGCGGTTTTGTGTTGTCGTGCGTGTTTCCGTCCGTGGCGGGCGGTTTGACTCCGACTCGGACGATGGCGGGCGGTATTTTGTATGATTTTTCCGCCGATGGCGGTTTTCAGTTTGTGTACTCATAATGGCGTGGTCGGTGTTCAGGCGGTGTGTGCGGGCGGATTTTTGCCGCTTCCATGCCTGGCGGATTTATTTACGCCGGGTATCGTAATGTGCCCCTAAATATTTAAAATATTCTTTTAATTCTATAGTTACCAAAAGAGCTTATCTTGGAGTACAAGCTCAGAAGTATCGTCAATTATTGCTACGAAATAGGGCTGGCAAATTGCTAGCCACTACTTAAATTTAAGAATACTAATAACACGCAAATTGCCCAAATTATTGATATAAACGGTTCGAAAAAATTTCATACACAAGAAATTCTTGAAGTCTTTAGAGATTTCCATGAAAACCTATAAATCTCCCACAAGCAGGGCTCTAAGCTTAATTGCCAACAATTCCTTAATTTCCTTTCTTTTGCAACGATTTCGGACGATAACAAAGTTGAGTTGGGTAAACCTATTGAAATTGAAGAGATTATTCAGGCTATTAAGGCTACTCGTTCTGGGAAAGCTCCTGGCCCAGATGGGTTTCCCATTGCCTTCTATAAAATGTTTACTTCTTCAATTATTAAATATCTTAAAAAGACTTTTGATCATTATGTCTTGTCTGGCAAAGTTTCGGGTTCGGCAGCCGAGGCTACTATTGTAGTCATACCAAAAGAGGGTAAGGATCATTCCGACCCAAAAAACTTCCATCCTATTTCCTTATTGAATATGGAAGCAAAGATTTTTGCTAAGATTTTAGAAAAACAACTAGAGTGCCACATTTCTTATCTTAACCAAAGTGGATGATGGACGGAGTGTTGAACATTGCAAGCACTCACCCCCAGTCAACTGATCTGGGTTTAATCCATCATCATTCTTTAGCTCACTCTGCCACCCCAGTTCAGACATGGCCATATGCAAATCAGTCTGACCCTGTGCCTCATGGGAACAGTGCAGCTCGAACTGCCAAGCCATGTCTTCCCTGGACCGGAAACAAGCATTCTGGGACCGGTTTCTGGCTTACAGCCGTCATCAGCCAGGCTGTCTTGAATCCAGTGGCAAAGTGAGCAAGGGACCCACGTCTGGGCATACCCTGCCAACTTAGGGCGAACATAGCAAAACCAAAGTGGATGATGGACGGAGTGTTGAACATTGCAAGCACTCACCCCCAGTCAACTGATCTGGGTTTAATCCATCATCATTCTTTAGCTCACTCCGCCACCCCAGTTCAGACTTGGCCATATGCAAATCAGTCTGACCCTGTGCCTCATGGGAACAGTGCAGCCCGAACTGCCAAGCCATGTCTTCCCTGGACCGGAAACAAGCATCCTGGGACCGGTTTCTGGCTTACAGCCGTCATCAGCCAGGCTGTCTTGAATCCAGTGGCGTATGTTCGCCCATAGTTGGCAGGGTATGCCCAGACGTGGGTCCCTTGCTCACTTTGTCACTGGATTCAAGCTAGCCTGGCTGATGACGGCTGTTAGCCAGAAACCGGTCCCAGGATGCTGTTTCCGGTCCAGGGAAGACATGGCTTGGCAGTTCGGGCTGGACTGTTCCCATGAGGCACAGGGTCAGACTGATTTGCATATGGCCATGTCTGAACTGGGGTGGCGGAGTGAGCTAAAGAATGTTGATGGATTAAACCCAGATCAGTTGACTGGGGGTGAGTGCTTGCAATGTTCAACACTCCGTCCATCATCCCCTTTGGTTTTGCTTTGTTCGCCCTAAGTTGGCAGGGTATGCCCAGACGTGGGTCCCTTGCTCACTTTGTCACTGGATTCAAGCTAGCCTGGCTGATGACGGCTGTTAGCCAGAAACCGGTCCCAGGATGCTTGTTTCCGGTCCAGGGAAGACATGGCTTGGCAGTTCGGGCTGGACTGTTCCCATGAGGCACAGGGTCAGACTGATTTGCATATGGCTATGTCTGAACTGGGGTGGCGGAGTGAGCTAAAGAATGTTGATGGATTAAACCCAGATCAGTTGACTGGGGGTGAGTGCTTGCAATGTTCAACACTCCGTCCATCATCCCCTTTGGTTTTGCTTTGTTCGCCCTAAGTTGGCAGGGTATGCCCAGACGTGGGTCCCTTGCTCACTTTGCCACTGGATTCAAGATAGCCTGGCTGATGAGGGTTTTGAACCCGAAACCGGTCCCAGGATGCTTGTTTCCGGTCCAGGGAAGACATGGCTTGGCAGTTCGGGCTGGACTGTTCCCATGAGGCACAGGGTCAGACTGATTTGCATATGGCCATGTCTGAACTGGGGTGGCGGAGTGAGCTAAAGAATGTTGATGGATTAAACCCAGATCAGTTGACTGGGGGTGAGTGCTTGCAATGTTCAACACTCCGTCCATCATCCCCTTTGGTTTTACATTTCTTATCTTATTCATGTCTCTCAAACAGGGTTTGTTAAGGGTAGGCTTGCTAGGGACAACATTCGTACGTTCTGTCACATTTTAGAAAAAGCAAAACTCTCCTCCTTACCGTCTGGGGTGAATGACCTCGATGCCAAAAAGGCATTTGATAAGGTTTCTTTGCCTTTTCTACATTCGGTCTTAGAGTCTCACAACCTTGGCAGCTCCTTTATTAACATGGTCATGGCTCTTTATGCTCAACCCAAGGCAAATATTAGAATTAATGGCACAATGTCTTCCTTTTTTAATCTCCATCAAGGAACAAGACAGGTGTGCCCACTTTCTCCCCTTCTCTTTCTAGTAACCATTGATCCGCTTCTCCGATTGCTGTATCTGAACCCAGAGATTAAGGGGTTCCAATTTGGAACACATATACTTAAAACGGCTGCATACTCTGATGATGTGCTTATTTTTTCAGAGGATATTGAATCAGCGATCACTGCAATTTCTAAGATTATTCGTGATTTCTCGGTTGTTTCTGGCTATACTCTTACAAAGAGAAGACAGAAGTGTTCCCTTTGAATCCTTTATGTCTTTCCTCTCACTTGGGTGATTCGGGCTATAAAATGGCAATCCCCTCGCATTAAATATTTGGGGATCTGGTTCTGTAAAGATCTTACAGATACTGTTACTTATAATGAATCCCACATAATAAATAAAGTTAAAGACCTCTTGTATTCTTGGTCTCCTAAGTATATTTCTTGGTGGGGTAGATTACAAACTCTTAAAATGAGGACAACCTCGATTATTAATTTTTTATCTTCTATGCTTCCTATAAAACTTTCATCTTCTTTCTTTCATGAAATTGATGTACTCACTTCAAAAAATTTATGGACTGATAAAAGAGCTAGAATTTCCTATAAATACCTCAGGAAACCTTCTGAATTGGGAGGCTGTAATCTTCCAGACTGGAATTGTTGGAAAACGAGGCAGTATCTGTGAGGCCTGCACAAATAACATGACTACATTTGTCCTTCACTGGGAACCAAACACTCCATTGTAGCGCTTGACTCTCAGAGGGTAGCGTTGCAGAGCAGTCTAAGGCTTACTCAAGGGAGGTGGTGTGGGCTAGTAATCGCCATTTACCAGTACGCAGAAATAACACTCAATAAATGATTGTCCAGTCTATACTTTTCTTTATAAAAGGAAGAGTATATTTATTACACACACACACTACTCAATACTATGCATCAATTTACAAATGTACATAAGCTGGTGGAATTGCTTCATGACATTGCATAACATTCCCACCCCTCCCGCAGGGGGGGGTCTAGTACCACCACTCCCATGTATGCACATCATCTTGCCCCCTAATGCAGTAGGTTGATCATAACCGAGGGCCTTGCCCACTGGCACCATCCTAGTGGCGACCCACCCCATTATCTCAACAAGCATTTAAAAGGGGCACGCCTGCCATGGTGACACATAACCCTGACTGAGCATCTCATACTGACCATACAGTATACACCTCTACATCTTAGTGGCTAACATTCTGGGTTGTTCTTCACCTAACGCAGTAGCAAGAATACATGTTTAGGCATCACTTAGAATGACAGTACTTATCATATCTGATAACTGTTATAATGCATTGCAATTAAAGCCCCTAAAAGGCACTACCATTACAATCACAGGATTAAGCACGTACAGCCAGACACCCTAGCCAGGCTGTCCAGCAACATAACTCCACTTTGCTTATGAGTTCACATTACACATATGACTTCCAGTCCCTCAAAAGAAACAACATGATGTAAATGCACTTCTTGTGCAATTGCACCTCTTCACCCCTAGGGGATGCCTTACTCCAGACATCCCCAATTCAGCCCTTCACACCTTTGTGCAGTCTCAAACACTTACATTCAGCTGTAGAACAAACATTCCAGCCAAAGGTTGATTTGGAAGTATGACTAAATGCTGGAGGGGTTGTTTCCTGCAAGTCCCCCAGAGACTTAGGGAGGGACTTCACATCTTTGTGCTGGGGGAGACTGCGTTGCTCCTGCAGCTCCCCCTGCACCTTTGCACACCAACAGCAGTGGCCCCATCCTCCTGGGGCCACCACACGCCAAAATAACCAGGTTTCCTTGCAGGCTTCCGTAGGCCTTGCAAGGCATTATGGGGCGCTTTTTTCCTTGGCATGCATAACATAGCAGCGGCTCCCCCGCTGCTCGGGGAGAGCAGCGATTCCATCGTTGGCGGCCTCACGCAGCTTCCGACCCATGATGGGGGCCCGGTCCCACCCGGACCCCTTTCCGGCAGGTGAGTTGATGGCAGCTCGGGGAGACCACCCCCGGCTGCTCCTGCCGCTTCTCTCCTCTTCTCGGGGGCCCACTCCCACCCGGGCACCCGGCATTGCAGGCTTGTTGGAGAGCCACTCGGGGAGCCCAACCCCGGCGGCTCCCGCCGGATTCCCGTCTGTCCAGCACCCTCGTGTGCTACCGCGGGAGCCAGCACTCCCATTCTGGTTTGCCCGCTCCTGCGGGCAGACACGGAGGCTTCTCCATACCGTCGCACTCCCCCGGCCTTCCCGCTACTGCGGGGGAGTGCAGCCACACTCCCCCTCATTCCTCCTCATCGCGGGGCCCGGAGTTGGGGACCCGGGCCCCAGAGGTCTTCTCACGGGGGGCGCGACGGCGCCCCCTCCCTCCAGTGTCATCGGGGGCCAGGGTGCGCTCCTGGCACCCCTTTTGGGCAGTTTCACGGGGCCCGACTTTACTTCTTGTGGGGGCAGCCCCCGGGACCTGACCCACCTCGGGGGCACTTCTAAGACTGGCGGCGGAGCTCTACGCGCTTTGTCGTTTGTCCCAGTAGAGGTCAAAGGTCGCCTACCTTCCGGGGGGGGTGTATCTCGGCCCCCAGGCGGCCGATTTTCACCATTGTGGCCTCTTCTTGCTCCGGATGGCTAGCCCTAGCCATCTGGGGCACTTTCCTTCACCCTCCTGGCCTCTAAGAGGGTGAACTCAGCAGGGAGCTGTCTTTGCTGGCTCCCTGTACCAGCCTTTCACCTGGCTCTCCTCCTGGGCCTCTCCTCTCCTTGCGCAGAGGCCCAGGCTTCTCCTCACTGGTTCTGGACTCCCCCACAGGCTCAATCCAGGGTCCTGGGACAGTCAGGGGGTTCCTCCTTCCAACTGCCCATGGCGCCAGGCTCCAGCACCAGGCTTCCTCAGCAGACCACACCCCAGAGAGAGCTCCTCTTCCTGTGTAAGACCTTTTAAAAGAATTTGGAGGGGGCTGGCAGGAAGGCTCTTCTGCCCTATCCTGCAGCGACACATCACCTCCCTGCCCCTGCTCCCTCCTTCCTGCACAGGCCTCTGGGATAGTTCAAAATGGCATCGTCCAGGGGTATCATGCCACATGGGTTCTGAAAAGCCCCCTTTCCCCCTTGCTGCCTTCATGGTCCAGAGCAGCCTGGTGCCTCGCACCAGGTGACAGCTGCTGATGGATGACCTACAGCTACACCCCTCATCTCTCCCTCTTGGATAGAAGACCTATGCCCTTGGAATTCCTGCAGTGAAGGGCTAGGCCTCTGATGCTACAGCTTGGGGAGGAAGATAATTAATCCAGCCTGGCAGGGTCACACCCAGCCAGGCTCTGGTTATGAGCTGAGTCAGAGGAATATGACATTTCTGGATGACCCATAAGCAGAACAGATATGGCTTTGGACTCAGCAGAATACTTCTTTTTATGCAACTTACAGTGTACTTTGGTGCGTGTCTGGAATCTGTAGGCCCTAGGGAAGTGAAACTACCCCATGTGGTCCCCATCTTCATAGGAGAGTACTGGAGTGTTCCTATAGTGAAAACAGTAAAGCACACTTACTTTCCCTCTCATGTGTCTCCCCTCATTATAAAGCCTATTCCATGTCACCACCCAACTCTGCATAATTCTTGCCACACCATTCTATCTGTACCTGCTCCTGGGCTGCGCACGACAGGAATCTCCCCTGCGCAGCCCTTACACGGGTGCACACGTGTGTGCACACGTGTCTATATGTAACGAGTCCGGTGCCCCTTACCCCGGCTGCAGCGCAGCGGCCTTCTCTCACCAGGGGGACACCGGTGCAATCCACATGCAGTCTGTTTCATCATGAGTTCACTGTGGGTGAGTCCCAGTTTATGAGGCTCTCCCACAGTAAAAGCTAAAAAATTAGGTGTTCAAAAAGCGAAAAATCCGGGCGGCTCATATTGTCAGAACCACCTTCTAACAGGAATCTATACCAAATATCCTTTCTGGCGGCCCAGGGAGCAACCTGGTTTTTACCAGAATCTAATTTTATACCTCCATGGGTTCATATCGAACAAGATTTATGTGCTCCCTTTAGTACTCTTTCTTTGCTTACAACTTCTAAAATTACAATTGCACACTCTCAACGAATTTTATCAGATACAGTTAGCGCTCTGAATATGTTGATCGGAAGCTTTTGAAAACCATTCACAAATCAAGATGGACATCTTTGTGGCTTAATCCTAAACTTTCTACTGATATCGTATTTAACACCGCCTCCTTATGGGCTGCTAAGGGTATCAGACTAGTGAACGACCTTTATGATACTAATCATGACCCTCTCCCCCTTTCTTTCCTAGCTAAAAAATATAATCTCAGTAATTTAGATTTTTATACTTTTTTAAAGATAAAAGTTAAACTTTCTAAGATAGCCCTTTCAATAGACTTGGCTATTGTTTCACTTTTGGGTAGGTGGTTAAGTGCAGGCCATATTGCTTCTAAAATTTACAGATTTTTATCTGCTCCATTGCCTTCACAACCCACTATTACCTGTGTTAAATGGTCTCACCATTTTGATGATGCTACTTTTAAACATATTACACAGGATACCTGGCAGCTGATTGGGAAACTATCCCTTCGCAACAAAATTGCTCCTTCATTGACTCAATATAAATTTTTCATTATGAATCTTCTACATTGGACTCATGCTCGTTTACATAAACTAAAACTATGAGCTAGCGATGTATGTTGGAATTGCAACTCAGAACCAGGCAACCACCAACATATGTTCTTTGTTTGTAAATTATTAGATTCCTTTTGGAGCCCTACACAGAAACACTTGTCTCTAATAATCTTAATGTTGTTTCGAACTTTATTTCGGTCAGTTACAACCATAAAAGTGCAATGCATACAGAACAACATTGGGAGATTGAAATCGTATCAAAAAGCATTAAATATACCACAATCAACCCCAAAAAAGTGCAAGTGCATAGAAGACAAAACTTCGAGTTCGAATATGAGATAAAAAAGGGAAAACATTTCTGATGACATTAATAAAAATAGATTTCCAGATAAAAAGACAATCAAACAATCAAAGTGGCGGCTAAAATGAATAATAACAGCATGGCCAACCTAAGATCCCCTTTTTGATGTGTTTAGTATCCCACCTGGAGATCTTGCACTTGTATAAACATTAATACTAATGCGACCGCTCATGTTGTAAAAGCTAATAATGAAAAAAAACACCATTAGTGGTGGATGAAACAGTATAAAATGGATCCATCATCAAGTACGTACTACAACAAGTGCATGCAACTGGGCCACGCTAAAACCAAACTTAAGCCTACATCTAGCATGCTGCCGGCACAACACGGCCAGACTATCATTTGTGCAGATAAAAGATAATATATATATGATTTACATTTTTTAAATGAAAATAGAACATAACAACATGACATCCATTTTGTGATCCAATTTCCACTAGACCTATCATACGAGCGCCCAGCCGGAAGGCACTGTCAGTAAAATGGGAACAAAATAGGACATGTATAAATAGAAAAAAACGCCATTGTATGTTATTTTGGGAGCCCAGAATCAACTACACGTAGTCCTCATACAGCTGTAGACTGCTGTTTTAAGGCCTTCCTTCTAATAGCCCATGCGTGGCTTAAAAACTTGACCACGCTACAGACAAAAAGTGGTCTTGGGTCCGATCTAAGAATAAGCAAGGCAACTTGATGTTCCCGGGAACCCAATTGCCGACAAACCGGTTTTATCCACTTAGCCCTAGGTGTAAAATACGCTGGGCAACACTTTCTTTGGGGGCCTTGCAGCATGGACATTCCTTGTGGGCTAAATTACTTGAGTGCCATTTAGCTGTGGTTTCGTTAACGGGGAGTGTGCCAATTCACCTCTAACTTTCCTTCCCTATGGTTATGCTAGGTCCCTGGGCTGCAGTTACCCCTTTGCCTCTTGATAATACAGATTTGGAGCTATTAGATTTGCTCTTATCCATTGCAGTCAAAATTATACTCACAGAGTGGAAATCTTTCCATCTTTTATCTTACCATACCTGGTGGGCCTGGGTGTCATATCTTCGTGGAGCTCACATTCTTATTGAAAAAAAGAAAGACTCACCTCCAATTACTAGCAATGTATGGTCTTCTTTGGATAAATATATGGATTTGTCTTCTTGGGGTTTAATTGCTCAACATACTTTTGGGTCCCTTTCTTGATTTAGTTCTATTTGGTATGGCAAATGTCCCATTACATTCTCTTCCCCTCTAAATTCTCTTCTTTTTTCTCTCCTTTTCCTTTTCTTTTCTCCTTCATTCTTCCCCTCACTGAGGTATTTTATTCACCATGCGATACATATTCTGTTATATTATTTGACGTTATAATTAATACTCGAAGAATTTGTGTATTTGTTAATGAGCTTGAGGTATATCTGATCTTTTTTATATTATAAACTCTTACCTTTTTCACCATAATCCCGATTGTGCCTGTCTACATCAAGGTCTGACTTTTATGTATCGCTATTGACTTGAAACTGTATTTCTTTTTTCTAAATACAATAAAATATTTGAACACAAAAAGAACTCCGCAAAGTGCTATGGAGTTTTTTGGTCACTCGCGGAACTCTGTGAACTCCGCCCAGGCCTAGTACTTATTACATATTCTTTTAATTGTCGGAAACCCTGGATTACTAAGAAGTGATTTAGAACCACATTTATAAAAGCTGAAATTCTGTCTATCTCAACAGTCTTCTGGGTTTTTCTTTTCATTTGAACTGTACACACCGGTAAACTAGCGCTAAATTCCTCTACTGTTAATGCTTTAGATGACAATATTGACCTCTCAATGCTCTTGACAATATCCATCACCTCTGAAAGTTTAGGATTACGGCAAACAAATAATCTTTTATTAGATTTGCAATTAAACACAAATTAGTCACTTATATATGTGTCAAAACTCTGACCAAACTCACAATTTACAGCTAGCACCCTTAAAGCCGTAACGTACTCCTCCACAGACTTTTCCCCAAATTGTTTTCTCTTAAAGAAACTATGAGGTTCAATCATCACATTTGGTTCCTCTCTAAATTGCTTTTCAAGCTTGCATATTACCTCTTTCAAAACGTCCCATTGAGCATCCTCATCTTCCGGTGCTGCAATTGCTTGAAGATTTTCAAAAATTTCAATGGCAGCATTCCCTAAGAAACTAAATAACAATGTTAATTTTCTTTCTGCTAAAAATGACTTACCATCTATAGCAACCAAATAGTTCTCAAAGGCTTTAAACCATTTTTCCAAATCAGTATAGGTTTACCAAGTACTTGCAAAAATATAGAAAGCTGAATAAACATTTGACTATTAGCCATGACAACACTTTAACGTACTTTCTAGTTATAATTCAACTGACAATATCTGTATAAAATTTGGCATTTAAAATCCAATTATGCTTCCCTAAACAAATTACAATAATCAAAATAATGCTTATTTCCATTTTGTCCAGTAGTTACTTACTTTTAACAGGTAACTCCATGTGAAAATAGTGTGCACATCACTGATCTTGCTACTCGATTTTTTTTGCCTCCTGAATAGTAGTATACCCGTATTATTAATAATTGTCTGTCTCACTGCTTTGTACATGTGCACGTCTGGTAAACGTTTGCTTTCAAGAGCACGTATCACTGCTGAAGTAGCACGCACAAATAATGTGTACCGGAATGAGGTGCCGAAAGTGTGCACATAAGTGTGTAGTGTCCTGCTGGACACGTTCTAGTGTTTCACCCTGTATTACACCCACACTAACACCCATCCATCACAGGCGTCACCGGTCAGGTGACCCTGCGAATAAAAGGGGCCGGGTGCATGTTCCCTGGGCCAGTTCCCAGTACCATACTACGGTGTCCGTGTGATTATTTGCCCAGCATGTGGGCCTAGGGCCGAAAACACCACAATGGCGACGAGGGGGTTCGCCCTGCGTGAATTCTAGCGGCCGCTTCAATCGGTCCTGGAAGGGAAGTGTAACCTGTGTTATGGTACCCCTTGCACCTGCTGCCAGCACAAGTACGACAGAGGAGGGACAAGGCTGTCCCACTGCTGCCATCCCAGAAAGGCAGTAGCGAGCCTGGAGCAATACCCACCGGGCAATTAGGTGAGCCCGCGGGTCGAACTGAGTGGGAACAGTGAGGGGTGTGGATTGCTGCAAAAGCCATAGGGATCCCTCAACGTTGGAGGCGCACCGCACTGACCACCCGAAGGAGACCCCCCCACCCGCACCTGAAGTGCCTGGAAAGGCCGCAACCTGCCAAGTCAGAGCATGCTGCGTCCCCAGAGAGGCAGAGCAAGATGCTACGGAGTGCCCCATGCCCCCTCGCACTGAGCAGAGAGCGAGAGCCTGCAAGACCCCTGGCACCTACGATGCCTGTGTGGGGTGAAGAAAAACGTCTCAGAGCGGACTGCGCTCTAGGAAGGAAAAGGGCAGGGCGAGCAAAAGCTACCCACATAGTGAGCCCAATACACAGCATACAGAGGAAGGTGCAGCCTAGGCGAGAAACAGCTTGCAGCGTGAAAATGATGCCCGCTGCCCCCCGCTGTGAGTGCCAGACCCCCAGCGACCACCCGAAGTCCCAGCAGCGCTCCTGCACCGCGCCTCACCTAGTTCGCGGAACACTACGCATGGCAGGGAGAAACCTCAGCGATTTATCCAGCAGCTGTCTGCAGCGCGCCTCCACGAGGGCAGGCAATTAAGGTGACGCTGCGGCTGTGTTATCCCTTTTTCACCGCCACCCCCAGTGCCTTTGTGAACCACACTCTGCCTCACCTGCGATGAACAGGTGAGACGGCGGCCTCACAGGAAGCGCTCCGATAATTAGCTTCCCTGCCGGTAGCCGTCCGCTGCAACAGGGAGATCACCAAAGCTGCAGCGGCCGGTGAAGAGTGGTGTCTGCAGCGCCACCTGGCGCTGCTTCTGGTGGACCACACCCAGGACCTTCTATGCACCTTTACAGTTAAACTTACCGGCACCTCAGCGAGAAGGAAGGCCGCCACGCAAAACAGTCATAGTCACCAATAGTGGCTGGCGGAGTCCCAGCGAAGCGTATGGAGGCGGGGTATGCCCTGATCAGCTCCTGCTCCCCCGCACTGACGACCGTACCTCGCGAGGCCCACAGCATCTGAAGAGCTGCCGGGGCCTGAACAGAGAGTTGGCCCCAGCGCCACCTAGCGGCGAATCGTTAAACGACACATAGTAAAGCAAACCATAGAAGCAAACTATTAGGACCAAATGAAAGAGAGGGCTCTGATTCTGGTTGTGAATGCCCCAGTTACCTGTGCACCACGCGGGGCATGAAGAAAGTAGTATATGCAGTGCCACCCATCGGTCCACTGTGATACCGCACCACCAGCGAACACATAGTAGGAGCAATTCAGTGAACAGAAGCAGGCTTTCAGAAACCTGAATCAGTCCTTCACCGGACTACCAAGTGTTCTGAAGGGTGATAACTGCAACGCACCCCCTGCATGTCAGGCAATCCGGCGGGAAGGGAGTGAGACTGTGTGCCTTCCCCCCAACAGAGAGAGAACCAAGAAGCCCCACTAAAGGCACAAGAGCACTGTATGCTGCGCACACCCACTTAGGGTGCCAAGAAGCCCAGAACTGCCCTGGCCAAGAGAGGCATCAAGTGGCCAAGCAACGTCCAGAGAAGGCAATGGGACTGAAAGCAGCCGAGCCCCAGGAAGACGCAAGAAAGACATGTGCTGAATGAGCAAACCCCAGTCGCTGTCTTACGCCACCGCAACTGAGAAGAGTGAACCACACGCCCCTGGCGGTGAACAACCACCACCACAAGGAAGAAGAGCAAGCATGCCAAGTGCCAGCAAAGGGTGCCGCAAAGGACCAAGAGCGCGCAGTCTGAGGTGCGCCCACGACAGACACCCAGAAGAGAGAGACCTCTCCAAAGAGGAAAACCAAGGCTGAAGGCAGCAGGGAGATCCTCTACATCTCCACTGCACCAGCTGAGCCCCGCAGTGGGCCGAAGATAGCACAGAGTGTCCACCCTCACACTGCCTCAAGACTAAGTCACCAGAGGCCCAAAACAGGCAAGAGGAGAGTCGCACACTCCATGTGGTAAGCTGCCACCGCAACATGTGCTCCAACAACAGGCGACACGTGGCCGAATGCCACATCGCACCGCAAGCATGGAGCACATCACTCAAAGTGACCGACTCTGCCAAGCATGCCTGAACGGAGGCTGGATCAAGCGCCACGACGGCGCAGCCGCGAGGCGCAAGCACGACACCCTCGAGTGAAGAGAAGAGGAGCATCGCAGAAAATCCCTGAGGAGGGGATGGTGCCCATGAAAGGTCCTCAAGAGGAAGAAGCAAGTCCAATCGACAGGACAGACCTGCGACAGGTCCACAGAAAAGGAAAGACTGTCCCAAGAACCGGACACGGCCAGCGAGATGTCCATGTGGCGCAAACATGAGACATGTGGCATGACACCACATCCGAGTGACTAACCTGGTCGGAAGAAGGAGAAGAGCGTGGCATGACGCCACTCTGCGAAGAAAGGAAGGAGAGTGGCACGACGCCACAGGGCAAACAACCACCACAGGCGTGCAAGAAGGAAAGGAGAAGAGTGACAGGACAGAGGACTCGTGCCAGCACTAGAGAAGGTGTTCATCAGCAGAAGCCAGCCACTGGGGTGCAGAGACGTCACTGGAGACAGCTTCGTGGGAGGACCTACCATAAGCCGCTAGCAAGCGCGATCTGCGTCCAGGCCCCACGCTTCGCAGTTCGACCATCCTCTCACCTGTCACCGGCTGCTTGGCATCGATAGCACCACGCCTAGCAAGTGCACCTGCTGGAAGACAACTGCAAGTGGCCACGAAGTCCCTCCAGTCCTCCTCAATCCACAAGTTCACCTCCAGCAAGAGATCACCGCCTGTTTGCCAAACTGAAACAAATATCATCATGTCCATCACCCAGGTGCATCATCACCAAGAACATCCAAGGAGCATCGTACCACCAGAGTCGATCCAACCACTCGAGACAGCCGGAGTTTAACGAGGCGTTTCTGGTGCTGTGGGACGCTAGCCACCCAGGAACCCTCGGTGTGCCCCCGTAAACCTGAAGCCTGCCGAAGAAGAGCATGCCCGCCCATTGGACCATCCACCCTTGGGGTTACACGAGGCTTGGCTGTGGCCCTGTTGGGAGTTCCGCAGCGACCCCTCAGCATGGCCTACGAAAGGCCCGCACAGCCCACGCGGTCATATGGCAATCCAGGGGCAAGGGCCTCAACGGAGTTCCTGTGAGAAGGGAATCCGAACTGGAGAGATGAGTCTGCAGCAGCTCCATGACAGGCACCGGGAAGCACAGAGGCCCCAGATGAAGACTGGTCACCCAAAGACCATCCGAAGAAGGCCCAGAACCTGAGCCCTGATGGCGAGAACACCCGGACTGAGACACCACCCTCTGCGGCTACATGCGCGACTTGGCTGTGGTCCTGTTGGCAGTTCCTCAGCGACGCCTTCGCGCGGCCTCCACAAAGCCTGCACAGTCCACACGGTCCCATGGCAGCCCGGCAGGAAGGCCCCCCAGGAAACTCCTGTGAGATGGGAGTCCAGGCAGGAGAGGCAAGTCTGGAGTTGCTCTGCTGTCAGGAGCTGGAAAGATCATCAAGTACATCGCCTCCAAGGAAAGGCCTCCTCCACCAAGATCATCCTCAATAGCTGTTGGTTTGTCGTCCATCGGAACCTGAGCGCCTGTAAGATCTCCAAAGTGGACTCCACCACTGCTCCAGATGCACCGCTATTTTGAACTTTGTAAATAGACTCCAACACCGCGAGACCAGGCCGGTCTGAAATACATCGCCAAGGCGGACTAAAGCATCCTGACAATGCGGTCCAAAGGTCCAGCGCTGCCTGGCAGATGGCCTGAAGAGACTCACTTGGTGCTGTGTATTGTTTGTTTGTTTCCCTATAGGTTGGACTTTTGTTTGTTTCTTTTTCATTAAAGTTTGGGAGGGATGTAGTGTCCTGCTGGACAGGTTCTAGTGTTTCACCCTGTATTACACCCACACTATCACCCACCCATCACAGGCATCACCGGTGAGGTGACCCTGCGAATAAAAGGGGCCGGGCGTACGTGCCCTGGGCCAGGCCAGTTCCCAGTACCATACTACGGTGTGTGATTATTTGTCCAGCATGTGGGCCTAGGGCCCAAAACACAAAAAAGTGTTGGAGTAGCACACAAATAATGACGAGTCAGGGATAAAATAAAGGAATTGTGTGCAACACAGATTAAACAAGCTCTGCATCGATAAATGTATGTACAATGGAGTGGAGAGGTGTGGTGCAGGGGCCAGGGCACCTGACTTCGGAGCACAGGGTTCACGTTCGATCCCCGGCGGCAGCTCAGCTCAGCACCATGTGACTCTGGGCAATAGCTCACTTAATTTCCACGACGGCCCCCAGCGCCTTGAGGACCCATAAGGGTGAGTAGCTGCACTATATAAAAAAGGACTTACATTTTTTTTTTTTTTTACAATATACTTTAAATCTTATCCAAAATGGCTGCCACGTATCCATATTAGGTGCTGACGTCGGGTGTGCTGTGCGTCGTTAATATCAGAATCCTCCCTCACCACGCGGCAGACAGTTCACTCACGAGATCACTCTCGCGGCAGTACTTCAAGTGGAGCGCGCGGAGCAACCGTCACGGATATTTTAAAGGTAAAATAAGAAAAGTACAGTACCTTGAAAGTTTGTACTCGGCAATGTCCGATATACCACCGATTTCTCAACAATATATGTCGGGGGGTTGTCTTGAGTTGCTTACTAGGTAAAACGTGCGTTCCGTTGAAACACCCATTGCCACTCCACAGTGGGCAAACACTACCGCAATCACTCATACCCAATTGTGGCGTCGGTAGTAACCGGAATACGAAGTGAATGTAAAGAAATTACATTTATTTCTAGTATCTAAAACGGCTCACTGCTGAAGAGCGGTGCAGCATTCCACTCACTACCCGTTCACCTCCGTTATATCCAACCCGCGTTCTACATTCCAAATGACAACACAGAATGTCATGACATAGAATGGCATGACGTGAGTGCACGTTCCCTACTGTACAACGGTTTCCTAAAAATTCTTTCCATTAGGATTCTGCTACTAACACTCAGCCTTATATAGACTGTTTCCTATCCAAAAGTGCACCAGTGGTAATTTTTTTACATCTTTGGAAGATATTGCGTGTTGCATTTCCTCTCAGTCTGTGTTATAGTGTTTCTGCTTTTTCTCCTTTAATGTGTTTTTATACACCTGCCATAGATTGTGTATATCCCTCTCCATCTGCTCTGCTTCCCTTCTTTTCCTCAACCTCTCAAGCGTCCTTAACTTACCTTTTTGCTTTTGCCATTCTGAATCATACCACGCTTTTTAACAAATTGCCTTTTATATTCCTTTACAGCTACAGGTGCCTTATTGATCTTACTACTTTCTATTTTGTTTATAATTTTACGACTTCTATAACTAAATTAATATACCAGTTCACTACCTCTGATTTTTTTTAAAGTTTTGGCCGTCAGCTTCCCACTGTACCTGAAACTTGCAAGCAATTCCAGCCCTCTCTCCCTATTTTAGTTGAAAGCCTGCTTGTGCAACTGACATCTCTTATTACTACATCTGTTATTACTATCTCATCCCAATCCCTCATGATCTTCAGCTGCAAACAAGCTTGCAAAGGCAAGTGATCACTTTCATTTATCGTGAGAAATATTGAGACTAAGTAGAAGTACCAAACACCCAGAAAAATATAATTGATCAGGCATTTTTGTGATCCTCTCCGAAAGGCTCAGCCTGCTGGTGAGTCCGCAGGGAAGCACACATTCAAACAAATTAACCCTAACGTTTGCATGCCCTTCTGCCATTTCATGTCTGTCTTACAGCAACTTATTGGCAGATGAACTGCCTCCATAACGTTATATGTATGTTATAACTCATACAGTGCATTATATGGGCAGAGTTTTTGCATCCAAATCACTACTTATCAGCATTAACCCATTGCAGTTGTAATATATACAATCCTTCTTATCTTGTAAAAAAAAAAAAAAATCCAATTTCTGCTCATTATTTCGATTTCCCACCCCCATGCATGTACACATTCACCACAATGAAGTATTTCATCTGGTATCAGTTCTGGTAAAGATCTACTTTGCAGGTCTGTACCCAGCTGTATCAATTGTATCTAAAACAGAGTTGTTTCACCGTGCTATGCTTGTTGATACTAAAAATAATATTACTCCTGAGGACCGGCCCACTGGGTTTTCTCAGGTCTCAGTTAGATTACTTTAGAGGACCCAGCCATTTCCCCCACACCTGCCCATGTTTTTGGGGGCAACCCCATGCTTCAAATACCAGCCGCTCCTGCTGAGCGCACCAGTCCACGCCTCGCCTCCATTGAACGAGTGTTGGGGGGAGGGGAGTCAGCCATTTTTCAGCTATGCCACACTTTGCTACCAGTAGGGCTGTGCCCAGGAATGCCCTGTCAGCATGTGTGCCACCTACCCCTCCAGTAACCCCAGGAGAATCAGGAGGGGGGACAGAGGGACCTCCCACCCCAAAACCTCCAACAAGTTTTTAGTCATTGCAGACCAGTAGTGTTGCACCTTCCGACAAGCCTACACCATAAGATAGACATCGGCTGGGTCAGCCTCACAACACGGGCAGATCGCCCGAGGGCAAAGGCTCGCTCGATGTAGACGGGTAGGGGGGTGGTACGCAGAGTATAGATAGTATGTTTACTCTAGGCACAGCCTGGAGGAAATCGTCAGCGCACGGGGGCCATCAGGGCGTCTCACCAGTCTTCTTCTTCAATGGGCCCCTTTCAGCGAGACTTGAGGTGATCTAGGGAGCCAGGCGAGTTGACAACAAGGGTACGATAAATTTGAGAAACACCTCCACGCCTGATTTCACCCATAAGGAGCTTGGCATCCAGGGGGCTAAACTCGGGGAGAGGTTCGTCGGAGAGGACATGTGTGTGAAGAGTATGTCGAACCTGAAGGTAATGGTAGAAGTGAGTATGTGCCAGTGCATACTGCTGCTGAAGGTCTGAGAAAGACTGTATGTGCGTCCCGACCAAACATCTCCTAATTTTGAGATTCCAATAAGGTCCCAGGTCTTAAACCTACCCAGCCCGGCCACCTCCCCCAACCACATGCCGTACCAGAGAGGGGTGTGTTGGGTGAGTCTGCCCTCCCACTGTACATGGCGAAGTGCCACTCTCCACACCAGTACCACCACCTGGGTCACCAGTGGAATGGAGGTGGGAATTGGAGAGCCGTACAGCATGGCCTGCAGGCGAGAAAAGCCCAAAGAGGAGAGCTCCAGGCGGTAGGCTGGATCCGACTAGCCCCCATTGAACCAGTCGTAGCTAATCAAGAGGTTACACGACAAGTAGTACAGATACACGTGTGACATCTGCAAACTGCCATCGAACGGGACCCTGATGGCAGTGGAAAAGGGCTAGGCGGGGTCACTTGCCCCGCAACAAGAAAGACCGAGTGACTCTGTCCAACTACCGAAACTATGACCGGGACAGCAGTAATCAATCAATCAATCAATCACGGCATTTATAGAGCGCGCTACTCACCCGGGAGGGTCTCAAGGCGCTGGGGGAAGGGGTAAGTTACTGCTCGAACAGCCAGGTCTTGAGCTGCTTCCTGAAGGAGAGATGGTCCTGGGTTCGCCGAAGGTGAGTGGGGAGGGAGTTCCAGGTCTTGGCTGCCAGGTAGGAGAAGGATCTTCCTCCGGCGGTGGCTCTGCGGATGCGTGGTACGGTGGCGAGGGCGTGGCTGGTTGATCGTAGCTGGCGGGTGGGCGTGTAGAAGGTCATGCGGTCGTTGAGGTACTTGGGGCCCAGGTCGTGGAGGGCCTTGTGTGCGTGGGTGAGGAGTCTGAACGTGATTCTCTTGCTGACGGGGAGCCAGTGCAGGTCTTTCAGGTGTCCGGTGATGTGGCTGTGTCGGGGGATGTCCAGGATGAGTCGTGCGGAGGCGTTCTGGATGCGCTGGAGTCTTTTTTGAAGTTTGGCTGTGGTTCCGGCGTAGAGGGTGTTCCCATAGTCCAGTCGGCTGGTGACGAGTGCCTGGGTGACGGTCTTCCTGGTTTCAGTGGGGATCCATCTGAAGATCTTGCGGAGCATGCGCAGGGTGTTGAAGCACGAAGATGAGACGGCGTTGACTTGTCTGGTCATCGACAGGGAGGAGTCCAGGATGAAGCCCAGGTTGCGTGCGTGGTCCGTTGGCTTGGGTGCGGTGCCCAGGGCCGGGGGCCACCAAGAGTCGTCCCAGGCGGAGGGTGATGAGCCCAGGATGAGGACTTCCGTCTTGTCTGAGTTCAGTTTAAGGCGGCTGTTCCTCATCCAGTCGGCGACGTCTCTCATCCCGTCGTGTAGGTTGGCTCTGGCGGTGGTGGGGTCGTTGGTGAGGGAGAGGATCAGCTGGGTGTCGTCGGCGTAGGAGATGATGTTGAGGTTGTGTTGGCGTGCGATGGCTGCGAGGGGGCTCATGTAGACGTTGAAGAGGGTTGGACTGAGTGAAGATCCTTGTGGAACGCCGCAGATGACTTCGGTGGCCTCGGATCTGAACGGGGGAGGCGGACTCTCTGGGTTCTTCCGGCGAGGAACGAGATGATCCATTCCAGTGCTTTCTTTCGGATTCCGATGTTGCTGAGGCGCTTCACTAGGGTGCGGTGGCAGACGGTGTCGAACGCCGCGGAGAGGTCCAAGAGGATGAGGGCTGCTGTTTCCCCGTTGTCGGTTAGGGTTCTGATGTCGTCGGTGGCTGCGATAAGGGCGGTCTCGGTGCTGTGGTTGGCCCGAAACCCGGACTGCGAGGGGTCGAGGGATCCATTCGTCTCGAGGAAGGCGGCAAGCTGTCTGTTGACGGTCTTCTCGATGACTTTGGCCGGAAACGGAAGGAGCGAGATGGGACGGTAGTTCTTGAGGTCGGTGGGGTCCGCCGTTGGTTTCTTCAGGAGGGCGGTAAGCTCGGCGTGCTTCCAGCTCTCCGGGAAGGTGGCGGTGTGGAAGGAGGAGTTGATGATGTCCCGGAGATGGGGTGCGATGGTGGCGTCGGCTTTGTTGAAGACGTGGTGTGGGCAGGGGTCGGTTGGTGATCCGGAGTGGATGGAGTTCATCGTGCGGGTGGTGTCTTCGGTGCTGATCGGGGTCCAGTTGCAGAGGGTGGTGGTGGCGGGCGTTGGTTCGGCGGTAGGGTGCGTGGTCTGTGCGTCGAAGCTGTTATGTATGTCGGTGATCTTGCGGTGGAAGAACGCGGCGAGTGAGTTGCAGAGGTCTTGCGAGGGGGTGATGTCGTTGTTTCCGGCGCTGGGGTTGGAGAACTCTTTGACGATGCTGAAAAGTTCCTTGCTGTCGTGGGCGTTGTTGTCCAGTCGTTCTTTGAGTGCTGACTTCTTGGTGGCACGGATCAGCTGGTGGTGTTTGCGGGTGGCGTGCTTGAGGGCGGTCCTGTTGTCTGTGGTCTGGTCGAGTCGCCAGGCTTTCTCGAGAGTGCGGCAGTTCTTCTTGGATTCCTTGAGTTCGTTGGTGAACCAAGGGGTTTTCTTGCTTCCGGGTCTGCTGGGAGGGTTTTTTAGTGGAGTAATGGAAGATTCTGAAAGATGTACAGAAAATTTGGCAGGACCAGCATCTTGAAAAGCGCTACGCAGCCTAGGACATTAAGGGGGAGGGTGTACCATTTTGCTAGATCTGCCTTCGTTTTCTTAAGCAGATGTTTCAGGTTGGGGGCCCAAGTGAGTTCAGGATGGAGCGCGACCCAGATGCCCAGGTACTTAAAACTGAGCCTGCGGATGGGAATCGAGGACTGCCAGTCAAAGTAATCTTAAGGAGCGGCTAACGGGACCAGGACAGATTTAGAAGAGTTCATCTTCAGGCTAGAGACCCTCTTAAACACCTCCAGCATTTGAAGGCATCAGGGACCGCTCACCTTAGGATTTGTAAGGTACAGGAGAACGTCATCGGCATACAGCGCAATGCGGTCCTTGTGTCCCCCCACCCCAGGCCCAACCCTGGTATTGAGGTCTCCTCTGATAAGCTGGGCCAAGGGTTCCATGGCCAGGGCGAAAAGAAGGGGAGAAAGAGAGCACCCCGTCTAGTGCCCTGCTGTGTAGGGAAGGGATCTGAAAGAACCCCGTTGATGTGCACCCAGATTATGGGCCCAGAGTAGAGAGCACGGACCATACTGAGGAAGCGTTGGCCGAAGCCCCCCCAGTTCAGCACCTCCTGTAGGTAGGCCCAGTCCACCATTTCGAACGCCTTTTCAAAGTCAATTAGTTGCAAGGCTAAGGATGGAGGCAGGCGATGACAGTTGGCTAGGACTGCGTGGAGGCGATGGATGCAGTGTCTGGTGCTCCGAGAGGGCCTGAAGTTGTACTGATCCGGGTGTACTTATGTAGGCAACACCCGTTTAAGTCTGTTTTCCAGTACCGCTGCAAAGATCGTTGACTCACAGTTGAGCAACGATATAGGGCAATAGGTGGAACGGGGCGTGGAGGGCGGTTAGGTTTTAGGTATCACCACTATTGTGGCAGTGTCTAGTCATCAGGGAATGAGCCGGTCTGGTTCACCTCCTCGTTCAGTGCCAGCAGCCGAGGGAGGAGAAGCTCTTGAAGCGCCTTGTAGTATTCCATGGTGAATCCATCGGGGCAGGGGTTTTCCAAGAAGCCAGGCTAGATATAGCTTCCCCAATTTCCTCCGCAGTTAGGGGTTCATCCAGTGCCTAAGAGTCCACCAAAGTAAGACTGGGGAGAAGGACCTAGTCTAGAAATGAGTGAAGCCCCGCTGGGCCTTTGCCTGATGGCGCGGAGTACAGTCTCTTGTAGTACCGAGCAAAAGTCTGTGCAATCTCTAACAGAGAGTGCCTCGAACAGCCCAAGCCATCCACTGTCTCGGGCATTATCCGGTTCTCCTCATGGTGGGAGGTCAGCCAATAAAGCACCTTCCCATTCTTATCACCCCAGCCATATATTGTAGCCGCGGTAGCCCGCCACAGCAGTTTAGCTGCCTCCAGGGACCCCAGACGAATATCCTCCCGGACAAGATGTCGCTGTCTGCAAACCTCCTCGCTGGGGGTACGCTCAAGACAGCGCTCCAGGCGCAGAGCGCGAGCTTCTAGCTGGGTAAGGAGAGAAGAGCTCTTGCGCTCCCGCGTTCTAATCAGGTGTTTGGCAAACCCACGGAGGGTTGCCTTGCTGGCGTCCCATAGGGTGCCCGTCCGGGGAACCGATCCTTCGTTATGACGGAAGTATGCACTCAGCTCGGTTCTCAGCGCTTGCACAAAAGTTTGGTCTTAGAAATACCATGCATTAATGCGCCACAGAGGACATAGCTCCAGGGAGGGGTGTCTTATACGGAGCAGGAGCGGGGAGTGGTCAGAAATGCCCTGTGGTAAGATAGCCATGTGAGTTACCGATGCGCAGTCAGTGGCGGGCAGCAGTAAGAGGTCTATGCACGAGTGAGTGAGATGGGCAGACGAGCGGTGGGTGAACAGGTGGAGATGAGGATGCCATGACCTCCAGGCGTTACATAGACCCCAGGCGGTGGTCCAATTGGTGAGATGGCATGCACCGTGTTCCTAGAGGTGGTGGATGGACTAGAACTGACCTGTTCAGGATTTAGAAACGCATTGAAGTCGCCCCCAATTATAGTAAGCCCCTGTGGGAGGTGCGCAAGAAGCTTTGAGTGGTCCCTGAGGCACTGAGCCAGAGTGGCCGGTGGGCAGCAGTAAGAAGTCTATGCACGAGTGAGTGAGATGGGCAGATGAGGTGTGGGTGAACTGGCGGAGATGAGGATGCCATGACCTCCAGGTGTTACATAGACCCCAGGCAGTGGTCCAATCGGTGAGATGGCATGCCCCCGTGTTCCTAGAGGCGGTGGGTGGACTAGAACTATCCAGGTCAGGATTTAGAAACGCATTGAAGTCGCCCCCAATTATAGTAAGCCCCTGTGGGAGGTGTGCAAGAAGCTTTGAGCGGTCCCTGAGGCACTGAGCCAGAGTGGCCGGTGGGACATTTACACACACTAGCACCACTGATTTCCCCTCCAGTGTGCCCTCCAAAGAAATAAGATGCCCCTGCGGGTCATGCAACACCTGGGACACCACCAGAGGGAATGAACGCCGCAGGAGGATGGCCACTCACCTCGCGCCTCGGGAGAACCCTGCATATAAAACCCTGTCGTACCCTTTACGGGCCAGGAAAGGGGCACCTCTCACCAAGGAGATGCATTTCTTCAAGGAGAAGGACCTCTGGGTGAAAGTGGTGTGCGAACGTAAGGATCGCGGACCACTTTACCCTATCTAATAGACCATTGACGTTCCACGATAAGACCTGGAAGGGCATGCGTTGGATGCAATGAGGGAGGGGCCGGGCTGAGGGGGGCCCCCAATGAACCCCACAGGCACAAATATGGTGACAATCGCATAGAGATGCTGCAACATGCACCTCCAGGCAACAAATGGCATCAGATTTCACGTGAAACATACAGATAAGGTCAGTCTTTGAGTGGAACAGCCACAACCATCACACGCCTTTTGGCTTCTGTGAAAGGTTCAGATTTTGACTGGGGACCAACCTGTAGCAGGTGTCAACGGTGCAGTATCAACATCCAGTGTTAGGAAGTTACAGTCATGGAAATTGCAGTAATTTGTGCCAAAGCCTGGAAAGGAAGAAAGGAAATTTCAACCAACAGTAAGGAACTGAATCCCCCCAACTCCCATCCCTTCCCGCACTTCTAACCCAGAAGCATCTGTCACCCAAAGAAACTCAAATCCCAGAAAGAACATTGTGCGGCATATTGGGAGCTCGTCGTGACTTAACAGAGGGAACCCAGGAGTTGCACAGACTTCGAAAGCTGCTTCCAGCCAGCCAATGGGTCAAACTCCCAAACCCCACTAGGACTTGTGTCCGAAGGACCGTCCCATTGAGTCTCGACCAGACATAGGCCTGGGACCCGGGAGATATGAAATGCATGAATGTTCGGATTGTCAGATAACAGGGCTTCGGCAGAGGTCGGAGTCTGGGGGAAAGACAGAGAAGTCCGCCGACCCTGCTGGAGAAGGGATTATGATGTCTCCAACTCCAACTTCAGTCTCCACAGCCTGGTCTGCCGGTGGACCCCCCGAAAGCTGCGGCCGCATCTGGGAGGAAGTAGGTGGTGATTCCGAACGGGCCGTCTCACGGGCCCTCCGGGAGCGAGTTTGGCGTCTCCGGGATCTGGGCAGCAACTGAGAAGTCGGGGCAGGAGGGATCCGTCGGGCATCCAGGGAGGGGGGGCCCGTCTGCCGAGCTGCCGCTCCTCCATAAGCCACTTCCAAGTCGCCTCAGGGGTATCAAAGAAATGAGACTTGTTAAGATGAATGACTCTGAGTCTTGCAGGAAACAAAAGCTGATATTGCAGGCCCATGGCTCTTAGTTTCTGCTTGACATTCAGGTAGGACTGCCTATGCTGCTGTACCCTCCTGGTGTAGTCCAGGAATATGAGGACTTTTGTGCCATCGCACTGTAGCTCGACGTGGTAGCGGGCTGCACTCAGGATCTTGTCCCTGTCCCGATAGTTCAAGATCCGAACCATGATGGGCTGGGGGGAGGCTCCCAGAGGAGGTCTGGGAGTCAGAGCCCGATGCGCACTCTCCACCTCAAACCATGGGGACAAACACGACTCCGGCATCCAAGGTTTAATCCATGTCTCAATGAAGTCAGCCATTCGCTAGGGGGCTGTACCCTCAATAGTTTCTGGCACCCCAATGACGCATATGTTGTTGCACCTCAAAAAATTCTCAGCATCTTCAGCTCGGGCGTGGAGTTCTGATGTGCGGTTAAGGAGGGTGGACACCTGGGCCTTGAGAGTAGAGATGTCATCCTCGACAGTGGATATCCGTGTTTCCCCCTCTGTGATTCGGGCTGTAGCATTGCGGAGGTCTTGACGGAGAAGTGCCACGTCCATTCTGACCTCCCCGACCTTAGTCTCCACCGTTGCCTGGGAGGACTGGATAGCTTGTAGGATCTGCTAAGTCATTGGATGCAGATGTGGGCTCCCCGCTATCAGAGAACATAAACACAATCCTCAGCACACGTCTTTTAAGTAATATGCAATTATCCAATTTGTTTTAGTCAAGCATAAATGATACAGAGAATTTTTCGAGCTTGGTTTCTTTTCTTTATTCTCTTTGTTTTTGCATCAGCCAACACGTGTTTCGTCGCACAAAGGAATTTTGTCCCGCGACTTTCTCAAGGCTTACAAGAGTCCAAAACGTTCTCGAGAACACGGCGCTGATGTGGGGACCTACACGTCCTTTGAACGTGCTCTAGGTTTGGCTCATGACGAAGATCCACGGTTAATGCGACGTGGACATCGGAACATAGATATTAATTTCCCAGTGGGATGGAATTATCACCACTGATAAAGGAACGTTTTGGACTCTTGTAAGCCTTGAGAAAGTCGCGGGACAAAATTCCTTTGTGCGATGAAACACGTGTTGGCTGATGAAAGAACAAAGAGAATAAAGAAAAGAAACCAAGCTCGAAAAATTCTCTGTATCATTTATGCTTGACTAAAACAAATTGGATAATTGCATATTACTTAAAAGACGTGTGCTGAGGATTGTGTTTATGTTTATGTTGGTTTCGACCACGTGTTTGGGGAGACTGGTGGTTCTTCTCACCTTTCAGCACCGTCCATATAAATTTGTCAAAAATCTAAATAGAGTGTAAGTGCTACTCATTCTTGGAGCGCTATTTTACCTATAACCATACCACTGCACCGTCGCTAATTAGCTATCAGAGAAGCTGGCAGAACCAGAGGCAGACCGTGTTGGATAGTGCTCCATTTGCACTTGCGTTGAGGCGGAATGTGGTGCTAAGTCTTTCCCCGTGTCAGAGGCGTCACAAGCAACCACAGCATTTGCAAGGGGTTGGGCCGCCGTGGCGCCCAGGACTCTGAGACACACCACTCAAGGGAAGGGGAAGGACGGAGGCCAGATACAGGCAGCAGCCCCAGGCTCCGGTTCGGCTCCAGGAACCACCTCAGTCCTCCAACGTCTTGCCAAGGAAGGTCAAGGATTCAAAGATGCCGTCCCCCCGGTCTTAGGCTAGCTAGGGAGAGGATCTGCGCTCCATGGGGGCTCTGAACCGATCCATGCAGCGAGTCCACCTCAGCAGGCCACTGTGCAGGCTTTAGTCCCTTGCTGCCCCGCTAGTGTCCGCAGCAGCACAGCCAGTGATACTAATGGCGGCCGCAGCAATTCCAGACCCCCAGGGGGGCCGCACCAGTAGCCAGGCAGCGAGTGTGGTGGCCTCTCCCAGTGCCGGTTTCAGGTCCTGTGTGCCCCCCAGGCCATCCAGTGATCCTCCATTAATCCCAAGCCACAGCACAGGTCCGGTCAGTGCCCAGGTCACAGCCCACCTCCTGACTGGGCTCCAGCCCAGGCAGAGCACAAGCAAGAAGAGCAGCATCCGCAACTGTGCCTCTCTTTCTCAGGGTGGAGCAGGCAGGGCCTCTGCACTAACTCGTGCAGCAAAACCATCCCAATAGCAGAGGGTTTGAGCTGCCTCCCTCAACTGCAGCCCTCTTAAGTGGGACTGTACCTTGTCAGTGCCCCAGCATCTAAGAGCCAACGGGCCGGCTCCGCAGGTTGCAGCACAGGCAGAACACCGTAGACGGGGCCGGGAGCGCCCACTGCACACCAAATCGTTGGGCAGGAGGCGCTCCCCTGGGGGCACTGCACCGATCCATGCAGCGAGGCCGCCCCCACTTCAGAGTGACTAGATCGTGGCCTCTGGGCTGCACTACGGCTCCATCACTTGAAAGGCGGCGAGTCCCGTCGATGGCCTCAGCGCCACTTGCCACGGCCTCAGCAGCTATGAGCCAGCGGGTTCGGGGGCGGTTCCACGGGCCGCAGCATGAGCAAAACACCGGGGATGGTGCCGGGAGCACCCCCCCACACATCCAATCGTCCGGCGGGAGGCGCGCCCCAGGGTACTGCACCAATCTGTGCAGCAAGACCACCCCTACTCCAGAATAATTAGATCGCGACCAATGGGATCGCACCGCGACTCCATCACCTGCAAGGCCCCATCGGTGGCCTCAGTACTTCAAATGCAGTGGGAACAGAAGAGCAGAAGGCCCCCCCGACCACCAGCGTACGGAGCAGCAAGGAGGCCCCGGGCAAGACCGCGGCGCACCCCCGTCAGGATGGTATGTATTCCCCTTCGGTTCACCGGAGAACCGCCTGCCCTGGTCAGTCCAGGCCCCCGACCAGACCAGCACCACGGGCCCACTGGTGCACCCAGCCACAAATAGGCACCAGGCAGCAGCGTCCGGTGCCAAGTCTGTCCGGATAGCTGGCCATCCCCTCCTGTGTGGGCAGTTTTAAACTGCCATTTCGACATGGCAAGGTAACCTACTTGCTAGGCCCAAGCCTTCCTTTTTATTACATATAAGTCACCCCTAAGGTAGGCCCTGGACAGCCCATGGTTAGTGTGCAGTGTATTTAAAAAGTAGGACATGCACTTTTAAGTTTTACATGTCCTGGTAGTGAAATACTCTTAAATTTGTTTTTCACTACTGCACGGCCTATCTCTCCCATAGAATAAGATTTGGATTGCCTTATTAAATTTTTTAAGTGTAATTTCCAATTAGAAAGAGATGGGAAACCCAAATGTGGTGTCTTTGTGTCTCACCATTTAAAAACACAACTGCTGATGAAGTTGGTTTTTAAAAGGCTGTTCTGAAAATGACACTTTTAGAAAGTGGGTATTCTCTTACTTAAACCATTTGGCTGTTTCTATCTGCCTCTGAAATGCACGTCTGGTGTGGGTGACAGCTGGTTTTCTGCATTTCCTCTAGACAGCCACACACAAAGGAAGGGTAGGTGTGACTGAGTATCCATCTGCATGTTGATGGGTCATCCTAAGCAGGATAGGAAGGGAGGAACTGACACTTTACACCCAAAAGGGCTGTGTACTGCCCCTACAAACAGGGTTGCATACCCCCTGTAGTGAGTCTGGAGCCAGGGCATGAAAGGCAGGGTCTTGTGCACTTCAAAGGCATCTCTTTGAAGTCGCCATACTTCAAAGGCCCAACTGGGTATAAGTCCCGGACCTCTGACACCACCAAATCAGAACACTGCTTGAACTGAGGACATTGTGCCAGGAAGGACTGCTGTGCTGTAGAAGGGACTGCCACTTTGCTGAATTGCTTTGCTGTGTTGGCCCTATGCCTGCTGCTTGGGAGTGAAAAGGACTGAACCTCAATCTCTACATACCAGAATCTAAGTACTCTCCAAGGGCTTGTTGGCTTGCCTCCTGTTTCTGAAGTCTCAGGAATATCAAATACTTCAGTTGTATCTTCAATGCAGCATCTGCACTTTATTTGCTGTCAATCTTGCTCTGCCAATTAGTGCCAATCCAGTCCAGAGCCCTTAGCAGTGAGTTTAAAGTGATACATTTACCAGAAACTGTGCTTTGACGCCGTTGTGCCGATCAGAACAGACGCATCTCCTGCTGCGAGATCAGGATCGACGCATCACCACTGTTGCAGGGACCAGATTGGCACATCGCACTAGGAACCGCTGCATAACCTCTAGAACCAACGCCTCGCAGCCACTACTGGAGCAAATCAACCAGTCGCCTATCCAGCGTGTATCAACCCAGCACATTGCACTAGGAACTGGTGCTTCACTTACGGATCTGACGCATCATTGCAGTTGAGTGGAAAAATTCGGTGAAGCATCCCAATGGCATGGGAATCACTGACTCATACCTCAGCTGTACCCCGCATCTCGTGCTTGTGACAAGGATTAAGGTACTTTTGCTCAGCAGGCCCTGCGTGGGTCCTGTTGCCAGCCTGAACTCTATCGTGGATGGTCTGAACTTTTGAGTTTGTCCCAGTCCAGCGAAACCCTTTAACTCTTTGAGCACTATTTGATTCTAAGCGCTATTTTTGCATTTAATCTTTAAACAAGTGCACCATGACCACGGTGAACGCAACTCCGTTCATGGAACATCTGCACTTCAAACTGCAAATCTCCAACAACTTCATCCTGCGTCTACCAGCCCCCCGGAACATGAGCCAGCATCACCAACCTCATCACGGACTTCATAACCCCCCTCACTATTAGTTCCAAAGCCTTCCGCTCTTGGGGGACCTCAACTTCCAGCTGCAAGACAGAAACGTCCCGAGCTCTATAGCACTCCTAGAAAGCCTAGACAATATCGGACAACCCACCTTGTCACAGAACCCAAGCAGACTGCCGGACACGCGATTGACCCCATCTTCACCACCTTTGACAGCATCAAGTTCAACTCGACCTCACACCTCATTTGGACCAACCACTCCATAGTCCATTTGAGACACACCGAAAGCCGACACACCCACCAACATCAGCCGACCCAGCTACAGCTGGAGCAAAATCTCGGAAATAGACTGGCTCAACACCCTCTACATGGGCCAACTCAAAGCTACAAACAACATCAATGAGGACATTGGCAACTTCAACAACTGGAAGAAGAACAGCACAGGATCCCTGCTGTCCATTTAACTTAAAAACAGATGAATCAACAAGCAAGCCAGCTGGTGCACAGAGGACCTTCATGACACCAAGAGACATTGCAAAAAGCTAGAGAGAAAGAGGTGAGCCAGCTGCAAAGCTATCAACAGGACCACCTTCCAAGTAGACCTCAGACGATACAACCAGCCACTAAGAGACACCAAGAAAAAAACGCTAACTCAACACATTGAAGGAAACTGCAACAGCAGCAAAGACGTCTAGTCTAGATCATCAAGAATTTCACTGCACTTACACCTCCGTCAACAGCGTCACCCCCTTCTCAGAAAATTTGCGACCACCTATCCAACTTCTTCAATGCCGAAATCACAAACATCTACAGCAACATCGCCGGCCTGCCCATAACCAACCAAGACAACCACCTAACTGTAGGGAAGACCCTCACCAGTGAAGAAATAGACAACACCATGAAAAACGTCCACTCTGGAGCCATAACGGATCCCTGGCCCCACCACATCTATAACCTATAACCTCGGTGCATCCCCAGAAAGCAGAACACATATTGTTAGACCTGCCAGCCTTAGGGTGGTCTTCCCCCCAAACCTTTTAACTTCCACCTCCATTTACCTCGTTTTTGCTGGCCTTAGTACTTTGGGCACTTTACCACTGCTAAACAGTGGGGGGCAGGTTCTTTTAATTTTCGGGACCTTCTCTTTGGAATAAACTCCCTTTGGAGTTAAAGTGCATTTCATCTACCTCCCAGTTCCGTAAGAAATTTAAAACATGGCTTTTTATAGAAGATTGATATTGCTTCTCGTAGCTACACCTCACTGGAGATGCAGAGCAACAGGACACTCCTCGGAGTAATAATGCACTTTAGAAATGCCCTTTACATTACATTGCCAGAGCTAAAGTGCTTGTACTCTCTCCCCTAAACATGGTAATATTGGCTTATCCCCAATTGGCATATCTAGTGCATATATAAGTCCCTAGTGAACTTGTACTACATGTACCCAGGGCTTGTAAATTAAATGCTACTAGTGGGCCTGTAACACTGGTTGGGCCAACCACTTAAGCAGCCCTTTAGCCATGTCTCTGGCCTGCCATTACAGAGCCTGTATGTGCAGTTTTAAACTGCCCATTCGACCTGGCAATATAAACCTTTTGCCAAACCTTCCTTTTTAATACATACACGTCAACCCTAGGGTAGGCCCTGGACAGCCCAGAGGGCAGGATAGCCCAGAGGACAGGATGACATGCATTTAAAATGCAGGACATGTACCTTTAAGTTTTACTTGTCCTAGTAGTGAAAAACTCTTAAATTCATTGTTTTATCAACTGAAAGGTCTGTAGGACAACTTTGGACAACATTGAAGTTATCTTATCACATTTACTTAGCTGTAACTTCCAAATGGGAAAATTTACCCAGTTCATGTTTGGTGTCTCTGGAATTGTAATGACAATTCCGCTCTTATGGTGAAGCTAGATTTGTAGTATAATGTTTTTTTAGAAAGTTGACATTTTCCTGCATTAGCCATTTAGTGCCTGCAGCCTGTCTCTGGGTCACATGACTGGGTGTAGCTAACAGTTGGACTTTGTGTATTCCTCCTAGATAACTGCACACAATAGAGAGATTAGGTGTGCCCGAATAGGCCATCACTGGCACGGTGAGAGGGAGGAGCTAGGCAAAGCGCCACTTACATCTGAATAGTATGTGTCCTGCCTCCACATAAAGGACTGCATACCCCCTAAATTTAGTCTGGAGCCAGGACAGGGAAAACAGGATTCCTGGGGACTTCAAAGAAAAACCTCTAGAAGCTTCTTCCCCAGTTCAAAGTCACAACTGGTATAAATACTGGACCTCAGACACCACCTCTTCAGTACACTTCTGTACCTGTGGACACTCTGCCAGGAAGAAGGACTTCTGTACTGCTGAAGGACTGCCACTCTACTAGACTGTACTCTGCCGGACTCCTGCTTTGCTGTGCTGACCTGCTACCGTCTTGCCTGGGTGAGAAAGACTGGACCTGCATCTCTTGAACCCAGAGTGACTGCAAAGACCAGTTGACCAGCCTTCTGATCTGAAACCTCTGGGACATAACAGGCTTCTAACAACCTTGCATCTGCACCTGGACTCTGCCATCTGTGAGACCGCCTCTGCCAAATGGTGCCACCCATGTCTTGGACTCTTGGAAGTGGGCCTAAGGTGCTTACCAGCCTGTGTGGATCCAGAGGAACTGACGCATCTCCTTTGCGGCATGGCACATCCTCGAGCAGAACTGATGCATTGTTGCCACTGCGTAGACCTAACCGTTGAAAAGACACGCATTGCTGCCCCAGTCCTAGGACCGGCGCATCACCCTGACTGCGCTACGCATCTTTGGCGTGGGCCCTCACATCTCTCATCAACGGCAGCCTCAACACTTTTTGAAGTGTTGTACAAATATTTTACACATAGCCTCTAAGTTAAGCCTGACTGCTCTGTGCCAAGCTACCAGTGGGCTGAGCACAGGTTGATTTGGATTTTACTTGTGCCTTACCATTACAAGGATTGTGATTGCTACTTGACCAGGGCTGACAGCCCAGTCAACCAACAACCAAGTTTCTTACACCAGATAAAGGAAGAAGAAAGCCTTGGGCCTGGCAAATCTGGCAAGTCCGACAGATCAAGGTCTGAATAGATAGATCTGTTGGAGTCATTGTCTGCTGAGAGAATCTTTCTTGTTAGTAGTACCAATTAACTTCCAAATGCTCTGATTCCAACTGTGCATCCTTCTGACTTATTCTACAGTGGTTCCCTACAAACATTTCTATTGATATTGTCAAGGCTGATGCTGAGGACAATGAAGTAGCACTTGCTGACCTCCTCGGTCAACTAGTTCATCCAGGGTTGTCTGCAGAGCCAATGATCCTATGAGCATCACAGTGGTTATGATATTTTAGCTGTACTCCCAAGATCTCGCATGTCCTGTATCTCCCCTCTCTTCCTGAAATGCAAACCTCCGTTTGGTACCTTTTATCCCATCTACTTTGCCTTTTCCTGGTTGCAGGCATTCTTCAAATAGAAATCAGTTATATTCCTGTTGCTCTTCCCATACCACTCTTACCATGCAACTCAACAACATTCACTGCTTTTAGCACAGCAATACTCTGGGCCTCTCAACTGTGCTTTTCAGTTTAAATCTTTCCAAATAGATGGACTATCTCCAAATTGAATGTTACAATATCAACACTACATTAATAATTTAATGCAAATTTTATAGCGTCCATCCTACTCCTCTAATCCTTGAGGGTTGTAAAGAAGAAGTGTTACCCTCTTACCTCTCCTGTACTGCTACACTAAAACTGCGCAGCAGCCACCACCCACTGCCACAGCCACAGTCTTTAATCATAAGATAACTGGGGAACTCGGAGTCAAAGTTTAGGTATATGTGTGTGTTAGACCTGTCATTCTTAGGGCGGTCTTCCCCCAAACTTTTTGCCTGCTTACCTCCTCTTTTGCTGTATGTTTTGTTGGCCTTAGGACTCTGAGCATATTACCACTGCTAACCAGTGCTAAAGTGCATGTGCTTCTCGCTCAATATGGTGATATTGGTTTATACCTGATTAGCATATTTATTTACTTATAAGTCCCTTGTAAAGTGGTATGCCATATAACCAGAGCATGTAATCTAATGCTACTAGTGGGCCTGCAGCACTGGTTGTGTCACCCACACAAGTAGCCTTTCAAACCTTTCTCAGGCCTGCCATTGCAAGCAGGGCCTTTGAGTGCAGTTTACTGCCACTTCAACTTGGCATTTAATATTACTTGCCAAGCCTTAAACTCACCTTTTATTACGCATAAGTCACACCGAAGGTAAGTCCTAGGTAGCCCATAGAAAAGGGTGCTGTGTAAGTAAAATGTAGGACAGGTACATTGATGATTTGCATGTCCTGGTAGTGAAAAACACCTAAATTCATTTTTCACTACTGGGAGGCCTAGTCTTCTCATGAGTTAACATTGGGAATTCCTTAGAACACTTTTAAGTTGTAATTCCTGATTAAAAATGAGTAGCAGTATCATGTTTAATTTCTTTGGGATTATAATGATAAATCCTCTTTACTGGTAAAGCTGGATTTAACATTACTATTTTAGAAAGGCCCCTCTAAAAAGTGGACATTTCTCTGCTCTTACAGCTCTGTGTGCCTGCAACCAGTCCCCAATACACGTCTGGGGTGGGTGACAGATACACATTGTGCATACCCTCTATACAGCCATGTTAGAACTGGGGGTCTCTAGTTGGCAGAGGTAGGTAATTTGTCCAAATAGTAACCCTTGCTTCTAGTCAGGATGAGGGTGATACACACTTTAGATAACCCCTGCTCACGCGCTGGGTAGCTTGCAGGGATGTGGAATTCCTATAGCCCGACGCCCAGGACATATTGTTTGGGGTCAAGGGTAACAAGTTTTCATGTGTATTTTGTCCTCTGGCCAAGTAGGCCCAACCTCCTGTCGCAGAAACCCTTTGGCTGCCAGTCTGCAGGACCACATTATGGATCATGGAAGGGCACTGTCTGCAGTAAAGGTAATATGTTTGCCCATACGTTAATGTTGTTCAAGCTTGTATTTATGGTTCATTAATTGAAAGCCTTTATTATTAGGGTCAGCGCTCTAAGTAAATGTTGTAAGCTCTGACTTCACTACGGACAGTGGTTCCAGTATAAAAAATATGTACACACGTTTTCAAAGTTAACAATATGAGGCTATGTATAATGCTCCCAGAATGCTCTCTGATTTGATGCAAATATTTGCAGAAGCTTGAAAGCAAGATTGATGATTCTTTGCTTTCAAAATAAAATGTTCATAAAAAAATGAAAGCAGGAAAAAAAAATTGCTAAACTACTGTAACATTTCAGGTACCATTTCTTTGCAGCATCATTTAGTAACGTGTTGATGCATGCTAGTATTTCCCAAAAATATTCATAATGGAAAATCAGTGTAACCAGTTTCAATAAAATTATGGGAAGCAAAAATAAACAACATTGGCAGAGCCAGTAGGTCTGAAATCGGTGGTCAGCTTTTTAGTTTTGTCAATGTGTGACTTGTGTTGGCATGGTTTTTGTAAAACCTTATGGGTGTGGGAGCTGCCGCACCCTCACCATTATAACAAACATTGGCAAAAGCAAAAATAGTTTTTTGGTCCCAAAAAGCACACACTGCAACAGTAGTTACTGGCACTGAACAAAACTACTTTGGGGCTTATTTACAAGCCCCTTGCTCCACTTTTGCGTCATTTTTAACATGGGAAAAGTGACGTACGGGTGGCGCAAGGGGCTTGTAAATAAGCCCCTTTGTGTGCAGATATGCTCCTTGTGAAATAGCAGAATGCTGTCACTCACAGTGAAGCCAGCCGATACAGAGAGAGAGACAGAATTTTAATAAACACAAAAGGTCACGGTCAACGCCAGGCCAAATTAGGGGCCCAATTATTAAAGAAAGTCTCAATTGTGCATCCATGGTATATGTTCTTGCATTAAGTGCAGCTATACGGCTTTCGTGAATTCCCAAGAATTTACAGAAGTAGGACAAGAAACAGTACTCCTAGAAAACATTTGTGAACTGCATTTTAGCATGAGCAAATATGTAGCATGAGCATGTGTAGATTTGCTCATGCGTAAATCTGAGTGTTTGTAAGTTCACTTTCCCTCCAACCAATTTATTCCCAACACTGGAAGAAGGTTTAAGTCTGCCATTGTCAGGCGTAAATTTCCAACATTTCTCAGTATGGAAAAAGATTAGAGAAGAGTTGTTGAAAACCCTTAAAACATGCAAGTTAGTAGGTTTGCACAGACTCAAAAGGGCATTTTAACCATGGAACTATTGCTTACCACTACCTTCAGCCCCAGTTTGTAGATCTGCGGAAACGTGCAACATAAGGGGATTGAAAGTATTCAAACACTACTATGGTATGAGCCCTGGCATAATCAGAAATGCTAAATCAGAGCTCTTATATAATGAGATTGTTGCCATAATTTGTCACTGCACTACATGGCACCAAAGGGGAAAGTCGATTTTGTTACAGGACAAGAAGATTAATGAAGCAACCTGCCCCATGGACAAGTAGATATTTTATTAAATTCCACGCCCCTGAGCTTGGCACGAGCAGACAGGCTTATTCCAAAGGCAATGTGTAAAGTATTTGTACTCAAAACACACAGTAATACAGTGATAACACTACAAATGGACACCACACCAGTTTAGAAAAATAAAGTATCTTTATCTAAACTCAACAAGACCAAAACGACAAAAATCCAACATACATGTAATAACAGTATGACTTTAAAAAGGTTTCAAGCAACTGGGTCCATAGAAAATTATGAATGCGTGATTCTACACAAAGTACCTGTAGATGCGTCAAAATTCACAAGGCCAAACAGCCGCAGAGAAGGGAAGCATCGAGAAATAAAGAGATGCGTCAGTTCCTGCGTCCTTGGGGAGGCGATGCAATAGTTCTTGCGGCACAGGTGCGATATGTGGAAATCCGGGATGCATTGGCGATCGATGCAGCGGCTGCAAGCTGCGCTGCGTTGGTCTCTTCAGCCGCAATCCCACGATGTGTTGGTTCTTACAGCCCCAACAGGTGCTGGGTCGTCTCTGTAGCGGCGCGGCGGTGCGTGGAGATTCTACTCGGACGGCGGTGCTGTGTTGGGAAAAACAGCCGAAAGAAGGGCTTATGGCCGACGGCAAGATGGCCGCTGGTCAGAGAGGAGCTTGAAGAAGGAGCTCCTGGCTGGGGATAGCTTTCTTTAGTGAAAATCCCCGTTAAGCCTGCACACAACTTGCGAAACACACGCACACAATCAGCGAAAGAGACTGAGAGGAGAAAGTTGGACCACAGGACTCACCGCTGCCTGCACCTGACAATACTTGGATCTGACTGAATCATCAACGCTTCACCCAGAGGTGACGAAGACGAGGACGAGGACATAGACGAGAAGAGCGCCCAAAGAGGAGTTGGAAGAGGGCAACTCGGGATATGGATCGGATCTTTCCCAGTCGGGCCTGAAGAGGTGGGTGTCCCCCTTCTCGGGAGACTCGGGAGACAGATCGGATCTTTCCCAGCCAGGCTTAAAGAGGTGGGTGTCTGTAATCCCCCCCCGTTCTCCCCATGCATACGGGAAGAGAGGAAAGGGACTGACTGACTGCCCCCGGGCCCTCAACGAAAAGAGGAGAGGGAGCCAGGTTGAGAAATTAGTCGGTCGCTCCTGAGACGTCCGGGGAACAGAGGAGGAGGCGATAGGGGAGACCTTGGGAGCAGCGACGATAGCGCGAGGAGCGTGACCGGGACAAGGGAAAGAGAGGACGCTGAGCGAGAGCGCCGCTCACTAGCACAGAGGGAGCGTCCTGAAGAAACAGACAGAAAAGCGGCCAGAGGAGGAGGCGAGAGGAGAGGCTTGGGAGCAGTGATGATCGCACTCGTAACTTGAGGACCAGGAAGAGGGAAAGAGAGGACGCTTAGCAAGAGCGCCGCTCTCTAGCACAGAGGGAGCGTAATGAAGCAACGGAAGAGCAGCCAGAAATGACTGAAACACAAAGCGCCCGTGGGGAGCGCCTAGTCTAGTCGTGAACTCTACTTGCTACCAGTATAATCCGTCATTTTTGTTACAGTCTGCATGATAATTCTGAACTCGAAAACAACAAAATGGCCGAGCATTAAACTAACCCCTCTCACAACAGCCACAGAAAGAGGACTAGGGAGAAGGGAGCAATAATCTACAGAAATAAATATAGGACTGGCACCACCATGAAACTGAAAAGGCAATCATCATGTGAACAGGAGTGAAAGACAACTGCTACTAAGTCTCACATGTTTACGAAGACTTCTAAAATAGACCAATGTAAATAATTATATAATAATTAATTAAATAAGTTAGGTAAGACCAGCATTACCAGAATAACTAATTATATAAATATTTAATAAAATAATTACAATTAACCAGCATTCCCGGAATAAATAATTGTATAATTAATTATTTAAATAATTCGATAACCTGCAATCCCAGAATAAATAAAACAATTTATATACACATTAATACTAAGGAATGACAATCATCACCAGTATTAAGTGACATTTGATCTAATAAATAAGTGAATACTGGATCACAAAAAGACTAACACCAAGGAACTAGGACAGGATATTTAAAAGAAATAATAAGCCATGATAATTGGTTATGGAAAGCTTGTATTCAAAGGCATAGATAGTATCATTCACTGCAAGACAGAATTTTTCTAAAAGGAATAATAGACCTTGAAAATGGTTAAACGTAAAGAGTGTGCTCTCGGGAATAGATAGTATCATTCACTGCAGGGCACTCTCAGCAGTAATTACGCGAGTACCTCTTGCACTAAAACATAAACGCGGACAAAATAGCGGAGGAAACTCCTCAAGAGGAGTTATATCCACCATCTACAAAATGAAAGGAGCAAATCTGATTCCTGCAGGTAATAGCTTACCATCCAATCTCTCTAAAAATGCTTCCAAAACCTTTAAATACAACCTGCTTAGGAAAAACCCTGAAACACTTATCTCAGACCCCGCCTTCAACTAAAAAAACGGAGTGATTATTAAAGATTTAATTTTCTACACTAGATCACTAGCTAAATGGCGCACTGCAATGTCGAAATTGCTAAACATCAAAGAATCAAGAAAGATCCCTTACGGAACGAAGTTGCTTATAAAACCTTCGAAAAATCTAAAGGCCACACTAAATATAACCTACTACAAAAATGGCACGTAATCATCCAAGCAGCCAACAAAGATCTTGAGCTATTAGATGAATACTTTGCCACGCTAAAAGATCAGGTCTATAACATCCCTATCTCAACTCACCAACAAGGCGACAGCTTAGACACCTTCATCCATACTCCTCTGAGGGTAAATGAAAAGAGTGACAGCAGAACAGATCAGGAGAGTCGTCACTCTAGATCCTCTAGTACTAGACAAAATACAAAGACACGTGTTACAGCAAACAATCCAAGAGTAGACATACACAAAGCAATCATCAATCCCATAGAAGCAATCCAAGTAAAATCTAACAAGCCGCCCAATTTGCACACATCAGAGGCTAATACCTCCACAATTTTACAAATCGCTGATCTCTCAGACACAGCACCCAACAATCAGTACACTGGGATGATAAATCACTCGACCGATATTAATACAGGACCTGCCCTTCAGATCAAAAAAAATAACCACTGAAAGATCTAAAGGTATAAACAAACAGCCGGAAGATGAACCATCCAACTTACTCTCCACATGCCAGCAGTCCCGTTGCAAAAACAACAACTCTCACCACCCTCAGGATGGGAGTTAGAAATGCTCATGGCCTAGACAGATAGGATAGCTACAGACATGCGAAACGCTATTAGGAACATGAAGAATACTCTACTTCTCTCAGAAAGTTATCTCCAAAATTATCCAGAGTCAAAAATCGGCACACACTCTCCACAATAAGCTCAACACAACCCCACTGCCTCATTCTAATAGGATTTACCGTCCACGTATTTTCCTTAGATATCTGTCAGACATTGAAACCCAAAACCTACTACTTTCTTACGATACAACTTCCAACCTCCCCGATAAGATAAGTGATCAGAAGATTCAAGTGGTCCCAAATAATGTCAACAGAATAACACATACAAATCTCAGAAAAACAAACTCTAATAACCTGAAAGAAATAACACTAAGCCCAGAGGGGCCCAACTCAAACTCTGACCTAGAAAACCCTACAAAAAAGATCTCATGCCTACTTATCAACTGCCGCTCAGCAATGAAACATGCCGCTGACATTGCCGACCTACTCATGAACCAAGATATTGACGTGTCTATTCTAACGGAAACATGACTATCTGAATCATCCTCCCCATGCCTAGACATTCTGGTGCCACCTAACTAAAACATTATAAGACTAGATAGGCTAAACAAAACGGGAGGAGGAGTGGCCTGTATCCACAGATCAAACATCACCATCTCAAAAGTTCTCTCAGACCCTATCGACTCATGTGAATACCTGGGGCTCACAGTACGATTCACAGACAACCAATTGTACAAATTACACACATTCTATCACCCACCAGGCAAAAACCTAACTTTCATAGACCAAGTAATGGAAATTATTACAACCAGCTCAGAACCTCACTGCAATGATATTTTCCTAGGAGACTTCAATCTTCACTGGAACGACATCCAGGATAATCAGGTCAACATTCTTAAAGAATTCCTAGCCGACCACTCACTAGTGCAAGCATGTGCCCTACCAACCCACTCCAAAGGAGTTACATTGGACTGGATCATCTCCAAAGAAAAGGCGATCCAAGCAATCTCAATCGTTCTTTGTGACTGGTCTGATCACCACATCATCACTTTCCAAATACCAGCCAAAAAAAAGAAACCAATCTCGCAACCAATCAAACCCAAACATTGGGTGAGAGACACTAAAGATCTGAACTCGGAGAATCTAACAATACAAGGCAAGAAGGAACTTCAACCCCCTTCTGAACTGACGGACGTCAGCGAGCTTACAGATCATTACAATCGTACGATATCTAAAATAATTGACAATATAGCCCCTCTAAAACTTAAAAGAATACAGATGAAAGATAAAAACCCATGGTTCAACGGTTCACTTAATGAAGAAAGACGTAAACTCAGAATAACAGAACGAAAATCGAGAAAAACTCCTTCATCCCCCCACTTAAAACAACTAAGAATGTCCAGAATAACCTACAATAAAAGCGTACTTAAATCAAAAAAATAATTTTTTAGAAACGAGCTTGAAAACGCAAAGAACAGACCGAGGAAACTCTTCGATCTACTAAAAGAACAATCAAACAAATTAGCCAAATCTTCCCTATTAACATCTAAATCAGAACTGAACTGCGAAGATTTTTCAACATTCTTTACTGATAAAGCCAGCGCATTGGAGAGAGAACTCAGGCATAACGCTGAAAAAGCCTGAAACCTAAGGAGTAAACAAGTGAGGAACCCTGCCCTACCGACACAAGTAATGCCCCAAAATAATGCCCATTGGTCAACCTTCAAACTATATGATCAGCATGACATTACCAAAATATTATTATCTCTGAAACCAAATAATCATTACAATGACCCTCTGCCGGAAAAATGCTGGCCCTCTTGCAACCACATGGTCATCCCCTACTGGACTAAGATAATTAATGAAACGCTTGTCCAAGGATCAATTTCGGACTGCTTAAAAACCGGCCAGGTCATTCCTCTTCTAAAGAAACCTACGGAGAACCCATCGGACCCAAACAACTTTCGTCCGGTAACAACCATTCCCCTACTAGCCAAAGTACTAGAAAAATATGCTCACAATCAATTAAGTCAACACATCACTGAATTTGAACTACTAAATGACTGCCAATCGGGGTTCAGATCAAATCACAGTACGGAAACAGCAATGCTACACATAGTAGATGACGCTCTGCTGGCCCTCGACCGTAATGAAGCCTGTCTCTTGATCCTACTTGACCTATCGTCTGCATTTGACACAGTAAACCATCCCAAATTATTAGAATGCCTGGAGAATAGGATGGGCTTATCAGGAACAGTCCTGAAATGGTTCTATTCCTTCCTAGAGAACAGATCGCAAAGATTCCTGGTGGACAACAAACTATCCCCACCATCTCCGATTCAAACAGGGGTCCCACAAGGATCAACTCTATCCCCTCACTATTCAATCTTTACATCGAACCATTAACTGAAGTATTGTATAAGGCCAACATTTCCTTTCACATGTATGCAGACGACACCCAGCTGTATATGAAGATATCATCACCGGAAGAGATCAACACTATGAACCAAGCACTTAAGAGAACTGTTGAATGGCTAGCTGACAATCAACTTAAGCTCAACTCACAAAATAACGAATTCCTTCTGATCTCCCCTCCTAAAAGTTCAGCCAAGATTAAAGAATGGACCTAGATGATCACGGCACTAAACGGTACCCCAACTATAGTTGATTCAACTAAATCCCTTGGTATCACGCTAGATAAAGAACTAAACATGCGAGCCCACATCAACACAATGGCAAAAAACGCGCATTTTCACCTGATTTCCCTCAGAAAACTGAAGCCATTCATCGATCCCGGTGATCTTAAAATGGCAGTTCAGGCGCTGGTCATATCAAGAATTGAATATGGATGCGCAACTCTATCAGGACTTCCTAAGATCTCAACAGCTCCCCTAAAAGCTTGTCTCAATGCAGCAACTAGACTTATAACGGGAACACAAAAATACGACCACATCTCTCCACATCTGAAAGCGCTCAACTGGCTACCATACGAGGCAAGAATAGAGCTAAAAATTGCATGTATTACACACAAGGCAATACACCACAAAACCCCTCATTACCTGGCCCATAAAATTACGCTGTCCGGAGGCAGTAGACCCTCGAGGGGATCCGAGGATTTTGTACTGAAACCAGCATTTTTCCATAAGAAAAGAACTTATGATAGAGCGTTCACGGGAGCTGCACCAAGGATTTGGAATTCGCTCCTACAGAATATCCGAAGAATCACCTATGCTCCACGATTCAAAAAGGAGACTAAGTCCTTTCTGATGGGTAAATTGCCCCCATAACGAACAACGGGACTACTAAGACTCTATGCAATCGTGCTGTCAACCCGGCGAAACACGAATCAAGCTACTGTGATGGATTGAGCTCTAATGTCCATCCTCAGCTAGGGTGGATACAGTTAGTCCCTTCATCCACCAACACTGATGTTGTCTATAGACAGGTACCTCGATCAATCCACAAATATATTTGATTAGCCTAGCAATTACTATAACCAGTTTGGATATCTAAGGCCTTAAGGGTTGTTTTATTTTAAAATGTAATTACGACACAACATACTTGACTGTAATCTAATGATTGCTATTATTCTTCATTGTATTTGTTTTGTGTATGCATATGCCAATGTTAGTGGAATACGTAGACATGTTATTGATGTGAAAGAATTGGATATCTGCTGATGCTGAAGGTGGTTAAAATGTAAAGCGCTCTGAGACCCAAACTCTGGGTCTTGTTCGCGCTATAGAAAACATTGAATAAATAAAATATAAATAAGGGCAATACATCGATTTTCTCAGTTCTTCAGGTTTCTTCCAGTTTCTAACAGCAGAAACAACCTCCAGAGGCCCAAAACTAGAATAGGCATCTCCTGGCAGGTCAAACCTCTCAGCAGCAGAGCTCAGGGGAGCTGGGGGTGAAGTCTTTTTGTGTCACTGAGACTTCAGAACAGGAGTCCAGAACACACATGCCCTTGGAGATTCTTCTTCAAGCAAGTTCACAGCAAAGTTCCAGTCTTTGTCCATTCCTTGGCAGAAACAGCAGCTGCAGGCCAACGCCACACAGCACACAGCAAAGGGGCAGTACTCCTCCTCACAGCTCTTCAGCTCTTCTCCTTGGCAAATGTTCCTCTTGAGTCCAGAAGTGATCTAAAATTCTGGGGTTTAAGGTCTACTACTTATACCAAATTTTTACTTTGTTCTCTTTCTGCAAGGGTCTCTGAGCCCAGTCCAACCCAGTTCTGTCCTCCTCACTGGTGCAGTATGACCACAGGGGGTGAAGACAGAATTGTGCAAGGGTGACAGGCCCTCTTCAGGTGCAAGGAAATCTCCTTTCACTATTCTAAATGCAGCCAAGCCCCATTTATCTCAGCTCTGAGTCATCCAGGAAGGACCAGGCACACCTCAACATCCCCAGTGGATGTCTACATTTAATGTACATTCCCAGCCCCTGCCACTCCAAAACCAGGCAGTCAATCCACAAAGAGGCAGAGGCACACAGAATGGTTAACCAAGAAAATGCCTACTTTCTAAAAGTGGCATTTTCAAACACACAATTTTAAAACCATCCTTACTAAAAGATGTGTTATTAAATTCTGAGTTCAGAGGGCCTAAACTTTATTTCTCCATCTGGTCCCAATGGGAAGCTATACTTGTAAGATGTTACAAGCATTTCCCATTCTATCCTATGGGGCAAGATAGCCTTTCAATAGTGAAAAATGAAATTGGCAGTATTTCACTATCAGGACATGTCACACACACCAGTACATGTCGTATCTTTCACATACACTGCACCCTGCCCAGAGGGCTACCTTGGGCCTACCATAGGGGTGCCTTACAAGTAAGAAAAGGGAAGGTTAGGGCCTGGCAAGTGGGTGCACTTGCCAGGTCGACATGGCAGTTTAAAACTGTGCACAGACACTGCAGTGGCAGGTCTGAGATACCTTTTCAGGGCTACTCATGTGGGTGGAACAATCAGTGCTGCAGGGCCACTAGTAGCATTTGATTTACAGGCCCTGGCACACTCAGTGCACTTTGCTAGTGACTTACCAGTAAATCAAATATGCCAATCAGGGAGAACCAATTGTAGTAACAATCTACACGGGGAGCACTTGCACTTTAACACTGATCAGCAGTGGCAAAGTGCCCAAAGCATCTTAGCCAGCAAAAATGAGATCCAGCAAAGCATCAAAAATATAGGAGGTAGAGGCAAAAATTCAGGGGAAACTACGACAAAGATGCCAAGTCTAACCCGCAGAAAAGTGGGGAGAACTACCCACCCTCTTGGGAGTTCTCATCACTAAGGTGGAAGAATCTGGACAGATCATCAGCATTGGCGTGTTCTGTACCAGGGCAGTGTTCCACCGCAAAGTCCATTCCTTCTAGGGAGATGGACCACCTCAACAATTTTGGGTTCTCACCCCTCATTTGCATCAACCATCTGAGTGGCCTGTGGTCTGAACCCGTAAGTGAGTCCCAAACACGTAGGGTCTTAGCTTCTTTAGCGCCCAGACCACTGCAAAAGCTTCTCTTTCAATTTCACTCCACCTCTGTTCCCTGGGAAGAAGCCTCCTACTAATGAACGCTACGGGTTGTTCCAAGCCCTCGTTGTTCAATTGTGAGAGTACTGCTCCCACACCATGCTCTGAAGCATCTGTCTGCACAACAAATTCTTGGGAGAAGTTGGGTGCCTTGAGCACTGGCGCCGTGCACATGGCAGATTTCAGGGCATCAAAAGCGATCTGACAGGCATCAGTCCAGATCACTTTCCCTGGCTGCTTCCTTGAAGTCAGCTCTGTCAAGGGACAACTATGGTGCCATACCCCTTGACAAACCGTCTGTAGTACTCAGTGAGACCTAAAAAGGCTCTCACCTCTTTTTGGGTCTTGAGGGGCTCCCAAGCCAGAATGGTGTTGTTCTTAGGCTGTAGGGGCGCCAACTGGCCGCTTACTACCTGGTGCCTTAAGTACACTACAGATCCCTGCCCTGTCAGGCACTTACTGGCCTTGATAGTGAGGTCTGCCTTCTGCAGAGCCTTTAACAGCTTTGCAGAGGTGTTGCAAATGTTCCTCCCAGCTAGAGCTGAACACAGCAATGTCGTCCAGGTAAGCGGCACTGAATTCCTCCAGCCCGGACAGTACCTTGTTGACCAGTCTCTGGAATGTGACGGGGGTGTTCTTCAACCCAAAGGGCATGACACGGAACAGATAGTGCCCCTCTGGCATTGAAAACACAGACCTCTCTCTTGCCTTATGAGTCAAGGCTATCTGCCAGAACCCAGACGTTAAGTCAAACATACTAAGGTACCGGGCAACTCCCAACTGATCAATGAGCTCATTAGCTCTGGGGATGGGATGCGTATCAGCTCTGGTGACGGCATTGAGCCCACATTAGTCCACACAGAACCTGACTTCAGGAGTGGCACCGGGTGCATCAGCTTTTGGAACCAAGACCACTGGGCTAGCCCAAGGGCTGCTGGAGGGCTCTATCACCCCTAGCCAACATCTTGGAAACCTCTTCCTTAATGCTGAGCCTGACTTTGTCAGTTATTCTGTAAATGTTATGTTTTACATGAAAACTGTCCCCAGTGTCCACATCATGGACACACCAATTGGTGATTCATAGATTCAGGGAGAACAGGGAGGCGAACTGTCCCAGCACCTTGTGACAGTCCCACTGCTGCTCTGGGGTCAGGTTGGGAGAGAGGTTCACTCCATCCACTGACCCATCATGTTCCTTGGCAGACAGGAGGAGAGGAAGAGCTCCACTCTCCTCTTCCATCCCATCATCTGTTGCCAGGAGCATTGTCACTTCAGACCTCTCAAAGTGAGGTTTGAGGCGGTTCACATGCAGGACCCTCAAAGGGTTCCTCGGAGTCTGCAAGTTAACCAAGTAGGTTACTTCACTCTTGAGCTCCACCACCTCAAATGGACCGGTCCACTTGTCTTGGAGCGCACAAGGCTCCACTGGTGCCATCACCCACACTTTTTGGCCAGGCTGAAACTCAACCAGAGTGGTATTCTGGTTGTGCCATCGTTTCATCTGCTACTGGCTGGCTTCCAGGTGCGTCTGAGCGATTTTCCTGAATCTGGCTCCTGAAGGCCAGCAGAAGGTGTTTTCTCCCAGCCCTCCTTCACCAGACTCAGAGGTCCTCTCACAGGGTGCCCATACAGCAATGCAAAGGGACTGAATCCTAAGGATTTCTGCGGTACCTCCCTGTAGGCAAACAACAGGCATGGTAGGAAGACATCCCACTTATGTCTCATGGGTTCTGCAAGACCCTTTATCATGCCTTTCAGGGTTGGGTTGAATCTCTCAACCAACCCATTTCTTTGGGGATGGTAAAGAGTGGTGAATTTGTACATTACCCCGCACTCCTCCCACAATTACTTCATATACCTAGATATGAAGTTGGGACCACAGTCAGAGACTACCTCTCTGGGGAACCCCACATGGAAAAAGATCCCCATCAATGCACGGCTCAGCACCGGGGCTGTGATTGTCCAGAGAGGGACAGCTTCTGGATATCGGGTGGCATGGTCCACCAAGACCAAGATAAACTAGTTGCCTAAGGCTGTCTTAGTTTCCAGTGGCCCCACAATGTCGATGCCCACCCGCTCGAAAGGGGTGTTCACCACAGGAAAGGGTTGGAGGGGAGCCTTACACTTCCCTCCACTCTTGCCACTTGCCTGGCAAGTCTGAGAAGACCTACAATGTATGCCAACGTACCTCTGCATTTGGGGCCAGTAAAAGTGGGTGACAAGCCTGTGATAAGTCTTGTCCCACCCTAAATGTCCTTCCAAAGGTACATCGTGAGCCAGACCCAGTAGGAAGGTCCTGTAGCACTCGGGTACCACCAGTACACTGGGTGCCCCAGGCTCAGCAACCTTAGGCTCACTATATAGGAGACCATTCTCCCATAAATCAAATGTGATCCAGACTGGCCACCTGTTGACTGGTTTGCAGCCTTTTGCCGCAAACCAACAAGAGCAGGACACTCCATCTGCGCCTTCCAGAACTTCCCCCTGGAGGGACCTCCTTCATGCTGCCAATGGCAGGTCTCCCTGTTCAGCCACTTGCTCCCCTGTAGGTTCCAGGGCATCCCCCTCAGGGTCTGCCTCTTCCTGGACCATGGGAACTTCTGGGGAGGGTTTCCTATGCCCCCTGCCCCTCCTCTTTCTGGCAGGCACCTGGGCCAATGTTTCAGGGTCCAGGTTCTTTTGATCACCCCTACTCGCTGCCATTGACCGAGTGGTCACACAGGCCCACTCAGGCAGACCCAACATCTTTAAAGGAGCCTGGCGCTCCACCTGCTTCCAAGGGGAACTCTCCTGGTCATTGCCAAGCAGACAGTCAACAGGCATAGATGGACTCACGACGACCTTCAAAGGACCTGAGATCCCGCCGCCCCACTCAAAGTGAACCTGCGCCACCATACACAGGCGCTCAGAGTTGTCTGCAGCAACTACAGGGTGAAGTACATTGGGTATGACCTGCTCCTCAGACACCCATTGACACCTGACAGATGTCAGACTGGCTCCTGTGTCTCTCAGAGCTTCCACCCTCCTCCCATTAATGGTCACCCACTGCAGGTACTTTTTAGTGTTATCCGGCATGCAGGTTTCCTGGACCATCTCTCTATTGCCTAATGAGATAAGCGTAATCACAGTTGGCTCCCCACCCTCACTAAGAACCAACTCCTCCCCCAGCACTACACTAACTAACCCCGGTGACAGTGCACCAGTGGGTGCTGGTGGTGGCTTGGAGCACTTGGGATCATTCTGCATGTGACCCTCTTGACCACATGCATAACAGTTGCGGGGACCCCGGTTGTCTGGCCTACCCTTAGGGGGCCATGGCTTCTTAGAACTGGGGGGCTGGGAATCTTTACCCTGTGAACTATTTTGGGGCCCTTTAGAGAACTCCTTTTGGTTACCCTTGTCCCCCGCACTCTTCTGCTGTGGACCCTGCCCACTTTGGCTGGGTTTCCCACATACCCCTTGTGGACCCTGGTACTCGTCCAGCAGTCCTCCTCCTTAGCAAGCATCCTGGGGTCAGTCAGCTTACTATCCATCAGATGTTGGCACAGCTCTGGAACACAAAAACTACTCAAGTGCTCCCAACCAATCAGATTTACAACCCCTGGTAATCAGTTACCTTGCTGCCCTTTAACCAACCACCCAGTGCTCTGCAATAAAGATTCACATATTCAACCTACATATTGGATTCAAGCTTCTTGAAAGACCTAAACTTTTCCCGGTACTGCTCCGGTGTGAGCCATTACCTGATGCATAAACCCTCCTTCATATTGCGGTAGGTCAGAGCACCTGCTTCCTCCAAAGGTGTCAGGGTATTCCTCCCATTGTCCTCAAAGTGTCCCCACAGGCCTGCCCCCAATTCTTCTCAGGGACCTCCTTCATACGCAGCGCTGCCACATAAAATGCAAACCAGGCATACATATCCTGCCCCTTCTGGAAATTCTGTACTAGGTCCTTGGGAATGTAAACCTTACCCCCTTGCACTGGCTGCTCGCTGCTACCATTTGCACTGTACTTCTCCTGTTTGGCCTTGATGTACAGCTCTCTAATGCTTAATTCATGTGCCAAACGCAATTTCTTTTCCCCCAAGCCACGAGTGTTCTTGCTCTCCTCTGCCTTTGCCTGGAGCCTCATGACCTCCAAATGCATGATCCCTGACCCTTTGCCTTTCCTCCATTGTCCCTGGAGTCAAATTCCTGGAAAAACTATTGCTGCCAGCCACAGAGGCTGCTCTCCCAACAGGCAAATATTGGGATCTTAAGACGCCTTCAAGCACAGCCTCATCCACAACTGCATCATCTGTATCCCCAGCTTGTCTGACCTCCCACTAGGCCTCTAGTGCCTTCTGTAGCTCCTCTTTCCTAGAGTTGCTCATCATGGGGCATCCAAACCTCCTGCAAAACTGCTTGAGTTGATCTACTTTGTAACTATTTAACATTTCATTATCAAACTCCAAATCTTCAGCCTCACCTGCTGGTTTACCATTTAGAGACATGGTGCATCGAAACTTCAAGGGTCAGGTCAAACATAGAACCAAAAATAAAACACAGTATGTGGTTACGTAGTGGTCTGCACTAACTAGTGATGTACACCAATCACTGTGTCAAGTACAAACACAAGTTCAAATCCTCACCGCTGACCACCAATATTAGAAATGGGAGTGTCTAGTTGGCAGAGGTTGGTACCTTTGTCCACATATGGATCCTTGCTTCTAATCAGGATAAGGAGGATACACACTTTAGATAACCTCTGCTCACCCCCTGGGTAGCTTGGCACGAGCAGACAGGCTTATCCCAAAGGCAATGTGTAAAGTATTTGTACTCAAAACACACAGCACAAACGGACATCACACCATTGTAGAAAAATAAAGTATCTTTAGCTAAACTCTACAAGACCAAAATGACAAAAATCCAACATACATGTAATAAGAATATGACTTTAAAAGGGTTTCAAGCAACTTGGTCAATAGAAAACTATTGATGCGTGATTCTATACAAAGTACCTGTAGATGCATCAAAGTTCACAAGGCCAAACAGCCGCAGAGAAGGGAAGCGTCGAGAAGCAAAGAGATGTGTCAGTTCCTGAGTCCTTGGGGAGGTGATGCAACAGTTCTGCTGCATGCAGGAGAAGTGATGCATCGAATCTGCACTGTAGGGGGAAGTGATGCATCGACTTCAAGACAGTTCTGGTCCGCGGGTGATTCATTGGGAAAACATGATGCACAGGTGCGATGCGTGGAAATCTGGGATGCGTTGGCGATCGATGCAGCGGCGGCAAGCGGCACTGCGTCGGTCTCCTCAGCCACGATCCGACGATATGTTGGTTCTTGCAGCCCTGACAGGTGCTACATCTTCTCTGCAGTGGCGTGGCAGTGCGTGGAGATTCTTCTCGGATGGCGGTGCTCCGTCAGGAAAAACAACTGCAAGAAGGGCGATGCATCGACTTTCTCAGTTCTTCAGGTTTCTTCCAGCTCCCAATAGCAGGAACAATGTCCAGAGGCCGAAAACTGGAATAGGCACCTCCTGGCAGGTCAGAACTCTCACAGCAGAGATCAGGGGAGCTGGGGGTGAAGTCTGTGTGTCCCTGAGACTTCAGAACAGGAGGCAAGCACACACAAGCCCTTGGAGATTCTTCTTCAAGCAGGTACACAAGCCCTTGGAGATTCTTCTTCAAACAGGTTCACAGCAAAGTTCAAGTCTTTGTCCTTTCCTTGGCAGAAACAGCAACTATAGGCCAACCCCATACAGCACACAGCAAAGGGGCAGTACTCCTCCTCACAGTTCTTCAGCTCTTCTCCTTGGCAAAGGTTCCTCTTGAGTCCAGAAGTGATCTAAAGTTCTGGAGTTTAAGTTCTACTACTTATACCCCATTTGGTCTTTGTTCTCTTTGTGCAAGGGTCTCTGAGCCCAGTCCAAACAAGTTCTATCCTCACTGGTGCAGTATGACCACAGGGGGTGGAGACAGCATTGTGCAAGAGAGACAGGCCTTCTTCAGGTGCAAGGAAAACACCTCCCACTACTCTAACTGCAGCCAAGCCCCATTCAGCTCAGCTCTGAGTCATCCAGGCACACAAACCCCCCCCCAGTGGCTGTCTACAGTGAATGCACATCCCCAGCACCTGTCACTCCAAAACCAGACAGTCAATTCACCAACAGGCAGAGGCACACAAAATGGTTAAACAAGTAAAAAGTAAAAAGAACAATTGATGGACAGAATGTTGAACAATGTCCAACATTCAGCCCAGTAAAGAGATCTGGGCCTAAATCTATTGTTTTTTTGCTCCCCATGTCATTCCAGTTGAAACCCAGCAAATCAGTCTTGACCCTGCTCCCAATGGGAACAGTCCAGCCTGAACTGCCAGGCCAGGTCTTCCCTGGACTGGAAACAAGCATCCTTGGACCGGTTTCAGGGTTTCACCCCATATCAGCCAGGCTAGCTTGACTCCAGTGGCATGGAGAGCACGGGACCCACGTCTGGGCATACCAGTCTCACTCGAGATGGCAAATGCAAAAAGAACAATTGATGAACAGAATGTGAACAGTGTCAAACATTCACCCCAGTACAGAGATCTGGGCCTAAATCCATTGATTTTTTGCTCCCCATGCCATTCCAGTTTAAACCCAGCCATATGCAAATCAGTCTTGACCCTGCTCCCAATGGGAACGGTCCAGCCTGAACTGCCAGGCCAGGCCCTTCGTAGACTGGAAACAAGCATCCTAGGACCGGTTTCGGGGTTTCACCCCTCATCAGCCAGGCTAGCTTGACTCCAGTGGCATGGAGAGCACGGGACCCATATCTGGGCATACCAGTTTCACTCCGGGTGGCAAATGCAAAAAGAACTATTGACGGACAGAATGTTGAACAATTTCAAACATTCACCCCAGTACAGAGATCTGGGCCTAAATCCATAGTTTTTTTTCTCCCCATGCCATTCCAGGTTAAACCCAGCAATAGGCACATCAGTCTTGACCCTGCTCCCAATGGGAACAGTCCAGCCTGAACTGCCAGGCCAGGTCTTCCCTGGACTGGAAACAAGCATCCTAGGACCGTTTTTGGGGTTTCACCCCTCGCCAGCCAGCCTAGCTTGACTCCAGTGGCATGGAGAGCACGGGACCCACGTCTGGTCATACCCGTCTCACTCAGGGTGGCAAATGCAAAGAGAACAATTGAGGGACAGAATGTTGGACAATATCAAACATTCACCCCAGTAGAGAGATCTGGACCTAAATCCATCGTTTTTTTTTGTTCCCCGTGCCATTCCAGTTTAAACCTAGCCATATGCAAATCAGTCTTGACACTGCTCCCAATGGGAACAGTCCAGCCTGAACTGCCAGGCCAGGTCCTCCCTGGACTGGAAACAAGCTACCTAGGACCGGTTGTGGGGTTTCACCCCTCATCAGCCAGGCTAGCTTGACTCCAGTGGCATGGAGCACACGGGACCCACGTCTGGGCATACCCGTCTCACTCGGGGTGGCAAATGCAAAAAGAACAATTGATGGACAGAATGTTGGACAATGTCAAAAATTCACCCCAGTACAGAGATCTGGGCCTAAATCCATCGTTTTTTTGCTCCCCATGCCATTTCAGTTTACACCCAGCTATATGCACATCAGTCTTGACCCTGCTCCCAATGGGAACAGTCCAGCCTGAACTGCCAGGCCAGGTCTTCCCTGGACTGGAAACAAGCATCCTTGGACCGGTTTCAGGGTTTCACCCCATATCAGCCAGGCTAGCTTGACTCCAGTGGCATGGAGAGCACGGGACCCACGTCTGGGCATACCAGTCTCACTCGAGATGGCAAATGCAAAAAGAACAATTGATGAACAGAATGTGAACAGTGTCAAACATTCACCCCAGTACGGAGATCTGGGCCTAAATCCATTGATGTTTTGCTCCCCATGCCATTCCAGTTTAAACCCAGCCATATGCAAATCAGTTTTGACCCTGCTCCCAATGGGAACGGTCCAGCCTGAACTGCCAGGCCAGGCCCTTCGTAGACTGGAAACAAGCATCCTAGGACCGGTTTCGGGGTTTCACCCCTCATCAGCCAGGCTAGCTTGACTCCAGTGGCATGGAGAGCACGGGACCCATATCTGGGCATACCAGTTTCACTCCGGGTGGCAAATGCAAAAAGAACTATTGATGGACAGAATGTGGAACAATTTCAAACATTCACCCCAGTACAGAGATCTGGGCCTAAATCCATAGTTTTTTTTCTCCCCATGCCATTCCAGGTTAAACCCAGCAATAGGCACATCAGTCTTGACCCTGCTCCCAATGGGAACAGTCCAGCCTGAACTGCCAGGCCAGGTCTTCCCTGGACTGGAAACAAGCATCCTAGGACCGTTTTGGGGTTTCACCCTCGCCAGCCAGCCTAGCTTGACTCCAGTGGCATGGAGAGCACGGGACCCACGTCTGGTCATACCCGTCTCACTCAGGGTGGCAAATGCAAAGAGAACAATTGAGGGACAGAATGTTGGACAATATCAAACATTCACCCCAGTAGAGAGATCTGGACCTAAATCCATCGTTTTTTTTTGTTCCCCGTGCCATTCCAGTTTAAACCTAGCCATATGCAAATCAGTCTTGACACTGCTCCCAATGGGAACAGTCGAGCCTGAACTGCCAGGCCAGGTCCTCCCTGGACTGGAAACAAGCTACCTAGGACCGGTTGTGGGGTTTCACCCCTCATCAGCCAGGCTAGCTTGACTCCAGTGGCATGGAGCACACGGGACCCACGTCTGGGCATACCCGTCTCACTCGGGGTGGCAAATGCAAAAAGAACAATTGATGGACAGAATGTTGGACAATGTCAAAAATTCACCCCAGTACAGAGATCTGGGCCTAAATCCATCGTTTTTTTGCTCCCCATGCCATTTCAGTTTACACCCAGCTATATGCACATCAGTCTTGACCCTGCTCCCAATGGGAACAGTCCAGCCTGAACTGCCTGGCCAGGTCCTTCCTGGACAGGAAACAAGCATCCTTGGACCGGTTTCAGGGTTTCACCCCATATCATCCAGGCTACCTGGACTCCAGTGGCATGGAGAGCACGGGACCCACGTCTGGGCATACCAGTCTCACTCGAGGTGGCAAATGCAAAAAGAACAATTGATGAACAGAATGTGAACAGTGTCAAACATTCACCCCAGTACAGAGATCTGGGCCTAAATCCATTGATTTTTTGCTCCCTATGCCATTCCAGTTTAAACCCAGCCATATGCAAATCAGTCTTGACCCTGCTCCCAATGGGAACGGTCCAGCCTGAACTGCCAGGCCAGGCCCTTCGTAGACTGGAAACAAGCATCCTAGGACCTGTTTCGGGGTTTCACCCCTCATCAGCCAGGCTAGCTTGACTCCAGTGGCATGGAGAGCACGGGACCCAGATCTGGGCATACCAGTTTCACTCGGGGTGGCAAATGCAAAAAGAACTATTGATGGACAGAATGTTGAACAATTTCAAACATTCACCCCAGTACAGAGATCTGGGCCTAAATCCATAGTTTTTTTTCTCCCCATGCCATTCCAGGTTAAACCCAGCCATATGCACATCAGTCTTGACCCTGCTCCCAATGGGAACAGTCCAGCCTGAACTGCCAGGCCAGGTCTTCCCTGGACTGGAAACAAGCATCCTAGGACCGTTTTCAGGGTTTCACCCCTCGCCAGCCAGCCTAGCTTGACTCCAGTGGCATGGAGAGCACGGGACCCACTTCTGGGCATACCCGTCTCACTCGGGGTGGCAAATGCAAAAAGAACAATTGATGGACAGAATGTTAAATAATGTCAAACATTCACCCCAGTACAGAGATCTGGGCCTAAATCCATCGTTTATTTGCTCCCCATGCCATTCCAGTTAAGACCCAGTCATATGGACATCAGTCAGTACTCCCAATGGCAACAGTTCAGCCTGAACTGCCAGGCGAGATCCTCCCTGGACTGGAAACAAGCATCCTAGGACCGGTTTTGGGGTTGCACCCCTCTACAGCCAGCCTAGCTTGACTCCAGTGGCACAGAGAGCACAGGACCCACGTCTGGGCATACCCGTCTCACTCAGGATGACAAATGCAAAAAGAACAATTGAGGGACAGAATGTTGGGCAATATCAAACGTTCACCCCAGTAGAGAGATCTGGGCCTAAATCCATCTGTTTTTTTTGTTCCCCATGCCATTCCAGTTTAAACCTAGCCATATGCAAATCAGTCTTGACACTGCTCCCAATGGGAACAGTCCAGCCTGAACTGCCAGGCCAGGTCCTCCCTGGACTGGAAACAAGCATCCTAGGACCGGTTTCGGGGTATCACCCCTCATCAGCCAGGCTAGCTTGACTCTAGTGGCATGGAGAGCACGGGGCCCATGCTGGAGCATACCCGTCTAATTCGGGGTGCAAATGCAAAAAGAACAATTGATGGACAGAATGTTGAACAATGTCAAACATTCACCCCAGTGCAGAGATCTGGGCCTAACTCCATTGTTTTTTTGCTCTCCCTGTCGACAGGCATGGATGGACTCACAACGACTTTCAAAGAACCTGAGACCCCCGCCGCCCCTCTCAAAGGGAACCTGCGCCACCTTACACAGGCGCTCAGAGTTGTCTGCAGCAACTACAGGGTGAAGTACATTGAGGATGACCTGCTCCTCAGACACCCATTGACACCTGACAGATGTCAGACTGGCTCCTGTGTCTCTCTGAGCTTCCACCCTTCTCCCATTGATGGTCACCCACTGCAGGTACTTTTTAGTGTTATCCAGCAGGCAGGTTTCCTGGACCATCTCTCTTTCGCCTAATGAGATAAGAGTCATCACAGCTTGCTTCCCACCCTCACTAAGAACCAACTCCTCCCCCAGCACTACACTAACGAACCCCTGTGACGGTGCACCAGTGGGTGCTCCTGGTGCCTTAGGGCACTTGGGATCATTCTGCATGTGACCCTCCTGACCACATGCATAACACTTGCAGGGACCCCGGTTGTCTTGCCTACCCTTAGGGGGCCATGGCTTCTTAGAACTGGGGGCTGGGAATCTTTACCCTGTGAACTATTTTGGAGCCCTTTAGAGAACTCCTTTTGGTTACCCTTGTCTCCCTCACTCTTCTGCTGGGGACCCTGCCCACCTTTGGCTGGGTTTCCCACATACCCCTTGTGGACCCTGGTACTCGTCCAGCAGTCCTCCTCCTGAGCAAGCTTCCTGGGGTCAGTCAGCTTACTATCCATCAGATGCTGGTGCGGCTCTGGAACACAAAGACTACTCAAGTGCTCCCAACCAATCAGATTGTACAACCCCTGGTAATCAGTTACCTTGCTGCCCTTTATCCAACCATCCAGTGCTCTACCTATAAAGATTCACACATTGAACCCACCTATTGGATTCAAGCTCCTTGAAAGACCTAAACGTTTCCTGGTACTGCTCCGGTGTGAGCCTATACCTGAGGCATAAACCCTCCTTTATATTGGGGTAGGTCAGAGCACCCGCCTCCTCCAAAGTTGTCAGGGTGTTCCTCCCATTGTCCTCAAAGTGTGTCCACAGGCACGCCCCCCAATTCTTCTCAGGGATCTCATTCATACGCAGCGCTGCCTCATAAGATGCAAACTAGGCATAAATATCCTGCCCCTTCTGGAAATTCTGTACTAGGTCCTTGGGAATGTAAACCTTACCCCTTGCACTGGCTTTACGCAGCCACCATTTGCGCTGGACTCCTCCTGTTTGGCTTTGATGTCCAGCTCTCTCATGCTTAATTCATGTGCCAAACGCAATGTCTTTATCCCCAATGCACGAGTAATCTTGCTGTCCTCTGCCTTTGCCTGGAGCCTCTTGACCTCCAACGCATGATCCCTGGCCCTGCGCCTTTTCTCCATTTTCTCTGGAGCCAAATTCCTGGAAAACCTATTGCTGCCAGACACAGCAGCAGCTCTCCCAACAGGAAAATCCTGGGATCTGAAGCCGCCTTCTAGCACACCCTCATCCACATCTGTATCATCTGTCTCCCAGCTTGTCTAACCTCCTGCCAGGCTCCTAGGTGCACATGCATCAAAAAAGTCAATAGCGATTCTTTAATTGCGATTTTTAAGGAATCGCAATTAAAGAATCGCTATTGCCTATGCATGTAGGAATCTCAAAAACAATTGCGATTCCTACACATTCCTTAATTGCGACTCGCAAATTGCGAGTCGCAATTAAGAATGCCATCCCATTCATTCCTATGGGCCTACAGGCCCATAGGAATGAATTGAGATTGCATTCGCAATTTACGAGTACCAGTAGGTACTCGCAAATTGCTCTTGCAATTTCAAGGGTGCAAGGGTGTCAAAATGACACCCTGTTGCACCCTGAAATTGTGATGTGCACCCATTTTGCGCACACACATGCCCCAAGGGCATGTGTGTGTGTAACCTAAAACTTTAAAAAATGCATTTTAGTGCATTTTTCAAAGTTTTTGCAAATTACAGACAAGTTTGATTTGTCTGTAATTTGCGGTCCCAAACTAGCGAAATCGCTATTTGAAAGTGCTTCTTGCATTGCATTTAAGGAATCGCAAATTGCGATTCCTTAAATGCAATCGCAATTTAGGAATTCGCAAATAATTGCGAATTCTTAAATTGCGCATAGGAAACACTTTCATGCATCTCCAAAGGCCAATTTGCGATCGCAAACGGCCGATTTTTGCGAATCGCACCGTTTGCGATCGCAAAAACCTTTGATGCATGTGCCCCCTAGTGCCTTCTGTAGCTTCTCTTTCCTAGAGTTGCTCATCATGGGACATCCAAAGCTCATGCAGAACTGCTTAAATTGATCTACATTGTAACTATTTAACATTTCAATGTCAAACTCCAAATCTTCAGCCTCACTTGCTGGTTTACCATTTAGAGACATGGTGTGTGGATACTTCAAGGGTCAGGTCAAAAATAGAACCAAAAATAAAACACAGTATGTGGTTGCGTAGTGGTCTGCACTAACTAGTGATGTGCACCAATCATTGTGGGTCAAGTACAAACACAAGTTCAAATCCTCACCGCTGACCACCAATATTAGAAATGGGAGTCTCTAGTTGGCAGAGGTAGGTACCTTTGTCCAAATAGGGACCCTAGCTTCTAATCAGGATAAGGGTATACACACTTTAGATAACCTCTGTCCACCCCCTGGGTAGCTTGGAACGAGCAGACAGGCAATACGTAAAGTATTTGTACTCAAAACACACAGTAATACAATGATAACAGCACAAATGGACATCACACTAGTGTAGACAAATAAAGTATCTTTATCTAAACTCAACAAGACCAAAACGACAAAAATCCAACATGTAATAAGAATGTGACTTTAAAAAGGTTTCAAGCAACTTGGTCAATAGAAAACTATGGATGTGTTATTCTATACAAAGTACCTGTAGATGCATCAAAATTCACAAGGCCAAACAGCTGCAGAGAAGGGAAGCGTTGAGAAACAAAGAGATCCGTCAGTTCCTGAGTCCTTGGGTAGGCGATGCGACAGTTCTGCTGTACCCAGGAGAAGTGATTCTTCGAATCCGGACTGTAGGGGGAAGTGATACGTCGACTTAAAGATGGGTCTGGTCCGCGGGTGATGCGTCTGGAAAACTTATCACACAGGTGCGATGCGTGGAAATCCGGGATGCGTTAACGATCAATGCAGTGGCAGCAAGAGGCGCTCTCTTCAGCCACGATGTCTTGGTTCTTGTAGCCGTGACAGGTGCTACGTCGTCTCTGCAGCAGCATGGTGGTGCATGGAGATTCTTCTCTGACGTTGGTGCTGCGTCGGGAAAAACAGCCGCAAGAAGGGCGATGCATCGATTTTCTCAGTTCTTCAGGTTTCTTCCAGCTCCCAACAGCAGGAACAACCGCCAGAGGCTGAAAACTAGAATAGGCCCCTCCTGGCAGGTCAGAACTCTCAGCAGCGGAGTTCAGGGGAGCTGGGGGTGAAGTCTTTGTGTCCCTGATACTTTAGAGCAGGAGGCCAGCACACACAGGCCCTTGGAGATTATTCGTCAAGCAGGTTCACAGCAAATAGTTCCAGTCTTTGTCCTTTCCTTGGCAGAAACAGCAACTGCAGGCCAACCTCCACACAGCACAGAGCAAAGGGGCAGTACTCCTCCTCACAGCTCTTCAGCTCTTCTCCTTGGCAAAGGTTCCTCTTGAGTCCAGAAGTGATCTAAAGTTCTGGGGTTTAAGGTCTACTACTTATACCCCATTTGGTCTTTGTTCTCTTTGTGCAAGGGTCTCTGAGCCCAGTCCAAACCTGTTCTGTCCTCACTGGTGCAGTATGACCACAGGGGGTGGAGACAGCATTGTGCAAGTGAGACAGGCCCTATTCAGGTTCAAGGAAAACACCTCCCACTACTCTAAATGCAGCCAAGCTCCATTCAGCACAGCTCTGAGTCATCCAGGAAGAGCAAGGCACAGCAAACCCCCCCAGTGGCTGTCTACAGTTAATGCACATGCCCAGCCCCTGTCACTCCAAAACCAGACAGTCAATTCACAAACACGCAGAAGCACACAGAATGGTTAAACAAGAAAATGCCTACTTTCTAAAAGTGCCATTTTCAAACACACAATTTAAAAACCATCCTTACTAAAAGATGTGTTATTAAATTCTGAGTTCAGAGAGCCTAAACTGTATTTCTCTTTCTGGTCTCAATGGGAAGTTATACTTGTAAGATGTTACAAAATATCTCCCATTCTATCCTATGGGACAGATAGCCTTTCATTAGTGAAAAACGAAATTGGCAGTATTTCACTATCAGGACATGTCACACACACCAGTACATGTCCTACCTTTCACATACACTGCACCCTGCCCAAGGGGGTACCTTGGGCCTACCATAGGGGTGCCTTATATGTAAGAAAAGGGAAGGTTAGGGCCTGGCAAGTGGGTGCACTTGCCAGGTTGACATGGCAGTTTAAAACTGCGCACAGACAATGCAGTGGCAGGTCTGAGATACCTTTTCAGGGCTAGTCCTGTGGGTGGCTCAATCAGTGCTGCAGGCCCACTAGTAGCATTTCATTTGTCGGCCCTGGCGCACTCAGTGCACTTTACTAGGGACTTACCAGCAAATCAAATATGCCAATCAGGGAGAACCAATTGTAATAACAATCTACACAGGGAGCACTTGCACTTTAACACTGATCAGCAGTGGCAAAGTGCCCAAAGCATCTTAGCCAGCAAAAACGAAATCCAGCACAGCATCAAAAATACAGGAGGTAGAGGCAAAAAGTCAGGGGAAACCTCGCAAAAGATTCCAAGTCTAACAAGCCTGAATTCTGATGACTCTTCCTGGGCAGGAGGGGAGGTATGGGCTGACACCTGAATAGGCAGTGCCCTGTACTCCCTCAAAGGGCTGATTAACCCCTACTGATTCTGGAGCCAGGGCTGGGAAGAAAAGACCTCTGTTCACTTCCAATGACCCTTCTTTGAAGTCACCCCCACTTCAAAGCAGACCTGGGTATAAGTACTGGGTCGCTGACCCAACCAAATCAGACACTTTTAGACCTACAACTGGACTCTGTCAGAAGAACTGCTGTGCTGCATCAAAGACTGACACTCTGCTGGACTGCTGACCTGAAAGGTTTGCTTTTCTGCCGTGCTTCCCTGCTGCCCGCAGCTCTCTGACCCTGCTGAGGAGAGCTGGACTCTGCCTTGCAACCAGAATGATCTCCATGGGCTTGTTGGCTTGCCTCCTGTTGTTGGAGACTTAGGGCTATCAAAGTCTCTACACGTGCTCCTGTGCCTGGTTCACTGGATGTGGCCCAAGATACTTGCACCAGAGAAATCGACGCATCTCCAGTGTGCGTGTAGCAGAACCGGCGCATCGACCTTGTTGCTGGAGAAGAATCGGCGCATTGCACTCGGAACCATGGCATTGCATCAGGAACCTCCGCTTTGGAACCAGCACTTCGCTGCCACTGTGTGGAGAAGATCAACTCATCACCCTTCCAGCGAGGATTAAACCACCGTATTGTCCTTGGAACCGCCTCACTCAGAACCGATGCTTCGCTCAACGGACCTTACGCATCCCCGCCGCTGCGTGAAGAAAATCGAGGCATCACCTCGACTGTGGGCTCCACATTGATGCGTCGCTCGTCTGCACCCCGCATCTCGCTATTGCGATCAGGATCATGGTACTCTGTTCCCAAGGCCTATGTGGCTCTTGTCCCCGGCCAGCCCTCCATCGCGGTCGACTTTAACTGTTTATTTTGACCCCGTTCATCATGACCAGATAACCCCCATAGGTGCATATTACTTCTAAGTGCTAGAAACACTTTTAATTGTAAATTAATACCGCCACTTCTATTTATTGGACTTTTGTCATTTTGGTCTTGATTCATTTGTAAAATTCTTGTCTATTTTTCTAAACTAGTGTGGAGTCTTTTTTGTGTGGTGTTTTCCTTGTGTTACTGTGTGTGTGTGTGTGTGTTGCACAAATACTTTACACATTGCCTCTTTAGATAAGCCTGGCTGCTCTCTGCCAAGCTACCGGAGGGTGAGCACAGGTTATCTTTTAGTGTGTATCTAACTTACCCTGACTAGACTGTTGGTCCCTACTTGGACAAGGTGCATACCTCTACCATCTAGAGACCCCATTTCTAACAATGTATTTAATGTTTATTACATATCTTTACAATGAAAAAGGCCCCAAACACGTGTTTCACTGTAGCAAGGCTGACTGTGCCATAAGAAACACTGGATTACTTTATTGCACTTAATAAAACTAACTTCAAAATGGCACTAGCTGGAAAAAGTACTTCTAATTCTCACTTTTATAGTTAAACATAATCCAGCTTAATGCTAAAGTTTAATTTTGTTTAACTATATCAGAAATAGTGACTTTAGAAAGTCACTACTTTTCTGCCTCACTCCTAACTTTTGCAGTTAATACCCAACTGTCACCAGATAGCCTGCTGTCCTCCTGCAAGGAGATGTGAATGGCTCTCAGGAAAGGAAACAAAAGGATTTTGAGTGGGAGGAGTTCCCCATCAACTGCACAAGCTTCAAAGGGGTATCCCCGGTCACAGGCAGATGTAACTCATGCCTAAGCCTGCCCCTTCCATAGCCTATGTAATCAGTATAGCACCAATCCCGGGGAGAGGGAAACCTTTTTCAGAACTGGTGTGCAAGGGGAGTATCCTACTTCTCTTGCAACACCTCAGGGGTGTGCCTAGAGCTCTGCCCATGGAAACAAGGGTTCTGCCAAGTTGCATTTTGGCAAAGTGGTGCACTGTGGGGTTGTTTACGACTTGCCCCCCAGGAAACAATGTCAAAATGGGTAGGGCAGCCACTGGTAAAATTTTACTTATTGGTCAAGGAGTCTCCCACATCCACCATTTGGTGCCAGGCATAAATTTGGCATTCCTGGATGTAATCTTCTGAATACACCTGGACTTGTGGAAGACTGAAGAAGTACTCCACCTGCTGTTGAACCTGTGAAGAGAGACCCCAGGGCTGGACCTGCTCTCATTTGTGCCCAGGACAAAGAAGTGGACTCTATGGGTCAGTTGGCTGACCACTCCTGGTAAGATATAGGGCTACAAAAGCTGCAAAAAATCCTACTTTTTCCAAGAGGCCAACTGACCAGTTCCAACTCTATTTACCCTGGACTCTTCTGGGCGAGTCTGGGAGAGTGACTCCTAGCTAGACCTGGGTGGAATTTTAATTAAGCCTGAGTAATCTGAGTAAATTCTGAAATTCTGCATTATTCTTTGACACGGAATTGCAGATAATTACGTGATTGCGCCTGCTTCCGTAATTGAGGGTAACAATCCTACAGCGAGAGCACATTAACTGAGCCTGAGCGGCTGCTCACATTCACTAATCGTGTTCTGCTGTATTTAGCGCAATTTCTTAGCACAAAAAGCATCCTTGAGTGTGTTTTGGATGTGAGGGTGCATTTTGTGTTATTAAAATAGAACTGCACGTCGGGAATAAGTTGGGGAAAAATCCTACCCCAGGAGCATATACTACCCCAATCTGCACCCCAAGGGGGGGTCATAAAGACTGTATTGCCCAATATTTGGGGTGGTAGCATGGCCCGATGCCAGAATGGGCTGCCTCCACCCCTTTTTTTATCCAATAAATCCCTGGTGTCTAGTGGTCTTTCTACCCCCTGAAGTAGCAGACTGCAAGTAAATACCCCCATCTGGCCCCAAGTGGAGCAGAAAAACTGTATTGCCCCTTTTGAAGTGGATGCATGGCCAGATGCCAGGGTGGGCCACCCCCACGTCACCCCACCCCTGCTTTATGTTTCAATTATTTCCCTGGTGACACATGGAGGTAAACACCACCTATTTGACCCCCAGTGAGCTGAAAGACTGTTGTGTCATATGGAAGCACTAAGAGTCCTTCACCCCCTCTCGAAATAATCGCTTCCCTGGAGTACAGAAAGTAGAAGGACCAGCAGCATTTCTCCTGCATTGATCAATGCTCAGGAGTAAATTTATTCTCCTGTGCATTGATCAAAGTGAAAACAAACAGCACCTAATGGCACATTCTGGTCTCCTTCCACTTAGTTACTTGGATGATCACTGCAAACAAAACTAGCATTTGCAATGCAATAGGTCTCGCATTTGCGAGAGTTTGAGCTATTGCCATTTTAAATGACAATGCCTTTTATTGATGTGTTTTGAAAACCTGCAAGCGTGCGTAAACACACACTTTGTACTTATAGTTGTTGCTTACGAGAAGCAAGGCTGGCAGTAAAAGAGGCACAGTTACTGCCAGCCTTGCTTTTCGTAAGCAAAGACTATAAGTACAAAATGTGTGTTTACGCACTGCTTGCAGGATGGCAAAACACATAAATAAAAGGTATTGTCATTTATAAAGCCAATAGCTCAAACTCTTTCAAATGCGAGACCTATTGCACTGCAAATGCTTATTAGATATGTTTTCTATCCAATCTCTATATTGAAGATCCTGGGGTTATCATATAGACTATTTCCTACTTGATCAGCCAATGGAGGTCTTAGTAATGGCAGGTGATCAAGAGAGAAGGGCAGGGAGGAAGAAGTTAAGAAGAGATAAAGTCATCAGAGAGGGAGAAGAGAGAGAGGAGAGACTGGATTGTTGGAAAGAGAGAGGCGAAGGGAGCAGGGCTGGTTTGAGCATTTTTCCCAGGGCTGCTTATGGTTCCCCAGTCCAGCTTTGAAAGTGTTACTAAAGATTTAACTGTAAGGCACAAAACCGTTTTGTGTTGGAAAGTAGCCCTAAAAGTAATGCAAATGGTGCTTTGAGCTACTTTGTGTTACTTTGCATCATGGAGTGGGGCCCAGGGATGATAGAAAGGCATTCCCATGCTAAAGCCCATGGTTTTTGACACACAGTCCAATGTACTAACCCTGTTAGACAAAAATAACAGAGCAGGTGCTAAATAGGAGAAATGTTTTTAATTCTTCTAACTTTTCTCACATTGCAAGGGTGCTGCACTCCACAGCACTCATAACAACGAGGGGAAAAGTTAGATAATATGTTTAGCATAGTATTTCTTACTGGAAGCCCACCTTTCCAGTATGTAACCTGTGCTAGACACCATGCAGAAACCTTTGAAGTGTGTGTGTGGCACTAGGCAGCCTGTTAGTACACCAGTGTTGGGACAGAGAGCAGCAGAGCCATATCTTACTCGGTGATGCGCTCTCCCACTAGTGCAACGCAAAGCCGCAACTTTGGCTCTGCACTACATTGCACACCCTTTTTAGTAAACCTGCTTGAGATGTGGTTTACAATGAGAGCTTGGGTAAAACGGGATACACAAGTACGGGACTCTGCACAAGGAGGCATAAGTATGAAGAGTAATCCCTATTTTTGAAAATCAGTGCACATATGTGGAGAAAAAAGAGGAAGCAGGATTTCAAACAAACGAGAATTGGCACTGATAAAAAGGAAAGAAATATGAATAGAGGTGAAATATCATTCAGCGTGCTCTATTATTTCTAGCTGTAAGACTATTTTTATAAAGCCAGGGCACGATAAGGAGACCGTGAAATACATGGCCTTAAGTCAAAAGAAATGCTGCGTGAATGTGTGTAATGGATTTCAGTTCTTTTAAGAAACATTTTGAAAAGAGCAAAGAGTAGGTAAATGTTTTAAGCAGGATTAAATTGTCTTTTTAAGCTCTATTTGTAAACGTTGAAGTAATTGTCCAATGCTTTCCCGAGGCAAGAATTGTGCCATTGTTATGTACGTTTTCAAGTAGGCTAGAGCACAAGACATGGACTTTTTCTGGGAGGTAGATGAACACACCTCCCAACGCAACCAATGAGAAAGACACAACGCTAATGAAACAGTGGGAAAAGGAAGAAACCTACATAGCATTGACTTTCCTGAGAGGTCCTTTGTGCTTTACTTACAGACAACTAATTCCATGTGAATGGTGCTAGCGGGAAATTAAAGACAAACCTAAAAAGAAGTGACTATTACTAAAACCCAGGCAGAGCTATAACTTTTCCTTTAAATCAGTGTGGCGTCAAAATCATATAGTTCGTAGTCCTATCCGGGTCCTTGAAGGACTCGGAGACCTTTTTCCAATCAGAACCAGGATGGAAACACTACCTCTAAATTACAGCTACATGTCAGCACCACCACAGAACCAGACAGGAAAAGAAAACTGCGTCCAAAGTAAATGACAGAGAGTTTGAGTTGGCACTGTCAGATAACTAAATCAGATCTTTGAGTTAGACTAGGCAAACCTAGGATTGTTTTGGGTGGTTATTTCCGGAGTTTATTTATTTTATATTGAGCATTTATAAAGCGCAGCCACTATTATTGGAGAGGAGAAGTAGTGAACGTTTAAACTTTTGACTGTGGAACCATTGAATCTAAATTCTGACTGTGAAATCCACACTTGAGGAGGAGATGTGGTATTTTGAAAATCACTTTATCACCCCGAATCTCAATTATTTCATCTTGCGAATTCGGGAGTGCTCAGACACCGTTTAAAGAGCCAGTAGTAAGGGACATGTGTGATTAAACGAATCAATTATATTCATGTTAATGCTAATATACGGGATAAACAAACTTAGCACTGTGTGGGTCTTTTTACATTAAAAGGGGAATTGAAGCAGCACTTCAAAGAGCACAAACATCTTATTATATTTAACTCATCTTTCCAGCATAGAAGGTGATGCTCTTTTTCTTGGAAACCGTAGTGCAAAATTACTATGACAGATGCTGAAGTACTTGGATGAAGCAGTGTTAAAGGTTTTAATAATTTATTTATCTGTGGTTGTGTAGAGGGCGAATAAGGCCCATACAGTGGAAGAGCGCTTTACATGAGCTTTCGTCCGGTAAGCATAGCGCACCGGTTAACAGCCACATTCGACACACGTACTGGGCAAGGCCTGCAATATGTTACAAGGTGTATATTTGTTTTGCAAGCTGTGCATTTGTGCTCGATTTATTGAATGTTTGAGGTAAGAGTAGACTTTTAAAACATTCCTCAATCATGCCCACAAACAGCAAAAAAACGCTTTGCGCACACTGACCTGTGTGACCCGCCCTTCAGCATAATCGCTGGTGCCCGAAGCTCTGCTGAGAAACCTGCTGCCAGTGAACATAAAAGTCCCGGGCTGTGAGATGAGAGCAATGGAAGGGATAGCTGTTAGTGATCCAGCGGGTTACTAGCAACAAGCATTCATACACAAAATACTCACCTGGGCCCATTCATTCACGCTAACTAATAAACACTCCTGTTGGGAATCAGTTGTACTCTTTATCAAACTCCCTGCTACCAATTACCTTTCCTGATTGAAGAGTAATGACTTACCAATGGACCTTTGATAATTGGGAATAAAATGAGAATGTACAAAACATAATTTCATTAACCACCTGAAATAACCACTGACTCGGGAAGTTTTAAAATGTTTATCTAAATTCTTTAGCAGAGTAAATTACAATGCACTTAATAGCATATCAAGGAGGAAATACGCTATAATATCACCTATTAATCACAATGACGGTCCCTCAGAAAAGAGAAGATAGAGACAGCAGTACAACTAAAGATTACGCATTTATAGTTACCTAAAGGTGTGAAAACCAAACCCCTTAGCCAAGGAGTTGGAAAGGGTCCAGGAAAGATGAAGACAAAGACCTCCGGACCAGGTTCAAGACAGGATAGATGACCTCTCTACCAACGACGCCTGCGTTGTTCCCCTCTCTGACACTTCGTTCCTCCTCGATTCTTCTGTGTCTTCTTTCTAATGGAATCCGCCGCCCCCACCTCAGGACCTCTCTGGACAGCAGTTCAGTCTGCAATCGATCAGCTCGTTGAGCACCCAAAGCCTGTTCTTCCTGTACTGGGCTCCTGTGAATCCTGTGCTCTCACTAATTAGCTAATTTTATATCTATTATACCCTTCTACACCCATGTACCTCCCATTAATGTTTCAAAATGTATGGGCCCACTACTTCTGATTGGACAGGGACAGGGGGTTGATCCTCACACCATGACAATTTAGTTCAATTTCTTTAAGCCCATTGTTTTAAAATACCGCCCCTCACAATTAATACATTTGCTTTATTTCCCACCCATCTCAACACAAATTTTAATATAAAGTGTATACAATTTGTTTCAATTGGTAGGACATCTCAGATGTACAGTGAAGGTGATCAGCGGATCATGTCCTTGGACATCTTCCAAGTTGACTTCATCGCTTTGTCTTGTTAGTTTCAGAGCGCATGCGCAGGTTCCATGGCTCTTGAGCTGCTGTTCAGTTAACCCAGGCCCAATTTACGAACTAATAGAAATCAATGAAGAAACATATTAAAATCAAAAATAAATGTTTTCACTGTATACCCCCTACTTCTACTCTATTCCCATTTAATTATAAAATCTATCCCGCATTAGTAGCGTTAGAATACCACATTATTAATTGCAGCAACGCGAAGGCTTTAGCATGTGAGAACATAAAGCAGCCATTTTAGCATACACTGCGCAGAAGCAAAGATTCCCTCCAAGCAAAGAAAGACGTCATACCACGTGATATGGTTGACACATGCGCAGTTGAGTTCCCGCGCTTTAGCGGCCATTTTGGATTAGACAAGGATTACTTATTAGTTTTAAACACACAGGCAAGCGTCTCTCAGATAAATGTAATGTTTGCACATTATTAATAATGACATTACAAGGTTTTAGTACAAATTAATTACTGCTGTGAGAAGATTGCTTACGAGCAAGTCTCATTGTGAGTCCTTGCTCCATCATTAGCCACACGAATAAAACACAGGCATGGCTCTGGAATGGGTTTAACCCCTGGTGCTCTGGTTTCTGTAGCGGTGAAGCCTCCTCGGGTACAGAGCGCCAGGGCCTCCTGTGCCAAGAAAGATGGCAGTAACTGGGAAGGGGCCAAGGTAAACAAGGCTGCCTTTTTCACTTGAAAACTATGCCATAAATAACCTTGAACACGGTGATCTCCGTCTTTTAAAGAAGACGAACCAGCTGTCCACAATGAGGCACAGGAGTTACTCTCACGCGAAATACATTACCTCACAGACACATGCATACTCACCAGAGTTGTTGCCATGTTGCTGCCGCCACTCTGGTTGCCACTTGCAAGGACAGGAAATGCTCATACGTCAACTGCCTGGCCAGAACACCTAGCTTCCTGTCAGAGAAACAGAGGAAGAACACAAACAGGAAAGGGGACTGCAACGGCTATTTCTGAAAGGTAACCTTCTAGTCGTATGTGCTGGAATTGTAATCTGTATCTTTGACAGGAATCTGTTTAGAAATAGAAACCGTCCGCCCTGCTCTTCTTTACTTATAACAGAAGGATTGTTGTTGCTTAACTAGACTATGTAGTATCCTAGTTTACTGTCCATGCTTGTGTATGCCATTTTCCACCACATGCCCTGCCAGTAGAATGTTACAGTATGATGATGTATTACGGAATGTTGGGTGTCTGTCAAGACAAGCCACAGTTGTGATGGGGCTGAGCAGCATGCTGGCTGCTCCTGGTGGGGCTCATCTACATATCTACAATAAATCATCTTGAACTACATCAATCTGTCTGGACTTCATTACTACATTTTTATGGCGACGAGGATGGGATACAAACTCACTAGTGTGGCACTACAAATTGTTCAGTTAGTCACAGTGAATGTCTTCACAAGCGTCACTCAAGATCATAGCAACTCAAGCGTGCTGTACTCTTTGTCATGTGTCTACATCAACAAGAACTGCGCTTTCAAGTACACTAAGTCACCATTTTTTTGTCGTTCTGCATTTGGACACATCTACTAAAACTGCACCTTTCATCAAACAATTTCAACGGCATTTCAAAACTGTCAAGCGTCACTGTCATCTCCATGTTTGCGGTAAAAGGGAGATACCAGTACACATCGTATTGCTCAAGTTATCAATTTCAATTGGTTGTGTGGTCGGGACTGTCTCAACGTGAGTGGGATGGTAACTTTATTATTCATTTTTGCTGCGCATCCCGTTTTAGCCCATGTAATGTTGTGGGTGATGTTTGGAGCCAGTTGCCCGATACGAGGAACAGTGTTCATTTATTTTGTTCAAATATTGGCTTTGCGTCCAGAGGAATTTTAGGGTCTGCGCAAATGCCATTTCAACCGCCAGCACCATTTAAAAACTGGGGCACGAGCGCAAGCTGCACGCGCTTGTTTACCTTCAATTTCCAGTTTGCGTGCTGTCTCTTCTTACATCGACTTCGGAATATCCTGTTATGATGTTTCACCCAGACCTGTGTCATCGCTTGCGACGCTTTGGTGCGCTGAGGTGCCGTGAACCTTCCTGCATGGGCGTCATGTGCGTGCCTCCATTTTGTTGCACTTTCTTGCTATTACTCCGAGAAAAAAATGCTACCGGCATTTTATGGTCTATTAAATAATTTCCTTCACTCGTCTGTTTTCGGTGAGAGGCACACCTGGGACATTGGTAAGTGGGAAGTTGTGCTTCTTACTTTTTCACCGTTTGGCTCACGACTGCGGCGTCTGGCACACAGTGGTCTTTGTGTGCCATTGGGCATTTTTCTAGACAGTGCCTTGTTAGAAATTGGATTTTTGGTAGGCTAGGGCATGTGCCAAAGCCAGGCAGAAACCACCACTCTAGTCAGGATAAGGGAGTTACACTCCTAAAATAACCCCTGCTCACCCCCTTGGTAGGTTGGCACGAGCAGTCAGGCTTATCTTAGAGGCAGTGTGTAAAGCATTTGCACATAACCAACAGAAACACAGTGTAAGCACTACAAAAGGACACCACACCAGTTTAGAAAAATATCCAATATTTTTATATACTTAAGACAAGACCAAAAACGATACAAATCCACAATACAGTACTTAAAAATCTTCAGTTATCAAAATATGCTTTAAAAACAGTTCCTTGATGTCGATAGCTCCGTCCGGGGCTATCACGGCGTCGTGAGCAAACAAATCCAAACAGTTCTGGCTGACCGCGGCGTCGCGGGCCAGCTACGGTGTCGGGAAGACCCGCAAACAGGACCTTTTAGAAATGCAGGGAGTCGGCGACCTCTCGTTGAGCTTCGGAATGCACGGCATCCGCAGGAGTCGGTTCCGGAGGTCGGTGCAGGAGTCGTCCGGGCCCTCGAAGTCACACGCATTGCAGATCGATCTCCTCTCTGTTGAAGTCAGGAGCGCTGGCGTCGGCAGGCGCCGGATGCTGCGGTGCAAAGTGCAGCGGTGCGGCGTGCGGTGCCCTCAGGTCGCGGTGCAAGCAGCGGCTCGGTGGCGGCATCGGATGGCGTCGCCATGAGACCAGGGTCGCGGTGCGAGATGAAGGCGGTGCTCATCAAGGTGCTGGCAGGTCACGGTGCAAGCAGCGGCGGCGTCGTTGCTGAAACGCTGTCGTCGGCTGACGACCTGGAGTCGATGGCGCTGGTGTCGGTAGGCCAAGGCTGCGGTGCGGGATGAGGGCGGTGCGTCATGTAACTTTACGAGCGGTGCCCTTGAACCACGGTGCAAGCAGCGGCGTCGATTTCGGCATGGGGCGACGTCGGGGATACCAAGGCGTCGTCGTGAAGCGAGGCGGTGCGGAGTGCGGTGCCCACAGGTCGCGGTGCGAGCAGTGGCTCGGTGTTGGCATCACCAGGCATCGTCGGTGAGACCAGGGTCGCGGTGCGGCGTTGCGGTGGTGCCCTCCGTGGTGCCAAGGCGTCGTCGTGCAGCAGTGCGGAGTGCAGTGCCCACAGGTCGCGGTGCGAGCAGCAGCTCGGTGGCGGTGTCAGCAGGCGGCGTCGGTGAGACCAGGGTTGCGGTGCGGCGTTGCGGCGGTGCCCTCTGCGGTGCCTTCAGGACACAGAGTCGGCAGCGGCGTCGTAGACGTCGTCGGGTTGCTTTTCTTCTGTTGCAGCACAAAACACACAGTCCCCAGTGCTGAGGGCAGAAGAACTTGAAGTCTTTGCTGTTCCTGAGACTTCTTGAACAGGGGGCAAGCTCTACCTCAAGCCCTTGGAGAAACTCACAAAAGTAGATTGCAGAAAGTCCAGTCCAGGCCTTTCACTGCCTAAGACAGAAGCAGCCACTGCAGGCCAACACAGCAAAGCACACAGCAAAGTGGTAGTTCCTCCTCACAGCTCTTCTTCTTGGCAGTCTTCTTGATCCAAAAGAGTTCTAAAGTTCAGGGGTCTGGGCCCCAATATTTATATCCCAAAATCCTTTGATCTCTTAGGCAGAGAGTGTCTGTGCCCAGCCAGATCCAGTTCTGCCTCATCTGGTGTGACTTCCTGGCAGAAGGTGGAGACGGCATTGTCAGAGGCAGACCAGGCCCTTTGAGGTGCAAGGAAATCTCCTCCCCCCTTCCCCAGTTGCAGCCCAGGTCTATTCAGCCCTTTCCTGACCCACCTAGACTATCTGGAGTCACTCCTGCTCCCCAGCCTTCTGTCATCCAAAACCCAGACAGGCAATCCACATTCCAACAGAGGCACACAGGATGACTGAGCAAGAAAATACCTACTTTCTAAAAGTGGTATTTTCAAACACAGAATGTAAAAATCACCTTCCCTAAAAGATGCATCTTTAGATTCTGAGTTCAGGCATACTAAACTTTATTTTCCTACCTAGTTCCCAGGGCCAGTTATGTTTATAAGATGTTATAAACAAACTTCCTGTTCTGTCCTATGGGGACAAGTAGCCTTGCAATAGTGAAAAATGAAATTGGCAGTAATTCACTATCAGGACATGCCACACACACCAGGGCATGTCCTACCTTTCACATACACTGCACCCTGCCCACAGGGGTACCTTGGGCCTACCTTAGGGGTGGCTGACATGTAAGAAAAGGGAAGGTTAGAGACTGGCAAGTGTGTGCACAGGCCAAGTCGACATGGCAGTTACAAACTGCGCGCAGACTCTGCAATGGCAGGTCTGAGTTACGTTTTCAGGGCTACTCACGTGGTGGCACAATCAGTGCTGCAGGCCCACTAGTAGCATTTGATTTACAGGCCCTGGCACACTCAGTGCACTTTACTAGGCACTAACAAGTAAATCAAATATCCAATCATGGAAACACCAATCCATAACACAATTTACACAGAGAGCATATGCACTTTAGCACTGATTAGCAGTGGTAAAGTGCCCAGAGTCCTAAAACCAACAAAAACAGGTCAGGAAAAAGTAGGAGGAAGAAGCAAAAAGTTTGGGGATAACCCTGCAAAAAGGGCCATTTCCAACACAACCCCCTTCCAGCCTAAAGCCAGGTAGACCAATCCATACCTCGATGGACTTCCCTGCTTGGGGCAATAGAACAAGGAACCTGGCCCGCAACAGCAGGGTTTTCTTCCCGTTCTACGCCTTCCTGAACCTAGTTGGATCCCTCTATCCATACTCTCAGGGCCCACTAAGCTGACCCATGGGGAACCCTTCTCACCTGGAGACCCTATCTGTGCAGCACCTAAACTTACTTTGCTCACAGATGTGTCCCAACAGGCAGACAGTACCCACATGGCCAACACCATGGTGTGGCCCAGTCCACTCCCAGGGTGTGACTTCTGCCCCCCTCCCAGGGGCAACTCTGTCCACCAGGACAGCCAGCCACAGTGGCCACTGACAAATGTCAGTGATGAGAGCCAGGCCTTATGCCTTTCAGGCCACTCCAACCGCTGTGGTGTCGGAGAGTGGGGGGCGGTAGCCCCAGATGCCTGGCACCTTCTCTCCACTCTCCCCTCTGCCAAGTCAGGTATGGCATCCTGACACTGGCCCACTAGCCCAGGGCCTGTACCCTGCGGCTGGACAGGAGACTGGGGTGGGCTCTCCCACACCCACACCCTCTCCTTCTCCCTGGGGCTCTGTACCCTCCCACCTGGAGCGGTACCCCCTTCCAGAATTGTCAGGGCACCTGTGGTAGGTGTCCTGCACAATTCGCCCACCAGTTCAGGGGTGCTATCCTGCAACTGGTACACCTGCCCAGGGTATGTACCCTGGGGCTGAACCAGGGGGTGGGGTGGGCTCTCCCACACCCGGTCCTCCCCCCTGGGGCTCTGTACCCTCCCACCTGGAGCGGCACCCCCAGAAGAGACACTAGTAGGGGCACTGTTAGCAGTCGCCCCTTCCCCCAGGTCAGAGGGACACCCTGAACCTGTTCCTCCAACCCAGGGTCTGTACCCTCAGGCTGACCAGAGGTCTCGGGTGAGGCTCTCCTCGCCTCTCCTTCTGGGGTCCTGCACTCTCCTCCCAGGAGAAGCACCCCCAGAACCAAAAACTGTCAAGACGCTGGAACCGGACCTCCTACACAGTTCTTCCACCAGTTCAGGGCCTTGACCCTGCAACTGATCCACCACCCTTGGATGTAAACCCTCAGGTTGAACCAGGGTCAGAGGCGAGGACTCCCTCCCTCTGCACCCCCTTCCAGAGTTCTGCATCCTCCCACCCAGAGTGGTACCCCTAGAAGACAAACCGGTCAGGACACTGCTTACAGTCGTACTTCCCTCCAGGTCAGGCAGGACCTGAACCTGGCCTCCCAATCCAGGTACTAAACCCTGTGGGTGAGCACCTGCCTGGTGCACCAGGACTTACTTGGGAGCACACATGCCCCCCCTGAGGGTAACACATGACTCATGTGTTGTGTGACAGTCTGCCTAACGCAGATCTCCCGACCCCTGTCTATCTGACAGTGGCGGAAGATCCCCCAGGACAGAATTGGTGTCACCATGGTCACTCCTAGGAGGCTCAGCCCTTCTGGCTGGCCCCTGACCCACTGGTTTTCCCACTGGGGAACGCATCCCCCTCTCACCCCTCAATCTGGACTTCTGCACCCTCCACTTAGGAGCAGCACCGACAGACACCAGAACCGCTGGAGCTCTGTTTACAGACACTCCACGTTCTCCTGACAGTAGGAGATCCCCCTCAATGGACGGCCTACCAGTACAGCCTAGGCTCCCGACCTGGTGTTCCCTTCTGGAACCACCCAGGCTTTGGGACCGGGTTTTGGGCACCTTGGGCCACAGCCCATTCCCACTCCTTCTCCGCGGAGACAGGACGTGAGTCCCTACACCCTTCCCATGACACCGGGACCTATCTGGGCTACCACAAACCTTTCCCACCACCCTTGGTTGGGAAATACCTAAGCCACTTCCTTCCAGGTCACCCCCAGATGCTTCTCCAGACCCTCTGGAATCCACCAAAAGGTCTGCCTCCAGTGCAAGCTCCCTGGAGTCAGAGAACTCACAATCCACTGGGTGTTGGCATAGCTCTGGAAAACAGGGACTTAAAATATGCTCTCCAACAATTAAATCACACAGCCCCACACATGTGTTAACCAAACTACCCTTCACCCATCCATCCAGTGCCTCAGACAAGTACCCCACATCATTCTCACAAGAGTGGTGAGACAGTGTCTGACTGTTGCTGTCTCTTAACCCATACTCTTCTGGGGGTCTCCATACTCACTTACTAGGGCTTCTATCATGGGAGAACCCCTATCCCTGCACCTCTCATCTAGAGTCAGTAGAGTGTCCCTCCCACTACCAGGAAAATGATCCCCTGTGCCAGTTCCACAATCCACCTCAGGGACACTGCGCACCACTGGAGTACCCTCACAATCCTGAACCCCCTGGTGTATGTCAACCCCCTCCTTGAAGCAGGGCCCCAAATCTGTGTGTGTGTGTAGCTCATCCTCAGTACTGGACCTAACACTTTTGCTGCCACCATCTGGGCTGGGCCTAGCCCTACTGGCTTCCCAGTCCAGCTCTCACATTTTAAACTCATGGTCTAACATCATCCTTTTCTCTTCCATGGCTAACTTAAGCTTCTCCAGTTCTACAGCAACTCTCCTTGCTTCCCGCCTGTCCTCCAGCTCCTCTGGGGACAAGGCACTGCTGCTGCCTGGTTTAGAGGGTGCCCCCCCTCCCAAAAGCACATCCACCCTTGGAATAGGCTCCTCCACCTCCAGGCTAAGATCCCCAGACTGCTCACTAGCATGTCTGGCTGCTACCCAGGCCCTCAGCGCCTTTTGTAGCTCCTCTTTTCTGGTGAGGCCTCTGATTTGGATTTTGAGGTTTTTGCAGATCGCCTTCAACTCCTTAACATTGTAGGTTTCTAACCTCTCCTCCTCAAAGGCCACTTCCAAGGATGCAACAGATGATGCAATTGATTCAGGCATGTTGTACTAGAAAGTTCAAGTTCAAAACCAATGGAAAGGCAAAAATAGACCAAAAGAAAATAGTATGTGTACCGTAATGGTCTGCGATATGGTAGTAGTGCACACCAATCACTGTAAGTCAAGTGCAAATGCAAGTCCTATCCTCACCGCTGACAACCAATGTTAGAAATGGGATTTTTGGTAGGCTAGGGCATGTGCCAAAGCCAGGCAGAAACCACCACTCTAGTCAGGATAAGGGAGTTACACTCCTAAAATAACCCATGCTCACCCCCTTGGTAGCTTGGCACGAGCAGTCAGGCTTATCTTAGAGGCAGTGTGTAAAGCATTTGCACATAACCAACAGTAACACAGTGTAAGCACTACAAAAGGACACCACACCAGTTTAGAAAAATATCCAATATTTTTATATACTTAAGACAAGACCAAAAACGATAAAAATCCACAATACTGTACTTAAAAATCTTCAGTTATCAAAATATGCTTTAGAAACAGTTCCTTGATGTCAATAGCTCCGTCCGGGGCTATCACGGCGTCGTGAGCAAACAAATCCAAACAGTTCTGGCTGACCGCGGCGTTGCGGGCCAGCTATGGTGTCAGGAAGACCCGCAAACAGTACCTTTTAGAAATGCAGGGCATCGGCGACCTCTCTTTGAGCTTCCGAAAACACGGCGTCCTCAAGCGTCGGTTCCGGAGGTCGGTTCCGGAGTCGTTGGGCTCTCGAAGTCACATGCGTTGCAGATTGATCTCCTCTCTGTTGAAGTCAGGAGCGCTGGCGTCGGCAGGCGCAGGGTGCTGCAGTGCGAAGTGCAGCGGTGCGGCGTGCGGTGCCCTCAGGTCGCGGTGCGAGCAGCGGCTCGGTGGCGGCGTCGGATGGCATCGTCGGTGAGACCAGGTTCGCGGTGCGAGATGAAGGCGGTGCTTGTCACGGTGCTGGCAGGTCACGGTGCAAGCAGCGGCGTCGTCGTTGCTGAAGCGCTGTCGTCGGCTGACGAACTGGAGTCGATGGCGCCGGCGTCGGTAGGCCAAGGCTGCGGTGCGGGATGAGGGCGGTGCATCGTGTAACTTTACGAGCGGTGCCCTCGAACCACGGTGCAAGCAGCGGCATCGATTTCGGCGTGCGGCGGCGTCGTCGGGGATACCAAGGCGTCGTCGTGAAGCGAGGCGGTGCGGAGTGCGGTGCCCACAGGTCGCGGTGCAAGCAGCGGCTTGGTGGCGGCGTCCGCAGGCGTCGTCGGTGAGACCAGGGTCGCGGTGCGGCGTTGCAGCGGTGCCCTCTGCGGTGCCAAGGCGTCGTCGTGCAGCGAGGCGGTGTGGAGTGCAGTGCCCACAGGTCACGGTGCGAGCAGCGGCTCGGTGGCGGTGTCAGCAGGCGGCGTCTGTGAGACCAGGATCGCGTTGCGGCAGTGCCCTCTGCGGTGCCTTCAGGACACGGAGTCAACAGCGTCGTCGCAGACGTCATCGGGTTGCTTTTCTTCTGTTGCAGCACAAAACACACAGTCCCCAGTGCTGAGGGCACAAGAACTTGAAGTCTTTGCTGTTCCTGAGACTTCTTGAACAGAGGGCAAGCTCTACCTCAAGCCCTTGGAGAAACTCACAAAAGTAGATTGCAGAAAGTCCAGTCCAGGCCTTTCACTGCCCAAGACAGAAGCAGCCACTGCAGGCCAACACAGCAAAGCACACAGCAAAGTGGTAGTTCCTCGTCACAGCTTCCCAGGCTCTTCTTCTTGGCAGTCTTCTTGATCCAAAAGAGTTCTAAAGTTCAGGGGTCTGGGCCCCAATATTTATATCCCAAAATCCTTTGATCTCTGAGGCAGAGAGTGTCTGTGCCCAGCCAGAACCAGTTCTGCCTCCTCTGGTGTGACTTCCTGGCAGGAGGTGGAGACAGCATTGTCAGAGGCAGACCAGGCCCTTTGAGGTGCAAGGAAATCTCCTCCCCCCTTCCCCAGTTGCAGCCCAGGTCTATTCAGCCCTTTCCTGACCCACCTAGACTATCTGGAGCCACTCCTGCTCCCCAGCCTTCTGTCATCCAAAACCCAGACAGGCAATCCACATTCCAACAGAGGCACACAGGATGACTGAGCAAGAAAATACCTACTTTCTAAAAGTGCTATTTTCAAACACAGAATGTAAAAATCACCTTCCCTAAAAGATGCATCTTTAGATTCTGAGTTCAGGCATACTAAACTTTATTTTCCTACCTAGTTCCCAGGGCCAGTTATGTTTATAAGATGTTATAAACAAACTTCCCATTCTGTCCTATGGGGAACAGGTGGCTTTGCAATAGTGAAAAACGAAATTGGCAGTAATTCACTATCAGGACATGCCACACACACCAGGGCATGTCCTACCTTTCACATACACTGCACCCTGCCCACAGGGGTACCTTGGGCCTACCTTAGGGGTGGCTGACATGTAAGAAAAGGGTAGGTTAGAGACTGGCAAGTGTGTGCACTGGCCAAGTCGACATGGCAGTTACAAACTGCGCGCAGACTCTGCAATGGCAGGTCTGAGTTACCTTTTCAGGGCTACTCACGTGGGTGGCACAATCAGTGCTGCAGGCCCACTAGTAGCATTTGATTTACAGGCCCTGGCACACTCAGTGCACTTTACTAGGGACTAACAAGTAAATCAAATATCCAATCATGGAAACACCAATCCATAACACAATTTACACAGAGAGCATATGCACTTTAGCACTGATTAGCAGTGGTAAAGTGCCCAGAGTTCTAAAACCAACACAAACAAGTCAGGAAAAAGTAGGAGGAAGAAGCAAAAAGTTTGGGGATAACCCTGCAAAAAGGGCCATTTCCAACATGCCTGTACTCTTCAATGGGTTGACAGCTCGTTTTGTTAAGCAAGTTTACTCATCGGAGTAGTACTCTAGTTGAAAAAGTCACATCTTTGCCATTCTGACTACATTTTTCGAGACAGTGCCTGTATTCTTCAATTTGTACACATCGTAGAAGGACTCTAAAAGAAAATAACTCATTTTTTTTAGGTGATTAGATTAATTGTCTGTGCACAAGAAACTCAATAGTTTTAGTCCTCTCCGGACTATCTCTTCTAAGTCTGTTGGTTCAAACTCTGGTGTGTGTCACATGGGTACGGTGACATGTACACACATTGTTGTAACTCTCTTCAAATAAAATGTTAATGCGTATGGTAATTTAAGCCTGTTTTACTATATTTTTCTATTTTTGGGCTTGTTGTACATTTCATGATGTTACTGTTTTCTCAAGTATTATCCTTCACAGGATTGTATGTTGTTTTATTTCGATTTAGCTCAATGGAGTACAAATATGGACCCTAGGTACACTCTCTCAAGAGTTCGATTATTCGATTATCTCGATTTACATGCATGCGTGCAGTCTTCCCTACGTAGGGATAGCAATTGCTCTATGTACTTGTGTCCATTTGTACTTCTTACGGTTTCAAATCTATTTTCAAGTATATTTCATGGGTTCTTACCCTTATACGTTATCTGACCATGGCTATCCTCCCTCACTTTTCGGGGTATGTCATAGGTTCATGTTCAATTTTCTATTATACCATTACTCCACACAGTGTGTGTAGTATGGGATTTAGTTCCATTACGGTGCACGTCAAGTGGCCTTTACACGAGGTTGCCCAGGTTGTTCTTTTTAACTCACAGTGTGTGTCATATGGGTCTTAGTCCCATTATTACTGTGCACAATGTGTGACCTCTTTACGAGGTTGTCTCTATACGGGTTTAGTCTCTCTCTCAATTGTTCTTCACCCTGTTTACATTAAGCCTTATTGCTTTACAATGTCGATTTTTCATTGCTATGTTGTTAACAGGGAAGTAGGAGTGATGTTATTGTATTCATTCATTCTTTCTTCACCCTGTTTAAATTAAGCCTTATTGCTTTACATTGTCGAGTTTCATTGCTATGTTGTTTACAAGGAAGTATGAGTGATGTTGGTGTATTCATTCATTCTCTTCTCTGTTTTCTCATGCTGTGCTTTGCCTCCTGTCATACCTGTCTGGCCAGTGGGTGTGTCTGGATGTAAGGATCGGTGCTTTCTTGTTCTTCTTTTGGTTTCTATCTTATTTGTTGTGTTATGGAAGAAAAGGAGATATGTAGTATCCTAGTATCCTAGTTTACTGTCCATGCTTGTGTATGCCATTTTCCACCACATGCCCTGCCAGTAGAATGTTACAGTATGATGATGTATTACGGGATGTTGGGTGTCTGTCAAGAAAAGCCACAGTTGTGATGGGGCTGAGCAGCATGCTGGCTGCTCCTGGTGGGGCTCATCTATCTATCTACAATAAATCATCTTGAACTACATCAATCTGTCTGGACTTCATTACTAAAGACTACGAATATGTAATAATATTAGCTGATTAATTAAAACAATTATGTAAGTATTAGACAACATACGGCGCTGCATAGCTCAATATTTCAATCCGTACTGTAAGACCACATGTTTCCAGGATAGTCACAGTTTGCACACCCTGGAGGCACTTTTACAGATGCAGCAGTTTCCCTGCATGAGCGCCTTCTGAAAGCGTTCAGGAAAGACAGCTTTCCACACAGAAATTACGAAGTTAGGCATGGAGAGGAGAGCTGTCGGATCAAAGCGTGCGTCCTGCCCAGCAGCTCCACCGTGTGCGGCGCTGCTCGCAGCAATAATCCATGGGAGTAAACTTCTGAAACAAGAGACACATAAGGCCAACCTCCCCTAAAAGGAAGCCCAAATACAACCAAACATTCTACCAAAAAAGCCCATCTGCCAATGTTCCCCGGTCGAAAAGAAATTAAAAAAAATACAACAAATAGAGCGGGAGGCACGGCAGAGGCAGAACTAACACAAACTGTGTCATTAAGAGGAGGTGAGAGGGAGAAAGGCAATTGTTAAATGTAGGAGCTATGGCGCCAAAGCTGAATGCAGGCAAACAGTAACTGAGCAGGAAACTAAGAAAAAAATAGTCCCCCCAAAAAACATAAAGAACCATAGCGGAATGAGACAGTACTAAATCCCTGCTGTGTGGGAGGAACAGAAAAGAGAAAGGAGGGACAAAGAGGCAGGACTGTCATAGACAAATGAAAAGCAATGGTAAAAAAGGGGATGGACATGATGCACACAGACTTATTACAACAGGTCTTGAAGAGACAGCTGTGCTGTCTAGCTCGACCTAAAAAGACACTCAGGATGCGAAGTAAGCTCTTTCCTCGCTTCCCGGCTTTCTTTTTAAAAAGAAAATGGTACTGGTTCTTGTGGTGGACAACCCATTGACATTCACCGCACTAAGGAGGTGATGCAGTAGAAGTGAAAGGGTCATCCACAGGTTAAGGTTTCTGCGATTGTAAAAATGTTTTATACGGACTTTTAACGTCATTTTAGTTTTATTTTGTTGTTCTTTTCTAATTTGTTTTTTGAGTTCTTATATAAAGCTATATTAAAAAACGGTTTATACATAAAAAGTTAATGCTGCGGAACATTGTCATGACATTCAATAATTATGACATTACACTTTTCAAAGTGAGTTGAAGAAGTTGTGTTCTTCAGATCCCACTGTAGCAGCTCCAACTTGAGAAAAATAAACATGCAAAAGTGACTTTTTCTGGGAGGCTAAATGTCTGCTGCAAACCATCAGTGCCCCCTCTGAGCAAGGCCCAGTTCCAGGGCCTTTGACCCTCCTTCTAGGAGGGAATTGATAAGAATAGTCTAAGAGGCAGATTTAGAGTATCATGTATTTAATCTGTCGGTCAGGGTGGCGGAGGATATTACATCCACTACCCTGATAGACAGAGGATCGCCCTATTTAGAGACCACCACTGGCTTTGCCGTGATCTCTGTGCATTCACAAGTCCTGCAGCCATGGCGACTTCTGTAAAGGCAATGAAAAGTTTGATGAGCAGCCACCATGCTTCAGTTGGCTGCTCATCAAACTTTTTTGTTTTTCAAAAGGGGGAACTTGTTTTCGAAAACCAAAGTGCTAATTACTCTGCCTCCCTGGGAGTATTCTCCCATGGTGCGGTCATTAGTAAAAAAAAATTGTTTGTACCACCAGGTTTTCTCTGGCGGCCCGGAACAGGAAAAACAGAACATCAGACTTTCTGCTCTAAGCAGGTCAGATGGTCGCATGTTCTTACACCTACGGACCCTACTCTGTCAGGCCTTCGGTAACGGTTTCAGATGGCAGAGCCATCGGGGCTACTGCCATCATCTGACAGGCAGGGGACCCTGTCTGCGAAATTCTAAATCGACTCCATAATTGTTGGCGCCTGTGGTATCAAGTCACTATAGGCAGGTATAAAAAGTATCCGTCTTAGTACTTGGTAATCATTATATTCTGATATGGTCTATTTCTACAGAATATTATTTTCCTTTGTCTGAGTTTTTGCAATGTTAATGTTCTTGAAAAGGAAATGGTATTATTTCTCTCTTTGTTCCATCCGACCCATGTTTCACACCTTTCCGTTTCAACTCTCAATGCACACCCGCAGGATTTCACGTTATTTTTGGTTTGACATTTCGTCCACAAGCACATTTGCATATGGCTATACATTTTCCCTGCATAACAGATTTTAAAAATCACCATACATTCCATTGAGATCCAAACGAGCTTGCTAGCAGAAAGTCAGAGCTGTTACATCCGATTAAAACAGGTGGATTAAAGGACAAGTAACATCTAAACCATTCACTTTTTCAATCCCTTAACTTTAAAAGCTTTGCTCATGCTAAGAAAAACAAAGTCGAGAGCAAAGACGCAGAAGTACTAGCTGTCCTTCCCAAGAAGTACTGGAAGAGCATTTAAATGATAGCCCTAATTGCTGCTAGTACACTGTGTACCATAAATTATCTCCTGCTTTTTTATAATCAACATTTTGCATTAATTATAAAAGTGCACATACCTTATTACACACCTCTGATGTCCAGAGTGCATTTTAAAACCTCTAACTTAATGTTGTCTGTACCAGGAAGGTTTTGAAGTCTATAGTGCGAGTTCTTTTCATCATTACATCAAAATGAAGTGTAAAGAAGTATAGAGCTTGGGTTTCGAGTCAGCCTTCTTCAACCACTGGCTTTCATGTGTTTTTCATGGTTTACTATTGCTCAGATTGCTGTCCATTAAGGCCATGACAATTTGGGAATGGTTACATTGCCACATTTGTGTTCAGAGTAGATTTTGCTGAAGGAATCAAAGAGTCTTTTTGTTAAACTGCAGATGCATCATGACCTTTGACTTGAAAGTGAAAGCCAGCTTGTGTTCTTTGAGGTCTTTACTTTGATGGCACAAGGACAGATTAATTGCTGATTTAAGGGTTTCCTGATTGCACCAGGTTATTCACTAATTGTCCTTTAGCACTCATTTCTTTTAGTTTCCTGTCGTTGTTGGATTTACAGCTTTATTTGTCTACCAATTAAAGATGTGTGGGCACACAGGCTTTCTCAGAGAGCAATGAGTACACTGGCCCATTGTTAAAAGTATCTACTATACAATATTTTCCTGTGTATTTCTTTAAAGTTCACCGCTTTAAAGCAAACATTATCTTATGTCTCCATTTCTCGATACTCTTCTTTGAGAGTAGAGTATTTTTTATTTTTTTTTGTCCTCATTCGCCTGTAACCATAGTAGACAAACTGTCTGTTCATACCCGTACTCAATGACCTAGGATAGCACCGGCTCTTTTTGATGGATTCTCTCGATACCTTCAGCCTGCAGGGGTATATTTCCAGACCGACATGCTACTTTCCCTCAGAAGAAAGAGGATAGGTTTCACTCCCTCTTGATCTATACGACCAGATGGACTCTTACGATGTCCCGGGGGAAGACCCAGCATAGTCCAAGGAGTATCCAATAGGCATAATCATCGGACCCGCCCTTCGTTATAACATATTCAAAATGGAAGTAACATGACACATATGAGGATTTTTCTTAAACTATTTCCATTGAAGCAGCAAGTCCCAGTAGGCAATCTTATTTCGACTACCAGATCTAGCCAAGTCCATCTTAGATGTTTCGTATAAAGAAGTCAGCCAGTCCGAATGTTTGGGAGGGACAGGGTCTACCCACTGTATACAAATTTGTCTCCTTGCCAATAGGATTGAATAAAATAAAAACGATCTGGCAGGTCCTACAATATGGCTATTGAGACCGAAAATTATCAGAGACAGGTCCATTAAGATTGGTACTCTCAAAATACTCTCCATTGTTATCCGTACCTCTTCCCAAAATGCACAAATTGAGGGACAATCTTTAAACATATGTGAGTCCGATGCTTCTACTAACCCACATTTTTACAATTGACTTTAGAGCCTTTTAAGATTTTGGAGAGCCTAAGGGGGATAAGTATGCTCGATGGACCGTGAAGATATGATTCCTCTTCAGCCAGGCAGGTTTAACTATGCTAAAGAGATTTTGAAAGAATCCTGCTATAATAGATCACACTGTACATTTGGCATCTGTTCGCTCCAGAGCTCATGAGCCAACCTAAATTCCACATCGACCGCCTCTTCTATGGCCCAATACCAATATGAGACCTCCTTCTTCCCTACTGGCCTCTCCACCAACTGCTGCTCTAGATGGTTTCCCTCACCAATAGATTTTTTCTGTACAATATGGGACTGTACCCAGCTTTGTAGCTGGATATACTTGAATCTTGAGAGACCACTACCCACTCTCATCTTTAGATCTTCCCATGAAATAAACATTTTATTACTAACAAGATCTCCCCATACTCTTAATCCAGCATCTTTAAGTGGCATCGCTAGCTTATCCCGAAGGCATTCTGGCGAGCCCGGAGAGTCCCAGAGTGGCGCTAAATTAGAGAAATAGCTAAGACCCGTCAGGTTTTTTAATCTTGCCCATATTCTGGCAAATCCCTGTAGGACCTTTAGTTTACTTTTTTTTAAAAATTTTGGTCACCAAATTTAAACATAAAACCCTTCTCCGGTAGACCCGCCCCTTTTAACATAGCCAGTAGCATATCTCCTCCCCCTGTGTCAATAGGCATTTTTAATAGCATCCGGGAGTATGTAAGTTGAAAAGCCCACGCGTAGTATTGAAGATCAGATAACGCGAGACCTCCTTTCTCCCTCCTACGCCTTAGCTTTTTCCAGGCTATCCTAGTAGATTTGTATGCCCAAATAAAAGAGTTTATTTCTTGTTGAAATTTTTCTATAGTACGTTTGTCAAAATGTAAAGGGATTGTATTAAAAAGGAAAGTGGCCTTAGGTAGTATTGACATTTTAACAAGATTCACCCTCCCCAAGATGGATAAAGGAAGATGGGCCCATGCCTTCATCTGTTTGTGACACTCTCGGAGGACTCGTGTTAAATTGGCATCTGCCAATTTATCTATATCCTGAACAACTCTGACCCCAAGGTAACGCATATTATAACTTGTGTGATGTGCCAAACCCGAGATGTTCCAAGTCATAGTTTCTGTTTTCCCGGCATTTATCTCATATCCTGAAACCTGCCCAAATTCCTCCGCCAATTTGACAACTGCCGGGAAAGTTGTATCCAAATCAGCTGATAATATCAGAATGTCGTCCGCATACAGTGCCACCTTCCTCTCCCAATCCCCGTGTCTGAAAGGCACAATGTCAAGATCTTCTCTGAGCCTCTGTGCAAACGGCTCAATATACAAATCAAACAACAGGGGGAGAGGGGCAGGCCTGTCGAGTCCCTCTGGTAATATTAAATGCCTTGGTAAGACTACCATTAACCAAAAGCTTGGCCGATGGCGCCTGATATAGCAGCTGTATGGTGCGACAAAACTTGACACCCAAATTGAATTTTCCCAAAACTTCTGACAGGTAGACCCAATTAACCCTGTCAAAAGCCTTAGTAGCATCCAGAGTTAAAGCTGCCAGGGGAAGTGAGTAGGTGGAAGCAATGTCTATTGCGCCAACCAGATCGCGGGTAAGGTCTGCCAATTGTCTCCCTTTCACGAACCCCTTTGGGTCGGGGTGAAGGATATCCTTCGCCACCACCCCCAACCTAGTAGCTAAAATGGAAGTAAAGATTTTAAAATCGGCGTTTAAAAGTGATATGGGGCGATATGAACCGCAGCTAGTGGGATTTTTACCCGGTTTTAAAATCAGGACTATTGTAGCATCATTCCATGATGCAGGTGGACTAGTTCCTTCCAAAAATATTTTATTAAATAGACAAGTTAATGTTGGGATTATACTCTCCCGGAGTGATCTATATCATTCGACTGGTAGTCCATCGGGGCCAGCCGCTTTCCCCCTTTTACCGCCTGCCAATGCCTTCCTTACTTCCTCTTTCATTATGCTCTGTTCTAGGTCTAACTGTTGCTCAGCACTGATAGATTTTAAGGTGATTTTTTCCAGCCATGTTCTTACCCTAGTTTTATCCTCTATGGAGGTCTCTTTATATATCTCCTGAAAGTACTCCATGAAGGCCTCCCCAATACCTTCATCCGAAGATATGAAGGCTGCCCCATTACCCCCAGAGATTTCCTTTATGTGGTTACGGAACTGGTCTGCTTTGGTTTTCCAGGCAAGTAGTTTCCCCGCTCCTTCCACGTACTCAAAATGGGCAATCTTGCTAGCCTCCCATCTACTCACAAGCCTCCCCTGAAGAATACTCTCCAGCTTTTCCTTCAAAATTTTACACCTATCAAGATCTTCCTTTTGACCTATTCCCACCTGGCTGTTCATTCTTGCCTCTACTATCCTCATTTCTTGTTCCAGGGCTGAGATCTCTTCTTTATATTTTTTACGCCTGTAGCTTGACCTATTAGTTATAATACCCCTCAAAAAAGCTTTAAGAGTGTCCCATATTATGTTAATATCAGCTGTCCCCATATTGGTCTCTAAAAATAGAATTGCTTCACTAGAAAGAAAACTTGTTTCCTCCTCTTCAAGTAACAATGTACGATCGAAGGACCATGTTCTAGCCTGTTGTGTCTGTATATATTCTAAGGTCATCAAAATACCAGAGTGATCAGACAGATGTGATGGCAGATATTTTATATCCTTTACTCTGTCCCTAAGACTGTAACTAAGTAAGATGTAATCTATTCGCGACTTATGTTTGTATTTAAAATTCCTATAGGATACCCCCAATTGTTGTCCTGACCTCTCTCTCCAGATGTCGCTAAGCCCCAATTGGGTCATTATTGTCAAAAGGGACGCCCTAGATCTTGAAGGAACTATCGCTCTGCTGTTAGAAGATTTATCTAGTTTAGGATCCAGAAAAATATTATAATCTCCTGCCCAAATCACAGGCTCTGGGAAATGCAATAAGTGTGAAGAAATGGTATGGAGACTGGAGGGGTCGTCCTGATTCGGACCATAATAGCCAACTAAGGTAAGAAGGATACCCCTTAGAATGATCTTCAATATCAGCCATCTCCCCCAGGGTCCCCCTTATATTGTAGGACCTGTACATTAGCTGGTTTTTAAAGAGAATCAGCACTCCTCTAATGTTTGCCGTCTGGTTGGTGCAGACAAAAGAATCCACCCATTTCTGAGATTTTAATATTTCTTTCGTCTCTGCCTCAAGAAGATGTGTCTCCTGGATGACCATGACCTGCGCTGGGGAATCTTTTAGATATTGTAAAATCTTTACTCTACGTGACCTCACACGCAGGCCATTCACATTCCAGGACAACATCTGAAATATAGTCAAGTTGTTAGGGTTCAGTACCCCAGGCCCTTCCTTGACCGAGGCAGAGGCGACGTCTAAATCTTATCATATCGGCCAACTCCCTCCTGAACAAGACTAGCAAATCTAAGCAACCTAAAAAATCGAGGCGAATGAGGTGTTTTTATTTTTATCCCCCCGTGCTCCCCTATCCCCCCTACCCCCACCCCTTGGAGAACCCTACCCCCATTTAACTGGACTAGTTGTTGTCCAGGTGTGGTGACCGTGAACTACTCCCCTCAGCCCCCTACACGATTGTGTGTGTTACCATACAAAAATATATCTTCCAGTCCAAAAACAATAAAAGTGATAAAAATCAGGAAAAAAGAAAAAATATATATATACCAAATGTGCTTTGATTATTTCACTTAAAAGGTCAAAGAGAGCCTTTCTTCTCTTCCCTTTTTCTTTCTTTTTTTTAAAAAAGTTTTTTAATTTTTTGCATCTTCCTTTTTTTTTTTTATTTTGAACATATTTACCCTTAGCTTAAGTTATACAGAACTCATTTATAAGGCTCATAAAAACACTATTCTGCACCACTATTCTGCACCACTCACTTCTCCTCCCTCCTATGTTTCCCAAGGTAGGAGCCTAGAGGACCCCTTTACTGATAGTGGCCAGCAATTCATCTGCCTCCTGAATCGACCTGATATTGTGCATTTTATTATTATGCATGATTTTTAGAAAGGCTGGGAATTTAAGTTGTACCACAGCTCCGGCTTTCCTGAAGTTATCCATCCTTCTACCGAGCTCCCACTGCCTTTCTAGGGTATCTCTTGATAAATCCGAGCGGACTTCAAAGGTAAAATCCTTGCTTCTTAATGATTTTGATTTTAGAGCCAAATTCAAGATTTTTTCCTTTACTGCGTAAGTAAGGAAGTTGATAAGAATCTTTCTAGGTTTTGTCCTGCTTGGATTCAGACGAAAGGGGCCCTATGAACTCTTTGGATGTCCTTTTCCAGGAACTCGGTATCCTCTTCCAGTGGCAGAACTTCCTTAATCAGTTTAACCATAAAGGTTTTGAGGTCTGACCCTTCTTTCCCCTCAGGGACATTCAAAACGCGAAGATTATTCCTACGGGAATTATTTTCCAGCGTCTCCATTCTTTCTCGCAGAGCAGCCTCCCCTCTTTGTAGTTCATGAATTTTGGTTTCTGCAGTCCCTAAGTTGGCCTTTAACTCATCAACAGAGTGTTCTAGAGATTCAGTTCTGGCATTTAGGAGGTCCACCTTTTTCTAGGATCTCACATGAGTTCCTTATTTCTCCCTGATTAGCTACTGAAACCGCAAAGCCTTGCTTGATGTCTTCTTGTAATGAGGTGAACAGAGCTTGCATCGATTCTAGTGGGGGACAGTCTGCTCCCGCTTCTGCTCCTGCAGCCTTAGACCTAACCCTCCTCCATCTGTACTTGAGTTGGTGGCTGCAGCTGAACTCTGAGGGCCCAGTTCTATCGCCCCCGTAAACCCTGTTTCTGATCTCTCTTCTATTTGCTCCCTAAATGCCTCATTTTCAATAGGCTCTGTTTCTGTAGACTCCATCATACCCCGAGATTCTCCTGGTATACAATCCGTAAGGCCACTTAAGCTAGTTAAGCCGGATAAGCCAGATACTCCAATACCAGCGTTCTCTCTGTATTCAGCTCCCTGCTTTGTAATAGTCAAAACCTCCGGTTGCACCCTGAAAAAAGACCTCAACGAGGGGGTAATCTTAACCTTGTTATGTACAGAAGTGGTCTTGTTTCTCACCCCCTTTATACTTCTGGTCTTAGTCTGACAATTTTGAAAAGCCAGATACTCACTGGACAAACTAGAGGCACTAGGGGCACTAGGAATGTATTTTGCCGTTACGGCCTCCAAAACCTCCCCCTCCTCTGACTGGTTTCCTAGCCCTCCACTCTCCTCTCCCTTTACTTTGCTTTTGCCTTTTTTATTTCCAGGCACACTCCCGCGTATCCTACCTTTTTTCCCTGTTTTACCGCCCGATTTACCTCGGTCTTCTCTGGCGCCTATCTGCGCGCTATTTTCCCTGCTTGCACTCCGATTTTCCGAGAGACGAACAGGAGACACATCCTCCACTCTGCCTGGAGGCACCTTCAATTCCCTTGATGCTGCTACGGCGAATATGGAAACCGGGGCCACCCGCTCCGTGGAAACATTGCCGCCGAGACTCCCTGCCCCGCCAGCACTCGCTGCTCCAAAAAAGGCCCGATACTGGCGCTGCCACTGCCGGCCCGGAGGAGCCCGCGAGCCGCCGCTCTGCGGCCGCGCCTCAGCTCCAGGGCGGCCGAACACCAGCGCGGAAAACAAGGCGGGCGGGATGCACCGTCCGATTTCAAGGGCATTCGTCTCCTTCCACCGTCTAATTCCACCCTACCTCAGGGCTCAACCGCAGCTTCTCCGACCACAGGAACACACAGGAAGGTCACGCATGAGGTAACATTTCACGGACTGTTACACGGGAAAGGGCAGTAGCACGGACACACGCGGCTGCTCAGCTAGCAGATGCCATGTTCTCCGGTTCGAGAGTAGAGTATTGCTGTTATCAAAATGTATTTGTTATACAAAGCAGCTCCTTTTAAATCATTATTATTAGTAGTAGTAGTACTACAACTACTGCTACTTATACTACTAATAACTATAGAAAAGCACTGTGCAGTTAGGGTTTGATGTAAAATTCTTCATGTTGAACATTGGTTTCACAATTCTGGCCATGCTTTTCTCGCTCAAGGCACTTGGCGAGAGCTGGGACGGACTGCAAGAGTGGCCATGTGCTGTCTGTTACATTAAAAGAATTTGTAACTTTTCCACTTGTTTCATGTTGTTCCTCTCAACACGTTTTGGCGACGAAGGAAACTGTACCCATCGGTGCACGGACGGCACCAGTACAACCGTCAGTACCTGAGCAATTCCTCTGAGGCCCATGTCGGATGTTTGAGGATCGTGAGTGTGTGGGCAGGTGAGCACAGCGTAGTAAGCTTTAGTTTGAAGATATCAAACTCAGAAGCTCTGGGGCAACATAGCACATTTTGTGCAGCCCCGCAAAATTGTTTGCCATTGTATGCTCATTGTGAACTCAGAAAGGCGGCCGAGCGACGCCACATGCAGTTGTGTTCCAGCAGTGTTTAAATTCAGCGTCTGCCTGTGCCAAGCGCCAACTTCTCGCCATGCTCTAAGTTCTAAGTTGAAACAGACACGCGTGCACCACGCTTGCAGTGTAAGCCCTATCCACTGTGGAAGCCACGTTCATCACTTACGACGGCCATCTTTTGGAATGAGGGATTAGCCAACGTTAGTACTTCAGTGATGGCATGCCTTCTGCGGTAATTACTGCGCTGTTTGCGGTCTCAATCAGTGACATGCACATTATCTTCTGAAATTGATTGCTTGTCTATCAGCGACAGGCACGCTATTATCTGGTATAGTCAGGAACCATCATTTAAACATCAATGTGGTTTATACTTGGCGACAGGCACGCCAATGACAGTAATCTGCTCTGCACTTTGCAGTCTTGGTCAGTGACAGGCAAGCTATTGTTCTAGCATGGATTACTTGTCTATCAGCGACAGGCATGCTATTTTCTGGTACTGATCTAATAGAAAGTACATTTTCTTTTGTTTTCTTTGTCCTTTTTACTGTCCTAAACTGAATCTGAACTCTGCTGTGTACTTGTGTAACAATTCTAGGCAAATGTAGGCTATTGTAAACCATTATGCAAAATGCAAATATCCCCACACCTTTTATGGCTGAGCCAGAGTAAAAAAGTATAAATGTAAGCAATGGCACTAAAATTTCAATAGCTATTTAATAGCGATTAATGGAGACAAGTTCAATGCAAGAAAGAAATTCGCATTAGTTTGTAACTGTTTAGGCACTTGAGAGCAACACATATTTGATCATTTACCTACAGCCATTCAACCTCCTGACACGGAATGGGATGCACACACCGAAGCTACCAATAGACTTAGGAATCACTTTAAGGACGACACCAGCATAATTGTGGAGCACCATAGTTTTTTCACTAGGAGACAGTCACAATTAGAGTCCGTTGATGCCTTTCTTGCTGAATTAAGAATTCTGGCTTTGACATGTGAATTTAATGGCAGTTTAGACAACTGTTCTAGAAACCAAGTCGTGGTCACTTGCTACCACAAGCGCATTCAAGAGAAACTATTGTGCTGCCGCAATCCCAACCTACATGAAACATTAGAAATAGTCAGGGGGATTGAAAGGTCATTACAGGCATCTGAATAAAGGCAAGGAGCAGGTCATTACTGAACAAGTAAATATGGTAATTGCTAAACCCAAGCTAAACAACAGTGCTGTAAAGACCAATAGGAAAAGAGGGAAAACAGTTAATAATTCCAAAGTATGCTTCAGGTGTGGTTCCAGCACTCACTTTGCTAATGCCAGAGGTTGTCCTGCTATCATTAAAACTTGTTTAAAATGCAAAAAGGTGGGACATTTTGCAAGGCTGTGCAAGAATGTGCAGAAACTAGCGTTCATCAAGGATGAGGAAATCCCAGGGAGTCTTAGTGACTCAGTGAAGGAGGATTTGGATAGCAGGGTCGTACTGTCCATCAAAATGGTGGAGGCAAATCAATGATCTTCCAACGGCGGTAACCATGTTTGTGACATTGGCATTGGTTAAGTCAAAATTGGAGTTGCTGTGGACTCAGGGTCGCCAATCACTATCAGTACTGATGAGTTAAATTAGTCGAAATGGGGGTCATTCCTGTTCTCGCCTCCAGACACACCTCCTGTAGCATCTGGAGGGCACAGTATTAATTTCATGAATTACGTTTTAGAAACACTTTCATTTCAAGGTAAGGTTATCACTACAAAGATATATGTTGCGGAAAAAGGTTTCCACATTTTGGGGTGGAAAGATTATGGTGTGTTTGGCATGGGTAGGAGACCGGGCACCGACTGTCCCATCTATTTAGTTGAACCTGTCACGTCTTTGTTATCTGTTACCAAGTTGTTAGATAAACATAAAGCACTATTTGAAGACCGATTAGGTTTGGTCAAGGGATTTAAACATGAAATCTTGCAACAAAAAAGTGCAGTACCAGTGGTGCACAAAGTTAGGAATGTCCATTTCAGTGTGAGGAGACAATTAAAAGCTCACTTAGCTAAACTGTGTTGGGAAAAAGTCATAGAACCTGTTGATTCCCCCCAGTGGATCTCCCCTATCATCGTAGCCAAAAAGAAGAATGAAGATATGGGGCTCTGTATTGACCTCAGACCGCTGAATAAAAAAATCTTAGTGGATTGTTTATCCCTACCCAAGATTCATGAGATGTTGGCACAATTGGGTGGCACAAGGTTTTCTCCACCATAGATCTGAGGGCAGATTAACACAAGGTTGAATTAAGCACTAGTTCGAGATCACTAACTGCATTCAATACCCCTTTTGGTGCCTACAGATTCCTGTGGTTGCCATTTGGCCTAGCTCCAGCCGCATCAGTTTTTCAGAAGCTAATGTTTCGGATGTTTGGAGACAGCAAGCAGGTATTTGCATATTAGGATGATATCATGGTATTTACTGAGAGTGATGAGGAACACTTGAGGGTTCTGGACAAAGTTCTGAGCATGTTAAGAGTCAAGGGTCCGCAGTGAAGGAAAAGAAATGTCATTTCACTGTACCAGAGGTTGAGTATCCGGGGCATGATCTCTCTGGGGCAGGCATCAAACCAAAAGCAAATTTAGTGAATGCAATCAAATATAATCCAGAGCCTACAGATAAAGACCAATTAAGATAATTTCTGGGCCTATGTAAGTACTATTCCTCGTTCATAGAAAACGTTGCCCTTCAAACAGAACCACTCAGGAAACTTACGGAAAGGCGAAGTGTATCATTGGGGAGCTGGACAGTGTGAAGCATTTAATGGACTAAAGAAATGAATAGTTGAGGCTCCTGCGCTTTATCTCTTCAGAGATGATGTGTTGTCCATTGTGACGGTAGATGCCAGTGGAGTGATTTTGGGAGCTGTCCTTTTCCAGGTGGTGGATGGAAAGGAAAGTACGGTGACTTTCGCTTCAAGGTGCTTACCCTTGGCAGAGCGCAACCATAGTACCATCGAAAGGGAAGCACTGGCATGTATGTGGGCAACCAGGCATTTTGTGACGGAAATTTTCACTCATCACAGATCACAAATCCCTAAAATTAAGGCTGGTCCGAAATTGGTAAGACTTCTTGCTAGGATGTATTAATTCAACTTTAACTTCAAACACATTCCAGGGGCAACGAACTTGCGGACAGATTCTCTACGTGTCCAGTCAGTAGTTGTGATGGTGGGTCAGGAGATGAGGAGGTCGAGTGCATTGTAAGGAAGGTGGATGGTATTGTGGCTGCTGGGGGGGCGGTATCTTTCCAGGAATGGAAAGAGTGTGCTAAGCTTGACGGTTTCCAACCCACAGGGGAATGGAATGGTGGAAAGAGTCAAAAACATTTTGAAGGAAGCCATCAAAGTGGCTTTTGCTTCTGTGGAGGAGGTGTCCAAGTCAGCACACAATAGGTTGTGGAGCTGCATGAACACTCCAAACTCTTCCATGGGTGTCTCCTCATTTCTTTTGTTAAGAGGCAGGTACTCTTCTTGTGATTTGCTTCCAGTATGGGTTTTGGACTAAGCTAATGCTAGTAAGAAAGTACCTGTTGTGGAGAAGGTGCATTGCAAAGTAGAAGAATGCCAAAGTAAGAACAAAGAGAGACATGATGTTTTCAACAAAGTAAAAGATATATTGTTTCAAGTGGGTAATGTAGTAAAAATCAAGAGGTCACATGGGCAGAAAAAGAATGGTTCCAAATTCTTCCCAGCCACATGGGTGGTAAAGGTTTCTAGTCATGCTATATTGGTAGAGAATGGGAAGTGATGGATTAAGAGGAACGTTGCGTTGGCCAAGAAGATGGATAGTGAATTTGCGGAAGAGATATCTTCGGTGTGCACGAGTGTGGGGAGTGGACGGTGGCTTGGCAGTGAGCATGGAAGGACTGATGAGACAGAGACAGAAATTATCAATGCAGGTTTAAGTAACTGGGGTGGCAGGGACCCCAGTGTCATTTACAGTGAAGTGTCGAGTTTCAGTGTACATGCTGGTTCCTCAGGGGAGTTCTCCAATGTCATTCAAGGAGGAGTCATAGATACCACCATTTCCATGGTCTTCACCAGGGGGTAAGGAAGATGGAATGTCAATCGTCCCAAATACTTACGGGACTACATGTTAGATTGATGGGTTTAGGGGGAAGCGAGGCACAGTTACAGTTGCTACATTTGTACACTTGGAGTTCTTATATACTCTCTCCTGTATTTTATTTATTTATTTATTTGGAGTTTTTATATAACGCTGGCTAGACCGGGAGGTATCAGAGCGCTTTACATAAGGGAAAACGTGGACGTTACATAGGTTACAAACAAATAGATACACAACATCAATGTCCGACACTAAAAGTGCAGTTGACCAAGGGAAAGAACACATTTACACTTAGCAAAGCGGAGAGGGGGATCAGGAATACGACAGAGGAAGGAGGCGGGGGAGGGAGGGAAACACAATGGGGAGACAAGGAAGAACAAAGTCCGATGTCTGGCTGGGTAGGTGACGGCCGAGGGGGAGAACCAGAGCCAAACTCCTCTATAGCTGAATAGGACAGCTCCACCGGGCATCGGCCAATGTTGCTCTGGCTCCACTGTAAGTATTTATGGATTCCACCCAGGGGGCATCGTCAAAGTTCCATCTAAAGCCCCGGTGTTACAGGGAAGCGCTGTCCACCTCGTCCTCCAGCTCGCCCCCAGTTCAATAGTGGTGAGAGGAGAGGTAGAAGGGACAGTTCCAGAGTCAGCAGATAATCCCCATTCACAGCAGCAGTAGTGAAAGTAGTGCATTGGTGCAGGTTCCCAGTGGAAAGGGGACCCAGGGCGCCTTAGGGTCCAATAGTGATGCCTCAACACGGAACATGGTAGGCCGTTGTTAGAGCCCCCATGCCTCCACCATTAGAACCCTTATTGTTCCTCTATGGTGTAGTTCTGCACCTTACAATGATACTTTGTTTTTCGTGTGTTGTATGAATTCAAGTTATTTATGGTTTCTTGCTTCCATTTTCTTTTTGATATTTTTTAATTCTTTCTTCCACTTGCCGCTGTGTTTTGTTAAGAGGGAAGATGGTGTAGAACCCTTCATGTAGAACATTGGTTTCACCATTTTGGTGGTGCGTCACTCGCTCTAGGCAGTTGGTGAGAGCTGGTACTATGTGCTGTCCATTGCAATAAAGGAATTTGTACCTTTTCCACTTGTTTTGTGTTCTTCCTCACAACATTCATTTGTATTAATACTCCATTCTACTTCTTCTCCTACATGATTAAAATGTTATATTAAAAGCTGTTAATTATGAGCAGCAAACAAATCTAATTTATAGCACCAAATATAATAAGCTACTTACCTATAAGTGAAAAAGCGTGCTTTATTAATTATATTTTGGGATTCTCTTTAAAAGTGCTAAGATCTGTAAGCAGGGAATATAGAAAAGGCTTTAATAGCACAAATGTTTAAATAATAGGAAAAAATGTTGTGTTACAATTCCTAACACACCATACCTAAAATACCATGCCTTCCTAAATTCTATAGCTTACCTAACTTACCCTACTTATGTACCTTACCTAAATTACCCTACTTCTGTACCATGCCTACCTGTCATACCTACCTATGCACCACACATAACCTACCATACCTATCATACCTACCCACCTATCAACCATACCTAACTTACCATGCCACGTCTACAATACCTTCCTAACATACCGGACTTACTAACTTTACTTACCTACTATACCTGCCTATCCTACCCAGTCTATCATCCTTACCTGCCAAGCCTACATACATTACTACCTACCATACCTTCTATTTGTACCAATCTTTACTTACTTTACCTAACCTATCATACCTACAAACAATAGCCTACAATACATTTCTTACTTAATTTCAGCGGCGCCTCCTTCGCTAAGGCGGAGGAGCATCGCCCCACTGCATTTTAAGCAGTGGATAAAATAAAACAATAATAACACTGTTATTATCATTTTATTTTTCCAGTTTACTGGACGGGGCTTGTCTGTGTGACAGCCAGCAAGGGGAAGAGTGGTGGGCACTTAAGTGGGCATGACTGCTTGGCTGGCCGTCTTGACCTGGCCAAACATTCATGTGCAATTTGCATGTTCCCCACCAGGCTGTAATGCACAGCCTGGTGAGGAACATGCACATGCTCCCACTGCCTGTCTGAGCGTCAAACCAAGGCGCTCAGACCGATCACAACGCTGCATTGGAGAAATGTGATTGGCTGGGGCAGTCTGTTTGTGCTTCCTGCTTCATGTCAGGAACAGAAGAGGAGACGCAAGGCGACAGTCTGGGAGCAAGGTAAGTCATTTTTTTTTTCTATCACTGACCCCCCCACCTCAGCCCCGCCCCCTCCGTGCTACTTGTTGGCACATGCCACTGCTTACTTTGCCTATCATTCATAACCTAGCAAGAATACTAAAACTAAAATCCTTACCATATGATACCTACCTACCATATTTACTTACCATACCTTACCTATTTTAACTAACTTAACTGAAGAGGTGCCCATTAAAGGAAGAGACTGTGAGAATTAAGTATAACTAAAGTCGATTCTTCTTTATTCCAAGTAAAGGAGCCCACATCCTGTAGTTCCTTTATCTAGCGGTTCCCAACTCCAACTGAAGAAAGTGAAGCTGGCAACCATGGAGAAGGAACACAGAACCCTGAGTCCATAGCAAATATAAACAATACATGTTGCATTACAGGCTAACCGGCGGAGGCCTGGAAGCCTGGGGTAGAAGTAGTAGACAGACTAACATTCAAACACTACACCTTCTCACTCCTTTTAAAATAATAACCAAGTAACATAACAATAAAAGTGAAATGGAGATATTGGAAAATGTAAAAATAAATAAAGTAGTTTAGCTCATATAAAAATCTTTAAACCTTGCAGGTAAAGTGCAGTGCGCGCTAGCCTTTAGGAAACCACTGCATTTTATGTTATGTTATGTTATGTTAGAATATTTGTAAAGCGCATGGCTGCTCCAGCATCACAATGTTTGCTGACCAGATAAGTTTCTGAATCAAGTGCAGCTTCACACAAATCGGAGTCAGACTCCATACTCTCAGTAAACCGTCTTTGAGTCATCACAGACTGAACAAACTCATGTAAATTATTTTCAGATGAGTGATCAGGAGTGCCACATTGAGTCGACCCAGAATGACCAGCTTGTAAAAAAGGTAGGTCTATGTCATGCAAAGCAAACCAACCTGCCTCTGTATCTTGGGCTATGTCATGATTGCCTCAATGTTTGCTATTAAGTTGGCTTGTTCAGGGGTAAGTTTCACCACGGTTCTCTTACTCCACCATCCCTTTCTTTAAATTTTGAGTGAACCTTTGGCCACTCTAGTTACTTTCACTTGGGCAGCAAATTTTGTCTCACCTTTCTTTACCCTGTGAGGACTTCTTATCATTACCAAATCACGAACCTGAAATTTTATAACTTTAACTCCATGAGTATCATCATAATACTTCTTATGAAGGGTTTGTGCTTGAGACACTCTTTCCTTAGCAAGATTGTTGAGATCACACCAACAACTTTTTTCTCTGGTTACCAGATCTCTAATCCATTCAGGCATGTTTCACTTTTGGGTGATCTCTTTCTCAGCATACAAAATGGAGCTATACCAGTGGTACTCTGTGGAGTTATCGAGTAGGCCCAAATATTTTGTCTCAGGAATTCCTCCACAGGTAGTTTATTCACCACAGCTGTTTGTACACCCTCTTTGAGAAGTCTATTTATCCTTTCTACCAAACCATTAGAAGTGGGGGAATAGAGTACCACTTGCACATGTTTAATATGGTGCTGGGCAATAAACTTTTATTAGCGTCGAGATAAAGTGACTACCATTGTCTGTCACTAATTCCCTCGGTGGCCCTTGTATGTCAAAAATTCTCTGTAAAACTTTAATAACATTGGTTGTTGAAGCAGCTGTTACAAAGTCAAAATATGCCCATTTTGAGAAATAGTCAATAAGGACAATCAAAAACCTTTGATCTGATGGAAGAATCTCAAATGGACCAGCAAAATCCAAAGTGACTTTGGACCAGACATCTTCTGTCAGTGGGACTGTATGAGGAGGTGTAAGGCGAATTGTCCAATGCTTGTTGGATAACAAACAAGTGCTACATTTGGAAACCCAATTGGAGACTTGAGTGTCCAATGATGGCCACCAGAAAAACTGTTTTACATTTTTGCATGTGTTGCCAACACTCAAGTGCCCATAATGTGATGCCTCAATAGGTTTATCACTTAGTGACAATGGGGGAATGCATTCATCATTCCTCATGAGAACCCCGTTGGCCACTGACAACTCTTCTTGGATCTGAGCAAAAGGTTTTCAAGGTGTAGTTAGAGATCTTTCCCTGGGCCAGCCCTTTGACATAAATTCTTTAACCAACAACAACACTTCATCTTTACCATGACATCCATCCAAATAATCTTGAAAATGACACCAGAAGACTATTCCAATTCATCATACAAAGTGGCTACAACAAACTCAACATCATTTTTAATGTCGCTACCATCAGCATCACTTAAAGGTAACCTGGAGAGGAAACAGCTCTGACATTTTTGCCTCCAGGAATGTATGCAATAGTAAAATTGTACTCCTGAAGGCGTGATAGTAGTCTCACCAGTCTAGCTGATGCTTTGCCTGAACCCTACTCGTTTAGCATATGAAGTAATGATTTATGGTCTGTGTAGAGTGTAAAATGTATGCCCAACAAAAAGGTTTTAAACTTTTCTATTGCCCAGGAACACGCTAGAGCCTCCTTCTCTATTGTGCTACAGGCCTTCTCATAGTGTAATAGCAGACATGAAGAAAAAGCAATCATACGTTCATTTCCTTGAGCGTTCTAAGTTAACACTGTGCCCAACCCTAGCTGACTCACGTCAACCATCAGTATGCATTCACATCCGGACTTATAAGAAACAAGAGCTTAAACAAGCAACTTCTTGATAGAATCAATAGCTTGAGCAACTGATTGATCCTGAATGAATTTCTCTCCTTTTTAAAGCAGTTTACGCAAAGGTTGGACTACAAAAGCATATCCCTGAATGAAACGTGAATAATACTTGCTCATTCCAAGGAATGATTTCAATCCATCTTTGCCTTTTGGAGGGGTACCTCAGGGATCGCCTTTACTAATGAAAATTTTGGTTTTATACCATCCAGTGATATGTGATGTCCCAGGTAATCCAAGTGTTACACTAAAAAACGGCAATATCAAACTTCAATGTGATGCCAACCTCTTTAAAAATATCAAGAACCCTAAACAGTCGTATTGTGCTCCTCAATGGATTTTGCAAATATTAATACATCATCCTGGTATGCCTGTGTACTAGATATACCTGTCAGAATGGTATCCATAAGCTTCTGGAAGACAGTAGTTGCAGACGCCAGACCAAAGGGGAGTCTCAGAAATTTGTAAGCCACAAATGGGGTAACAAAGGTGGTCAACTCTTGAGAATCTGCAGCGAGTGGACCTGCAGTGATTGGAACCTGATGGAATTTTGCATTAGACAAATTAGCTGATAAGTCTTGAATTCTGGGGAGCGGATGACAATCCACTAGAATATTACTATTAAGGGTACGTAAGTCGGCACACAGGTGTATATCACCTTCTCTTTTTTTAACTATCACAATGGGGCTCACTGACACAGATGAGTCTGTGGGAGCAATCCCTTCTTCTTTGACCGATTTATCTAACAACGTAATAAGTTCTGCCCTCACTGACAAGGGGGCAGGACTAGGTTTGTGTGCAATGGGTACTGCATGTTCCTTTAATTTTATCTTCTGCTCAAAACACCGAATTGTACCTATCTTGGAATGACAAACTTATGGATAGCCCTTTGTAATCTCTTTAATGTCTTCTGACAAGCCTACGATAGCAGCCGCACATGTGTGGTTGACTATCACTGGATTGTCTGAACCAGGGACTAACATCAGACCTAATTTAGCCAAGTCCTGCCAGCCATGATAAGTTTACCTCGCAAAGCAACATATATCTTTGTTTTAATTTTTCTTCCAAGACACTCTAATTGTTCAAGAAAAAATCCCAACATGGTGATGTCTTATTCCCCATAAGCGTTAGGACTCACATCTGTGGGAGACAATTTTTTTTAATCAGACCAGTATTATGTGTACAAAGTATCTGAAACAATTGTGATGGGGCTCCAGAATCAGTCATCATCTGCATCCTGATAGCCCCAACAAGTGCCTCACATAGTGGACCTTTGACTGGTTTAAAGCTGTTATCAACAGTATCTAAGGTGAGCACAAGTTTTGATAAATCACTAGTAACATAATAGGGTGATACCTCTGTATCGACTGTATGAACTTGTACATTGCTTTTACTTCTGCAAACTTCTTAAAAAGTGTCCTACCTTGTGACACTTGTTACATCTTTTACCTTGTGCAGGGCAGGCAGTATAATTACTCATATGAAACTTTGAGCCACACCTAAAACAAAAACTTGCTCCTTTCTTTGGAACGGACCTAGTATTTTTCTCTTTAAAGGATAAAACATTTAGGGCCATATTATCAAGAACGGCAATAACATTATTGCCGCTTTAGCGGCAGGAAACTGCAGCTAAAGCGGCGATAAGGGGCTTGATAATATGCCCTATAGAATTCCAATAGAAGCCCAGGTTTGATGTCCTTCACACCAGAACCTGGGCTTCTATTGGAATTCTATAGGGCATATTATCAAGCCCCTTATCGCCGCTTTAGCGGCAGTTTCCTGCCGCTAAAGCGGCGATAATGTTATCGCCGTTCTTGATAATATGGCCCCAAGTGTGTCAGCATCCTGAACTACATTAACAGTATGAGAAACCGAATCAGTACCCATTGGTTCCTGAATGCCAATAAGGAACTTCATTTTGCCTTTAAATGCAGCAGTAAAAACAGTATACTTTACACATTGCATCTAAGGTAATCTTGACTGCCTTTTGTGTCAAGCTACCAGAGGGTTGAGCACAGGTTAATTTGGGGTTGCTGGTGCTTAATCCTGACAGATTGTGGTTGATGCTTGAGTAGGGTTTCACCCCCCTCAACCAGTAATCCAATTTCCTACATTAGTGCTCAGAAATGAGATTTGGACTTATGTTTGTGCAGTGCCATACAGTGATTTTGTTACAATAGAAATCCCAGATAATTATTTTGATACCAATTCGAGTTTCTTTTAATTAAACTTCTCTTTGAATGGCTCTTTTTGCATTTTTCAAATGTCAAATTCACTCTCATTGTATCTGACTGTCTGTGGCTACAACTGCAAGAATGCACTTTGAACTTGCCTACCTGGATAACTACACTGTGAGCTTAAGCAGTTCTGTACGGAAAGGGCACTTTGAACCAGTTAAGGGACCAAAACGTTTGAACTTCAGAAAGCTCTTAGGGCCTGGGAAGAGGCTCACCAGTTGCTGACAGCAACAGATGATCAACAAGTAACCCAATTTCCTTCAAGAGGTAAAAGATCATAGGAGTGCATGTGTTTAAAATAATCCTTAATTAATGCCTCGATGTAAACCATATCAAATGACACATAAGGAAGTGAGAGGAGAAGGTTATAAAGTTTCAAAAACATCCTTCCATGTTCACGTGAAACCAAATAATATTGCTGCCTCTCCCTGCTTGGCCATTTGTGGCCAAGGAAGTGCCAGAAGATGTTGTGCAAATATTCCTATACTCCACCATGGTATTTATAGGAAGCTGGCTCTCTGTATAGTGCACTAAAATGAAGGAAACTGTGCAGAGAGTTCGGAGAATGCCCAAATGGTATACAAAGGTAAAAGCAGATAAATCTAATGCTCTTTTTGTGTTAGTGTGGGCGAGCAGTTAGGCTTATCAGAGAGTAGTGCTAAGCATTTGATGTACTCCACAGTGGCAATAAATGAGACACACACTCAAGAATAAATCCGAGTTCACTTTATAAAAATAAGATCGATTTTTATAGGATTTTTAAGACCAAGAACACAGTTCTAAGGTAAGTACTTTTGGAGTTAAGATTTTTCAAAGTTCGGAAAACATATCACTTTTGTGCACAATTACGCACCATAGGAAACACTGGAGCAAAAATGGAAAAATGCATATTAATTTAGGCAATGCTTTCTTGGGAGCTGGTGCCCAAAGATGAAGGTGGCCATTTGAAAACACACTGCACTGGAGGACTTACAGGTAAGTCTGATGGGGCTCCTTCAAGGGAGGAGGTCAAAAGGGCTGGGGGATCATGAGAGCACAGCAGGTTAGTCGCTGCTGGGGCCGGTGGGGCCGGGTGAAGAGCGAACAGGTCAGCTGGGCGTTGTGCGTCTTGAAGTCCTTGCAGTCAGGAGCAAGCAACTTGGAGAGGCTATCTCAGGACAGCTGGGCCACTCAAGAATTAGGTCTCAGGTTCCTCAATGTCCCTCAATGTGTGCTTGCTTCTGGTGCTTTGGGAGTCTGGTGTGGACTCTTCTTCTTGGTATTTGCCATTGGGGGTCTGGTACCTCGGGTATTGGTACGGTGCAGCATTGGTAGGTCCTGGCGCCTCCAAACTTTATGGAGAGACAGATCTAACCCTCTAGAGCAAGTGTACTATATTTTGCTTCAGTGCTGCGTCAAGGTCATCGGGAAGCAGCAAGTCGAGAAACCGGACTTCACAGGATTGGTGCCTGCGGAGTGCAGGGGAGTGATACCTTCACTCCAAGGAAGCTTCTTGGTGATTTCTTGAAGGCTGGAGGCGCTCGAGGGTTCTTGGAGTCCTTTCAGGTTCAGGACAACACAGCAGACAGCGATTGTCGAGTCCTTCGTGCAGCAGGCAGAGTTTGGTGCCTTTTTCTTCTGCAACAGGGCTTCAGTTCTGGTGCAGTGGGTCTTCTTTGTCCTGGTCTTCTCTTGTCTGTCAAATTGGAATCTCAGGCCCGGGGGTTCCACCTAAATACTGAATTTAGGGGTGTTACAAGGGGAGACAAGTAGTAGCCAAGGGGCTACTTACCTTTAGGATGTCTACACCCTCTAGTGAACACTTCCTCTTGAAAGGGGCACTACCCTAGCCCTGATAGGTTGTTTCTCCAACATCCCAAAATGGTGAAATTTGAGGAGAGGGGTTCGCCTCATCTGCCCCGCCCTAGAAGTGGTGCAGGCTTAGTGGGGTTCCTGCTCCTAATCTAACTAATGTTCCCGCCATTCTTCCCTCCAAAAGTGAAGCAGGAAAGGGGTCTTGGCTTTTCCCACTATCCGGAGGTTCCTGGGTTGCATTTCAAAGGCGGCATCGCCTTTGAAGCTTCCTGCCCAAAAAGGCCATCCTGTCCTGGAGGACATGTGAAGCACGTCCACCCAGGCTTTGTTTCTATCCTCTGAGAGCGCTGGCTTTCACCTCATGAGGTCAAAAATCATGTCTGGTGGTGGCAGACTGGTGAAAACAAGTCAGGGCGCACACCAATGCTTGGTAGGGTTTCAGGGAACCCTCTAAAAGGGTCTCCTGTGTGAATTTATTAATACATCCACCACTGGTATCAGCGAGGATTTACTAAGACAAGATGTTTGGTACCAAACATATTAAAAATCAGCGAAGCCATCATGGAGCTGGGAAACCTGTATTGACAAGTATCCAACCCATGTACTCTTTATGGCTTCCCTGTGCACTTACACCATCTCAGAATAGACCAGACATTGTAGGGGCACATCTGCTCATGCTGATATGCCCTCACATAGGAAATAGTGCACCCTGCATTAGAGCTAATGACCTGCAGTAGGGGTAACTTAGCTATATCCTATGCAGTGTATGAGTAGCATGGCACACAGTGCTGTGTGCCAAGTCAACTGCTCGGATTTCTCTGCACCAAGACATGCAGCCTACAATGGCAGAGTGCATAGCCTTGGTGAGGGGGTTCCTGGGATGGCACAACCGGTGCTGCAGCCTTACAGGACCCTCTTCAGTACCCATGCCCTAGGCACCAGGGGTACCATTTACTAGGCACTTACAGGGGTGACTGAAGTGGTGGCAGTAATATTACAGTGTGTGGGGAAAGAGAGCTGAGATCGTAGAAAAGGAGCAAGGAGCTCTGTGAGGCTGTGGAGACCACCAAGATTGTGGCCGAGGCTGTGGCTGCGCAACCTCTGTTGCGGCCCCTGTAGTGGGTCCTGTTCCCCGGTAGTGGGCACCGGACCGCTCTTGCCGGGACCGTATGGTGAGGCAGACTTGGCAGGGGTGTAAGCACAGGGCAGTGGGCAGCAGCCGGGGTGCCAGGGCAGTGTCTGTGCTGTTGCCGGCTCGGTGTGGTGCAAAGTGGTGTTCCTTTGTTCCCCAATCCCCTAGTAGCTCCAGCAGTTGCCCCAGCGGGCTAGCAGTTCAGCAAGTCCAGCAAGCAAGCAGTCCAGTGCAGTAGTCTCGTCCTAGTTTTAGGACCAAGCCTGCTAAAATAGGGCCTGCCAAAATATGGCCTAAGTCATAGAGTTAGTTGCGTTGCTCATCTGAGGACAGAGGAGGAGGGGCAAACAGCAAGCAGTGAACAGCCAAACTTCACTAATAAGCTAGGAGACTGTGTGTAACTGGGTAATTTGAGGCCTGTATTGGATTCCTGCCTGGTTGTGGTTACCTTGCTGGGGTGGGACCTTGTCCCCCAGCATGCTCTTTGTCAGATGCAGGACATCATAAAAGTGCAAGGAGATTCCCTTAACATGCACCTTCAGCATTGGAGTATTGGAGATTTCGATTATTGGAGGCTTGTAAGGCTGAGTGCCCACTGTGCGTCGTGTGTTGGAGAGGAACAGGCTGCAGGCGCCCTTCGTGGTGCGGAGGCAGCCAGCATTAAGTTGGTGCATATTGTGCCTGGGGGGGGGAGATGTTCCCTTCACGCTTGTTTAGTATTCGCTTTGTGTGCCCTTGCTTCACATTCACCCCGTTGAAAGTGGGCAACGCTAGTTTGAAGAGTTGCAGGGACATAAAAAGTAGCAAAGCAGGCATCAGGAGTTTGTGGCACCTGTGGTCAAGTGTTTTATAAGGTGCCATCTAGGTGCCTGCACTCTGGTCGCTTAATTACTTCTTCAGGCCCAACTGGTAACTGCATTTGCTCTCCCAAACATTTGAAAGCTAAAAAACCTATTCAGCGCAAGAAGAACTAGTTCCAGTTGTCCCATTTGTCTGAAGTCTCATCCCTCTGTGTTGTCCCTGTTTTTAGGCAACTCCGTGGAATTCCGAATAGTGCCACTCCGCCCACCCTTACTTAATACCTGAATACTGTGATCCTAGAGTCAAGGCTGAGGCCATCTTAATATCTGACGTAAAGTGGACCTAATGTATCTCGCAGCTATATGCATCTAATTCTAGCCGTGGTTTCCTGTTGGAGTCAAATGATGTCTCCCTCATTGAATGTCTCCTTCCAGCGAGGAGATCAAGAGTTTTATTAAGGACTCTAGGTATTCCGGGGTGATGGGCCTGGATGAACTCCCGAGATCTCTTATCAAACAAAATGTCTATGCCTGGTCTCTTTTTTGCACCCCGTGTTTCAATTTTGTTACTTGTATGGGACTATACCGTCTTCGTGGAAAGGAAGTGGTGTTGTGCCTCTATATAAAAAGGGTCCGAAAACCTCTCCCGCCAGCTTTAGGCAGATTGTATTATTGGATAAGATTGGGAAATTGTTCACCAAGAGTATTCTTCTTCCCCTTTCAGGATTGGGCATTTGATAATAACCTTGTTCTGGTGGAGCAGGCGGGTTTTCATAAGCATTGCGGTACTTTAGATAATATCACGGCCCTCCAAACACTGATCGAAAAGTATCCTGTGGGTAAGGGTATGGCTTTATATTATATTTTATACAGGGTTGATCGTGTGACTCTGTGGAGGAAATAGGTTGTATTAGGGATCCCCGTGTAGTTAGGTTAATTATCGCTTTGCACTCTTCTACTTGGACTCAGGTCCTGATGAGAGGGGATCAGGGTTTGTCCAGTAATGTAGAGAAACGCAATGGGTTGAAGCAGGGGTGCTTACTTGTGCCCCTTCTTTTTTCTCTTTATATTCATGATTTACCTAGCAGAATTGGACAGCTTAAGGGAGACCCACCTAAACTAGGAGCAATGAATGTTTGTTGCCTGCTCTACGCTGATGTTGTTACTTTGCTAGATTTAACCCCAATAGGACTACAGCGGCGTCTTCCTGAGCTGGGAAACTATGCTGATGAACATTTCTTAAAAATAAATCTTTTTAAGAGCAAAATTATGGTTTTTAGGTGCAGAGTTAGGAAAGATTTGCACTGGTTTTTGGGGAAGGATAAGTTGGAAGTGGTGAAGCTGTACCCATATTTAGGTAGAATTATTTCTAGAAATTGCCTAAATAATGATCATTTTAGTCAGTGCAGAAGTAAGGCATTATCCCAGGCTTCAGCCATTAACATCGCTATACAAGTGTTGTGGGCAAAGGCATTTGTCCCATGTTCTGGCGGTATATAAGATTACAATTGCGCCCTCAATGAGTTATGCCTGTGAATTAATGGAAGAGCGGCATTGGTCTTTTTTTGAGAAGGTTGAAGGGCACATTTAGTGCCAGATATGTAATTTGAATTTTTCAGCTGTTCCTTTGGCTCTCCAGCTTGAATTCGGTAAGCCTGGGCAGTAAACTCCGCTCCGCGTGCTGAGTTGTTGCAACTCCGCTCTCCACTCGAAGCGCGGAGTTCAACAAAAACTCCCCTCTGCCCATGGAGCAGAGTTTATCGCCCACAACTAATTGTGCAAAAGATCCTCTGTGTGTGCATGATGTTGATCTTTGTGACTTTAAGGCAAGCCGCAACCAGCCCAAGGGGAGGAGGTTTGGGAGAGGCATTGGGAGGGGGTAGTGACGTATGTGGGCCTGGGAAGGAACGCTTAGCAGGCAGCGAGCATCACAATATCAAATAAAGGGTTTTTATTACCCCATACCAGCGAATACATGTTGTTCATGCCCATCCCTTTACAACAAGTTGTCACAGCTGGTGAGAAGGAGGAGGTGTCGCGGGCGTCTCCTTACATGCCGCGTCAGACCCGCTCCTTCCAGTCGGCGGTCAAGTGTCATGGCCCGTAGTTCAGGGCCCACCATGTCAGACTGAGAGAGGAAGCACATGCCTCTCTGGAGCCAGTATTTGGAAGCCTGACTATCTTTACTGCACCCAGTGCACATCACCTGGAACCGGGTCAGTCCTTCATCAGTGCGCTTCATGCAGACATGCTTTGTCCTCTTGACTCCGGGGCTGGTCATGCCGTGATTACCTGCCATTAGCTACGGCGAGTGCCCGACTTGTGTTGTTTGAACTGCGTGCTGCCAAAAGTCTGTTTTATCATTTTTTGCTAAAGGAGCATGTTGCGTGCCATTTGATCTGCTGGTGCAAGCGGCCATGTAATGTGCAAGCACTAGGCAGAGTTTTTGCTCCGACCTCGAGAAGAAACTCTTGCAGGAAATTCCAAGCGGGCGCAACAATATTTCACCGGCGTGTCATTGTTTATTTGGAGTTGAGTTTACCACGCAATCATTTCGCAATATTTTTGATTGGACTTTATGGCTATGAACATTGGCACATTTAAAATCGAGTCAGCACATTCTTAATTTTGTTCATGTTTTTCCCTGCACACATATGCTACACTACTGCATATCTAACTATTTGTCACCCCTCCCTATTGGCAATTGCCCCCTTCGCAGCACCTCCCTCCACTAACTCTGCTTCTCACAAGATTCCCTAACAACACTCTGTGCATGCCCGTACCACTTGAATGCCCTGGGTAGACTTTACTTAATGCACAATTCAGCCTCTGCTCAAATGTCGAACTTCTGTGTGTGGCTGCAGCCCTGCTCCTCTGGCGTTGCCGTGAGTGACTAGCAGCGGGGTACCGGCCGGCTAACGTGAGCGCTGCCTGTGTGTGTTTCAGGCATGCATTGCAGAACCCCTGGATCTCACTCCCAGGAACTGTACTGACCCGGATTCTCGCGCAGTCCGTGACGGCTATAATATTGACAACAATCCATTAACAGGCAATTTCGGATGAGCTGAACACCAATTAAATAATTGGTCCATGTGCACACCAGAACTGAGACAAGCCTTGTGTGCTCCTTCAAGACATTTCTTTGACTGCTACCCTTCTTTTGCAGCTTCATTTTTAAAATACATTACAACTTCGCCCGCGTGAATAATCTAATGGATTAAAATGTTTTTTTGTCATTATAGATAATAGTGGGTGAATGAAAACCGAAGGTCAGATTGTCATCTGTTCCATCATGAGATCTTCCAGTTAGATGAAGATCTTGTTTAGTGTATTAGTTACATAGTGGCAACTTCAATTTACGAAACTACTCTTCACCTTATTAATGATGCACACTCACACGGAGCTAACTTCTTGCATCTGAACAAACTGCTTTGATAGTACTTAATCTACATCACCCTAATACAATTTACAATTGGGTGTAAGTAAATATTTATACTTAGATATCTCTTGCAAGATAATGAGAAGTAGATGATACAACTCTAAACCTTTAATCTCCAATCTTATTTCTGTGCCTCTGAGATCCTTGCTGGGGACAAACACATTCACGAAAACCAGAGTCAAGGAGAATACCATCATTCACAGCGGTCCACTTGGTCAGACAGAGAAAGGCTGAGATATCTTTGTTGTAACATCACAAAATAAAATGATGGAGGCAGTGTTGAAACTTTTCACACACTTGCTCCCAGTCACAGATCTGGGTTTAATCCATTGTTATTTTGCTTGCTACGTCACCCCAGTTTGGACCCAGTTATATGCAAAAGTGTTACTTGTGTCACCTAATCAACTGGATAAGTTACTGTTTTAACAAAAGCCCTTAGTGGTCACCATATACAGATATGTGATTGGGTGAAGTACTTGCAAAACTAGCAATCCGGTAAGAGGCTGATCATCACTTGCTAGCAGAACTAGAAGTAGTATATAAGAAGTCAAAGAATCTAAATGAATTCTTGTAAGCAAGTCTCCAACATTTTGGCCATCATTATTATTAAAAAGACCGGGAACACATCTATATTTCTGGGGCTCAGAGTCAGATATGTATTGCAATTTAGCCTTCTTTCATGTATTGCTTCTACGTGAGTGGGTTTTATATTTTTACCCTCTAGGCAGGCACCAGGGATAATGTTATGGGGCAAGCATATAAATCTTGTGGTCACTTCATGGGGCACCTGAGCATCACCATATGGTCTCTGAAGCACTGCGGAGGACTCATCAATCACAAAAGGAGAGTTGGAGAAAATACCAACGCATATCCTCAAAAAACACAACACCCCAACACAAAAAGATGCCATGGTAACAAACATTACCTTCGTATATTTTTGTGTTAGCCCTGTGAAGACTTCTGCATGAATTTAATAAGAATGAATTATAGTGTGATGCCATCGGCAGGTGTGACTTGTGAGTGGGTGAGGAAGAGAGAGAGAAAAGTTTTACAGAGTATGTGTGTACATTAACTTGAGGCCTGAATGACTCTGTGTTCCATGAGTGGCTAGAGTGAATGAAGGTGTACTAGGTAATTCGACGTATGATTAGGTAGAAGGCCTGTCAATCACTGATGTGTCCTGATTATGAATGCAAGACGAGAAAGGGCATTTTCAAACAAGATCCTCCCAATGGAGAACTTTGCAGTAGGGGCTTCTTTTGCAAGATCTTTTGAGGAGAGAGTTGTGAGGAAGACTTGTTTGCAGAAGTAGAACTGCTTTGACATTATTTGTTGTAGCTTTGGCTGTTGCTGTGTTTTTTCGTTTCTCTTGAATTATCAGTCTGTGAAAGGTCAGAGCATTTGAGTGTTGAGGTAAAGACATTGTGGACTGTCCAAGGTACCAGTTTGTACTGTTGTTTTTCTGCTAGCCTTTTTAGGTCGAGCCTAGGCAGCGCGCATGCGCTGTCTGCAAGACCTGGAGTAATGGATATACGGATTATAATCCCGCCTGCTGTTTGCCATTGGGTCATTCCCGCATTGCTCTGCATTCCCAGCTCCCTATAGGCTGGGACTTCTGAGACGTCACTTCCGCTGCATGGCAGACAGCACTGACCAACTACAGTGTAGTTATGCTGCAGGGCTGCATCTGTTTTGTTTTGGGACTACTTCACTTATCGTCATGGCACCTGGTTCACAGTCCGCCATGCTTATAAGTGTAGTCTGCTTTTATATTTTTCCTTGCCGCAGCCACAGTTTTTTATTCACTCCAGACACAGTGCAGCCTTGTTCCAGGGCTGCATCATCCTCGGCTACTTGTGCCAGTCCTGTGTAACTAATGCTTCTTCCTTCTAGGGCAGTTTCACCCGAGAGAAGCCTCATTCCGGTGCTCTCCCGCCCAGCCCCTGCAGCCACTGTTTCCTCACGTAGCACAATCTGGTTCGTGGGCTTCATTAGCATAGCTCACTCCATCTGCGTGATAGAATGTAAATGTCTTAAGGAAAGGGTGCAGTACCACAGGCTGTTACTAGGTGTCCCTAGTAACAGCCTGTGGTACTGCACCCTTTCCACTAAGACATAATATAGAATTCCATTAGTATTTGGCTCAAGGAACGAGCGTGAATTTTTTTTCCTTTATTAGTGAAATTAATTTTTTTTCCTCACAAAGGCTCCAAAAGATTAAAATGCTTGCGCTCGATTCTTAAGCCTCATGGTAATGGCATTTCTATACTATGTCTTAAGGAAAGGGTGTTATGTTATGTTAGTGGATCTTATAAAGCGCGACAGCTGCCCCAGCAAAGAGGCGTCCCGGCTCTGAAAGCACTGAGATAGACAGGGTCAGCAAGGGGCCCCGGGGAAGGCCTACAGAATGGGAAGAAAAGTTTTTATGGCTTTCCTAAATTCAAGGTAGTTGTTAAGCCCACGAATGTGGACAGGCAGCGTGTTCCAAAGGATGGCCGCTCTGTTCCGGAAAGAACGACCTCCAGCGCGAACCCTCCTAACTCGGGGAACCACCACCCGGTGTTGTCCCATGGAACGGAGCTGGCGGGGGGGAACGTAGGGTCAAAGCAGGTTGGCCAAAATACCAGGAGAGGCAAATTTCAGGGCTTTGAAGGCTATACAGAGAGCCTTGAACTCAATCCGCCTGGCCACAGGCAGCCAGTGAAGACGGCTAATGGCGTTTGTCATAGAGCAGGCTCTGCGCAGACCGAGGAGAGATCTTGCAGCTGCATTCTGTACCCTCTGTAGCCTCTGTATTTCGGTCTTGTTTGCACCCAAATACAGAGAACTAGCATAATCAAGTCTAGACAAAATCAAGGCCTGAATAATAATTTGCCTAGTAGGGGCGTCAAAGAAGCCCAGGATGGGTTTGAATCCTCGCAGCAGCCCAAAACAGATTCCAGCCACCTTTTTGGTTTGGGTCTGAAAGTTGAGGGAAGCATCCATCCAAACCCCTAAGTTCTTCACAGCCTGCTTGGGGGAGGGGGCAGTGCCTAGGCTCTTGGGCCATCAGAGCTCATTCCACAGACCATGGCCTTTCCCCACCAACAACACCTCTGACATGTTAGCATTTAGTTGGAGACAGTTGGTGGTCATCCACTTAGCCAACGCCGCGAGATCGCTCTGAAACTTAAGAGCGTCCTGTTTAGAGTCGCTTGAGAGGGCCACCACCAACTGTGTGTCGTCGGCGTAAGAGACCATGGTCATCCCTCTGCTCTTGGCTACTACAGCCAGGGGTTGTACATAAAGGTTGAAAAGCAGAGGGCTCAGGGAGGAGCCCTGTGGCACCCCTTGCTTGATGGGAAAGATGCCAGAGGTGAAGGGGGGCGCTATCACCTGAAACCTCCTGTCGGCCAGGAATGAGGCGAGCCACTTCAGGGCAGAGCCTACAATTCCAGCCTCCTCCAGGCGACGCAGCAGAATGGCATGGGACACTGTGTCAAACGCGGCACTGAGATCCAAAAGAATCAGTGCCGACGTCTGCCCTGCATCCAGAGATGTCCAAAGATGTTCTGTCACAGCCAGGAGCGCCGACTCTGTGCTGTGGCCAGGGCGAAAGCCATTCTGGGAAGGATCTAATTTGTTGTTGGAGTGCAGGTAGTCCGAGAGAAGGGAGTTGATATAAGCCTCCGTGATCTTTTCGGCCCAAGGTAACAGAGATATCGGGCGAAAGTTTTCTGGCTTTTTAGGATCTAAGGAAGGTTTCTTAAGCAGCGGTATAACCCTGGCCTGTTTCCAAGCAGTAGGCACGACCCCTGTATTGAGAGACCCATTGATCACCTGGCCTAAGGGAAGCAAGATAGTAGGTAGAATTTTCCGAAATTGGTCAGGTTTCAGTGGATCGGCCGGAGATCCTGACTTAATTTTGGAGCATAGGGCGAGTAATTGACCTGGAGGGATCAGAGCAAAAGCCTCTATGGTTGCAAGATACCTCAAACGGGCCAACTTGGTCCGTAGGGAAGCATTTATAGATGTCTTCAACCTTCCTAACAAAGAAGGTGGCGAGCTCTTCACACTGCTGATCAGAGATAATCAGTGGACCTACGGCTCCTTTCTGAGTTTTAAGGCTGGAGACTATCGAAAAGATACTCTTCGCCGGGTTGGGACTCACGCTGATTTGCTGAGCATAGAATGCTGCGCGCTCAACTTGGATGGCCCTGTGATAGCTTCTTACGGCTGCCCGGTAGCAATCCTTAGAGGCCGGGTCAAAATCCCTTCTCCAAATTCTTTACCACTTTTTACAGATTTTGCATGCAGTTCAGCTAATTTAGTGTTGGTACCATGGGTTGGATTTAGATTTGCGATTCCTGGACAATTTAGCTGGGATCTGGCTGTCCAACGGCTGATTAATCCAATCGTTAAAGGCCAAGTTGGCCTCATTCGGGTCAGCCGGCAAGACTGGGATGGTGGCGGAGAGGTGGTCAAGGAATTGGTCCCAGTTCAGTTTATGCCAAGGGTGTTTAAGGGAGGGTGTTTTGTCTACAGTACGCGCTGGCACAATGCCCTGAATGGACATCGGGACCAGATAGTGATCCAGACCATCCCATCGGGATAGGGGTCGAACGGTAAGGGAAGGTATATTTGTGAAGACTGGGTCAAGCAGGTGACCAGCCGAATGTGTTGGTCCTAAGACCCGTTGCTCGAGCTGGCAGGCTGCAAGATCGGCCACAAAATTAGCTACATCGGAGTCAGAGTGACTATCCAAGTGCAGGTTAAGGTCTCCTGTGACTGTAAAATTTGAGGCATTAACCGCCAAGGCACTGACTGTCTCAATAAGAGCCGCCCTGAAGACTTTTGATGGGCCCGGGGGACGGTAAACTGAAAGGCCTCACATAGTGTAATTAGGATTAAAAGTGATTTTAAAACGGGCACATTCGCAGCCAGCGACGGGCTGCTTTGTGAATGTGCAAGGGTAGCTGGTTTTGAGAATAACCGCGATACCCCCGCCTCTCGTTTCCCTGTTGAGGGTGAAGATGTTATAGTCCTCCGGGAGTGCCAGCCCTGGCTCAGCGACCATGTCCTCCGAGAGCCAGGTCTCCGTGAGAAACAGAACGTCAGGGGACTCTGCTTCCAGAAGATCATGGACATCGGCAAAATGTTTAGCTAGGGAGGCGGCAGTTTAGGTGGAAAATGGTGCGTGTTTTTGCTAGGGGGTGGGTGATGGCTGTGAAGCGTTGCTGGGATGACAGACATGAAGCCACAGCGTTTGCAGCCGAAAGGACCCTCTAAGCCACCCAGGCCGGATTGCTTACACCTGCCCACCCGTGGCCTGATTGCTAGCAACTCATTCCGGGCATAGGTGTACCCCATTTTGTTAAAATTGGCAGCATGTCTGGCGTCTGGCGACGAACTGGCGCGGACGGGCGAAGACGGGCTTGCCTTTGGCACGCTGGCGGCGCACCCGCTGCGCGCGTCCGCTGCGCGGCCGGGTTGTCATGCCGATTAAATACACCCCTGGTAGCGGAAGTGCGTGAGAAAGGGCGGAGCCACGTCCCTCCACTCAAACAGTACAAGCTGCGGTGGACCGGGGACCGGCGGGGAGGAGTTACCAGCTGTGCAAATATGCGGTAAGAAGCGATAAAAAGTTTTAAAAAGTGCTTTGCAAGTATAACACAGATAAAACACGTAGCAGCACAATGATCGTTGCGGGTTAAAATAATAAATGATGACCTTGCAGTGCCAGCGCGCTGTCACCTAACGCTGTGCAGTGCCACAGGCTGTTACTAGGCACACCTAGTAACAGCCTGTGGTACTGCACCCTTTCCTTAAAACCAAATATAGGAATTCCATTACCATGAGGCTTAAGGAACAAGCGCGAGCATTTCTGTTCAATTTTTTTAGGCTTTAGTAACATTTGTGATAGGAACAGAAATTGCACTTATTAAGGAAAAATGCTTGTGCTTTTTCCTTAAGCCTCATGGTAATAGAATGTAAATATGTCTTAAGGAAAGGGCGTGCAGTACCACAGGCTGTTACCAGGTGTCCCTAGTAACAGCCTGTGGTTCTACACCCCTTTCCTTAAGACATAATATAGGAATTCCATTACTATGTGGCTCAAGGAACCCAGCGCATGCATTTTTTCCTTCATTTGATGGAATTTATTTTTTATCATCACATTGTTACAAAATCTTCAAACGCTCGCTGCGTGTTTCTTAAGCCTCATAGTAATGGCATTCCTATATTATGCCTTAAGGAAAGGGTGTGCAGAACCACAGGCTGTTACTAGGTGACACCTAGTAACAGCCTGTGGTACTGCAACCTTTCCTTAAAACCTTATATAGGAATTTCATTACCACGAGGCTTAAGGAACAAGCGTGAGCATTTCTGTGCATTGTTTTAGGCTTTTGTAGCCTTTGGGGTAAGAACAGAAATTCCACTTCAAAAAGGAAAAAAAACTTGTGCTAGTTCCTTAAGCCTCATGGTAATAGAATTCCTATAATAGGTCTTAAGGAAAGGGTGCAGTACCACAGGATGTTACTAGGTGTCCCTAGTAACAGCCTGTGGGACTGCACCCTTTCCTTAAGACATAATATAGGAATTCCATTACTATGTGGCTCAAGGAAGGAGTGGGAGCATTTTTCCTTCTTTAGTGGAATTTATTTTTTTATTGTAAAGGCTACAAATGATTAAAACGCTCGCGCTCGTTTCTTAAGCCTCATGGTAATGGAATTCCTATATTATGTCTTAAGGAAAGGGTGCAGTCCCACAGGCTGTTACTAGGTGTCCCAGACACCTAGTAACAGGACACCTAGTAACAGCCTGTGGTACTGCACCCTTTCCTTCATGTGGAATTTTTACTTATTATGTATGCTGCTGCTGGCATAATTTTAAACAAAAAAAACATTAACATTTGCAACACCAATAGCTCACATTTTCACGAATGCGAGACCTATTGCATTGCAAATGCTTGTTTTATGATCTCTTGACTCATCATTAGGTAACAGTTTTAATCTGACATAGATTTCTTCTGGTAAACGATCTGTTTTCTTCCTCTCTCCCTGTTCATTGGGTGAATTAATTTAGTAGTATCTAACAAAGCGGGTTGTTTTTTTTATTTTTTAAATCTATATAAATATATTTAGATCATATGGAACTTCTGTAGTATTGCAGCTCTTCAAATTTAAAGGTGACTGGTTCACCATTTAATCCACAAAGCAAGGTAGATATATTTACTTTTGCATTTTATTTTCAGGCAGCCTTGCAGGAGCACATCATATGGCACCATCCTAGAACTGGTGCTCTCCATGTCACTGGAATCAAGCTATCCTGGCTGAAGAGGGGTGAAACCCCGAAACCGGTCCTAGGATGCTTGTTTCCAGTCCAGGGAGGACCTGGCTTGGCAGTTCGGGCTGGACTGTTCCCATGAGGCACAGGGTCAAGACTGATTTGCATATGGCTGGGTTCAAACTGGAATGGCATGGTGAGCAAAAAACGATGGATTTAGGCCCAGATCTCTGTACTGGGGTGAATGTATGACATTGTTCTGCATTCTGTCCATCAACTGTTGTTTTTGCATTTGTCACCCCGAGTGGGACGGGTATGCCCAGACGTGGGTCCCGTGCTCTCCATGCCACTGGAATCAAGCTATCCTGGCTGAAGAGGGGTGAAACCCCGAAACCGGTCCTAGGATGCTTGTTTCCAGTCCAGGGAGGACCTGGCTTGGCAGTTCGGGCTGGACTGTTCCCATGAGGCACAGGGTCAAGACTGATTTGCATATGGCTGGGTTCAAACTGGAATGGCATGGTGAGCAAAAAACGATGGATTTAGGCCCAGATCTCTGTACTGGGGTGAATGTATGACATTGTTCTGCATTCTGTCCATCAACTGTTGTTTTTGCATTTGTCACCCCGAGTGGGACGGGTATGCCCAGACGTGGGTCCCGTGCTCTCCATGCCACTGGAATCAAGCTATCCTGGCTGAAGAGGGGTGAAACCCCAAAACCGGTCCTAGGATGCTTGTTTCCAGTCCAGGGAGGACCTGGCTTGGCAGTTCGGGCTGGACTGTTCCCATGAGGCACAGGGTCAAGACTGATTTGCATATGGCTGGGTTCAAACTGGAATGGCATGGTGAGCAAAACAACGATGGATTTAGGCCCAGATCTCTGTACTGGGGTGAATGTATGACATTGTTCTGCATTCTGTCCATCAACTGTTGTTTTTGCATTTGTCACCCCGAGTGGGACGGGTATGCCCAGACGTGGGTCCCGTGCTCTCCATGCCACTGGAATCAAGCTATCCTGGCTGAAGAGGGGTGAAACCCCGAAACCGGTCCTAGGATGCTTGTTTCCAGTCCAGGGAGGACCTGGCTTGGCAGTTCGGGCTGGACTGTTCCCATGAGGCACAGGGTCAAGACTGATTTGCATATGGCTGGGTTCAAACTGGAATGGCATGGTGAGCAAAAACGATGGATTTAGGCCCAGATCTCTGTACTGGGGTGAATGTATGACATTGTTCTGCATTCTGTCCATCAACTGTTGTTTTTGCATTTGTCACCCCGAGTGGGACGGGTATGCCCAGACGTGGGTCCCGTGCTCTCCATGCCACTGGAATCAAGCTATCCTGGCTGAAGAGGGGTGAAACCCCGAAACCGGTCCTAGGATGCTTGTTTCCAGTCCAGGGAGGACCTGGCTTGGCAGTTCGGGCTGGACTGTTCCCATGAGGCACAGGGTCAAGACTGATTTGCATATGGCTGGGTTCAAACTGGAATGGCATGGTGAGCAAAAAAACGATGGATTTAGGCCCAGATCTCTGTACTGGGGTGAATGTATGACATTGTTCTGCATTCTGTCCATCAACTGTTGTTTTTGCATTTGTCACCCCGAGTGGGACGGGTATGCCCAGACGTGGGTCCCGTGCTCTCCATGCCACTGGAATCAAGCTATCCTGGCTGAAGAGGGGTGAAACCCCGAAACCGGTCCTAGGATGCTTGTTTCCAGTCCAGGGAGGACCTGGCTTGGCAGTTCGGGCTGGACTGTTCCCATGAGGCACAGGGTCAAGACTGATTTGCATATGGCTGGGCTCAAACTGGAATGGCATGGTGAGCAAAAACGATGGATTTAGGCCCAGATCTCTGTACTGGGGTGAATGTATGACATTGTTCTGCATTCTGTCCATCAACTGTTGTTTTTGCATTTGTCACCCCGAGTGGGATGGGTATGCCCAGACGTGGGTCCCGTGCTCTCCATGCCACTGGAATCAAGCTATCCTGGCTGAAGAGGGGTGAAACCCCGAAACCGGTCCTAGGATGCTTGTTTCCAGTCCAGGGAGGACCTGGCTTGGCAGTTCGGGCTGGACTGTTCCCTATGAGGCACAGGGTCAAGACTGATTTGCATATGGCTGGGTTCAAACTGGAATGGCATGGTGAGCAAAAAAACGATGGATTTAGGCCCAGATCTCTGTACTGGGGTGAATGTATGACATTGTTCTGCATTCTGTCCATCAACTGTTGTTTTTGCATTTGTCACCCCGAGTGGGACGGGTATGCCCAGACGTGGGTCCCGTGCTCTCCATGCCACTGGAATCAAGCTATCCTGGCTGAAGAGGGGTGAAACCCCGAAACCGGTCCTAGGATGCTTGTTTCCAGTCCAGGGAGGACCTGGCTTGGCAGTTCGGGCTGGACTGTTCCCATGAGGCACAGGGTCAAGACTGATTTGCATATGGCTGGGTTCAAACTGGAATGGCATGGTGAGCAAAAAAACGATGGATTTAGGCCCAGATCTCTGTACTGGGGTGAATGTATGACATTGTTCTGCATTCTGTCCATCAACTGTTGTTTTTGCATTTGTCACCCCGAGTGGGACGGGTATGCCCAGACGTGGGTCCCGTGCTCTCCATGCCACTGGAATCAAGCTATCCTGGCTGAAGAGGGGTGAAACCCCGAAACCGGTCCTAGGATGCTTGTTTCCAGTCCAGGGAGGACCTGGCTTGGCAGTTCGGGCTGGACTGTTCCCATGAGGCACAGGGTCAAGACTGATTTGCATATGGCTGGGTTCAAACTGGAATGGCATGGTGAGCAAAAAACGATGGATTTAGGCCCAGATCTCTGTACTGGGGTGAATGTATGACATTGTTCTGCATTCTGTCCATCAACTGTTGTTTTTGCATTTGTCACCCCGAGTGGGACGGGTATGCCCAGACGTGGGTCCCGTGCTCTCCATGCCACTGGAATCAAGCTATCCTGGCTGAAGAGGGGTGAAACCCTGAAACCGGTCCTAGGATGCTTGTTTCCAGTCCAGGGAGGACCTGGCTTGGCAGTTCGGGCTGGACTGTTCCCATGAGGCACAGGGTCAAGACTGATTTGCATATGGCTGGGTTCAAACTGGAATGGCATGGTGAGCAAAAAACGATGGATTTAGGCCCAGATCTCTGTACTGGGGTGAATGTATGACATTGTTCTGCATTCTGTCCATCAACTGTTGTTTTTGCATTTGTCACCCCGAGTGGGACGGGTATGCCCAGACGTGGGTCCCGTGCTCTGCCATGCCACTGGAATCAAGCTATCCTGGCTGAAGAGGGGTGAAACCCCGAAACCGGTCCTAGGATGCTTGTTTCCAGTCCAGGCAGGACCTGGCTTGGCAGTTCGGGCTGGACTGTTCCCATGAGGCACAGGGTCAAGACTGATTTGCATATGGCTGGGTTCAAACTGGAATGGCATGGTGAGCAAAAAAACGATGGATTTAGGCCCAGATCTCTGTACTGGGGTGAATGTATGACATTGTTCTGCATTCTGTCCATCAACTGTTGTTTTTGCATTTGTCACCCCGAGAGGGACGGGTATGCCCAGACGTGGGTCCCGTGCTCACCATGCCACTGGAATCAAGCTATCCTGGCTGAAGAGGGGTGAAACCCCGAAACCTGTCCTAGGATGCTTGTTTCTAGTCCAGGGAGTACCTGGCTTGGCAGTTCGGGCTGGACTGTTCCCATGAGGCACAGGGTCAAGACTGATTTGCATATGGCTGGGTTCAAATAGAATGGCATGGTGAGCAAAAAAACGATGGATTTAGGCCCAGATCTCTGTACTGGGGTGAATGTATGACATTGTTCTGCATTCTGTCCATCAACTGTTGTTTTTGCATTTGTCACCCTGAGTGGGATGGGTATGCCCAGACGTGGGTCCCGTGCTCTCCATGCCACTGGAATCAAGCTATCCTGGCTGAAGAGGGGTGAAACCCTGAAACTGGTCCTAGGATGCTTGTTTCCAGTCCAGGGAGGACCTGGCTTAGCAGTTCGGGCTGGACTGTTCCCATGAGGCACAGGGTCATGACTGATTTGCATATGGCTGGGTTCAAACTGGAATGGCATGGTGAGCAAAAAAACGATGGATTTAGGCCCAGATCTCTGTACTGGGGTGAATGTATGACATTGTTCTGCATTCTGTCCATCAACTGTTGTTTTTGCATTTGTCCCCCCGATTGGGACGGGTATGCCCAGACGTGGGTCCCGTGCTCTCCATGCCACTGGAATCAAGCTATCCTGGCTGAAGAGGGGTGAAATCCCGAAACCGGTCCTAGGATGCTTGTTTCCAGTCCAGGGAGGACCTGGCTTGGCAGTTCGGGCTGGTCTGTTCCCATGAGGCACAGGGTCAAGACTGATTTGCATATGACTGGGTTCAAACTGGAATGGCATGGTGAGCAAAACAACGATGGATTTAGGACCAGATCTCTGTACTGGGGTGAATGTATGACATTGTTCTGCATTCTGTCCATCAACTGTTGTTTTTGCATTTGTCACCCCGAGTGGGACGGGTATGCCCAGACGTGGGTCCCGTGCTCTCCATGCCACTGGAATCAAGCTATCCTGGCTGAAGAGGGGTGAAACCCCGAAACCGGTCCTAGGATGCTTGTTTCCAGTCCAGGGAGGACCTGGCTTGGCAGTTCGGGCTGGACTGTTCCCATGAGGCACAGGGTCAAGACTGATTTGCATATGGCTGGGTTCAAACTGGAATGGCATGGTGAGCAAAAAAACGATGGATTTAGGCCCAGATCTCTGTACTGGGGTGAATGTATGACATTGTTCTGCATTCTGTCCATCAACTGTTGTTTTTGCATTTGTCACCCCGAGTGGGACAGGTATGCCCAGACGTGGGTCCCGTGCTCTGCATGCCACTGGAATCAAGCTATCCTGGCTGAAAAGGGGTGAAACCCCAAAACCGGTCCTAGGATGCTTGTTTCTAGTCCAGGGAGTACCTGGCTTGGCAGTTCGGGCTGGACTGTTCCCATGAGGCACAGGGTCAAGACTGATTTGCATATGGCTGGGTGAGCAAAAAAACGATGGATTTAGGCCAAGATCTCTGTACTGGGGTGAATGTATGACATTGTTCTGCATTCTGTCCATCAACTGTTCTTTTTGCATTTGTCACCCCGAGTGGGATGGGTATGCCCAGACGTGGGTCCCGTGCTCTCCATGCCACTGGAATCAAGCTATCCTGGTTGAAGAGGGTTGAAATCCCGAAACCGGTCCTAGGATGCTTGTTTCCAGTCCAGGGAGGACCTGGCTTGGCAGTTCGGGCTGGTCTGTTCCCTTGAGGCACAGGGTCAAGACTGATTTGCATATGACTGGGTTCAAACTGGAATGGCATGGTGAGCAAAACAACGATGGATTTAGGCCCAGATCTCTGTACTGGGGTGAATGTATGACATTGTTCTGCATTCTGTCCATCAACTGTTGTTTTTGCATTTGTCACCCCGAGTGGGACGGGTATGCCCAGACGTGGGTCCCGTGCTCTCCATGCCACTGGAATCAAGCTATCCTGGCTGAAGAGGGGTGAAACCCCGAAACCGGTCCTAGGATGCTTGTTTCCAGTCCAGGGAGGACCTGGCTTGGCAGTTCGGGCTGGACTGTTCCCATGAGGCACAGGGTCAAGACTGATTTGCATATGGCTGGGTTCAAACTGGAATGGCATGGTGAGCAAAAAACGATGGATTTAGGCCCAGATCTCTGTACTGGGGTGAATGTATGACATTGTTCTGCATTCTGTCCATCAACTGTTGTTTTTGCATTTGTCACCCCGAGTGGGACGGGTATGCCCAGACGTGGGTCCCGTGCTCTCCATGCCACTGGAATCAAGCTATCCTGGCTGAAGAGGGGTGAAACCCTGAAACCGGTCCTAGGATGCTTGTTTCCAGTCCAGGGAGGACCTGGCTTGGCAGTTCGGGCTGGACTGTTCCCATGAGGCACAGGGTCAAGACTGATTTGCATATGGCTGGGTTCAAACTGGAATGGCATGGTGAGCAAAAAACGATGGATTTAGGCCCAGATCTCTGTACTGGGGTGAATGTATGACATTGTTCTGCATTCTGTCCATCAACTGTTGTTTTTGCATTTGTCACCCCGAGTGGGACGGGTATGCCCAGACGTGGGTCCCGTGCTCTCCATGCCACTGGAATCAAGCTATCCTGGCTGAAGAGGGGTGAAACCCCGAAACCGGTCCTAGGATGCTTGTTTCCAGTCCAGGGAGGACCTGGCTTGGCAGTTCGGGCTGGACTGTTCCCATGAGGCACAGGGTCAAGACTGATTTGCATATGGCTGGGTTCAAACTGGAATGGCATGGTGAGCAAAAAACGATGGATTTAGGACCAGATCTCTGTACTGGGGTGAATGTATGACATTGTTCTGCATTCTGTCCATCAACTGTTGTTTTTGCATTTGTCACCCCGAGTGGGACGGGTATGCCCAGACGTGGGTCCCGTGCTCTCCATGCCACTGGAATCAAGCTATCCTGGCTGAAGAGGGGTGAAACCCCGAAACCGGTCCTAGGATGCTTGTTTCCAGTCCAGGGAGGACCTGGCTTGGCAGTTCGGGCTGGACTGTTCCCATGAGGCACAGGGTCAAGACTGATTTGCATATGGCTGGGTTCAAACTGGAATGGCATGGTGAGCAAAAAAACGATGGATTTAGGCCCAGATCTCTGTACTGGGGTGAATGTATGACATTGTTCTGCATTCTGTCCATCAACTGTTGTTTTTGCATTTGTCACCCCGAGTGGGACGGGTATGCCCAGACGTGGGTCCCGTGCTCTCCATGCCACTGGAATCAAGCTATCCTGGCTGAAGAGGGGTGAAACCCCAAAACCGGTCCTAGGATGCTTGTTTCTAGTCCAGGGAGTACCTGGCTTGGCAGTTCGGGCTGGACTGTTCCCATGAGGCACAGGGTCAAGACTGATTTGCATATGGCTGGGTTCAAACTGAATGGCATGGTGAGCAAAAACGATGGATTTAGGCCAAGATCTCTGTACTGGGGTGAATGTATGACATTGTTCTGCATTCTGTCCATCAACTGTTGTTTTTGCATTTGTCACCCCGAGTGGGACGGGTATGCCCAGACGTGGGTCCCGTGCTCTCCATGCCACTGGAATCAAGCTATCCTGGCTGAAGAGGGTGAAACCCTGAAACCGGTCCTAGGATGCTTGTTTCCAGTCCAGGGAGGACCTGGCTTGGCAGTTCGGGCTGGACTGTTCCCATGAGGCACAGGGTCAAGACTGATTTGCATATGGCTGGGCTCAAACTGGAATGGCATGGTGAGCAAAAAAACGATGGATTTAGGCCCAGATCTCTGTACTGGGGTGAATGTATGACATTGTTCTGCATTCTGTCCATCAACTGTTGTTTTTGCATTTGTCACCCCGAGTGGGACGGGTATGCCCAGACGTGGGTCCCGTGCTCTCCATGCCACTGGAATCAAGCTATCCTGGCTGAAGAGGGGTGAAACCCCGAAACCGGTCCTAGGATGCTTGTTTCCAGTCCAGGGAGGACCTGGCTTGGCAGTTCGGGCTGGACTGTTCCCATGAGGCACAGGGTCAAGACTGATTTGCATATGGCTGGGTTCAAACTGGAATGGCATGGTGAGCAAAAAAACGATGGATTTAGGCCCAGATCTCTGTACTGGGGTGAATGTATGACATTGTTCTGCATTCTGTCCATCAACTGTTGTTTTTGCATTTGTCACCCCGAGTGGGACGGGTATGCCCAGACGTGGGTTCCGTGCTCTCCATGCCACTGGAATCAAGCTATCCTGGCTGAAGAGGGGTGAAACCCCGAAACCGGTCCTAGGATGCTTGTTTCCAGTCCAGGGAGGACCTGGCTTGGCAGTTCGGGCTGGACTGTTCCCATGAGGCACAGGGTCAAGACTGATTTGCATATGGCTGGGTTCAAACTGGAATGGCATGGTGAGCAAAAAACGATGGATTTAGGCCCAGATCTCTGTACTGGGGTGAATGTATGACATTGTTCTGCATTCTGTCCATCAACTGTTGTTTTTGCATTTGTCACCCCAAGTGGGACGGGTATGCCCAGACGTGGGTCCCGTGCTCTCCATGCCACTGGAATCAAGCTATCCTGGCTGAAGAGGTGTGAAACCCCGAAACCGGTCCTTGGATGCTTGTTTTCAGTCCAGGGAGGACCTGGCTTGGCAGTTCGGGCTTGACTGTTCCCATGAGGCACAGGGTCAAGACTGATTTGCATATGGCTGGGTTCAAACTGGAATGGCATGGTGAGCAAAAAAACGATGGATTTAGGCCCAGATCTCTGTACTGGGGTGAATGTATGACATTGTTCTGCATTCTGTCCATCAACTGTTGTTTTTGCATTTGTCACCCCGAGTGGGACGGGTATGCCCAGACGTGGGTCCCGTGCTCTCCATGCCACTGGAATCAAGCTATTCTGGCTGAAGAGGGGTGAAACCCTGAAACCGGTCCTAGGATGCTTGTCCCAGTCCAGGGAGGACCTGGCTTGGCAGTTCGGGCTGGACTGTTCCCATGAGGCACAGGGTCAAGACTTATTTGCATATGGCTGGGTTCAAACTGGAATGGCATGGTGAGCAAAAAAACGATGGATTTAGGCCCAGATCTCTGTACTGGGGTGAATGTATGACATTGTTCTGCATTCTGTCCATCAACTGTTGTTTTTGCATTTGTCACCCCGAGTGGGACGGGTATGCCCAGACGTGGGTCCCGTGCTCTCCATGCCACTGGAATCAAGCTATCCTGGCTGAAGAGGGGTGAAACCCCGAAACCGGTCCTAGGATGCTTGTTTCCAGTCCAGGGAGGACCTGGCTTGGCAGTTCGGGCTGGACTGTTCCCATGAGGCACAGGGTCAAGACTGATTTGCATATGGCTGGGTTCAAACTGGAATGGCATGGTGAGCAAAAAAACGATGGATTTAGGCCCAGATCTCTGTACTGGGGTGAATGTATGACATTGTTCTGCATTCTGTCCATCAACTGTTGTTTTTGCATTTGTCACCCCGAGTGGGACGGGTATGCCCAGACGTGGGTCCCGTGCTCTCCATGCCACTGGAATCAAGCTATCCTGGCTGAAGAGGGGTGAAACCCCGAAACCGGTCCTAGGATGCTTGTTTCCAGTCCAGGGAGGACCTGGCTTGGCAGTTCGGGCTGGACTGTTCCCATGAGGCACAGGGTCAAGACTGATTTGCATATGGCTGGGTTCAAACTGGAATGGCATGGTGAGCAAAAAAACGATGGATTTAGGCCCAGATCTCTGTACTGGGGTGAATGTATGACATTGTTCTGCATTCTGTCCATCAACTGTTGTTTTTGCATTTGTCACCCCGAGTGGGACGGGTATGCCCAGACGTGGGTCCCGTGCTCTCCATGCCACTGGAATCAAGCTATCCTGGCTGAAGAGGGGTGAAACCCCGAAACCGGTCCTAGGATGCTTGTTTCCAGTCCAGGGAGGACCTGGCTTGGCAGTTCGGGCTGGACTGTTCCCATGAGGCACAGGGTCAAGACTGATTTGCATATGGCTGGGTTCAAACTGGAATGGCATGGTGAGCAAAAAACGATGGATTTAGGCCCAGATCTCTGTACTGGGGTGAATGTATGACATTGTTCTGCATTCTGTCCATCAACTGTTGTTTTTGCATTTGTCACCCCGAGTGGGACGGGTATGCCCAGACGTGGGTCCCGTGCTCTCCATGCCACTGGAATCAAGCTATCCTGGCTGAAGAGGGTGAAACCCCGAAACCGGTCCTAGGATGCTTGTTTCCAGTCCAGGGAGGACCTGGCTTGGCAGTTCGGGCTGGACTGTTCCCATGAGGCACAGGGTCAAGACTGATTTGCATATGGCTGGGTTCAAACTGGAATGGCATGGTGAGCAAAAAACGATGGATTTAGGCCCAGATCTCTGTACTGGGGTGAATGTATGACATTGTTCTGCATTCTGTCCATCAACTGTTGTTTTTGCATTTGTCACCCCGAGTGGGACGGGTATGCCCAGACGTGGGTCCCGTGCTCTCCATGCCACTGGAATCAAGCTATCCTGGCTGAAGAGGGGTGAAACCCCGAAACCGGTCCTAGGATGCTTGTTTCCAGTCCAGGGAGGACCTGGCTTGGCAGTTCGGGCTGGACTGTTCCCATGAGGCACAAGGTCAAGACTGATTTGCATATGGCTGGTTTCAAACTGGAATGGCATGGTGAGCAAAAAACGATGGATTTAGGCCCAGATCTCTGTACTGGGGTGAATGTATGACATTGTTCTGCATTCTGTCCATCAACTGTTGTTTTTGCATTTGTCACCCCGAGTGGGACGGGTATGCCCAGACGTGGGTCCCGTGCTCTCCATGCCACTGGAATCAAGCTATTCTGGCTGAAGAGGGGTGAAACCCTGAAACCGGTCCTAGGATTCTTGTCCCAGTCCAGGGAGGACCTGGCTTGGCAGTCCGGGCTGGACTGTTCCCATGAGGCAAAGGGTCAAGACTGATTTGCATATGGCTGGGTTCAAACTGGAATGGCATGGTGAGCAAAAAAACGATGGATTTAGGCCCAGATCTCTGTACTGGGGTGAATGTATGACATTGTTCTGCATTCTGTCCATCAACTGTTGTTTTTGCATTTGTCACCCCGAGTGGGACGGGTATGCCCAGACGTGGGTCCCGTGCTCTCCATGCCACTGGAATCAAGCTATCCTGGCTGAAGAGGGGTGAAACCCCGAAACCGGTCCTAGGATGCTTGTTTCCAGTCCAGGGAGGACCTGGCTTGGCAGTCTGGGCTGGACTGTTCCCATGAGGCACAGGGTCAAGACTGATTTGCATATGGCTGGGTTCAAACTGGAATGGCATGGTGAGCAAAAAAACGATGGATTTAGGCCCAGATCTCTGTACTGGGGTGAATGTATGACATTGTTCTGCATTCTGTCCATCAACTGTTGTTTTTGCATTTGTCACCCCGAGTGGGATGGGTATGCCCAGACATGGGTCCCGTGCTCTCCATGCCACTGGAATCAAGCTATCCTGGCTGAAGAGGGGTGAAACCCTGAAACCGGTCCTAGGATGCTTGTTTCCAGTCCAGGGAGGACCTGGCTTGGCAGTCTGGGCTGGACTGTTCCCATGAGGCACAGGGTCAAGACTGATTTGCATATGGCTGGGTTCAAACTGGAATGGCATGGTGAGCAAAAAAACGATGGATTTAGGCCCAGATCTCTGTACTGGAGTGAATGTATGACATTGTTCTGCATTCTGTCCATCAACTGTTGTTTTTGCATTTGTCACCCTGAGTGGGACGGGTATGCCCAGACGTGGGTCCCGTGCTCTCCATGCCACTGGAATCAAGCTATCCTGGCTGAAGAGGGGTGAAACCCCGAAACCGGTCCTAGGATGCTTGTTTCCAGTCCAGGGAGGACCTGGCTTGGCAGTTCGGGCTGGACTGTTCCCATGAGGCACAGGGTCAAAACTGATTTGCATATGGCTGGGTTCAAACTGGAATGGCATGGTGAGCAAAAAAACGATGGATTTAGGCCCAGATCTCTGTACTGGGGTGAATGTATGACATTGTTCTGCATTCTGTCCATCAACTGTTGTTTTTGCATTTGTCACCCCGAGTGGGACGGGTATGCCCAGACGTGGGTCCCGTGCTCTCCATGCCACTGGAATCAAGCTATTCTGGCTGAAGAGGGGTGAAACCCTGAAACCGGTCCTAGGATTCTTGTCCCAGTCCAGGGAGGACCTGGCTTGGCAGTTCGGGCTGGACTGTTCCCATGAGGCAAAGGGTCAAGACTTATTTGCATATGGCTGGGTTCAAACTGGAATGGCATGGTGAGCAAAAAAACGATGGATTTAGGCCCAGATCTCTGTACTGGGGTGAATGTATGACATTGTTCTGCATTCTGTCCATCAACTGTTGTTTTTGCATTTGTCACCCCGAGTGGGACGGGTATGCCCAGACGTGGGTCCCGTGCTCTCCATGCCACTGGAATCAAGCTATCCTGGCTGAAGAGGGGTGAAACCCCGAAACCGGTCCTAGGATGCTTGTTTCCAGTCCAGGGAGGACCTGGCTTGGCAGTCTGGGCTGGACTGTTCCCATGAGGCACAGGGTCAAGACTGATTTGCATATGGCTGGGCTCAAACTGGAATGGCATGGTGAGCAAAAAAACGATGGATTTAGGCCCAGATCTCTGTACTGGGGTGAATGTATGACATTGTTCTGCATTCTGTCCATCAACTGTTGTTTTTGCATTTGTCACCCCGAGTGGGACGGGTATGCCCAGACGTGGGTCCCGTGCTCTCCATGCCACTGGAATCAAGCTATCCTGGCTGAAGAGGGGTGAAACCCCGAAACCGGTCCTAGGATGCTTGTTTCCAGTCCAGGGAGGACCTGGCTTGGCAGTTCGGGCTGGACTGTTCCCATGAGGCACAGGGTCAAGACTGATTTGCATATGGCTGGGTTCAAACTGGAATGGCATGGTGAGCAAAAAAACGATGGATTTAGGCCCAGATCTCTGTACTGGGGTGAATGTATGACATTGTTCTGCATTCTGTCCATCAACTGTTGTTTTTGCATTTGTCACCCCGAGTGGGACGGGTATGCCCAGACGTGGGTCCCGTGCTCTCCATGCCACTGGAATCAAGCTATCCTGGCTGAAGAGGGGTGAAACCCCGAAACCGGTCCTAGGATGCTTGTTTCCAGTCCAGGGAGGACCTGGCTTGGCAGTTCGGGCTGGACTGTTCCCATGAGGCACAGGGTCAAGACTGATTTGCATATGGCTGGGTTCAAACTGGAATGGCATGGTGAGCAAAAAACGATGGATTTAGGCCCAGATCTCTGTACTGGGGTGAATGTATGACATTGTTCTGCATTCTGTCCATCAACTGTTGTTTTTGCATTTGTCACCCCGAGTGGGACGGGTATGCCCAGACGTGGGTCCCGTGCTCTCCATGCCACTGGAATCAAGCTATCCTGGCTGAAGAGGGGTGAAACCCCGAAACCGGTCCTAGGATGCTTGTTTCCAGTCCAGGGAGGACCTGGCTTGGCAGTTCGGGCTGGACTGTTCCCATGAGGCACAGGGTCAAGACTGATTTGCATATGGCTGGGTTCAAACTGAAATGGCATGGTGAGCAAAAACGATGGATTTAGGCCCAGATCTCTGTACTGGGGTGAATGTATGACATTGTTCTGCATTCTGTCCATCAACTGTTGTTTTTGCATTTGTCACCCTGAGTGGGACGGGTATGCCCAGACGTGGGTCCCGTGCTCTCCATGCCACTGGAATCAAGCTATCCTGGCTGAAGAGGGGTGAAACCCCGAAACCGGTCCTAGGATGCTTGTTTCCAGTCCAGGGAGGACCTTGCTTGGCAGTTCGGGCTGGACTGTTCCCATGAATGAGGCACAGGGTCAAGACTGATTTGCATATGGCTGGGCTCAAACTGAAATGGCATGGTGAGTAAAAAAACGATGGATTTAGGCCCAGATCTCTGTACTGGGGTGAATGTATGACATTGTTCTGCATTCTGTCCATCAACTGTTGTTTTTGCATTTGTCACCCCGAGTGGGACGGGTATGCCCAGACGTGGGTCCCGTGCTCTCCATGCCACTGGATTCAAGCTATCCTGGCTGAAGAGGGGTGAAACCCCGAAACCGGTCCTAGGATGCTTGTTTCCAGTCCAGGGAGGACCTGGCTTGGCAGTTCGGGCTGGACTGTTCCCATGAGGCACAGGGTCAAGACTGATTTGCATATGGCTGGGTTCAAACTGGAATAGCATGGTGAGCAAAAAAACGATGGATTTAGGCCCAGATCTCTGTACTGGGGTGAATGTATGACATTGTTCTGCATTCTGTCCATCAACTGTTGTTTTTGCATTTGTCACCCTGAGTGGGACGGGTATGCCCAGACGTGGGTCACGTGCTCTCCATGCCACTGGAATCAAGCTATCCTGGCTGAAGAGGGGTGAAACCCTGAAACTGGTCCTAGGATGCTTGTTTCCAGTCCAGGGAGGACCTGGCTTGGCAGTTCGGGCTGGACTGTTCCCATGAGGCACAGGGTCAAGACTGATTTGCATGTGGCTGGGTTCAAACTGGAATGGCATGGTGAGCAAAAAAACGATGGATTTAGGCCCAGATCTCTGTACTGGGGTGAATGTATGACATTGTTCTGCATTC